>JALMGJ010000013.1:22878273-24078273 GCA_023362775.1 Charina bottae
GAGCGAGGAACTGTACACAGATCCAGTCAGAGAAGGTCCCTTGTGGGTTGCATCTCACTTTTAAGGACATGTTAAAGTTCTGAATCAAAAAAAAAAAGGAGGCACCTTTCAATTCTTACATTTTTTAGTTTCTCCCATAAAATAGTTTATTTATTATTATATTATTATACAAATTTATATCACCGCCCATCTCCCCCAACCGGGGGACTCTGGGCGGTTTTCAGTAAAATCAACGTTAAAAATATAAATATGAAGTACAATACTCAGCATAAATAGAATAAATAGATACAAATAAATATAAAATCCAAGGGCTAAGGCATAGCTTTCCAAACTGTGTGTTGCAACACTTTAGTGTGTCACAACACACAGTTTAGTGTGTCACAACACAACCCAGAAGCAGCGGCGGGGGCGTGCATGGCGGCGGGGCAGGGGCGGCGGTGTGTATGGTGGTGGCGGCAGCGATGATGGCAGCGGCACGCCATCAGCGCTTCTGCGTTTTAGTGGAAAACATGAGGCCGCCGCCGCCATCCACACCGCCGCTGCCATGTGCACCGCCGCCACCATGCGCACCGCCGCCACTGCCGCCGTTGGTGTGTCGCCAATGGCGGCAGTTTGGAAAGCACTGGGCTAAGGTCTCAAATGATAGGGAGGGCACTATGGCACCAGCCACCTCCAGGAGGAACTATTAACCTTCCCATCCCAAGCAAGGCGGCAGAACCAGGTCTTCAAATTCTTCCGGAAGATCGGGAGTGCGGAAACCCGCCTCAGCTCTGGGGACAAGATGTTCCAAAGGGCGGGCGCAAGACAAAGTTCTAGACAAAGGCAAATATGAAGTCTAGGAAGCCATGTCGATGAAGGTTCTCAGTCATCCAGGTGGAACAGTCTGTGGCTTGAATCATGTCAACTGGATTTCTATTTTCTAAGGGTCTTAGAAATACATCTCAAAATAACCATGACCTAGCCCCAGGTGCAAGGTCACACAGCCACCTAGAAACATATTTAAGGATTCCCTTACTAACTTTACTCAGACTGAAGAAGCTCCTTGGATAAGGAGCGAAACGTTTCTACTGAGAAAATAGAAATCCAGTTGACATGATTCAAGCCACAGTCTAGGAAGCCATGTCCTTGGAGGATGTCATTTTCTGAACATACTTCTGTATACGAGAATATGATCTATTGTTGACCATCCCTCTCCCGAATCCTCCTCACTCATAGCCAGTTTCCTTCCAGTCTTGAAGCATACAGTTTAGGTGCTTGGCATATAATTAGCTAAGCACCTTCAGAAGTCTAAAGGGCCTATAATAGGGCAGATATTTCTTATTATCCTTTTTGTGTATTGGCATTATAATTGGTAGAGACCCAGTTTGGTGTTCAGGGCCTTATTCTAGAAACCGGGAGACCGTGAGTTCTAGTCCCGCCAATGTACCTGGCTGACCTTGGGCCTGTCCCTCTCTTTCAGCCCTAGAAATGAGACAATGGCAAACCACTTCTGAGAAACCTTGCCAAGAAAACTGCAGGGACTAGTCCAGGCAGTCTCCTAGAATCGGACACGACTGAACGGATTTAAAAAAAAATCCAACTCAAATGTAGCCCAAGTTTCCTACAAGAAAAGGATATGACATTTTGAGTGGAATTTAAAACAAAAAATTGGATCTTTTGGATTAACTGCCCAGCCTGCAATGTTCCATGAGATAGAATGAGAGAGCAGGCTTTGGGGATGGGGTGAGATATCATGCTACCTGCTTTTGAGGAGTTACATTGATTACAGGGAGGAGAAGTGGGGAAATGTGTCTCCCAGGTCAAGTGATTGCAGTGAGTTCACTGGCCCGAATAGATGATATACTCTGTTGAGTGCATCCTACAATTTGATCCAACTGTGTGAAAATCAGCATTTTGGAGGTGCAAATTTCCTGCTGATTTCCTTCAAAGAGTGCCTAGCCTCCTGAGTACTGGCAGACTTATGGCAACATTAACACGCCATGACACCCCCCACCCACAGACACCTCATTTACCCAGCTAAGGCCATTTCCCCATGAATGACTTATCGTACCTTCCTACCATCCTGAAGCTATCGTGCTGTAAAGTCTGCCCTGCTTACTGTTATTTGGCCACAACTATGGTTGGAAGAACTTGGAACCTGCTGTGAGACCCTAGATGGGAAATGGCTTATCTACTTGTGCAAAGAGGGTCAGGGAGTGTGAAAATATGTTGATGCCAGCAGTGGGGAAGAAGGGAGGGAGAGTGGGGAGGTGCAACCAGAGGAGGCAGACAGAGCTTGCCATAGTCGGAGCAGCATTTGTATAAACAGCATTTGTATAAACCAGGGTTGGGGGGAGGAATTCTCCTCCTCTCTCCGGGGCCCCAACTACAGATGGGAGATCAACCAACCTCTTCCCCCCCCCCAAGTGCAGAGATATTTTAGCCCCTTGGTTATTTTCCAAAACTAGCTAATCCTGATGCTTCAACAGTGCATTACTGAAATTAATGTATTGCTTCCTTTACAGTAGGTGAATCGGGGAAAGAATACAAGTTACAAAGCTGCCTTCCATCATGCAAAGAAAGCAAAATAAAATTCACATTTGGAGAAAAACAATATTTCAGGGCGGCTACCATATGCTGTGAAGCAGACAACTGCAATGCTGTTCCTCCTCCAGGTATGTGGGTCAGGCATGGATTGCAGATCATGCAATAGCAATTCAGTAGGTTAGCCAAGGCTTGGAACCCCAATATTGTGGTGGTGTTGACCAGACCTGGAACACTGAGAATCTGTGGGGTGCGTCCATAAAAGAGCCTCTGTGGTTTGCCCATTCAGAGAGTGGCTTCTGTGGGGGATGTGTCTAGTCACTGAACACCCTTTATCAGAAGGCAAACTCACAGTTATTCCTATTAACCCCTCAAGTCTCCACATACTACACAGAATTCTGACTTGCTGTTTCCTTTTTCTGGGCTTCCAAACTAAGCCCCCGGCTGTGGCCATTCAGCATTTTTATTTGTTCAAGAAGGCCTCAGTAGGATGAAGAGGCATCCTTCTTGATGAAGGGGAAATGAAAGACGCTCCCTGAGGTGGGGGTGGGTGGGAAAGGTTTGATTATTATTTAAGGTGATAAAATTAAAAATCATATTTAAAAAGCTCAAGTGGGGCAATGATTTTGGCAATCCACGGGTGTCATATTGAAAACTTCAGGGCCCCGGTCTTACATTTGTGGTTACCAAAACATGGCAGCCAGTTCTGCAATGGAGCTTTTTCAGCCAGACCACCACACCATCATGGTTTTCTTTGAAAAACAGACCAGGCAGGGCTCGGCTACCACCTCAAGGCTGTATGGGTTTTCTGATTCACACAACACAATAGACCAGAAAGGAGAGTTGAACTTGCAGTTACACCCACCCACCCACACACACACACACAGTTTTGGATTCACATCTTTCTTGTGACCCAGATGAGCAAGATCACACATCACTCTATCTCCACCACTGACTTGGTTCAATGTGTTGCATAAAGCTGGACAGAAAATTTCTAATACTGATCTGGACTTTCAAGATTGGACTTGAAGCCGGGTTCTTGTTTAGGGTTTGTTTGGATGATGAACCAAGTCAGGGGTAGAGAAACCCAGTGATTCCCACAGAGCTCTCAGTCAGAGAAAAACTCTGATAGAAGGCTCAAGAAAGGCAGGAGGCATCGCACAAAGCCAGAAGCCCAAAAACAAAGTCAGTCTCAGAATTCAGACAAAGCTTCATCCAACAAGCCTAAATCGGGCATTATGAATGTTTGGAAGAGAATAACAAGAACTTACAGACCAGACGTCCTACAGAAGAAGCTTTTTCTCTTGAATTGTACTGCCAATTAATCCATTACTCTTGGAATTCCCTCTTCATTACACAGACAATACATATTACATAAAACAGCACAAGGCAGAAAGAGAGCAATACAAAGAAAGATGCAGTAGGGGAAACTTCATGCCCGAAAGCAAAAGACAACTCCCACTGCTAGAGGGAACAGGTCCCACCATTCCAGCCCCCAAGGCCTGTTTCTTTTAATGGCCTCCTAAAAACCAGGAGGAGGGGCCATTTTGATGTCCAGGAAATGTTTGTTGTTGTTGGAAAGAATGCACTTTTTTACTTACAAGATTGCTGATTCAGCTACTGTATTTCTCATGATTATCTCTTTCTCCACAGTACCTAGCGGAGACACGAAAACCAGCAATTTGGAGTGCCCTGCCTGTAGTGCTTTCTCTTCCACCTTCTGCGACGCCACAGTGATCAAATGTCCTGATTCAGAGGACCAATGCGTGAACATTTCTGGGATATTTCATGAAGGTAAAACTGAAACCAAAATACTTGGAGTGAGGAAGTGTCTGGCTAGGTTCACACATTTAGTCCTGGCTGGCAGACAGAATTAATTTTCTGAATTTGTAACAACTCAACTGCAAATTTTATCTTGGCTCTAGTTCTTTACAAGCGCCTAGTAATATGAAGACTAACTGCAGACAGTCCCTTGAAGGACAAGAACCACTTGGTGATTGCACTGGGGAAATCCTGTGTCCTGCCATTTCCCACTGTTTGGGAGCAGTTCCAAACATCTGTGTGTGTGTGCATGTGTGTATAAACCCAAACACACACTCACATTTAACATGTGCATGATCCTGAAAATCACAGCAAGGTTGGACCTGGCTGTCCTTTGGAGGAGCTCAACTGGAAAGTCAGAGACACCTCTTGGCACAAGGCAATGGGAAACCACTTCTGTGGTGTTGCTCTAAAAACTACATCAGCGTGTCCATGGAGTCACTAAGAGTTGAAGAGTCTCTACCTTTTCCTTCGTATTAGCAGCAATTACTTGAAGCTACTTTTCCTCTTTTTCCTCTTTTCCAGCTTCTGGAAACAAATTGTTCTATGGTAGAGGTTGTACTACGCCTGCAGCAAAGACCATTGTTCCCGGTGACACTATAGCCACAAGTCAAAACTCCGTGTTTGAAATTGTGAACATCAACGTGGAAAAAGCTAAAGATAGTTCATGGTCAGTTCAAGGAAGCTTCACGGTTACCCTCCTTCTGTCTGGTCTTATTGGAATCCAGCTGACCAACATCTTTTAGTGATCTTGGTTTCCTGTATTGAAAAAGCATCTGAGTCCCAAAGAATTAAGGAAGTGTATGATTTGGAGGGTTCGGTTGCAATTTAACCCAAAAGATGTTTTGATTTTACCTGTGAGAATTTGTTTTTGTATCAACACCATTTGATTGTTTTTAATGTTTTAATTCGTTTCAAACATTATAGCTAATCAGTTCATCAGAAGGATTTTCCCAAACTCCGACATTAAAATGTATTTGCATTTAGTTAATAAAAATTAAAATTGGAATAGAGGATGATCTATAAGCAAAAAGTAGAATATATGTTTTTCATATAGAATATCCCATTTTCATCTTTGGAATCTTCCATTAAAACCATAATAAAAATTGTGACAGACGGGCCTTTGTCTGAAACACTGGCAGTCCATTTCCTGTCTAATTAATTGAAAGTTAAAGTGGTCTTGAAGCCAGAACCAAAAGAACCACATTATGGCATATAATGACCAGCAATTCTGTTTGAAATAGAGCAGATTCCTATGTCGCTAAAACCACGTGAGCAATTGGATAAGTAGTGATTGGATGAGTAGGAGTTACTTTGTTGTGATAGTTGACTTCTCTCACCACACCTTCGTGGACAGAAACGTACTTGTATTTTGCCTGACTGAATTCCAGACTTGTTTATTTATTTGTTTGTTTGTTTATTTATTTAATTTTAATCCTGCCTTTATTATTTTTATAAATAACTCAAGGCGGCGAACATACCAAATACTCCTTCCTCCTCCTATTTTCCCCACAACAACAACCCTGTGAGGTGAGTTGGGCTGAGAGAGAGAGACTGGCCCAAGGTCACCCAGCCGGCTTTCGTGCCTAAGGCGGGACTAGAACTCTCAGTCTCCTGGTTTGCCATTGGCTCCTTCCTAGGGCTGAGAGACAGGGATTGGCCCAAGGTCACCCAGCTGGCTTTCATGTCTAAGGCGGGACTAGAACTCACAGACTCCTGGTTTCTAACCCAGCACCTTAACCACTAGACCAAACTGGCTATTTTATTTTATTTTATTTTATTTTATTTTATTTTATTTTATTTTATTTTATTTTATTTTATTTTATTTTATTTTATTTTATTTTATTTTATTATTTTATTTTATTTTATTTTATTTTATTATTTTATTTTATTTTATTATTTTATTTTATTTTATTTATTATTTTATTTTATTTTATTTTATTATTTTATTTTATTTTATTTTATTTTATTTTATTTTTTATTTTATTTTATTTTATTTTATTTTTTTTATTTTTTATTTTTTTATTTTATTTCTTTTCACACTTCCTCCTCCTCTTAGGGCATCTTAGGTCATATGAATTAAATAAATAATAAATAATAATAATCTTCTGAGCCCTCAGAATTCGATGCTTAGAGCTCTGTAACTGCTGGATTTTGGATTGATCAGTAACTAATAAAAGAATCCTTTCCAGGGAAGAATGGAAATAGCCCTGTTCAACATAATAAGGCAAAATATCTATTTGCACATTAGGGTGTTATGTTTCCTTTTTCACTCCATTCGTTCCAGACACAGCCTCCAATTGAACCAGGCTTTGCTTATTGTTTCTTCTTCATTACCATATTATGATATAAATAGGATTTCCTAGAGTGGCCCATTCCAGATGTTCTTTCCTTTATCTCTTGCTCCCTTCGACTCTTTGGCTTTAGGTACAGCTGCTGAGAAGAAAAATGGAAGGTTGGATCAGCTTTCCAGACTATAGACCAGGGATGACAATCTGGAGCCTCTGAGTAATATACTTCTTGTGGGTGGGAAGAAATGAGAGAGGGCCACGTTCATGAAAGAGAGAAGTTTGATCCAGTGGGAGCACTCCCTTTTCAGTCACAATGCTTCTTGAAATCTACATCATTGGTTAGATTTATATCTTGCCTTTCCTCTGGGAATTCAGAGGGACAACCTAGCACTCCCAGCTCCATTTCTTTTCCAAAAGAAATGCTTTGTGCTATAGCATCTTTCCAAGTAAGGCATTGTGGGGAAATATTGTGGCCCACCTGAACATGGCCGGAAGGAACAGGAAGAAAGAAAGGGTACAATGGGATGACAATATGAGTTTCTTTTTGCCATGGAGAAAAAACTATTTTGTTTTATTTTATTCATAAACTTTCTATTCTGACTTTTAATGGGGAAATGATATGCAACAATTTACCACACCTCAACAATCTTTTTAGAGTACAACTTTACAGTAAAAACACTCCAAGAATGCAGTCTCTTTAAAAGCACAACCTGACTTAAGTTGTTCTGCTATTAAAGTATCATTTTCCTTCTTCTCTCAACACAAATACTGCTGTATGAATAGGCTGACCATATTTCCTTGAGACAAAAACAGGACATTGGGATGGCAAAACGGGATGGGGTCTTATGTAATATTCCGTATTCATGAAAAACACAGGGATCCCCGCCCCCAGTCTGCGTGATTGGCTCCCGCCTGCAAACCCTACCCCCCGGTCCGCGCAATTGGCTCCTGCCTGCAAACCCCTCCCCCCAGTCCCTCCTTTGCCACACGGTGATAGGCAGGAGGGCTTCCTCTTCCGGGCTGCCTCCAATCGGCAGCTCCTCCTCCCGCGCCATTCCCGCCGGGTTTAAAAAACGGGACAAAATTGAGATTTTTATCAAAACGACGGGACGGTTGAAAAATGCTAAAAGAACGGGGCTGTCCTGTTCAAAACAGGACATATGGTCAGCCTATGTATGAAGAATCTGCAAAGCCTCAGTGATGAGGCTGCAATGATGTGATCAGAGGCAGGGATTTGGTGTGCTCCTATTGGCTGCTTAAGTCTTTGTGGGCACATTTCCTCTCATCTGGAAACTGGTCACTACCTGCTATCTCCATTTTGGCTTGGCCACAAGAGAGACTAGACCCTTGCGCAGAACAGCCCCTCCCTCCCATCAATCTTCCAGCTATCAATAGTGGTACAGCACTATGGCATGCATATCTCTCCATCTACACTCTGTCTGTCTGTCTGTCTGTCTGTATCTGGCTGATGATCATAGGGTATATGAGGGGAGCAGGAGGAATCAGAAGGAATATATGTTGATCTCTGCAGAGGCACCATCCTGACAGATGGTGGTTTGTTTTTTTCTGCCAGGACTATCAATCTTCCAGTACTGTCAAAGGTTTCTTCATGAGTCTTTCTCAGCCACCTCTTCCCCAATCCTACTTCACCAACTAATTCTGAGAAGATTAAAAACTTTTAGCCTCAATCCATTTGCTTGCCGTTAAAGCTAGAACAGCTGCTAATTGCAGCTGGTTGCTACTATTTTTCAAGAAGAATAAAGGTAGAGTAATAAAACCAGAGTCTGAAAGTGTATCATTCTAACCACAAGCTTCACGATGTTGTGGTACTGCTTCCAAGAGGGAAAGGAATCAGCTCCCATGATAACAATTCTTAGAGGGATTTCCCAGAAGTTCTCCAGAATTTCTATAAGTACTTTCTATGCTAATCTTGAGCCTTTTTTGTCCAAAGATTCAATACACAATAAAATCATGCTGAGCAGTGACCAAAATAAGGAGAGATCCATGTATATTGCTAGGCATGGGAAGACATATCCATATAGTAGCTTGTCAAGCCAGGATATCTGTTAAGATCTCCTCTTGTAAAGGTATGTGGGAAAGACCTTGGGAGACTGGGCCAAGAGATGCTGCCTAGGGAATGGTCAGATAAGAGACAGCATAGCCCGCAGCTGGATAGCGGGTGGGGCAAGAGGCTCAGAAGGGACCCTCCCTAGTTTCTCGGGCTGTAATCAGGGGGAGAATTTTAGACTTGCAAGATTCTGTTAATGTAGCTTTACAGTAAAGTAGAATTAGCTCATCTGGTTGTGTTCTCTGCCTGGTCTGCCTAGTAAGGCTGACACCTCTTTCCCCAAATCTTTCAAAGTACAGAAGCCTTGTTTCCTTCCACATCTGATACTTTGCATCAGGAGTCCAGACCAAAGGTCCCACCACCACATGTACTCCCTGAAAGCCTTATACGAAGTTCTCAAAGGCTCTCTAAAGGTTGCCACCAACTTGCAGATTGTAAAATAACCAATAGGGAAAACTACTAAATGCGTGAAAAGGATTTGTAATAACGCTACTGAATTTATTTATTAACTACATTTATTTATTTATTTATTTATTTATTTATTTATTTACTTATTAACTACATTTATTTATTTACTACAGTATTTGTTTACTACATGAATTTATTTACTACATTTGTTCTATTTCAATTAATTCAAATTAGTTTAAACCAAGTTTATTTTTGTCCTTTCTCTGCCCACTTGTGCCCTGGCCGTGCCTATGACTTGGAGCATGCCCTTTCATCATGCTGAGCCACATGTAGCCTTCATCCTGATAAAAAGTGGAACATCCCTGTCTTGAGTGAACTAGAAAATTTTAATGGGCAGGAGGGATGAAAATGCTAGATAGCCTGTGCTTACCTTCCAGGGCCAGCCATTTCAAACCCATAATCTTTGTATGATTCAGAGGAGAAATCAACACATATCTTTTCCCAGATATGCTTTCTTTGCAAGACACAGCATTGAAAGGCTGGTAGCCACGAGGGCGAGCTGAGAATATGAGCCACAACAGCCCAGGTTCAAATCCTTTTCACCCAAGGTGCTCTTTTACTAACCCAGATGGAGTTAATAACTATACTTCAGGACTTTCTTATGGCATTGCTCTAAAGATTTCAGATTTGATGTATGAGAACAATAAAAAACAAACAAACCTTGAAGCTGTAATTCTTTGAGACCATACTGGAGAGTCAGACTCACTGAATCCTGAGGACTTGAAGATGGAGAGCTCCTCATATAAGGATGGGCAAGTTTTTTATTGCTAGGTGCTACACTTTGCATCTTTAGTATTCATACTGCTACTGACTCACAAAAATCCCCATTAAACCATTGCAAGAAGCCATACAAATTTAACACACAAAAATCTCCACCCCTAACAAAATCCAACATCCCATAGCAACTTCCTTCTTTCTTGTCCATTAAAAGCTCTGCAAAAGATTTCTGTTGGCAGAGCCCTCCAGTGTCTAGTCAAGGAAGGTGCCATTTGCACTTCTGGAGTTCAGGTTCTCCACAAAATGAGTTCATATGGGGAGAAACAGTGTGTTCTAACTCCCTCTCCTCTGATCTCACTTGGGGGGCACCCTCAATATCCCCATCCTAGCTGAATGACCTGGATGGGTTGGTTCTACCTGGAGGAGGCAGTCCTTCAGATGTCTAGGGGTCAACTCTTAAAGGGCTTTATGGATTATGACAAGCACTCTTGAGCTGTATTTGGAAGCCTAGTGGTAACCATTGCTGCACTCATAAAATCAGTGTTCTATGGCAGTGTTTCTCAACCTTGACAACTTTAAGATGTGTGGACTTCAACTCTCAGAATTCCCCAGCCAGCATGCTGAGAGTTGAAGTCCACACATCTTAAAGTTGCCAAGGTTGAAAAATTGTCAGACATACAAGGTAGACCAGACAGGAATCATGACCAGATGAGCTAATTCTACTTTATTGTAAGGCTACATTAACAAAATCTTGCAAATCTGAAAGTACAATACTCCCCCCACACACATCTCCTTTACACCCTGAGATATTAGGGAGGGTCCCTTCTGAGCCTCTTGTCCTCCCCACTATCCAGCTGTGGGCTATGCTGTCTCTTATCTGACCGTTCCCTTGGCAGCGTCTCTTCGCCCAGTCTCCCAAGGTCATTCCCATACCATTACAGAAACACTGTTCTATGGTATTGGCAGTTCTCAAAGGCAAACAGCCACAGTTTGTACCAATTGCAGCTTCTGAGTAGCCTTCAAAGGGAGCCCCATGTACAGTGCATTGCTATCATCAGTATGAGGGGTGAGAAGGGCATGGGTAACAATTGCAAGGGCATGATGCTCCAGGAAGGGCTGCAACTGGTACACCAACTGAAGCTGAGCAAATTCCCATCTAGCCAAGCCACCAGTAGTTGTGAGTCGAGGAGAACCACAAATCACAGACCTGCTCCTTCATTAGAAGTGACTTCCTATCCAGAGTTATCCCTGAAGCAGGCAAAATGCCGGATGGTTTCTGAAGAACCAACACCTCCATCTTTGAAGGATTTCAGCCCAGCTTGTTTCTTCTCATCAGGATCCTAACAGCCTGTAGACATCAGGTCATCAAGCCAAAATTTCATCAGAATGAAGAAAAGTTCATTGCAGTGTTGCAGTGCAGACTTTGTACTTGCATTGTGATTTCACAGGCAAGTACATAAGTGACACAGCTTGCTTCATGAGATCATGATACACATTTCATCATGCTGACAAATTCTCAGCTTGCTGTGGACACCTACCCCTTCCAATAAAGAATAACAGCGACAGCAACAATGCTCAAAGAAGCAATGCAATAAAATTATTGTTGTTATTGTTAGTAGTAGTAGTGATGGTACTGTGTTGTTTCTCAATGAATAAAAACATAATAATATCCTTAACCACTACCATTGACCCACTTTGGACATGTTGGCATATATCAAACATCCTGTTATTCTCCCCTCCAAAATAAAGAAATAATAAGAGGAGGGACAGACTTTCTCTACGAGTCCCCCAGTTATGATTGAAACCAGTTCTTGCCTAATTTAGATAACCCTCTGGGCTACTGAATACTCCCAACAAGCCTCAATCAACTTGCTGGTTCTTCATTGACGTTGTCCCTTCCCCTATTTTCATTGTGCAAATTGATATTACTCTACTCTGTGTGGGATTTGATGATCACTCATGTCTTCCATTCCACCCACTTCAGGGAATTGTTCAAAAACATCCCACACTCCTCAGCGCATTCAATAGCTGGCTTCAGGAAAGGCAGTCGAATCGCTCTGCAAACACAATGGTTGGTGGCCTCTTGGTCTTCTTCTGTCTCATCTCTTCAGTCTTATTGACAGGTGGTGAGTATTGCTAATCAACATTGAAATCCTAGAGAGGCAGTAGATGGAGGCTTCTTCCCTGGGTAAGGACACATGGCTGGACAGACAGATACTCCACTGCTAGAACTATCTTCAAAAATCTTTGGTTTCTCTCATTTTTTTTTAAATTCCAGGATGAGTTCTGAGAAAACTGCTCACTTACATTAGAAACCAAAGCATTTGGAGATAGATGCAAGAAATTTATTATTTATTAGAATACACTTATGGGGATCACTAGGTTCCCTGCCAGCAGACAGCCAGAGAGAGCCCCCAGCAAAACTCCCCATGTTGTATATGTTTGATCAATTACATTTGAAACAGAAAGATAAAAAGGACTACACTACTACAATTACATTGCGACCCTGTTAGAGATCGGGTTTCAACCAAGCACGTCTCACACAAGCTTGAAGGAGGAGGCAGCCTCTGCTGTAACCTAATCTTACTTGCTTTGTGTGGGAGGGGCTGAATCCCGGTTTCCTGTTTCCTTCTCTTTCCCTTTCTGCTTGAATCTCCTACCAAGGAGGTTGGGCCAGCTATGGCTGCTGCCACATTGCTCATACTTCCATCCAAGTGGGCCACATTATAGAAGCATGTGGGTCATGTCAGAACCAATTGCTCGCATGCATGGACCGTTTCTACTAAGGAACTGTGAGTTACAATAAAATTGTAAACTCTTTTTTATGTAACTTTACATTAACGTGTGAAGTGTCTTTATTTTGTGTTTTGAACTGATTAAGCCTTGTGCAAGTTTATGGGAATGCTTCTACTCTGCTATATACTAATAAGAAGCTGCGTGGAGTTCTGGTACTACCATCCCAGAATTCCTACAGTTTGATCAATTACATTTGAAACAGAAAGATAGAAAGGACTACACCAGAGCTTTCCAAACTGTGTGTCGGGACACGTTAGTGTGTCGGCTGCAGTGTCTGGGTGTGTCGCGGCTGCTGCTGCCTCGGAGCACTGCCAGGATTCCACGCAGGTCCTAGTGCCTGCCTTGTGCCTTGCTGCCTCCAAACCTGCCCTGCCAGGATTCCATGCAGGTCCTAGTGCCTGCCTTGTGCCCTGCTGCCTCCAAACCTGCTGTGATTCCGCGCAGGTCCTAGTGCCTGTCTTGTGCCTTGCTGCCTCCAAACCTGCTGTGATTCCGGGCAGGTCCTAGTGCCTGCCTTGTGCCTTGCTGCCTCCAAACCTGCCCTGCCAGGATTCCGTGCAGGTTCTAGTGCCTGCCTTGTGCCTTGCTGCCTCCAACCTGCTGTGATTCCATGCAGGTCCTAGTGCCTGCCTTGTGCCCTGCTGCCTCCAAACCTGCCCTGCCAGGATTCCATGCAGGTCCTAGTGCCTGCCTTGTGCCGTGCTGCCTCCAAACCTGCTGTGATTCCGCGCAGGTCCTAGTGCCTGCCTTGTGCCCTGCTGTAAGAGTGTGTCGCGAAATGATGCATGTCTAAAAAGTGTGTCACCAACATGAAAAGTTTGGAAAGCTCTGGACTACACTAATACAATTACATTGCCACCCTTCCCCTGGATTGCTTTGAGAAGCTATTGAACTGACCCTCTTGCTATATTTCACACTTGCAGTATCCTTCCTGATAATTATCATGTACCATAAACAGCAATGTTTACACTGCTATCTCTTGTTATACCCTTCTATTCTTCCTTCCTAGAAAGACAATGGTCAGGCTTATTTAACTGTCCCTGGTCCAGGATCACAGCATTAAGAACTAGGTATATAATTGCATTGCTGTCTCTAAGCTGCCTAAAGATTTATACCTCTCAATAGGTGCATATATTTTAACATGATTTGATGTGTAGCAGACATCCAATTATACCACCACAAATGGAGGGAACAGAAATGTGGTGGTTGCTTCTTTGTGAGACAACCAAGACCAGTGTCAGAGAGAGTCTTCCAAAATACACTTACCTTTCAATCAGACTTTCCCAGCCCAAGCCATCCCATTGGGGAGAATTTCAAGACTCATAGTTCTCAGGAAATACACACTCAGGTTGAGAAAAACCACAGGAGGTTCTCTTGATAGCGTCAAGCTCTCATGTTTTCTGACATGTTTTCTCCATGTTAAATGTGAATGAGATTTATCAAAAAGGAATGAGATTACAGAAATCTCAGCAATTGGCTTGCTTTCCCTTTCAGACACACTTTAGCTCTCTGCTTGTTTCAGCTTTTTACTACAGACTCTCAGCAAACGAATGGGGAGGTTCATCATCAACCGAAGAGCCGAGGGATGGGCAGCATGCTGAGATGTGGGGCTGTTTCAGGTTCTAAACATCCCATTGTGCTGGTTATGGTCTTTTGAGTCAGTCTTGACTCCTGGGGACTGCAGGAACAGGCTAGGCCATTTTCTTGGCCATGTTTTTGGAGGTGACTTGCCAGACCTTCTTCCTAGGACTAAGGAGGAGCGACTGGCCCAAAGTCACCAAGCTGACTTTTGTGCCTGAAGCAAGACTAGAACTCGCAGTCTCCCAGCTCCTAATTCAATGCCTTTAACCACAACACCAAACTGGCTGTCATAAACAAACCATTATAAATAGGAGATTCTGGTTTTGTTCATAGTTCCAGGATACTCTATATTGGTTCTTCCAGTATATTGACAGGCATCCATTCAGCTTGTTTAGAAGACTGATCTCAATCAATAATAAAAAGTAGTGTCTGGGAGAGAATCTCATCTAAAGAGTTGAATATCTCCTTATGAAGAGTCACCTTTCCTATTCAAAAGCTGAGCTAATTTCTGATATCCATGTTTTCAGTCTCTTCCTCTTCCCTCCAACCATCGAACCTTCAGACGTTTGGCAGAAATGGTTTAGGTCACATACCTAGAAAAAAACTGGTATTAATCTTGAACTTCTAAAACAAGGACTTTAATTATTGCATGATTTGGTTGGCTTTGCGCATGTATAATCATTGTGCTTCTCTCATCTGCAGTAACATCCCTAAAGTGCCAAACGTGTTTTGTCTCCAGAGGAGAATGTAGGAACTTGGGACTACAAATCCTGTCCTGGCTGGGAATTCTGGAAGCCAGGATGCAAAAGACCTTGATATTTAAAATGGTACGATGGCCATGAAAATGTTTGCTAACTTTGGATTGGTTTCTGTAGTGCCAAACCGTGGAGGAACTTAAACCCAATGGAATGGTATGCTCAGGGTCATACATAAAACATGGGGATTCTCCACAACCAGTTCAACCAGTTGTCTGTCTTGGCAAAGAGAATCAGTGTATGAATGTAACTTTTGGCCTGCGTTCATGTAAGTAGAATTTCTCTCTTCCTTTATTTTTTTTATTAGAGAAACACAAAGGAAAGAGAAAATAAAACAGATAACTAAAAATAAATAAGTGAAAAGGAGGAAAATAAAAATAAAAACTTGGGGGAGAGACAGAGAGAGACTGACTGCAGGATGGGTCAAAAAACATCAAGAGGGCATCCATTATCATGCAGTTGAAGTCCTGGGGCTTCAGTCATGTGATTCTGGCCTCCATCTTGACTTTTCTGATCCACCCTGCTGACTCCCCTGAATGGATAAATAGAAAAATAGATCGTATATGGAAAGAGATAGATATATGATCCCCAAACACTTAGTTTTCTTTTAGGCTAAAGTAACTCACCCAGCTCAAAGAAACCATAGGAAGGGCTATCTAAGACAGGCATGGTTAACTAGCCCTCAACTTTGGAAAATGAGATGACATCCTAGAGAGGCCTCACAAAAATGGGCCAGAACAAGTGAAGGGTTAGATAGGGTCTCTCCAAATTTATCAGGGGAGGTGGTCATTCCAACAGGAAAAAGGGGAAGACAGGTGGGAAGCAGCAGACTGGTGATGGACTGCTGGCTGGTGGGACTCCTGTAAAAATGGCCAGCAAACACAAAGGTCCAGCCATTCTGTGTAGAGTTCATGAAGATGGGTCAACTGACTGGGAGATGTGATGTCTGGGTCATTTGTGTCCTGCAAATGGGCCCATTTTTTTACAAGACTATTTTTTCAAAGTCAAGAATAACCCATTTGTCTCCTAAAAGAATACTTATTATTTTGTTTGTAATTAAACATCTACTTATTATGCCTGTAGAGTCAACCAGCACATCGTGATGTGGAAATCCGCTTTCTTCAGCTGATCAAATAATTGCAATTGGCGGGGGGAGGAATATGAAGGAAAGCCAGTACTGTTTCTCACACATTTCTCTCCCTAATGCATATATCTGTAGACATTTTCCATACCTTTTGGGTGCAACTTTGCCTAATATAACTTTCCTTGTAAGCTACTGTGGTATATACTTTTTTAGTAAGCAAATTTCCAAGGCAAGTGCATTTTTGCACAATCTGCATCCTAAGAAAAGCATTCTGGTGTAGCTGATAAATATTTCACTGGAACAGTGTCTGTCAACTATGTAACCATTCAGAGCAGTATGAAAATGCACTCTCATCACCAACTTTCCACTGCAAAAAAAAGTATGCTAGAGTTCTCCAACATCATAAGATATGTACTAAATCTAGAGGTGTAATGGGCAGAAGGAATAATCTTGAGGAACAGCAGGAAAAGCCACAACCAAAACAATGGTCAGATAAAAGAAATCTGAGTCCGGGCCAGAACTGTAACCTGAGAAAGCATCTCAGACAAGACCCTCCCTAGTTCTCACTAAGAGAAAGGGGGGGGGGGGGAAGCACATTCAAACTTGCAAGATTCTGTTACTGTAACCTTATAATAAAAGTAGAATTAGCACAAAGATACATGAAAGAAAGAAAGAAAGAAAGAAAGAAAGAAAGAAAGAAAGAAAGAAAGAAAGAAAGAAAGAAAGAAAGAGAAAGGAAGGAAGGAAGGAAGGAAGGAAGGAAGGAAGGAAGGAAGGAAGGAAGGAAGGAAGGAAGGAAGGAGAGGGAGGGAGGGAGGGAGGGAGGTAGGAAGAAAGAAATAAAGAAATAAAGAAATAAAGAAAGAAAGAAAGAAAGAAAGAAAGAAAGAAAGAAAGAAAGAAAGAAAGAAAGAAAGAAAAGGTGCTTTAAAAAGTGTGGGGGGAAAAAGTAGTATTAGCATGCAAGACTTTGGTTTCCTAGTCTGGTCTACCTTAAAGGGCTGACAAGAGGGCAGTAGCTTCATGACTGATATAAGGACTTAACCATCAGCATGATGCAGATATCTCCGCAAAGAGTGGCTACTTTGGGGGATCCTTCAAGAGGAAAACTATCATTGTTTTATAATGTCCTCATAATAAAATCTCAAAGATGCTTATTCTTTCTCTTTTCCCCCCACAGTTGGAGCTTTTAATGAGGAGGCTTTTATCCAAGGATGTGCAACAAAGGATGCATGTTCCTACCCTGAAGGAGAGACACAAATGGCCTAATAAAGATCAATATCCCCTCAATGCAGTGCAGCAGTGCTCCACGATCACTTGATGAGATTTATTTTGATCTGTAGAAAGAATATAGCCTTCTTCCCTTTGCCTTTGAGGATGTGTAGAAGTGGGAAGGAGATTGGAGCCTTAATGGTAAAAATGACAGTGGTTTGGGGGTTGACATTCTTGGGAGCTTGGCAGTAATTTAGAATATGGAGGAGCAGGATTTAAATGTTGTGTTTTGGGAGTCTAGCTCAGGGGCATGTGGCTTTTCTCTAAACACTCTGTTCTCACTAAACCAAATAACAGAATAAATTGTGGGGACAAAAGAATTTGGGTCTGTGTATTTTTCTAAGGAGGGTTTGAATGCACGCGAGAAGATAACTGATAAACTAGGCGTTCCCTCCTCTTGTGTCATCCATTCTTAAGTCAGTTCAGCTATACCCTTATGCACTTTTCTTTTGTAACACTTCCTACAGTTCTCTCTTGTCACATCCTTCTCCCCAAAGGTAATGGGTCTAATGGCATATCTAGGAGCGCTTCATAAATGTTGGGAAGGGCTTCTGTGTCTCGTGCCCTGCAGGTTCTAGTTGGGCATCCCTGATGCCAAGAAGGTGCCCTCGTTGCATTTCTTCTCTTCCTCTTTCATCTCTTCCTGGGTTAACTTATGCCTCCATGGGCCTTTTTCTGGTTGGGAACATCTGTCTCCTTGCCCCTTGCATTTCTCCCTCATTAAATACATTGTTTTATATATATGTTCCCTTCTCACCCCTGTGGGTGGTATGCGTCTTCCTCGACCTTGAGTCCTCTACCAGAGGCCTGGGAGTTTGAGGGTTCTGCGCAGGATCTTAGCTGTTCCTAGCATGGCACTCTTCTGGACAGAGAGCTCTGATGTTGCTCCTGGGATCTGCTGGAGCCCTCTTCCAGCTTAGGAGTCACAGCCCCAAGTGCCCCTACCACCACTGGGACCACTTTGGCCGTCACTTTCCACATCCTCTCCAGTTCCTCCTTCAGGTGCTGGTACTTCTCCAGCTTCTCATACTCCTTCTTCCTGATGTTGCTGTCACTTGGCACCGCTACATCTATCACCACTGCCGCCTTCTGGTCCTTGTCTATTACCACAATGTCTGTTTGATTGGCCAGTACCTGCCTATCCATCTGGATCTGGAAGTCCCACAGGATCTTAGCCCTGTCATTCTCCACGACCTTCTGTGGAATCTCCCATCTGGATTTGGGAGGGTCTAGCCCGTACGCTGTGCAGATGTTCCTGTACACAATGCCAGCTGCTTGATTGCACCGTTCAGTGTATGCTGTTCCTGCCTGCATCTTACACCCTGCCACTATGTGTTGGACTGTCTCTGAGGCCTCTCTGCACAGTCTGTACCTTGAGTCCCGTCTAGTGTGGGAGACCCCTGCTTCTATGGATCGGGTGCTTAGTGCCTGTTCTTGTGCTGCTATGATCAGTGCCTCAGTGCTGTCTTTTAGTCCAGCCCTTTCCAGCCACTGCAAATTTGAAAATGTGGAGGCACTTCAGACACTAATATATCATAAAGTACTGAAGTACATAGTATGAAGAACTGTAGGATCAGAAAAAGGTCCAAAAAAGATCCAAATAAATGAAAGTAAGGAAATAAGTTGAAACACAATAGCAATTAAGAGGGGGAAAGTGTACAAATCAGATACAGTTATAGTAAGATATAAAAAAAAGCTTTAGAACAGAGCTTTCCAAACTGTGTGTCGCGACACAAAAGTGTGTCGCCACACACAGTCTGGTGTGTCGCCACACAACCCGGAAGCGCTGATCATCATCAGCGCTTCCGGGTTTTCCCGTGGCGACACACCAACGGCGGCGCGCAAATCCCGAAAGCGACAGCAGCGCTTCCGGGTTTTTGCGCACTGCCGCAATGGCGGCACTTCCGGGTTTTCCCGCGGCGACATACCAACGGCGGTTGGTGTGTCGCTGCGGGAAAACTTTGGAAAGCCCTGCTTTAGAAGGTAGAGTAAGCCCTAAGACAATTCAGAGCTAAGAGGTAGATATATAGTAAACAAGAAATCACATCCCCGTTTGATTGCAGAGCAAAGTTTATTTTGTATTTATTTTGTAAGAAAAACACTGTCTTTCCTAATGGAATTTGACTTCTGTCCTGGCTGAGTTCGTTATCCTCTGTGAACCTATCATTTGCTTCCTGCATCCACCCCCCTCCAGTTAATTCTTCAAAAATATTTGCCCAGGTACAAAGCTGAGCAACACTTGGCTTCAGGAAAGGCAGTTGAGTAGTTCTACGAACATGATGGCTGCTGGAATTGTTGTCTTCTGTCTCTTCTCTTCAATCTTATCAACAGGTAAATAACTTAATTTGTATAACATCAAGAAACAGAAACTTCAGGAGACTCCAGGAAAGGGAAACATAATAGGTGGAGGGCAGGCGGGTGTGGAAGTCTCTGGTAACTTGTTGTACTAGTGGGTGTGGGATTAATGATTGTCTTTTCAGAGTATCATGAGAGCCAATTTGGTGTAGTGGCTGAAGGTTCTGGACTAGGAATGGGGCGATGTGAGTTCTAGTCTTCCATGAGGCACAAAAGCTTGGAAGGTGACTTTGGGCCAATCACTCTTTCTCAGCCCTAGGAAGAAGGTATTGGCAAACCACATCCAAAACATTGCCAAAGAACCTGCATCACCAGGAGTCAAGAGTGATTCAAAGGTTCATATCAACAATAATTCAGAGTAGAGTGAATTGGTTCTTGCAGAAAAATGGCCTCTGCCAGCATCCAAATGGCTTGTTCAAAAAAATTGGCTTCAGTAGCATAAAAACCAGAGGATGAGAAGAAGAATCCAGTTTCATATTAAAATAAGTTAGAGGTGTGAGGGGGTGAATCTCTCCCTTAGTCTCAGCTCATCTTCCATTTCCAAAAGCTGAGTTCATTGTATTCTCTCCACCCTTCCCCACATGTCCCCAGTAGAAGAAACAATTGGAGAGACATGCCTAATAAACCAGATTATAACAGTAGTCTTGAACTTAAAAGCTAGGATAAGGTAAAGGTTCCCCCCACACATTTGTGCAGTCGTGTCCGACTCCAGGGGCCGGCGCTCATCTCCGTTTCTTAGCCGAAGAGCCAGCGTTGTCCAAAGACGCTTCCACGGTCATGTGGCCGCATGACGTGCGTGGAACGCTGTTACCTACCCACCAAAGTGGTACCTATTCATCTATTTGCATTTGCATGCTTTTGAATTGCTAGGTTGGCAAGAGCTGGGGCTAGTGCGGGAGCTCACTCCATCACGCGGGGCTAGGGATTCGAACCTCTGAACTTGTGATCTTCTGATCGGCAAGCCTGGTGTCTTACTCGCTGAGCCACCACGCCCCTTAAAAGCTAGGATAGCAAAACTTAAAAAGGTGGCACTGATCATTGACATGACTATCTCTTCTCTTTGTAGTGGCATCTCTAAAGTGCCAAACGTGTCTTGTCTCTGGAAATGAATGTAAAGAAGAGGATGTGAAGATGGTGGAGTGCAAAGACAATGAAGAATTTTGCTTTTCTATTATTGTTAATACTACTTTAAGTGAGTGAAAACTGTGTTTGTTCTACAGCATATTCATCACTGGCTTCCGGACCACCAAGGAATAACCTGCATGTGTTTGTGCTAAACTACCATTGAGTTGGTGGGCTCCCCTTTATTGGGCCTTTCAGTGGATGTGTTCAAGCAGAATCTGGACAGCTTTCTTTTGGGGATGTGGACAGTAGGAGGTTGATAAGTCCAGTGTTACTTCCCAGATGTAGTTCTTTAAACATGGGTGCATTGGCATCTACAAGGGGAAAAGGGAGGACAAATGATGAAACATACATCAGGATGTAGCAATGTAAACTCTGCCACTTTTGTATGTGCATGTCAACATCCCAAGCTTAATGGGTGGAGCTAACATTACTATGTCACAATGCAAGGTTCATCGTTCTGACAAAACCTCCAGAGTCTACAGATGCCTATGCTCAGATGTTTCTTGGGAATAAATAAATCTTCACAAGGAGTCAACATCTCCTAGAAAGCCAGTGAGGTTTAATAGTTAAGTTTAGGATTAGGAGCCAGAAGATCAAAGTTCTAGTCCCTTCTCAGCTGCAGAAGATCAACTGGAGGCTTTGGGCCAGTCATTCTCTCTCAATCCAAGAGCTAGTATTTATTTATTGTTTGAATTTATCCCCGCCCATCTCCCCAAATAGTATGAATGAATACAGAAATTAATATCCATATTAAACTATTTCTTCCAAAATAAAATAGCCAAATTAACATATTTGATATGTACAGTACTTCTTCATTTTCTGCTGAGGTCCACATTCCTTTTTTTATTCCCTTCTGCAGCCAATGTTTCCATGAGTTTAGTGATCAAGGGATGCTCAAAACCTGAGGACTGTAATGAAGGCTTCTACAGCACAACAACAGTAGATGGCAGATTTGAACTGGCGAAAAGTTACTGTTGCCAGACTGATGGCTGTAATGCAAAACCTCTTCTGTGTAAGTATCTACACCTTAATGCATCCTTCTCAAACTCTGGCTATTTGAGCATTTGTTTAAAATAATATCTATCAACTGCTCCGAGCCATACAGACTCTGAGCAGCATACAATAATTCAATAAAAAGAAACAATACCATAAAAAGAAAACATCTGAAGTAACTGTAATATTCAACTAACTATGATGGCCACCCAAACAGAGGGTCAAATATCACTGGTCTAGTCCCGACTTAAGCTACTTCCTAAATGCAAAGTGGGTTGGGCTGCTGATACTTCTGAAGGTGAGGGGGTCTACGAAGTGGATGCACCTGGTGCACATCTTGTGAGGACAGGAGAACCTGAACAGGTCTTCCCTAGAAGTCCAAACTGAATGGGCAGATTCTCTTCTGGCAAGGCGTTGCTGATACAACCTGGTGCTATACCATGAAGGTCTTTAAAGATCATGACCAGCACTTTGACGTGGCCCAGAAGCCTACTGGTAAGCAATGCAGCAACTCAAGAGAGGTCTTATTCCACACTGATGGAGTAACTCACCTCAGTGCACACACTCCAGGTTACAGAGTGGGTGAGAGTTTCTTTAAATCCTTAACAGCAATGGCTATTCAGTAAGCGAAGAACATTTCTGGTGCCAATGCCTATATGTAGCTCTATATTTGGGGATTTCTCTCCCAATATGAGTTGAAGTCAATGAAAGTAGGCAGCGGGGGGGGGGGTGTATTCATAAAAGTCTATCTTGTATTATGGTCATCCATACTTTGAGCTCTATCGATCAATTGTCCTGGAGAATCTTAGGTTTTTAGATCCCATCCTTTCTGGGAATCTTGGAAATTGAGCCCTGATAATGTTAAAAGAATGTCAGGTTGGACGAGGCTGTAATAGACATTAAAAGGGTTAGTGGTTGTCATGAAACTTTACTAACTGGAAAAGTTGGTTTCTCCAGTGCAAAATTATGATGAGCTTCAACCAAATGGGTTACAATGCCCAGGCTGCTATGTACAAGATGCAGATTCTTGCGAAGGCCATCAGCCTGTGATCTGCATCGACAAAGAGGATCAGTGTCTCAATTTGACTTCCAGCATGCAGGCATGTGAGTAGACCTTCCTTCCTTCCTTCCAACATTTTTTATAGATGAAGGTGATCTATTTGAAGAAACATTATAATACAGCTAATATATGGTTGTTGTTGTTGTTGTTAGTTGCCGTTGAGTCATTTACAACTCATGGCGACCCTACGTATAATCGAACGAAATGCTCAACGGTCTTGCGCCAATGGCCTGACTGTTCCAATGTTTGCATCCATTGTTACGGTATTTGTATCAATCCATCGCGTTGAAGGGCTTCCTCTTTTCCGCTGGCCCTCGACTTTACCAAACATGATGTCCTTTTCAAGCGATCGGTCTTTCCTGACAATGTGCCCAAAGTATGAGAGTCTAAGCCTAGTTATCATGCATCTATCCTTTACTATCAGGTTTTTCAAAGATCTTTGTGGTTCCATTAATGTTTCAGCCACAGTAATTTGTCCCATTTATAAATAGCACAAATCCAATGCAAGATACATTTTAATGTTTCAATGTTTTGTGATAACAAACCTGGCAGCTCACAACAATTTCTCTTGTTTCATTAACTGATATGTCTCAGAGTAATAAACTAAAACCAGCATCGTTGTAAGAAATAGTTGAGTGCTTTTCTCAATTAAAAAAAAAAATCCAGGATGGAATAATTAGACAATTCCACCTAACCTGCTTACAACCCCACAAACACAATTTATTTTATTTATTTATTATTCAAATTTTTATCACCGCCCATCTCCCCCCTAAGGAGGGACTCTGGGCGGTTTACAATAAGAATAAAATTTAAAATTCAATACCAACTATAAATAATACATCAAATATAACTGCAACTAGAAGATAAAAATATAAAACGCAATACAATTCAGATGGCAGCAAGAATCTACTTCAGTCCGTGAATATATAAGGCGGCCATTCTAGGGCACCAGCCATCCCCAAGAGTGACTATTCCCCTCCCCGCCCCAGGCACGGAGGCAAAACCAGGTTTTCAGTTTTTTATGGAAGTCCAGGAGAGAGGGGGCTTGCCTCACCTCCAGGGGAAGAATGTTCCAGATAAAACAATGTTCCAGATAAACATTCCAAGAATGTTCCAGATAAAACAATCTTTTATTTTTATTACTTTATTTTATTTAAACTTCAAAAATATTATAATATAATTATAATTGGGGGTTATTCCTGGTGGTCTGCTCCACGGTCTAGCTGAGGCCTTGGTTGTCACTTGAAATAAGAGGGTGGCTGAGGCTTTGGGTCAGGTCAAGCCCCTGCAGCCTCCCCTCTCCCGGAGATTCCATCGCTCCCCGTGGTTTATGGAAGAGCTGAGGAAGATGAAACGGGAGAAGCGATGTTTAGAGCACCACCGGAGGTCGACGAGGGATGAACTAAATCAAACACAGGTGAGAGCCGCAATTAAGGCCTACTTACTCAGCGGGTAAGACGCCAGGCTTGTCGATCGCAAGTTCGGAGGTTCGAATCCCTAGCCCTGCATGCGGAGTGAGCTCCCGCACTAGCCCCAGCTCTTGCCAACCTAGCAATTCGAAAGCATGCAAATGCAAGTAGATAAATAGGCACCACTTCGGTGGGATGGTAACAGCGTTCCACGTGTGTCATGCCGGCCACATGACCGTGGAAGCGTCTTCAGACAACGCTGGCTCTTCGGCTAACAAACGGAGATGAGCACCGGCCCCTAGAGTCGGACACGACTGCACAAATGTGCGGGGGGAACCTTTACCTTTTTAGTAGCGGTAAGGGCAATGAAGCGACAATACTTCTCTGCCTTTATTGCATCCGCGGATAGCCGCCCAGAAGCCTTGTTTAGGGTGACTCGAGCCCTCCTGGGGAAGGAAGACTCAGAAGTTCACCTACAGGGCCATGCAGAAGAATTTGCAGAGCATCTGACACAAAATCACTTGAATTTGTTCCCTGGTCACCTTCAGAGTGGATTACTGTAATGTGCTCTACATGGGGCTACCCTTGAAGAGTACCTGAAAGCTTCAACCGGTGCCACTTGTGGCTGCCTCTAGGATGGCACATGTTACACCTCTGTTCTCTGAGCTGTATTGGCTGCCAGTTTGCTTCCAGGCACAATTCAAGGTGCTGATTTTGACCACTAAAGCCCTATATAGCCTGGGTCCAGGTTACTTGAGGGATTGCTTCTTCCCGATTACATCTACCCGTCCCACCAGGTCCAGCAGGAGGGGTATGTTGCGGGTCCCATCTGCTAAAGAGTTCGTCTGATGGGACCCCGACGACATGCCTTTTCTGCTGTGGCTCCCACCCTCTGGGACATCATTTCCCCCCCACCCCTAAGCTGAGGTTAGCCCCATCCCTGTTAGCCTTTCAGAAGGCTCTGAAAATGTGGTTCTTCCAGCAACCTTGGGGATCTCATGGAGAGCCTGTGCGATGGTTGTATTGTGTTTAGATGGGTATTCTCCCGCAATCTTGTGTTTTTTTTATCATCTTATTTATTTTATTTTGTTATTATTTTATTATTTGAGAGCCAGTTTGGTGTAGTGATTAAGGCATCAGGCTAGAAACCAGGAGACTGTGAGTTCTAGTCCCGCCTTAGGCATGAAGCTAGCTGGGTGGCCTTGGGCCAGTCACTTTCTCTCAGCCCTAGGAAGAAGGCAATGGCAAACCAGGAGACTGAGAGTTCTAGTCCCGCCTTAGGCATGAAGCTAGCTGGGTGGCCTTGGGCCAGTCACTTTCTCTCAGCCCTAGGAAGAAGGCAATGGCAAACCAGGAGACTGTGAGTTCTAGTCCCGCCTTAGGCATGAAGCTAGCTGGGTGGCCTTGGGCCAGTCACTTTCTCTCAGCCCTAGGAAGAAGGCAATGGCAAACCAGGAGACTGAGAGTTCTAGTCCCGCCTTAGGCATGAAGCTAGCTGGGTGGCCTTGGGCAATGCTGGCTGGAGTATTCTGGGAGTTGAAGTCCACACATCTTAAAATGGCTGAGGTTGAGGAACCCTGATATAGAGTACTCCAATTCTCCATTCCAAATGTCTTGCATATTGTCCAAATGTAGTTTTGAAATATTTTAAAAATTATGGTACTAATAAATTGTCTGTTTAGTTTCAATGAAGTAAATAACTCTGGTATTTCAGAGGCCATCAAGGCCAGACAGTGTAAATAACAAAGACACCAGCATTGCTTTATAATGTCCATCCTATAAACTCTCAGATATGCTTTTTCTGCCTTTTTTCTACCCCCAGTTGGAAATTACACTGACAAGTACAGTTTCCAAGGATGTACAACAAAGAATTCCTGTTCCTACCCTACAGGAGAGTCTCAGATAGCCAATGGGATACTTTATTTCAATGTCACCACACTGGAATGCAGAAATGCATCTTCTCATAATCCTGATCTTCAATGGTAGTTAAGGAAGAGCAGAACCTTCTTCACATTTATTGGAAGATTTGTAAAAATGAGAAGGTTGGAGATTTAATGGTGAGATTGGTGAAGGTTGGGGTCAAAGATTCTTGAGTTTCTTCTCTGAGGTTGGTGGTAGATAGCTGGATAATTGGGGGCAAAGAGTAATTAAATATTATGCTTTGAGACTGTAGCTCAAGAAAATGTTGGGTGTTTTTAATCTTCAAAGACCACAGAATCATGGTGAAAATAAATTGGTATGACAAAGGAATCTGCATTCTGTATATTTTTTTCTAAGAATTGATATGGATAAAAAAAGGTGTCTTGGATAAAATGGCTCTTTTGGTGCCTCCTATCTTCCATACTTAAGCAATCACATCTACAATGTTATGCATTTTCGTTTGGGATCCTTCACACTGAGTTCTACAATGTCCTTCTGCCTGAAATTATAGGTACAGCTAAAAAAAATGAAAGCTAGTCCTGGTAGACGGATCCTCTGAGTCTTTTTGTTGTTGTTTATTCCTTCAGTCTCTTCCGACTCTTTGTGACTTCATGGACCAGCCCACGCCAGAGCTTCCTGTTGGCCGTCGCCACCCCCAGCTCCGCCATGGTTGAGTCTGTCACCTCCAGAATATCATCCATCCATCTTGCCCTTGGTCGGCCCCTCTTCCTTTTGCCTTCCACTTTCCCTAGCATCAGCATCTTCTCCAGGGTATCCTGTCTTCTCATTATGTGGCCAAAGTACTTCAGTTTTGCCTTTAATAGTCTACTCTAAAGAATAACCTAGAAAAGCCTTTTTCCATGCAAATGCTTCTTGGCCTGTTGTACCAATCACCACCAGGGCCTCCTGGCAGTGGACTATGGGGGTTAGGAACTAAGAACCTCAATATGATATTTGAAGCATTTAACTCAATGCTGTCTACACTGGCTAATGGTGGCCCTCCAGAATATCAAAGCAAGTCTTTGCCAGCCCTGTTTTGAACTAAAGAGCTTCAAAGCAGGTCCCATAGACAAGCAATTTGAATTTGAATTCCTTCCTAGAATGTTTGTCTAGTACAGAGGGAGGGAGGGCTGATCTGCTTGATGGAGTTCAAGGAGCCATGGCTAGGAATAACCACCTTCATCCCTCCCATTCCCACCAGGCATGAACGCAGGGATTTAATGTTAAAAAAAAAAGGCAGGGCTTCATTTGCAGCACTGTGCCAGCTATCTTGGAGATGTTGACACATGCACCGCACAGACTTCCCTGCTTGGGTTATCCAGGTATTCCTAACACAAGTGAAAGCATTCTGGGCAGAGACAGGGGAAAAAACCAGGGTCAGGGATATACTCAGGATAGGGTCAACAAAGTCAAGGTGGCGGCCAGGATTGTGCAACTAACACTCTCTTTATCTGCGCCACACATAAAAAAACTGGTTAAGCTTCAACTGCACCATCCTGGCCACCATCTTGACTGTTATAGGTGCTGTGCAAAGATGCAGTATGGAGACTGAATTTGTTTGTGTTTTGATCAACCTGCTGAATCAAATCAACATTCCAGATGGAATCACTGAATCGATTCAAAGCATCAAAATGGAGTTGATGTTTTGGTGCCTCTCCCATTTGCCTCAAAGAAGCAGATTTTTTTCTATATTTGGACAAAGATTTTGTGTAGGGGGGGTGGAAGATGTGATGTGGTCTTGGGTAGTAATATCACTAGCAGGACAATTAGTTTTATTACCTCATGAAACCCTTTTGGCTGTTAGAGCCATTTGGAGGTGGGAAGTGATCTTTTTTTTCTGTTCTTTTTGGTTTCTGCCTTTTTTCTTGTTCTGAAATTGTTTGTTTTGAGCTGCAGCTCCCTTAGGTGAGACAAGGAGAGAAAGAATATTCAGCTGGTCTTTCTTGCTCAGCTGTTTGTTCTTAAGCGTGGTCTATCTTGGACCATTCCATATATTACTGATCCTTCCGTTTATCTCATCCAGTCCTCTTTAATTTCATATTTCTGGGTTGGGAGCATTTGGAGGACTTTCCAGGACTGTTCCATGAAAGATCTACCACTGTTTCTGCCTTATGCTGTTCCCTCACTGCTTTTTCACAGCAGGGAGCTGCTCTTCCAACCAGTCTTTTCAGTCTTCTGTTCACAGTAGCAGGAATGACATAGTTCTGGGGTGAAGAAGAACTAAGCAATTTTTTTCCTTTAATGAAGCATTTCTAAAGACCGGATCTTTGAAAAATCAGAGATTTTTCTGCTACGGTCCTTTTTTAGACTAGCCCCTATGTAATGGAGTAGCAGAATCTCATGACGAATAGGAGAAGCATCATGGACCTGGTCTTGCCCTACTGCTGGTAGAAAGGCAAATGGTGAGTTACGCTTACCAATGCATTCACTTATTGCAAACCTATATTCTATATTCAGATACATAGAGGTAAACAACATTTACATACCATTCATAAGAGACAATAGAAAAGCCAGAAGACCAGAACACCTCCTTGCCAGCAATCAACAACCTGATAGGCAAAGATTAACACCAAGATTAGCACCAGTGGAGCAATCAAACAACACAATAGACCTTAATCAAGGAACTATTAACTCAGTCAATCAACCAAGCAGCAAACAACAACCCAATCAAGGTACTCCCAAGGAGAGTACAACACCCCCACCAACACAGGCAGGACAAGCCATGGGATATAAACAGAGAGCAAGTCCCACTCCCTTTTCACACTGAAGATGTTGCCTAGCCTGGCAGTGAAACGTTTGCAAGAAAACAACAAGACTCAGAGAGCACCATGGACTCCACTATATTCTTTTTCTTTTATTTGGTTCAGAAGGGAAACTTTTTCCTTTTTCCAAAACACCTTTCACCTCTTTGGAAAACAGTATCTTGGAAGGCTGGTAGCCAAGAGAGCAAGTAATGAGTCAAGGAGGCCTAAGTTCAGATCTTTCCTCATCCAAACAGGTGCTAGTTCCCAGGGCCATCCATCATCCCTCAACTCACCCAGAAGGAAAAAAAAAAACATTTGTGGCCTTTTCCATTTGATCTTAGGCTATAACTTTAAGGAACAATCCTAGGGAATGAATTACATGCAGCACCAGATGATTCCTGATACAAAATTCAACATGAAAGAGTAGGCAACATTTTGCAGTGAGGATGTCATTGAGGGGATTGCATTGATTTCTTCTGCCTCTGGGTACCTCAGGGAGACATGGCAGTGATGCAGCAATGTTGCCCAAGGCAGCAGGACTGAAATTTTCAGAGCATTGTGGGTCTGGGAAAGAAGGTTGGAGGGATTGGAGGGACACCATGAGTCCATTCAGCTCCCCCCACCTTGGTGAGTGAACTCCGTCACCAAACATGGGAAATAATATTGCCCCCCCTCCCCCATCAACTACTTTGCTATGAAAATTCTATGGAAGAGCTGCGGTGCTCCAAGCACAATAAGATATGCTTATCTACTTTTGAAGGGGCGTGGTGGCTCAGCAGGTAAGACGCCAGGCTTGTCGATCGGAAGATCGCAAGTTCGGAGGTTCAAATCCCTAGCCCCGCATGACGGAGTGAGCTCCCGCACTCGCCCCAGCTCTTGCCAACCTAGCAATTCGAAAGCATGCAAATGCAAGTAGATGAATAGGTACCACTTCGGTGGGAAGGTAACAACGTTCCACGCGTGTCATGCGGCCACATGACCGTGGAAGCGTCTTCAGACAATGCTGGCTCTTCGGCTAACAAATGGAGATGAGCACCGGCCCCTAGAGTCGGACACGACTGTGCAAATGTGTGGGGGGAACCTTTACCTTTACCTATCTACCTTTTAAGATATGCTTATCTACTCCTTTTCTAGACCTATTCCACTGTTCTGTCTCAGCCTAACCAACCACATGCAATTTTTGTAAGAAAAAGCAGTTTGAAGTGGGAGAGTTTTGCATGCTACTCTAAGCTCCTGGGGAAAACGTGGGACATAAATCTAATAAAGAAATGAGTGGGATTTGGCTGTCACTGATGTCTCCCATTCCACCCACTCTAAGAAATTCTTCAAAACATCCTTCAGGGCAGCCATACTCTGGTAACTATAAAACACAACACATTCCGCAGTCAGCTGTGGGATGAGGAAGAGAATGGCTGCTGGAATCCTTATCCTCTGCCTCCTGTCTTCAATCTTAGCAACTGGTAAGACCTTATCTCAGAGATAACAGAAACTTGGGGAAAGGGAGAACTTATGAATGAGTAACAAAACAGAGATGGAACTGGTGACTTGTCGAGAAGATTTCTCACTACTGTATCTCTGTTTTCTCACTAAACTATGCTGCTGATATAGTTTGAAGGTATTTGGAAACATAAGGATGAGCAACTTGCATGAGATTGTTACTTCTGAAAACACTGAGGTTTGCTTCATTCAGAAGTCTTCAGACTCTTTTTCTGGAACATTCAAAATTTGCTACTTTCCAGAAAATCTCAAAATCCGCTCCAGTGTGCTTTCTAGTCTACTTTCCCCAATTGGTCTAGTGGTTAAGGTGCTGGGCTAGAAACCAGGAGACTGAGAGTTCTAGTCCCGCCTTAGGCATGAAAGCCAGCCGGGTGACCTTGGGCCAGTCACTCCCTCTCAGCCCAACTCACTTCACAGGGTTGCTGTTGTGGGGAAAATAGGAGGAGGAAGGAGTATTAGGTTTGTTCGCCATCTTGAGTTATTTATAAAAATAATAAAGGCAGGATAAAATAGATAGATGATAGATAGATAGATAGATAGATAGATAGATAGATAGATAGATAGATAGATAGATAGATAGATAGATAGATAATCCTCTACTGCCATCATTTACAGCAATGAATCCTGGGTTTACCTTCTTGATCCAAAAGTTAGAACTAAGTTCTGATATCATTCTTCATAATCCTACCCTATTCCTACATCTTAATCCAAATATACAGCCAGAGGGATATCAAAAAAGTCCAGATTGGGACCCAACAGTGTGATTAAAGCCCTGTCCTTTCTATATGCATGCAATGTCACCATGCATACAAATGAGGTAGGGCCTTGATTGCCCTACCGTGACCATGATCTTGATTTTTTTGAGCCCTCTGTGGATGCCATTGCATACTGCAGAGACAATACTGGATTAAGATTAAAGCCTAGAAGAAAAGACTTTGCCACTAAACTTGAACTTTCTAAGTAAGCTAATTTTTGTTGCCTTACCCATAACTCACATAGATGGCAAGGCATAGGTAAGCTATATTAACTTCTTTTTTCCTCTCCTGTTTGCAGTGACAGCCCTAAAATGCCAATCCTGTTTTGCTTCCAGAGGAGAATGTAGAAATGAGGATATGAAGACGATGGAGTGCAATGGAGATGAAGACATTTGTGCTTCTGTAATTTTCCGTTCTACTTTCAGTAAGTGATAGCTGAGAACATGTATTCATCCTGTGGCATTTGGGATCATCAAAACATGGCATGCAGGTGCCACTGGGGAGGGGGTGGACTCCCCTTCAGTGGATGTTTTCAGGCAGAGGCTGCTATTATTCTACATTTCAGTTTTGACATCTAGGCTTTCAAAAACAGTAGCATCCTCACAGCTGGCCAACATCCAGAACTAAGGACATTCCAGCTTTAAACCTAAGTAGGCAGAATTTTTTATTTCTTCATTTGCTTGAATTGCTAGTTTCAAGCATTCTTTCTTTTTCTTTTTCACAGCTACTCCTCCACTGAGTTTTACTATGAAGAGATGCTCAAAACGCAAGGAATGTTTCCAAGGTTATTATAGTACTACTTCGGTGGACGGCAGATACCTACAGGGACATTTGTCCTGTTGCCAGACAGACAACTGTAATGCACCAACAGTGCATAGTAAGTTTCTGCACTTGAATGCAACCTTCCATTAAAAAAAAACTAAACATATTCAAGAAAGGAGACACATCTCACTAAGGAGAGCATAGCATGAGAATCCTGAAAAACAGTGGTTATCAAGGAAATGAGAAACATATCTTGAACCAACATCTGCATTGGTACAATAGCCTGTAAAGATCAGGTGCAAGCAATGGAGTTATTGTTCATAAAAGCTTAAAATTCTATTTTTGAGAGTGTCTAGAGATTATCCATCAAGCTGTAGTGTTTCTTGCCCTCTACCTTATGCGGCACTAAAGATGAAGGTGTCAAAGAACTACACCTTAATTTGATAGAAATAAAATGTACCTAATAGTATAGGGATCACATATCCCATCCTGGCTAGGGGATCTGGGAGTTGCAGTCCCAAAGAGGTTGGAGAGTATCAGGTTGGAGAGGGGCGTAATAGGCACTGAAGAGGGGATGATGGTGATGAAACCATTTGCTAATTGAAATATTGGTTCCTGCAGTGCCTTCGCGTCATGAGCTTCTAGCCAATGGGTTACAATGCCCAGGCTGCTTTGAGGAAAATGCGGATTCTTGTGAAGGCGCCCAGCCTGTGGTCTGCCTTGGAAATGAGAACCAGTGTGTCAGTTTGTCTGCCAACCTAACTGCACGTGAGTAGATTTTATTCCTTGCTTGCTTGGTTTCTTGCTTTCTTGTTATCCTGATTGGATAGAAGGAGTGGCAGGTAGAAGTCATGCCCTCTGCCTGACAATTCCATGGCAGGATGGCATTGTGGCACCATCAGGCAATCCTCTCTGGAAGGAAATGCGTGATGGGTTTCTCCAAACTTAGTAGTGGTAATAAAAGCCTAGAGGCAGCTTTATGGGCTCAGGGTCCCCTTCATCAATATTGTGAAGAGGGATGACCAGAGCTGTGTCTCTAACTTTGGGGGAAGGAAGGAAACCAGCATGGTCTTAGAATATCTGCAAGAGAAACATTCATATATGCTTAGTCTCTTTTTTTATTTCCAGTGGGAGCAATCAATCAGAAGTATGCTTTGAAAGGATGTACCACAAAGAATGCATGCGCTTATCCCAAAGGAGAGAGTCGAGTAGCCAATGGTTTGTTTCATGTAAACGTACTAGTAGCAGAATGCAAAAATCCTATGCAAGTGTCCAGGGTTTGAAATAATGTGAACAACGGCTAGGATTGGACGGACCCTCTTTCCAGTGCAAGGTCTTGGGATCAAATTCTTGAGTTTCTTAATGCTGGAAATACTGAATTAGGACACGAGAGTTTAAATGTTATGCTAGATCGCTTGTGCAAAGGGTGTAGTTTGCTTCCGATTGTTTAGTTTTCACTGAAGCATGATAAAAATAAATGGTTCTGCCAAAGAACTCTGTTTTCTGTATCATTCTGATGAGCATTTGATGCACCATTTAAGGAACAATGGCTAAAGCAGTTGGTCTCCTCCCTGGGTCACCCATACCTGAGTAATCCCATCTGCCCTCTTACACATTCATTCATTCCATTTGTTTTTGTTTTTTTTCAAATTTTATTAAGATTTTAAATATACATAGTTAAAAGGGTGAAAATGAAAAAGAAATAGAAATACAAATCAAAGAAAGAAGTAAAAGTGTATAGAAAAGTAAAGAAAAAAAGAAAAAGATAGAGCATAGATATAGTCAACTTCCGATTTATCTCTGGTCTTAGTAATTTACAAAAAAAAATTTCTTACATGCTAGCTCTATATATAACATACAAAAACATTTCCTGTCTAATATATCAATTTATATATACTGTATTTTAGTCTTCAAAGCCCCAGATAAGCTTTGCCCCACCTGCATGTTTTTTAGACTTTTATTGTATCGTTTTTAACTTTGATTGTTGTAACCCGCCCAGAGTCCCTTGTATGGGAGATGGGCGGGGAATAAATTGGATAAATAAAATAAAATAATAAATAAATGTTGCAAATAGTCCATTAATGGTTTCCATTCTTTAAGATAGTAACAATTTGAGTTTTCTTTTAATAAGCATGTCAATTTGTCATTTTCTGCCATGTCCATCAGTTTTAACATCCAATCTTGTATCGTAGATAAAATCTGATTTTTCCAATTTTGGGCATATACAAGTCGTGCTCATTCACTCCATTTGTAGCTGCCCATCTCACATTTTTGACTCTGGGCGGCTCACAACCAAAACAACCACAAAACATAAAAACAAATTACAAAAGCAACACGATCAATAACACCATTGAAACCAAACTAAAAACCATAAAACATAGCCAGGCAGGAAATTACAAGTCATGCGTCAGTCAGTATAACCATCTCACATTTTACTCTGAAATACTTCTCTCTAAGCTCTAATGATCTGGGCCTCACTGACATTTCTGTCCTTTTTTTCTGGAAAAAGTCAAATTTGTGGCAAACGGCACATAGTTTTGCAGTAAAAGAACAACATAAAAACCCGTAAAGTAATTCTGTTTACTGTTCTATCTGCCGCAAGGTTATACACATGGGACCTCATCAGACTTCAGAAGGTTTTAAACTCTTGACTTTCTGTGTCAGCCTTACGGCAGAATATCATGCTCCCCTTTAGATCATGAACCCCAACTTAGGAGACTGAGAATTCATGGGTCCAATTTTTGGGGAAAGCCTCCCTGCTTCCTCTTCTTGGGTGGCATTATAAATTCCCTGCCCTTTGCAGAGTATGGGCAACTAACTCCATATGATTTCATGGTGCTTTTCCTTGGATTTCTCCATTTCAAGCAGCAGCAAGATTCTGAAGATGAAATGCCGTTCTAGATAACAAAAGCCCTTGTTCAGATGAGTAAAGCAACTGTTAAAAACAAAATTCCATTCTGGAGAAAAGAGATGCTTCAATAGGGCAAAAAGGCAGTTCTTCAAGAGAATACACTGCTGTTTGGGTTTTGATGATTAAATGGTTTGCTTTTAGAGAAATGTTGTTACTAAATGTTTAATTAATAGCAAGAGATTAACTTTTATGTGCTTTTATATCTGTGTTGGAGAAGGTCGGAAGTCACCTGTCCTTTATGTTTTTCTGTCTATTCTTGCACTGTTTTAGTTTTTCTTGTTTCTTTTTTAGACTTGTATTCTATCTGTTCTATATTCTGTATTTTGTGTTTTAATTATATTCAGAAAAATGAATAAAGCTTTATGGGGGGGGGGGGGAGAGAGAGAACATGCTGCTCCACCTGGCTGACATAGAGCGTGAATAAAATAAATGGCTCTGGCGTATCTTTGTTAAACAAGTCAATGGAAAAGTATGACATTTCCTTTAAACAGTGTTTGCAATGTGTTCTTTTTATGTTGGAGTCGTAAGTTTTCAAAGTATCAGTACTTTGCTGGATGGCTTACTCAGGTGCTATGCTGTTCTCCTTCCTTAGCCCTGCCAGTGCCGATCCCTAACCAGACATACCAAGTACACACAATAACCTAATCTGCTATAAACAAATAAACCTGGTTTAGATGACCAAAACATAGTATGTTGTGGAGTCCTTGGTGCTCTCTGAGCCTTCTTGTTTTCTTGCAGACAGTTTCATTGCCAGGCCAGGCAACATCTTCAGTGCGAAAAGTTTTGAACTAAGTCAGCAAAACATGGAGAATCTCACTGCCCTCCTCTCCAAAAACATTTTACTATAAAATTTCCATACAACCAGATATCAGTTACTTTCCAGATTTGCTTAACTTTCCTAACTGTAGAGAAAAATAGCTTGATGATAAAGGGTTTACTAGATTAAATAAGGGGAGATAACAGAAAATTTAAATAGTGATTAAGGTAAAGGTTAAGGTTCCCCCCCCCCCGCACATTTGTGTGCGGGAACTGCAGTATTTGCAACAGCAATAATGATTGTCTAACCCCCCCTTTGGATTAGGCAACTCACCTTTAATATTTCTTCCATGCTGCTTCTTTTCCACACACAGTGTCACTTTCCTCATTCTTCTTGTGCAAGGTGGTATTGCTCTACTCTGTGTGGGATGTGTTGTCACTCATGCCTCCCATTCCAGCCAAACTAATGGAAACTTTAAGAATCTCCCCCAAGGCAGCCATACCCTAAACACCATAAAACAAAATATTCAACACATTCTCCAGGATGGAGAATTGACTTCACTCCGGGAACACGATGGCTGCTCTAATCTTTGTCTTCTGCCTCTTCTCTTTAGTCTTATTAATAGGTGAATAACACCAGCTGCTTAACACTAATAGAAATTTGGGAGAAATCAAGATAAAGGGGTGGGTAAGGGTAGATGGATAATGATTGGCTCATAAGGTAGACTTCCCAGCTAGTTGTCGTTGTTTATTTGTTCAGTCGCTTCCGACTCTTCGTGACTTCATGGACCAGCCCACGCCAGAGCTTCCTTTTGGCCGTCGCCACCCCCAGCTCCGCCATGGTTGAGTCTGTCACCTCCAGAATATCATCCATCCATCTTGCCCTTGGTCGGCCCCTCTTCCTTTTGCCTTCCACTTTCCCTAGCATCAGCTTCTTCTCCAGGGTATCCTGTCTTCTCATTATGTGGCCAAAGTACTTCAGTTTTGCCTTTAATATCATTCCCTCAAGTGAGCAGTCTGGCTTTATTTCCTGGAGTATGGACTGGTTTGATCTTCTTGCAGTCCAAGGCACTCTCAGAATTTTCCTCCAACACCACAGTTCAAAAGCATCTATCTTCCTTCACTCAGCCTTCCTTATGGTCCAGCTCTCACAGCCATAGGTTACTACAGGGAATACCATTGCTTTAACTATGCGGACCTTTGTTGTCAGTGTGATGTCTCTGCTCTTAACTATTTTATCAAGATTTGCCATTGCTCTCCTCCCAAGAAGTAGACGTCTTCTGATTTCCTGGCTGCAGTCAGCATCTGCAGTAATCTTTGCTCCTAGAAATACAAAGTCTGTCACTGCCTCCACTTTTTCTCCCTCTATTTGCCAGTTATCAGTCAAGCTGGTTGCCATAATCTTGGTTTTTTTGAGGTTTAACTGCAACCCAGCTTTTGTACTTTCTTCTTTCACCTTCGTCATAAGGCTCCTCAACTCCTCCTCGCTTTCAGCCATCAAAGTGGTATCATCTGCATATCTAAGATTGTTAATGTTTTTTCCAGCAATTTTAACTCACTTAAAAGAAACTGCTGAAATGATTTGAGGATTGGAACAGGCAGTAGATGTTGATTAATCAGAAGCTGAAATGTTTTCAATGGACCTTGCACATCCAGAGAACTCTTGCCTTGAAATTTCCAAATATGCTTCCTTCCTTGAGACTTTCCCAAGCAGCTGGTCTCTGACCAGCTTTCAACTCACACAATTCTCAGCAATTGGCAGGGGAATTCTGGGAATTGTAGTCCATGGGTTTGGTCATTGCATCATTAAAAAAATAGTTTGTTGTAATGGGATATTCTAATTTCTGTTAATAATTATTTATGATATCATACATTGGCTCACAACTAAGTAGATGTGACACTGATTTAATGGTCTCAATCACATCAAAATCAAGGTGTGGGGAACTTAAATACCTAAAGTGATTGCTGACCTGAATATCTCCAGTGTTCACCTTCCCTACCCCACACCTTAGCTTACCACTCCTATCAATAACTGCCATACCTTTCTGGTTTCCTTTTCTCCTTCAAACATATCACGACTCACAGAAACAATTTAGGATACCTACTAGAAAAACATATTTTGATGCTAATTTTGAACTTCAAAAGCAGGATGTTTGGGTTAACTATTTTATGACTCAACTGGCTGGCCCTATGCTACATATTTTTATTCCTTTCTTCTTTCTAACCAACATTTATTGGGGCATCCAAATTTGAATTAGGAAATTAATTCAAAATAACAAGACCATTTATTTCTCCTTTGCTTCTTGGTTATAAGTTACCATGTCTGCTTCTCTTTCAGTGAGTCCCCACCTCAGTTTCACTGCCAAGAAATGGTCAAAAGGGACTTAAGCAGTCACAGTCTTATGCATTTTCATTTGGGATCTTTCCTTCTGCCTGAAGTTGTAAGGTAAAGGTAAAGGTTCCCCCCGCACAGTTGTGCAGTCCTGTCCGACTCTAGGGGCCGGTGCTCATCTCCGTTTGTTAGCCAAAGAGCCAGCGTTGTCCGAAGACGCTTCCACGGTCATGTGGCCGCATGACACGCACGGAACGCTGTTACCTACCCACCAAAGTGGAACCTATTGATCTACTTGCATTTGCATGCTTTCAAATTGCTAGGGTGGCAAGAGCTGGGGCGAGTGTGGGAGCTCACTCCACACGCAGGGCTAGGGATTCGAACCTCCGAACTTGCGATCTTCCGATCAACAAGCCTGGTGTCTTACCCACTGAGCCACCACGCCCGTTGCCTGAAGTTGTAGGGATAGCTAAAAAAAGTAGGCCGCTACCCCTGGGAGATAGCTCTAAGGAATCACCTAGAAAAGGCTTCTTCCATGAAAAAGTTTTCAATCACCCCATAGCCAGTCCAGTCCTTCTGACTGTGAATTATGGGGATTAGGAACAACGAACCCTAACATCTTATTTAAAGTAAAAATATCTCTTTAGCTCTTTGGCTCGATATTGCCTACACTGGCAAACAGGGGTACCCAGGATATCAAAAGGAGTCTTTGTCTGCCTATATGTTGTAGGTGTCATACACTGTACAACATACATGCTGTACAACATACAGTGTAAGGACTGTAACAGCCACTATGTAGGACAGACAGGCAGAAGACTAGCAGAGCGTACCCATGAACACCAACTGGCAATCAGAAGACATGATGAAAACTCCTTGATCTCACAACACATGGACAGACTCAACCATAGTTTCAACTGGGAATCTGTGAGCATCCTAAAAAAAAGGTAAAGGTTCCCCCCGCACATTTGTGCAGTCGTATCCAACTCTAGGGGCCGGTGCTCATCTCCGTTTGTTAGCCAAAGAGCCAGCGCTGTCTGAAGATGCTTCCACGGTCATGTGGCTGGCATGACGTGCACGGAACACTGTTACCTACCCACCCAAGTGGTACCTATTAATCTACTTGCATTTGCATGCTTTCGAATTGCTAGGTTGACAAGAGCTGGGGCGAGTGCGGGAGCTCACTCCGTCACGCGGGACTAGGGATTCAAACCTCTGAACTTGTGATCTTCTGATCGACAAGCCTGGCATCTTACCCGCTGAGCCTAGACCAAGCCAAATCCAAAAAAGCTAAGGAATTCCTGGAAGCTTGGCATTCAGACAAATCAGCCATCAATAAATACATAGAAATCAACCATATTTACAAACCATTCAAAAGGGACAATAAAAAAAGCTAAGAAGGAAACAAAAAGACCAGAACACATCCTCTCCAGCAACCAACACCCAGATAAGCAGGGATTAACACCAGGCAAACAATCAAGCAGAAAACAATACCCTAATCAAGGAACCACCAAGGAGAAAACCCCCACCCCCACCAACCCTGGCAGAGCAAGCTACTGTATATAAACAGGGAGCAAACCCCACACTCACTCCCACTGATGATGTTACCTAGTTCAGTAATAAAATATCTGCAAGCAAACAACCAAGCTCAGAGAGCACCAAGGACTCCACAGTAGGCAGCTGCGTCTGTTGCTGCGTCTGCTGCGTCTGCTGCTGCATCTGCTGTGGCTGCTGCGGCTGCCGCGGCTGCTGCAGCTGCTGCTGCTAGGAGAAAATCAAGACATCCTTGCTATAGCAAGTAATGGACTATTTTCTAGATCCTTCACAGGTTTCCTAGCTATCTGGAGAGCAATGAGCAGGAACTTCAACCTCCCAACAGTAGTCAAGTAGAGACAATTGCAACTTTCCAACAATATGGGTATAAGTCTGAAGACCAAGTGGGACAAAGAAGGCTTAAATTAAGGAAACGTTAAGGCAAAATAAAAGTAGAAAAGGAGTATAAGTATTGAAAACTATAGATTCTAGTATTAAAGTCTGTAGAATTGTAGAACATAGGATAACAACAACCAGCATTCAGAATTCTGGGAGTCGAAGTCCACACATCTTAAAGTTGCCAAGGTTGAGAAACACTGCTCTATGCTAAGCCAAAGTAATAGAATTTGACCACATTGAGTACAGAGTGATTTCAAATAAATACAGTTCCTAGAAACTGGTGGTTCTTTGAGTGTGTCCTTTTTATCCAATCTGTGATTGTGGCAAACTCACATCATTGGACAGAGTAAAGTAGAAATTTTCAACCTAGCTGGTTAGGTGTGTCACAGTGTTTCAGCCCATAGATAGACAAGCTGGAGAGAACGATCAGGAGGGCACTGATCTTTCATCACATGTTCCTTGTGCTTCTGCTGCTGCCTGACAACATGCGTGGTTCCTCCTGAAAAGTTAATGCAACGATCTCAATGCAATGGTGATTGGGAACATCCTTTCTTGCCCCTTTAAGAGACTGGTGTTACTGACACGCAAACACTCTGCTAAAGATGGAGCCCAGATTACAGAAATAAACAAGTTGCATATTGTGATATTGGCATAACCTAAACAGGAGATTTATTGATATTGATTTGGAATGCAAGGTGAATGAAAATGCGGATTTGGTATTGTACACAGAGTAAGCACAGATATGAGAAACTTACAGATGCATAAAAACATGATATTTTAAGTGTAAGATACAAGATTATAAATAAATATGTTGATATTATATATTACTCTTTCTGGAGACACATTTATGAGAAGACAATGAGATGATGAGATGGAATTAGAATGTAGGTTATTACAAGAATATGTTGTATGTATTAGGTTATATGTTATGTTAGGTTTTGTATTTTTGCTATATTATGTATTATGTTATGTAATATGTTAGATTATGTATTAATGGAATATATAGTCATAACATGAACAGAATATACTGTATTTTATTAGACGTAGATAAGGCCTTTATTTGTTATACTAATTGGACTTTATTGAAGATATAAATATAGATGTAAAAGTGGAAAGAGCAAATGGAAAACATTTAATTGATGCAACAATGAACATTTGATTACTATTCTAAGGAGTAGAAACCAGAGATGGATTGTTGGAAGATATCAAGAAAGGTGAAACCTATATGAAGAACAGAAGATTGGATTATAGAAATCAAAGGGTATATGACAAAGAAAAGTTTCTGTGTATTGTATAAAGGACTAACATTTAAAGTTAATTGTTGTACTTAAAGTTCAAGGATAAATTGGAGGACATCTATTTTCTATATTTTCTTTGTTTGTTATTCTTTGACTTCACTTTTTCTTTTCCTTTTTCTTACTTTGTATTTCTATTTCTTTTCTTTTGTATTACCTCTTAATATGTATTTTAAAATTTAATAAAACTTATGGGGAAAAAAAAAAGATGGAGCCCAGATAATGAACTGGAAGAGGCCAAAATAATTTTCCTTCACCATCAATATGACAAACTGCCTTACCCATCTTGATGAATTCTGTACAAATTTTCCCTTTCCCCAACTTCTTGTGTAAGTTGGTGTGGCTCTACTCTGTGTGGGATGTGATTGTCATCCTCGTCTCCCGTTCCACCCCCTCAAACACATCCTTCAAGGTAGACATACTCCAGTAACTATAAATGTCTCACAGACTGCCTTCACAAAGCACTCTCGATGCACACTGTCATCATAATGTCTGCTAGAATCTTTGTCCTCTGCCTCCTCTCTGCAATCATATCAACAGGTAAGTAATACCAGGGGTAAATTTCGGGGGGAAGAGCAATCTGGGAAAATTTGGTCTAATTTGTGGATGAGGATCCCACCAAAGGAGGGGAGGAATTTCAATTCTGGGTTCTCTCAAGGAATCTCTATTCAACATAGTATTTTTTTCTTCCAAAATTGTAAGCATCCTATTTTAACGAGGAGGCATTGAGTCACCTTCTTTAAAAGACAGGTCTCAATGGTGTTAGAATCAGGGACTGGGAGGGAGAATTTAAGGAATTATTGGCCTATCTCCTTCCCGTGATTCGTTTTCCACATACCACATCCAAATTCAGTGCTAGTATTATCTTTGCAACTCATTCCAACCTCTGTTCCCCTCTTCAAAGACATCAATATCCAAAGGAAGTGTTACATTACATTCCTAGAAAGAGTATCTCATCACAAATCTTGAACATTGCTTTGTTGTTGTTGTTCAGTCGTTTAGTCGTGTCTGACTCTTCGTGACCTCATGGACCATAGCACACCAGGCCTTCCTGTCCTCCAGTGTCTCTCGGAGTTTACTCAAATTCATGTTCATTACATCGGTGATGCTATCTAACCATCTCATCCTCTGCCGTCCCCTTCTCCTTTTGCCTTCAGTCTTTCCCAGCATCAGGGTCTTTTCCAGTGAGTCCTCTCTTCGCATTAGGTGGCCAAAGTATTTGAGCTTCAGCTTCAGCATCTGTCCTTCCAATGAGCAGTCAGGGTTGATTTCCTTTAGGATTGACTGGTTTGACCTCCTTGCAGTCCAAGGGACTCTCAAGAGTCTTCTCCAGCACCACAGTTCGAAAGCATCAATTCTTCGGCGCTCAGCCTTCCTTATGGTCCAACTCTCACAGCCATACATTACTACTGGAAAAACCATAGCTTTAACTATACGGACCTTTGTTGGCAAGGTGATGTCTCTGCTTTTTAATATGCTGTCTAGGTTTGCCATAGCTTTCCTCCCAAGGAGCAAGCAACTTTTAATTTCATGGCTGCAGTCACCGTCTGCGGTGATCTTGAAGCCCAAGAAAATAAAATCTGTCACTGCTTCCATTTCTATTTGCCAGGAAGTGATGGGACCAGATGCCATGATCTGGGTTTTTTTAATGTTGAGTTTCAAGCCAGCTTTTGCACTCTCCTCTTTCTGTTAAAGTTATTTGGTTAAAGTATTCTATGCAGAATTAAACGCATGGCATTTTCTCCACTAAAATCTGGCCAGAGAGTGGAAAAATACAAGTTACAAAAGAAAACAATTTACAAGTGACCCTGCATTGAAAGTTTGGTTCTCAAAATATTCTACGAACAGGTGCCCTTATAGCCAAAACAAAACAGCTCTTATCACGATTGTTCCCAAGAGAACTGTAGCTCGAGGGAAGGCCAATACACAACACTGCCATCGTGTGACGCTTTATAGTAAGTACAATTGCTACCAAAATGCTATGCTGAAAGAGATGCCCATTTGAACCAATCAGATGTGAGCTATGAACCATGGGTATTCCTTCATACTTATGTTCTCACTTATGTTCTTTATATATGCCTTTGTTCTTTATGTAGACTGCTATCTACATGTACTTGTATCTGAACTGTAACCATGCCTGGTCTTTGCACAGACCATGATGTTTTTCTTTCCTCACTTCTGGTGATGGAACTCTGCTTATGCTTTGATTTTACCTTTTTGCAATAATGCACTATACATCCATTATTGCCTTATGCTATCAATAAAGATATTGTTAGCCTTACAACACGTTGTTTGGATTACTTCATGCCTGCAACCCCGAATTAGTTAACCATCACCCAATACTTTCACCCTCATCAAGAGGCTCTTTAGTTCCTCTTCACTTTCTGCCATTAGGGTGGTATCGTCTGCATATCTGAGGTTGTTGATATTTCTCCTGGCAAACTTAACTCCGGCTTGTGATTCATCCAGCCCAGCCTTTCTCATGATGTATTCTGCATATAAGTTAAATAAGCAGGGTGATAATATACAGCCTTGTCGTACTCCTTTCCCAATTTTGAACCAATTGGTTGTTCCATGTCCGGTTCTAACTGTTGCTTCTTGACCCGCATACAGGTTTCTCAGGAGACAGGTAAGGTGGTCTGGTACTCCCATCTCTTTAAGAATTTGCCACAGTTTGTTGTGATCCACACAATCAAAGGCTTTAGCGTAGTCAATGAAGCAGAAGTAGATGTTTTTCTGGAACTCTCTTGCTTTTTCCATGATCCAGCGAATGTTGGCAATCTGATCTCTAGTTCCTCTGCCTCTTCGAAACCCAGCTTGCACTTCTGGTAGTTCTCGGTTCACATACTGCTGAAGCCTAGCTTGTAGGATTTTGAGCATAACCTTGCTAGCATGTGAAATGAGCGCAATTGTACGGTAGTTTGAACATTCTTTGGCATTGCCTTTCTTTGGAATTGGAACGTAAACTGACCTTTTCCAATCCTGTGGCCACTGTTGAGTTTTCCAAATTTGTTGGCATATTGAGTGCAGCACTTTAACAGCATCATCTTTTACGATTTTAAATAGCTCAGCTGGGATACTGTCTTCTCCGCTAGCTTTGTTGTTAGTAATGCTTCCTAAGGCCCACTTGACTTCATTCGCTAGGATGTCCGGCTCAAGGTCAGTGACCACACCATCATATTTATCAGGGATATTAAGATCTTTCTTGTATAGTTCTTCTGTGTATTCTTGCCACCTCTTCTTAATCTCTTCTGCTTCTGTTAGGTCCCTGCCTTTTTTGTCCTTTATCATGCCCATCTTTGCACAAAACGTTCCCTTGATATCTCCGATTTTCTTGAAGAGATCTCTAGTCTTCCCCATTCTATTGTTTTCCTCGATTTCTTTGCATTGTTCATTTAAGAAGGCCTTCTTATCTCTCCTTGCTATTCTCTGGAATTCTGCATTCAGTTGTTTATATCTTTCCCTTTCTCCCTTGACTTTTGCTTCCCTTCTTTCCTCAGCTATTTGTAAAGCCTCATCAGTCAGCCACTTTGCTTTCTTGCATTTCTTTTTCTTTGGGATGGTTTTAGTTGCTGCCTCCTGTACAATGTTACGAACTTCCATCCATAGTTCTTCAGGCACTCTGTCTACCAGGTCTAATCCTTTAAATCTATTCCTCACCTCCACTGTATATTCATAAGGGTTATGATTTAGGTCATACCTGATTGGTCTAGTGGTTTTCTCTACGTTCTTCAATTTAAGCCTAAATTTTGCAATAAGAAGCTCATGATCTGAGCCACAGTCAGCTCCAGGTCTTGTTTTTGCTGATTGTATAGAGCTTCTCCATCTTTGGCTGCAAAGTATATAATCAATCTGATTTCGGTATTGACCATCTGGTGATGTCCATGTGTAGAGTCGTCTCTTGTGTTGCTGGAAAAGAGTGTTTGCTATGACCAGCGTGTTCTCTTGACAAAACTCTATTAGCCTTTGCCCTGCTTCATTTTGTACTCCGAGGCTGAACTTGCCTGTTATTCCGGTTATTTTTTGACTTCCTACTTTAGCATTCCAGTCCCCTATGATGAAAAGGACATCTTTTTTTGGTGTTAGTTCTAGAAGGTGTTGTAGGTCTTCATAGAACCGGTCAACTTCAGCTTCTTTGGCATCAGTGGTTGGGGCATAGACTTGGATCACTGTGATGTTGAATGGTTTGCCTTGGATTCGAACTGAAAGCATTCTGTCGTTTTTGAGGTTGTACCCCAGTACTGCCTTTCCCACTCTTTTATTGACTATGAGAGCTACTCCATTTCTTCTAAGGGATTCTTGCCCACAGTAGTATATATAATGGTCTCCTGAATTAAATTCGCCCATTCCTGTCCATTTTAGTTCGCTGATTCCCAAGATGTCGATGTTCAATCTTGTCATCTCATGTTTGACCACATCCAGCTTACCTTGATTCATAGATCTTACATTCCAGGTTCCTATGCAATATTGTTCTTTACAGCATTGGACTTTCCTTCCACTTCCAGACACATCCACAACTGAGCGTCCTTTCGGCTTTGGCCCAGCCGCTTCACTCTTTCTGGAGCTACTCGGAATTGCCCTCCGCTCTTCCCCAGTAGCATTTTGGACACCTTCCGACCTGAGGGGCTCATCTTCCGGCGTCATATCTTTTAGCCTTTTGATACTGTCCATGGGTTTTCTTGGCAAGGATACTGGAGTGGTTTGCCATTCCCTCCTCCAGTTTTGGACCACGTTTTGTCAGAACTCTCCGTCATGACCTGTTCTTCTTGACCTGACTTCATTGAGTTACGCAAGCCCCTTCACCACAACAAGGCAGTGATCCATGAAGGGGTGAACATTGCTAGATTTATTTAACTACAGTATGATTGATTGGAGATTTTCTCTTTCTCTTTTCCTATCTGCAGCGGCATCTTTAAAATGCCAGACCTGTTTTGCCAGCAGAGAAGAGTGCAAAAATGAGGACATGAAGATGGTGGAATGTGGACAGGATGAAGGACATTGTCTTACAATTCACCTTCACAGCACTATGAGTGAGTAAGATGCACTTTTAGTCTTATGATGTTAGCCATTTTCATCACTTGGTCCCCAGAGCAGCAAGGAGTGACTTGCAGGTTTTGGTGGGAATCACTACAGATTTTTCACCACAGCTAGGCTCTCTCCTAAATCCAGTTGCAACCAATCCAGGAATAGTATGATATCAGTTAATCTCATCACACTGCAGCTTGCTCACCTCAAAAACAATGGAAACATTCCCTTCCTCCCTGGGGAAGTCAAGATGTTACAATGCTCCCCAATCTCCCTTCTCCATTGGCTCCATCTCATCTGAGCATATCTGGAGGGAGCAGCTTGAGAAATGTTTGGTGCAACTTACCAGGTTACTGTTCCACGATCAGTTCTTTATACCCTCCTATCCTCAACTGAAACACTCTCAACCAGTCAGCATTGATCATTAGAAGCATCTGAATTAAAACATTTAAATTGGAAGAGTTGATATTTTTCTTTCCCTGTTAATGCCATAATGTTTCTTTTTTCTGATTAAATTTGCAGTCTCTCCTTCAATCAGGTTCTCTGCCAAAGGATGTGCAAAAACAGAAGAATGTTTGCAAGGTTACTATGCGGTCACATCAGTAGCTGGCAGATACCACCAATTGAAAGTAGCATGTTGTGAGAACGATGGCTGTAATACAGCACCTCTTCCTTGTAAGTAACTTGACATTAAAGTGCCCATTCAAAAAAACCAGCAAACTCTCTGTCTTGAAAGACTGCTTCTCATCTCTTTGAGTGCCCTGTATGTTTGGTGGAGGAGGGAGGAAGGGAGCAAGAAAATCCTCATAAATCGTTGTCGCTAAAAAGAGGGCAACATTTTGAGAACCCCCTTCTGTATCAATGGAGTAGCTGGTTTCTTCTGACAGAAGTCAGAGGGAGCCGGGGTGGTGTGGCTCCCAAAGGGTTTAAAAATTTATTTTGGATGAATTCTAAAGACCCGCACCATTTCCTTGAGCTTCATTAAGAAATCGTGAACCACAAATTACACACCCTACTCCTTTATGAACACAGGGCGGTCTCTAATTTTTGGGAGAACGAATCTTTTCCTGACTGAGATTTACAAGAATTGTGGTACAAAATGTCTCAAGGGCACTAAGATGGGATATAAATACTTAGAAAGGGTGGTGGATGTGAAACCATTTGCTAACTCTGAGGCTTCCTTTCTGCAGTGCCAGGGCGTGACGACCTTAAACCCAATGGCCTCCTCTGCCCGGGCTCTTATGTACAAACTGGGAGTTCTTCTGAAGGAAACGTACCCGTCATCTGCCTCGGTGAAGAGGACCAATGTGTCAAAGCATCTTTCAGCTTTAGTGCATGTGAGCAATTTATTCTTTCTAAATTTCTTTTTGGACATTTTAGAAACAAACAAAAAAGGAAGCATACAGCAAATGAAAGACAAAAATAAACAGAGGACAAAGTAATACCTCTAGGATCTAATATCTTGGGAGAATACTTCTGTCTTTGGCAGCGTTCAGTAAAAAGAAAGTGCATAAATGAGGGAAACAACATAACCAGAAAATCTTTCAGTTCAAAACTTGAGATAGATGCCCTTAGTCAATCAGCTGGGCCCAAAGCTGTTGAACTTAATCAGATTTCAGTAATTTCTGTTCAACTGACAGGGTGGGGGCAGGACATGCCTCAGGGGAGAGAGTATTCCACAGATTATGGGCTACCAGACAGAAGGCCTGTCTACTCATCCACGTCCCATGTATCTCACAAGGACGGGGAATGCTCAACAGGCCTTGTCTAGTTGACTGGACAGATGCACAAGTTGTTTGATGTATCCCAATGCTACACCATTTAGGGTGAGAAAAGAGACAAGAAAGGTTTCATAATGGCTTCATTCTCCCCTCTTTCTCCCCAGTGTCAGCATTCAGTGTGGTAGTCACTACCCAAGGATGTGCTACCAAGGGTGTATGTACCTTCCCAAAAGGAGAGACACAACTAGCAAATGGATTAAATCGTTACAACGTTGCGACATTGGAATGCCAGAATGCTCAGCGTCTGGAGGGTCGGAAAGGCTTCACTAAGGCGGATATGTTTGGGTTTGGAGGTTTCTGAGGGCTTAATCAAGAAGGTAGTAGGAATTTGGGATCAAAGATACTCAACTTTAATCTCAGAGTTGGTGATGGGTGATGGGGTTAATTATTACACTTCAACATTCTAGCTCACTGTGATGTTCTTTCTTAACTTTCAACTGTCATTAAGCCATAATCAAAATAAACTGAGAATGCAAAAGAATTGGGTTTTGTCTATATTTTCAAGGAGTTGTTGAAGAAATGGCAGGAGTTCTCTTTCAGAAAGAAAGCAGCAGTTTCAGCAGTTCACCCCCAGAAGTAGAGAGAGATAAAGGCATTCATCTTGTATACGGCCTGAAACAATGGCTCCCATGAAGCAATTAAATGATTTGGAGGGATTTATTGAGTTAGGAGCCAAAAGCTATATCCTACTTACGTTCTGAATCCAAACTGTGGGAGCTGGAAATCCAGCAGCAGCATCAATTTCCACCTTCTCTCCAGCACTCTTGGGAGTTGGAGTAAATATGACCACAAAAAGCCACCCAGAAACAACCTGACAATAACAGAGAGAAAGACAGTTATGCATGAGAAGAGGACTGTTAAGAAATTGCAATGCAATATGAAATCTTTGCATTACATTTTTCATGAAACACAGACTATCCTGTAAGGAGATTGGGGCATGAGTTACAGTTTTGCCATTTGTTTGTTTGTTTGTTTGTTTGTCTCTTTATATATTATTTAAATTTATCCCTGCCCATCTCCCCGAATAGGGGACTCTGGGCGGTTTACAGCATAACAATGGTTAAAATCTATACATATAAAATTACAATAAAACAATAAATAGATAAAAATAGGTAAAATCCAAGAGATGGTATAATCAGCTATCAGGAGGACATTATGGGGCCAGCCAGCCCCAGGAGTTACTATTACCTCACTCGTCCCAGGCAAGGCGGCACAGCCAGGTCTTAAGAGTCTTCCGGAAGGTCAGGAGTGAGGGGGCCAGCCTCACCTCCTGGTGCAAGATGTTCCACAATGCAGGCGCTATCGCAGAGAAGGCTCGCCTCCTACACCCCACTAGATGAAATTCTCTTGTTGAAGGGGTCCGAAGCATGCCCCCTCTGCATGAGCGGGTGGGGTGGGTCAATGTTATCGGGATGAGACGGTCCCTCAGATACCCTGGCCCCATGCCATGTAGGGCTTTAAAGGTCATAACCAACACCTTGAATTGGACCCGGAAGCAAACTGGTAACCAATGCAGCTCGCGCAGCAGAGGTGTCACATGTGCTAATCTTATAGCACCCATAACTGCCTGCACTGCTGCATTCTGCACCAGCTGAAGCTTCCGGATACTCTTCAAGGGTAGCCCCATGTAGAGCGCTTTGCAATAATCTATATGGGAGATGACAAGGGCGTGAGTGACTGTTCGGAGGGCATCCCGATCCAGGAAAGGGCATAGCTGGCACACAACTCGAAGCTGTGCAAAGGCCCTCCTGGCCACGACTGCCACCTGCTCTTTGAGCAGGAGTCGAGAGTCCAGGAGGACCCCCAGGTTCCGCACTGGATCTGAATGGGGCAGTGCTACCCCATCCAGAACCAAAGATGATTTTGATATTATGATATTGCCATACCGTGTCATGCATGTGAGGATAAGAAGAAAACGAATCTCTCAGCAAATACCAATTTTTGCTCTCTAGGTTTGTATATCCAATCTGGGTTTTATGAAGTAGGTAAAGTCATTCATTCGCCTCACAGCCTGAGGAATTTCTCCTCTGGCTGTCTGCTTTATTGGTACACTTAACGTGCATGCAGAAAGGTAGAAGTCACAATCTTGATTCAGAATCAATATCTTAAGTATCTTAAGTATTCCATTATCAGGCTCTTCCTTTTAAATGTTACATCAACCTGCAATACCTTTTCAAAAACTTATCCAAGAAAATCAGCCTCAGCTGTCATGAACATCTTTTCCAAATGTGCTTTAGACTTTACACCCATCGATTGGAGGAACCAGTATGTATCTTCCGAAAGAGTGGGAATCCATCCGAGCAAGGAAAGAGGGTCTGCTGTAGGAAATACGCTTGGAAGAGTGTCAGCAGTTCAGCCAGATCCGTACTGGAATTAACCGCTGTTACCCGGAGGGGGAGCAAACAGAAAATTAGGGTGGCTTAAGGAAGAGCTGATTGGACTTGCAACTCTTCCTCTGACTTGGCAAGGAAACAGAGTAAAGTTCTGGGGGATCAGATTAATGGATGGGGGAAGAGAGAGGTGGGTGGGGAGCACCTCCTTTGGAACCAGGAACTGACAAAGGACCCGCAAGTCTTCTACTGTCACTTCTCCAGTCCTACAACACCAAACCTCCTCTTCTCTGTTGCTTTGTCCCCATTTTTCTCCCTCTTTTCTCCCAACACACACTGCCCCTTATGCTCAGGATGTCATGAGACACTGAAGAATGGGAATCATCCTTCCAAAAATATCTCCCTAATATGCACCTTTTTTACTGTAAGCAACTTCCCCCATAAAACATGTTGTTCCATAATATATCTCTACTAAAAATTGCATTGTAGAGGAGAATGCTACAATGCTAGAACACCCTATGCCAACTGCACAACCAAAGAATGCACAAATGGAAATAGGTCATACAATTTCCTTTGGACAAACAGGCAGAACGAATTTCTCCAACATTCTGGATAGTGACAAAAGAAGGCCAGGATTCACAGAATTGTTGGACACAAGATACCATTTCCAAAGATGTAGCTTGTGAAGCTGGCGACATTAGCTGAGATCACACGCAAATTACATTAAGCAAAAAAGGATTGGAGAGTTTCTAAATTATGGCTTTGTGAGGATGCAGCCATTGTTTTCTCCTGTTGCATAAACCAGAAGAACACAACATCTGTCTCTTAGCTGCAGTATGAACCTTGGTTGGGGGTTTAGCCTAGTACGAGGACCCTGCCAGAGACGGGTTTTTTATTTATTTTATTTATCAAATTTTGTCACCGCCCATCGGCCCGAAAAGGGGGACTCTGGGTGGTTTACAATAAAGCTAAAAAAGATTAAAATACAATAAAACAATATATATTAGATAAAATATAAATATAAGTCTAAAGTCTATAGTCTATAGTCTATAGTCTATAGTCTATAGTCTATAGTCTATAGTCTATAGTCTAAAATCTAAAGTCTAAAGTCTAAAGTCTAATGTATAAAGTCTAAAGTCTAAAGTCTAAATTATAAAGTATGAAGTCTAAAGTCTAAAGTCTAAAGTCTAAAGTCTAAAGTCTAAAGTCTAAAGTCTAAAGTCTAAAGTATAAAGTATAAAGTATAAAGTATAAAGTATAAAGTATAAAGTATAAAGTATAAAGTATAAAGTATAAAGTATAAAGTATAAAGTATAAAGTATAAAGTATAAAGTTCATCTTAACTTCATTAATTTAGTTTAATTTGTCTTCAATGAAAATGAAATTGAATGAGCTTTCATTTCCCATCCTGTGGCCTTCCTAGACTGGCCCTGCCTGGAGAGGAGTCCAGGGATAATCTTGAAGTAGGAGTGCAAGAACCAGTGGGTAAACACTAATTCAGGAGAGAGTGTGAACAAGACACTCGAGTTACTCCACCCTGATTCTGCTTGGTATAAGAGGGGCAGAGGTATACTTTGGCAGACTTTTCAAAATGCTCAATATACCCCATAACAATGAAGTGGAATGCCAGTACCCCTTGCATTGGCTGTTCATGACCTTGCTTGCCTCAAAGGGCTGACCCTGCCTCGGTTTCGGTGCCAGGACCCAGGATGCTACTCAGCTCAGCATGGAGACCCTCATCCTAATAAAATTTTGAGCACCCCCGTCCTGAATGAATGAGAACGCTTTGTTTGGAAGGATGGAACTGAAGTACGGCCAAAGTTCCCCCTCCAGGGCCACTCATTATAGCTCTTATCTTTCTTCCATTTAGGAACTAGACATCTGGGAGAAGCCAAAAGATGCAAATCATGTCGTTTGTGCCAGTCACATCATTTAGATATTTATTATTGATGTTTCCACATTTCTATCCCACAGCAATCCAGAGACGGTTAGCATATTACATAGAGTGTAAAACCAAATAAAACACCCACATTAAAGCAAATACAGTTGGACCATCACCCAAAGAAATACTACAAGTGATAAAAATAGAAAATAAAGAGGGCTTGATAAAATCAGGAGAAAGCTATCCAGAACAGCTCTGACTTCAAAGGCTTCCGAAACGTGAACATGGATTCCAACCAGGAGGCTGTTCCACAGCATTGCACTGCATCGGGAGAGCAGCACCTCCGAGGCCCAGCCTCCCTGGTCCTTCCCAAAGTTTCTCCCTCTTCATTGCATCAGTTCGGCTGCTACTGGCTGGAGTAGGTGGCCTTTCAGAAATCATGATGCAGTGCCGTTTCCATCTTTTGCATGCCGATGTCATGGCATACGTGGTGTCACTAGCCTCATCCTGCCCACATTACCCATAATTCAGGAGAGAAACTGATGCCTCCCTTTTCCAAAAGAGTCTTTCTGCTCTTTGCAAAGGAGTTTAGCTTAAGGCCGGAGGCCAAGGGAGACGGCACCAGGCCAAGAGGGCCCAGGTTCAAACCTTTCCTCATTCAACAAGCTGCTATTTCACTGATCTATCCATCATCCCTTTCCCTCCCACATGCAGCTCATAATTCTGGAGTTTCTTATCAATTGTCCAAAAGGTTGCGGAGCTAATTTATGAGAATTCTCACAAGTGTTGTGCTGCAATCCAATCCGACAGTAATGGAACTAAACCACATTGAATTCAGAGTGATTTCAGATAAATAGTTCCTAGAAACTGGTGGTTCTTTGAGTGTGTCCTTTCTATCCTATCTGTGAGTGTGAAGAACTGGCATCATTGGACAGAGTAAAGTAGACATTTTCAACCTGGCTGGTTAGGTGTGTCACAGTGTTTCAGCCCACAGATAGACAAGCTAGAGAGAAGGATCTGGAGGGCACTGATCTTCCATCACATGTTCCTCGTGCTTCTGCTGCTGCCTGACAACATGCCTGGTTCCTCCTGAAAAGTTAATGCAACGATTAAAGACTTATAATTTTGTCCATGAAAAAACTCCATTTGAAGTGGACCTTTGCACTAATGATGAGGATGTTATTACTAAGATGTATCAAATGTTATTGCAAATGAATTCGGAAGACGAATATGTTAAAGGTAGTATGATTATCTGGGCAAAGAATTTTGAAATAATATCATGCTTGAGCAATGGGAGGATATGTGTAACAAAGGGAATATAAGTGAGCATAATTTACTTTGAATTATAATCTGAAAGAGAATTTTTACAAAATGATTTATCGCTGGTATTTATTTATTTATTTATTTATTTATTTATCCAACTTATATCACCTGATAAGTTGTCAAAGATGTATAAAGGGGTATCAAATGTCTGCTGGAAATGCCCCGAAGCTGAAGGAACTTTTCACCATCTTTGGTGGACTTTCGGGAAGGCTGAGAAATTTTGGGAGCAAATATGTACTATAATTCAAAAGATCCTTAAAGTGCATGTACAAGTGAAACCAGAATTATTTCTTTTGGGCTTGATGGACCAACAACTCGAACAAAAATAGGGGACTTTGTTCTTGTATATGACAACAGCAACAAGAATTTTCTATTCACAAAGATGGGAAGATGTACAGATTTCCACAATGGAGGAATGGATGGTGAAATAAATGGAGTTGGCGCAGATGGCAAAACTGACAGCATTGATAAGAGAAAACATTGCGACTGGATTTGTTTCTACTTGGAAACCGCTTTTGGACTATTTGCTTGTAACTGAAAAAAATGAAGTTTCAATTTTGGGTTTTGATGGTTAAATTGTTATTTTCCTATAGAACTAAAGTTTTAAAAGATAAAGGTTCCCCACACACATTTATGCAGTCGTGTCCGACTCTAGGGGCCGGTGCTCATCTCCGTTGGTTAGCTGAAGAGCCAGCGTTGTCAGAAGACGCTTCCACGGTCATGTGGCTCGCATGACGCACGCGGACCGCTGTGTTAATCCCTGTTTGGGATGTGATTGTCATCCTCGTCTCCCGTTCCACCCCCTCAAACACATCCTTCAAGATAGACGCATTCCAGTAACTATAAATTTCTCACAGACTGCCTTCACAAAGCACACTCGATGCGCACTGTCATCATAATGTCTGCTAGAATCTTTGTCCTCTGCCTCCTCTCCTCAATCATATCAACAGGTAAGTAATACCAGGGGTAAATTTTGGAGGGAAGATAAATCTGGGGAAATTTGGACTAATTTGTGGATGAGGATTCCTCCAAAGGAGGGGAGGAATTTCAATTCTAGGATATCTCAAGGAATCTCTATTCAACATAGTATTTTTTTCTTCCAAAATTGTAAGCATCCTATTTTAATGAGGAGGCATTGAGTCACCTTCTTTAAAAACATGACTCAATGATGTTTGAATTGATGTTTGAAGTGACTGGGAGGGGGAATTTAAGGAATTATTGACCTATCTCCTTCCCATGATTCGTTTTCCACATACCACTTCCAAATTCAGTGCTAGTATGATCTTCGCAACTCATTCCAACCTCTGCACCCCTCTTCAAAGACATCAATATCCAAAGCAACCATTACAATACATTCCTAGAAAGAGTATCTCTTCAAAAATCTTGAAGATTGCTAGATTTAGTTATCTACAGCATGATTGATTGGAGATTCTCTCTTTCTCTTTCTCTTTCTCTTTCTCTTTTCCTATCTGCAGTGGCATCTTTGAAATGCCAGACCTGTTTTGCCACCAATGAAGAATGCAAAAATGAGGACATGAAGATGGTGGAATGTGGAGAGGATGAAGGACATTGTCTTACAATATCCATTCAGAACACTATGGGTGAGTGAGACTTTCAGTCTTATGAAGTTTGCCTTTTTCATCACTTGGTCCCCAGAGCAGCAAGGAGTGACTTTCAGGTGTTGGTGGGAATCACTACAGATGTTTCACCACAGCTAGGCTCTCTCCTAAATCCAGTTGCCACCAATCCAGGAATATCTGTTAATCTCATCACACTGCAGCTTGCTCACCTCAAAAACAATGGAAACACTCCCTTCCTCCCTGGGGAGGTCAAGATGTTACAATGCTCCCCAATCTCCCTTCTCCATTGGCTCCATCTCATCTGAGCATAACTGGAGGGAGCACCTTGAGAAACGTTTGGTGCAACCAGTCAGCATTGATCATTAGAAGCATCTGAATTTAAACATTTAAATTGGAAGACTTGATATTTAATCTTTCCTTCTTAATGCCACAATGTTTCTTTTTTCTGACTAAATCTTGCAGTCGCTCCTTCAATCAGTTTCACTGCCAAAGGATGTGCAAAAACAGAAGAATGTTTGCAAGGTTACTATGAGCTCACATCAGTAGCTGGCAGATACCACCTGATGAAAATAGCATGTTGTGAGAACGATGGCTGTAATACAGCACCTCTTCCTTGTAAGTAACTTGACATTAAAGTGTCCATTCAAAAAACCAGCAAACTGTCTTTCTGGGGGAACAAATCTTTTCCTGACTGAGATTTATAAGAATTGTAGTCTCAAAACGTCTAGAGGGCACTAAGTTGGGATATAAATACTTAGAAAGGGTGGTGGCTGTGGAACCATTTGCTAACTCTGAGGCTTCCTTTCTGCAGTGCCAGGGCGTGACGACCTTAAACCCAATGGCTTCCTCTGCCCAGGCTCTTATGTACAAGTTGGAGGTCTTCCTGAAGAAAATGTACCTGTCATCTGCCTCGGTGAAGAGGACCAATGTGTCAATGTAGCAGGCAGTATGAATGCATGTGAGCAATTTATTCTTTCTAAGTTTCTTTTTGGACATTTTAGAAAAAAACAAAAAAGCATGAAAAATGAAAGACAAAAATAAACAGAGGACAAAGTAAAAACCCTAAAATATAATATATTGGGAGAATACTTGTGTCCTTTGGCAGTGTTCAGTAAAAAAAAAAAGTGCATAAAAGAGGAAAACAATATAACAAGAGTCGCTCCTTGAGTGAGATGGGCAGTGAATAAATTTAATGAAAAAAATGAAATAAAAAATAAATCTTTCAATTCAAAACTTGAGATAGATGCCCTTAGTCAATCAGATGGGGCCCAAAGCTGCTGAATTTAATCAGATTTCAGTAATTTCTGTTCAATTGACAGAGTGGGGGCAGGACATGCCAAAGGGGAGAGAGTATTCCACAGATTATGGGCTACCAGACAGAAGGCCTGTCTACTCACCCACTTCCCATGTATCTCACAAGGACGGGGAATGCTCAACAGGCCTCGTCTAGATGACTGGACGATGCACAAGTTGTTTGATGTATCCCATGCTACACCATTTAGAGTGGGAAAAGAAACGAGAAGTTCCATAAATGCTTCATTCTCCCTCTTTTCTCCCCAGTGTCAGCATTCAGTGTAACCGTAACAGCCCAGGGATGTGCAACCAAGAGTGTATGTACCTTCCCAAAAGGAGAGACACAACTAGCAAATGGATTAAATCGTTACAACATTGCGACATTGGAATGCCAGAATGCTCAGGGTCTGGAGGGGTGGAAAGGCTTCACTAAGGCGGATATGTTTGGGTTGGGAGGTTTCTGAGGACTTAATCAAGAAGGTAGTCGGAATTTGGGATCAAAGATACTCAACTTTAATCTCAGAGTTGGTGATGGGTGATGGGGTTAATTATTACACTTCGACATTCTAGCATACTGTGATGTTCTTTCTTAACTTTCAACTGTCATTAAGCCATAATCAAAATAAACTGAGAATGCAAGAGAATTGGGTTTTGTCTATATTTTCAAGGAGTTGTTGAAGAAATGGCAGGAGTTCTCTTTCAGAAAATAAGTGTTCTCTCATCTTATAGCATCCATTCTCAAGTATTCCTACCTGGAATCTCATGTACCTTTCCTTGGAAAGACCTCCTGCAGTTCCCCCCCAGAACTAGAGAGAGATAAAGGCATTCATCTTGTATACGTCTTGTATAGCCTTGTATGCTTATTGAGGTAATTTATAGATCTTCCACTGTCCTAATGGCTCTTCATCATTGGCGATCACTCATAGCCGAGTAAGATTGTCTTGCAAAGGTAAAATTTTAACGGTGAATCCGTAAGTGGCTATAAAGGCCAATTCTGGATCTGCACAACCTCCCACAATGAGGGCATAGGTTTCCGGGTGGGAGACGGTCATGATGAGGGTTTGCCTGACGTGCCTTCCTTTTAGCTCTCTTCTCCTTTTCGCCCTGTACTCGTGCTTCTTCAAAGTCCATAGCGCCATTAATAAAGGATGACCTCCAATTGAAACGCTCATGAGTTAGGGCTTCCCAGTTCTCAATGCTGATATTACATTTTTTTAAATTAGCTTTGAGAGTATCTTTGAATCTCTTTTGCTGTCCACCAATATTCCGTTTTCCATTCTTAAGTTGGGAGTAAAGTAGCTGCTTTGGAAGACGATGGTCAGGCATTCGAACAACATGACCGGTCCAGCAAAGTTGATGTTGGATGATCATTGTTTCAATGCTGGTGGTTTTCGCTTCTTCTAATACGCTAACATTAGTCCGCCTATCTTCCCAAGTAATTTGCAGAATTTTTCGGAGGCAGCGTTGATGGAATCTTTCAAGAAGTTGGAGGTGGCGTTTGTAGAGGGTCCATGTTTCACAGGCGTACAGAAGGGTTGGTAGTACAATGGCTTTGTAAACAAGCATTTTGGTCTCCCTGCGAATGTCCCGATCCTCAAACACTCTACGCTTCATTCGGGAGAAAGCTACACTCGCAGAGCTCAGGCGATGCTGAATTTCAGCATCAATGTCGGCTTTTGTAGATAGATGGCTGCCGAGATAAGAAAAGTGATTGACATTTTCTAGTGACACACCTTTAAGCTGGATTGATGGCGCTGCAGAGGGATTGGTTCGAACTTGCTGGTAAAGCACTTTGGTTTTTTTTAATGTTAATCGAGAGGCCGAGTTTTTCATATGCTTCTGCAAAGATGTTTAGGATAGTTTGAAGATCTTCCTCGGAGTGTGCACAGACTACGTTATCATCAGCATATTGAAGTTCTATAACAGAAGTTGCAATTACCTTATTTTTTGCTTTCAGCCTACTAAGATTAAAAAGCTTTCCATCTGTTCAATATATAATTTCTACACCAGTAGGAAGTTTCTCTTCAACAAGGTGCATAATCATAGCGATGAAGATAGCGAATAAGGTTGGAGCAATAACACATCTCTGTTTAACGCCGGATTCCACTTTAAATGGATCGCTTTGAGAGCCATTGTTATTCAGGATTGTTGCCATCATGTCGTCATGGAGTAACCGCAAGATGTTCACAAATTTATCAGGGCATCCGATTTTCAGAAGGATGGTCCAGAGAGCAGTACGATTTACAGTATCAAAAGCTTTAGTCAGATCAATAAACGCCATGTTCAGAGGGCGGTTTTGCTCCTTGCATTTTTCTTGAAGCTGTCGTGCAGTGAAGATCATATCCACTTTTCCCCTGGAAGGGCGGAAGCCATTTTGCGTTTCAGGGAGGATGTCTTCTGATACAGATAGGAGACGGTTTGCGATGATCTTTGCCAGGATTTTGCCTGCTGTGGCTAGAATGGAGATGCCTCGATAGTTTCCACAGTCTGTTCTATCACCCTTTTTAAAGAGAGTGATAATTATGGCATCCCTAAAGTCTGCTGGAATCTCCTCCCTCATCCAGATTTTTTCGATGAGCTTATGAAGTTGTTGTGTAAGTTCAGGCCCGCCTTCTTTAAAGACTTCAGCAGGAATCCCATCAGGTCCACTAGCTTTGTTATTTTTCATTTGTTTAGTGGCTTTACTGACTTCCTCCAAACTAGGGGGTACTGCAAGCTCATCTCTTATTTGTTTTTGCGGGATTTGCAGGAAGACTTCATCAGCCACAGTAGAGTGATGATTAAGGAGATTGTAGTAATGCTCTTTCCAGCGCAGTGCAATAGACTCTTTGTCCTTTAGAAGTTTAGCACCATCTACTGAGCGTAAGGGATTTGTACCATGGTTTGTTGGTCCATAGATGGCCTTTATGGCATTAAAAAAGCCCCGTGCATCATGAGCATCTGCAAAATGTTGGGTTTCTTGGGCTTTTTTTATCCACCATATGTTCTTAAGTTCTCTAGTTCTTCTTTGGACTTCTGCCTTTGCACTGGTGTAGATTTTTTTCTTAACGGCACAGTTAATATCTTTTTGCCATATCTGGAAGGCTTTCCTTTTCTTGTCAATAATATGTTCAATCTCACTATTGTTCTCGTCAAACCAGTCCTGATGTCTCTCAGTCTGGTATCCGATAGTTTGTTCACAGGCTGAAATAATAGAAGTCTTCAATTTAATCCAGTGTTCCTCAACATTTTCAGGAAGTTTCATAGGCAGATGTTCCTTGAGAGTTGATTGAAAGCAAGCTTGTTTAATAGGATCTTGAAGGGCCAGTGTATTCATTTTACGCCTTGGTTTTCTTCCTTGGAGCCTACGATGAGGGACAATCTTTATGGCCATCGTGGATCGAATTAATCGATGGTCTGTCCAGCAGTCATCGGCGCTCGTCATGGCTCTGGTGAGAAGTACATCACGGCGATCTCTAGCACGGACAATTACATAATCTAAAAGATGCCAGTGCTTCGACCGTGGGTGCTTCCATGATGTTTTAAATTTATTTTTCTGGCGAAAGAGTGTGTTAGTAATGACAAGGTTATGCTCTGCACATTTAGTCAGAAGTAAGATTCCATTCGTGTTGCTGTTGTCAACTCCTTCTTTCCCAATGATCCCTGGCCACAAATCAAAATCACGCCCAACTCTTGCATTGAAATCGCCCAGGAGGATAATTTTATCCTCCTTTGGTATCTCTGATAAGATGGTGTCCAGCTGGGTATAAAATTTTTCCTTGATATCCTCATCTGCATCTAGTGTTGGTGCGTAAGCACTTAGGATAGTTGCCTGTTGGTTTTTGGCGAATTTTATTCGCAGAGTTGAGAGTCGTTCGTTAATCCCAGTGGGAACTTCTGACAAGAGCTTCACAATGTCGTTTTTGATAGCAAAGCCTACCCCATGTATTCGTCGTTCTTGTTCAGGCAGTCCTTTCCAAAAGAAGGTATAACCTCCTTTTTCTTCCTTCAACTGTCCTTCTCCTGCTCTTCGAGTTTCTTGGAGTGCTGCTATATCGATATTAAAACGTCTCAGCTCTCTTGCAATAATGGCAGTCCTACGTTCAGGTCATTCACTATCCATATTGTCTTGCAGTGTACGTATATTCCATGTTCCAAAATTCATGTGTTTTTTACGACCGCTAGATGGTGAGCCCACTGGTCGCAGTAATCCAGTCAGGGAGAAAATGAGGCAGACCATGTTTAGGGCACCTTTTCTAGCCCCCTCCCCATATGGGGTGAGCAGAGTGGATCCTAAATAGGGCTGCTCAGTCGTGGATACAGCTGCCGAACTACTCAACTACCTCGATCCTTGAGTCAGGGCGACTGAATCCGTATCCACCGCCCATGTGCTGGTCCATGACTAGGAGCTTCCGGATTTCACAGTCCTGCCCCCGTTGCCATTCGTCAGTCGCCATGGGACTTTTGGTTGTTTTGGGTTTGGTGTGGTTGGAAGACGCCTGTGCGTGAATTTGTTTTATGTGTGGAGATCGGTGCACAACGATCAGCACACAACCTTCATAGAAAAAGGCTCTAATCCAATGGCATGGATACCATGACGATTGGTGACCTTTTGTCTGCTGCAGCCTTCATCCGCCTTCGCAGCCGTTGTAACAATACACCTTGTTAACCTCCGCCTGTTCTGCCATTGAGGACTTTCTTGGATCGTTCTTTGTCTGGTTCCTCCCCCTGGACCTTACCGCCATGGGTGACCCTGCCAGGAGTACATGAGTCCCGACGGCTTCGCTCACAGGGTTCATCAGCGAGTGAGAATGGCTCTTCATACCTGAATAATGTGTAGAATGCTAGAACGCCCTATGCCATCTACACAAGCAAATACTGCACAAATGGAAATAGGTCATACAATTTCCTTTGGTCAGACAGGCAGAATGAATTTCCCCAGCAGCCTGGAGAGTGAAAAAAGAATAGGACTCACGTACTTGAATTGTTGGACACAAGGTAGCATTTCCAAAGATGTAGCTTGTGAAGCTGGCAATACACAATAAAATTAACAATAAAGTGGAATGCCAGTACCCCTTGCATTGGCTGCTCATGACCTTGCTTGCCTCAAAGGGCTGACCCTGCCTAGGTTTCGGTGCCAGGACCCAGGATGCTACTCAGCTCAGCATTTTATTATTTTATTTCATAATTTCATTTCATTGTTTTAATGTTATTATATTTTATTGTATTTTATTGCATTCTTATGTTATGACCTGTGGTTACAACAATAAACTTTACTACTACTACTACTACTACTACTACTCAACTCAGCATGGAGACCCTCATCCAAATAAAACGTTGAGCACCCCTGTCCTGAATGAATCAGAACGCTTTGTTTGGAAGGATGGAACTGAAGTACGGCCAATGTTCCCCCTCCAGGGCCACTCATTATAGCTCTTATCTTTCTTCCATTTAGGATGTAGACATCTGGGAGAAGCCAAAAGATGCACAGTCACATCATTTAGATATTTATTATTGATGTTTCCACATTTCTATCCCACAGCAATCCAGAGACGCTTAGCAGCTTACATAGAGTATAAAACCAAATTAAACACCCACATTAAAGCAAATACAGTTGGACCATCACCCAAAGAAATACTACAAGTGATAAAAATAGAAAATAAAGAGAGCTTGATAAAATCAGGAGAAAGCTATCCAGAACAACTCTGACTTCAAAGGCTTCCGAAACGTGAACATGGATTCCAACCACAGGCTGTTCCACAGCGTTGCACTGCATCGGAAGAGCAGCACCTCCGAGGCCCAGCCTCCCTGGTCCTTCCCAAAGTTTCTCTCTCTTCATTGCATCAGTTGGGCTGCTACTGGCTGGAGTGGGTGGTCTTGCAGAAATCATGATGCAGTGCCGTTTCCATCTTTTGCATGCCGATGTCATGGCATACGTGGTGTCACTAGCCTCATCCTGTCCACATTACAGGTACCCATAATTCAGGAGAGAAACTGATGCCTCCCTTTTCCAAAAAGGTCTTTCTGCTCTTTGCAATGGAGTATAGCTTAAGGCCAGAGGCCAAGGGAGCAAGCTGTAGGAATTCTGGGATGGTAGTACCAGAACTCCACGCAGCTTCTTATTAGTATATAGCAGAGTAGAAGCATTCCCATAAACTTGCACAAGGCTTAATCAGTTCAAAACACAAAATAAACACACTTCACACGTTAATGTAAAGTTACATAAAAAAGAGTTTACAATTTTATTGGAACTCACAGTTCCTTAGTAGAAACGGTCCATGCGTGCGAGCAATTGGTTCATGCTTCTATAATGTGGCCCACCTGGATGGAAGTATGAGCAATGTGGCAGCAGCCATAGCTCGCCCAACCTCCTTGGTAGGAGATTCAAGCAGAAAGAGAAAAAGAAGGAAACAGGAAACAGGGATTCAGCCCCTCCCACCCAAAGCAATTAATATTAGGTTACAGCAGAGGCTGCCTCCTCCTTCAAGCTTGTGTGAAACGTGCTTGGTTGAAACCCGATCTCTAACATCCCCTTCTTTTCAACCTGTGCATGTCTCAATGTGCCATAAGATTTAGTTTCCCTCTCAGTTCTTGGTAACTGATTCTACATAACGGCTTCGTGAAGATGTCCGCTATCATGTTCCCTGTGGGACAGTAGTCTAGTTTGACTAACCCTTGGTGTTGCAGCTCCCTTACCACATGATGCTTTACATCAATGTGCTTGGTCCTCCCACCAATCTTCTCTGACTGTGAGAGTCTAATGCAACTCTGATTATCCTCAAGTATTTGAATAGGGACTGGTTCCCTTATCCCCATGTCTACAAGCAGTAGCTTGAGCCATTTTACCTTGTTGCATGTTTCAGTGGCTGCAACATATTCTGCCTCAGTGGATGACTGAGCAACTGTGCCTTGTTTGTGGCTACCACAGCTTACTGCACCACCCCCATAGAAAAACACATATCCACTGGTGGACTTGCGGTCAACAATGTCTTCTGCCCAGTCCGCATCTGTGAATCCCACTAGTCTAGGATTCTCAGTGGCTGGCAGTTTTAGTTTTAGGTGCATGGTCCCCTTGAGGTACCTTCCCACCCGCCTGACACCAGTCTAGTCTCTTTGTGTGGGTGTGCTGGTTTTCCTACACAGAATGCCCACTGCAGCAGCTGCTTCTGGCCTAGCGTTGGTGGCTAGATACAACAGCTTGCCTATGGGATTCCTGTAGTCATTGTTCTCTGGTAGGAGATCGCTGGGTTCATGTTGTTTGTGGAAAGCCGTTTCCATTGGTGTAGGCATAGGATTAGCATCCTGCAGTCCTAGGCTTTTCAACAGTTCTAATATCTTTTGTTTTTGACTTAGAAGAAAGCTCCCATCTTCTTCTCTCTCAATTTGTGTCCCTAAGTAGTAGCTGGCATTGCCCAGATGCTTCACTTCTACTTCTTTATTTAGTTGGGAAACAACATCATCAAAGTCCCTTTTGTTACTGTGGCAGATCATTAAATCATCCACATAACACAGTATGTACACATCTCTGCCATTTCTGTGTCTCGTGTACAGACAGGGGTCAGCCTTTCCTTGAGCGAAACCCTGGCCAAGAAGTATTTCGTTTAACTTTTTGTTCCATGCTCTGGATGCTTCTTTCAAACATAAATCCCCTTCTGTAATTTGCAAACAAGATGTTTGTTATTGGGATTAGAAAAGCCTGGTGGCTGAGTCATATATAATTCTTCCTGAATCTCTCCATGCAAAAATGCTGTTTTCACATCTAAGTGTTCAACAGCCATGTTCCTAGAACAGTGCTTTCCAAAGTCCCGCCGTTGGCGACACACCAACGGCAGCAGCGGCGTGGCGGCGGCAGCGCGGCAACGGAGTGTACAGTGGCGGCAGCCTCGTGTTTCACGCTAAAACCCGGAAGCACTGATTGTGCGCCGCTGCCGTCGGCGCTGCCGCCGCCGCCACACACACCACCACAAGGGTGGCGGCGATGCACCATCAGCACTTCTGGGTTTTGTTGCAACACACTAATGTGTCACGACACACAGTTTGGAAAGCTATGTCCTAGAAGCTGCTAGGCTTAGGAGCATTTTAATTGTGGTGTGTTTCACTACAGGTGCAAAACATTCATCATAGTCCTCTCCATATTTCTGTGAGTAGCCTTTTGCTACCAATCTGGCCTTGTACCTTTGTACTTCGCCATTCTCATCCTGTTTTGCTTTGAACACCCACTTACAACCTATGGCTTTCTTGCCTTTAGGTAGCTTAGTTAAAGTCCATGTTTTGTTCTTGTACAGAGCATCTAGCTCCTCCTGTGCTGCTTTCTTCCACTTACTTCCTTCATTTGCGGGCATGTGCAGCACCGCGTTCCACGATGCAGGTTCTTGTGGTTGCAACGACCTTGCGAGGTAGGACAGTCTTTGGGCTGGAACTGCCCTGTTGGGTCGTGATGAGCGTCTCAGAGCAGGTCCAGGAGCGGCATTTGGTGGTTCACCCCCTTCTGCACCCTCGGCCTCATCATCTGACTCTGGTGGAGACTCCGTCTGGTCCTCCATCTCCCTCTGGGTCGGTGTGGCGATGATGTCCTCTGGCAGCAGGCTGAACATCTCAGGCTGGTAACTGCTACTGGTGCTTGGTACGCAATCATGATCCGCTTGAGTGTGGCAGCCTCTCTCTCTCTCTCATCAAAGTACACCACCCTGCATACTTTTACTATTCCTGTCTTTCGATTCAGGACTCTGTGTCCCTTGCTCCCTGGTGCGTAGCCAATCATGACCCTTTCTTCAGCTCTGGGATCTAGTTTGGATCTTTTCTCTTTTTGTATGTGGGCATAAGCCTTTGATCCAAACACTCTCAAATGTTTGACGCTTGGTTTGCGCCCATGCCATAGCTCAAAATGTGTTACCTTGTTGGCTCTGGTTGGCAGTCTGTTTTGCAAATAGGTAGCTGTCATCACAGCATCTGCCCAGTATTTCTCAGGTATATCTGCCTCTAACAGCATACACCTTACCATGTCCATTAATGATCTGTTATTTCTCTCCGCAATTCCATTACTCTCTGGTGTATAAGGAGTAGTCAGCATGTGTTCTATCCCTAATTGTGTCAGGTATGTTTGCATGGTGTTGGATAGGAACTCACCTCCCCGATCACTCTGGAGGGCCTGAGGGGTCCTGTTGAACTTGTTGGTCACCGTGGCTACATACGCCTTCAACATGTCAGGTGCCTGGGATTTTAACTTCAGAAGGTAGGATACACAGTACCTGGAAAAATCATCTACAAAACACATTACATATTTACTTCCACCAGCTGATGCTTTAAGAGGTCCACACAAATCAGTGTGGATAAGCTCAAGTGGCTTGGTTGCCCGTCTTTCCTGTTGCTTGGGTATGGCTGGTCTGGTGGCTTTGCCTTTGATGCACACTACACACCTTGGTTGGCACCTTTCCTGATTGCTTAGTTCAAAGTCCCTTATCATATCCTTATTCTCCATCTTGTAAATTGCATCAAAGTCCCTGTGTGCAAAACGCCTGTGCCACATGGTGGCACTGTTGTCCTCTCTTTGCTGCTGCTGCTGCTGGTGGGCGAGGCTGACATCTGGTGGTGATTGTTTGCAGTTCACCTGGTAAACTCCATCCTTTTTAAAACCTATAACAAAAACTTCTCTTCCATGTGCTACTTCACATCTGCCATTTGCTTTAAATATTACATTGTATCCTTTGCTGGTCACTGCTGGAACACTCATTAAGTTAGTAGATAACTGAGGCACATAATATGCTTCTGTAGTCGTGAGGTCTCTGTATGCACCTCTATTAAAACATCTGATGGGTATTTTGCCCTTTCCCTGAATTGAGATGGAATTTCCATCAGCAAGAGAAATATATCCTTGTGGTTCTTCAATTAGCTCACTGAAATATTCTCTGTTCTTACAAAGATGCCTGCTTGCTCCTGAATCCAGGACCCATCGTTCTTTGCTTTCATTAAAATTAGCCTCAAGAGCACTTTCTGCCCTAAAAACTGCATGCAGGCCTAAATTTTTCTTGGAATGCTGTTCTCTAGAAAAATCCTTTTTCTCCTGGCCTTTACAAAATCTTGCAATGTTCCCAGGCCTCTTGCAATTGTGGCTGGCTTTGGGCCTTTTGTTATGTTGAGTAGGCTGCTCACCTCTCCCCCTTGCTGCCAGGCCTTGGAGATGATCAGGTAATGGTTTCTGATCACGCCTCCCCCTTCTTGCAAGATAGCCATTGTCTTTTGGTGGGCTACTTTTCAAGTGTAAATTTTCCTGCCTTCGGGCCTCTGCTTGAATCTTCTCAAACAACTGAGAAAGATTAGTCCCATTTAGACTTTGGCTTGCTACAAAATGGAAAAATTTATCAGGCAGGGAACTTAGTAAGACATTTTTGTTCTTTCACTCATAACATTCTGCATTGAATTTAGTCTATCAAATATTGACTTCATTCTTAATAAATGTTCACTAATATTCCCATGTTCTGGAAGCCTGGATTCCATTAATTCTCTTAATAAATAAACAATTTTTTGGTCAACTTCTTCTTCTAAGCTTCTCAAAAAACCTCTGGTGCCCTTAACCCAATGTAGGAATTCTGGGATAGTAGTACCAGAACTCCATGCAGCTTCTTATTAGTATATAGCAGAGTAGAAGCGTTCCCATAAACTTGCACAAGGCTTAATCAGCTCAAACACAAAATAAACGCACTTCACACATTAATGTAAAGTTACATAAAAAAGAGTTTACAATTTTATTGGAACTCACAGTTCCTTAGTAGAAACGGTCCATGCGTGCGAGCAATTGGTTCCGATGTGACCCACATGCTTCTATAATGTGGCCCACCTGGATGGAAGTATGAGCAATGTGGCAGCAGCCATAGCTGGCCCAACCTCCTTGGTAGGAGATTCAAGCAGAAAGAGAGAGAGAAGGGAACAGGGAACAGGAAACCAGGATTCAGCCCCTCCCACACAAAGCAAGTAAGATTAGGTAACAACAGAGGCTGCCTCCTCCTTCAAGCTTGTGTGAGATGTGCTTGGTTGAAACCCAATCTCTAACACAAGCACCCGGCCAAGAGGGCCCAGGTTCAAACCTTTCCTCAAGCTGCTATTTCCATCATCCCTTTCCCTCCCACATGCAGCTCATAATTCTGGAGTTTCTTATCAATTGTCCAAAAGGTTACAGAGCTAATTTATGAGAATTCTCACAAGTGTTGTGCTGCAATCCAATCTGACAGTAATGGAACTAAACCACAGTGAATTCAGAGTGATTTCAGATAAATAGTTCCTAGAAACTGGTGGTTCTTTGAGTGTGTCCTTTCTATCCTATCTGTGAGTGTGAAGAACTGGCATCATTAGACAGAGTAAAGTAGACATTTTCAACCTGGCTGGTTAAGTGTGTCACAGTATTTCAGACCACAGACAAGCTGGAGAGAACGATCAGGAGGGCACTGATCTTCCATTACATGTCCCTCATGCTTCTGCTGCTGCCTGACAACATGCATGGGTCCTCCTGAAAAGTTACTGCAATGATTAAAGACTTATAACTTTGTCCATGAAAAAACTCCGTTTGAAGTGGACCTTTGCACTAATGATGAGAATGTTATTACTAAGATGTATCAAATGTTATTGCAAATGAATTCAGAAGACGAATATGTTAAAGGTAGTATGATTAACTGGGCAAAGAATTTTGAAATAATATCATGCTTGAGCAATGGGAGGATATGTGGAACAAAGGGAATATAAGTGAGCATAATTTACTTTGAATTATAATCTGAAAGAGAATTTTTACAAAATGATGTATCGTTGGTATTTAACACCTGATAAGTTGTCAAAGATGTATAAAGGGGTATCAAATGTCTGCTGGAAATGGTCCCAAGGTGAAGGAACTTTTTACCATCTTTGGTGGACTTGTGGGAAGGCTGAGAAATTTTGGGAGCAAATATGTACTATAATTCAAAAGATCCTTAAAGTGAATGTACAAGTGAAACCAGAATTGTTTCTTTTGGGCTTGATGGACCAACAACTCGAACGAAAATAGGGGACTTTGTTCTTGTATATGACAACAGCAACAAGAATTTTCTACGCACAAAGATGGAAAGATGTACAGATTCCCACAATGGAGGAATGGATGGTGAAATTAATGGAGTTGGCGCAGACGGCAAAACTGACAGCACTGATAAGAGAAAAATACTGTGACTGGATTTGCGTCACAAACGGCCCCTGCCATGGAGACATTCGTGACAGGAAGTCAGACAGCAAGCGCTGGCAGACGTTCAGGAGGGAGACAGCAATGTGGATTCAGCACCACGCACACTGGACAGGGGGCTAAGGGCGGATAAGGTGCGAGGTGAGAGGAGGCTGCAGCCAGCACGCACTCAATGGGAAAAGAGGAGGGGAAAGAATGTCCTTAAACTGTAACTTTGAGAAATGTAGCCACTTGAATCTTTAAAGTGTTATGGGTCACGAACTGCAATAAAGATTCCTTTCGATTCCAACGTGGTTTGTGTGAGGAGTACTGATTGCTAGCTCAGGATCATCACAATTTGTTTGTACTTGGAAACCGCTTTTGGACTATTTGCTTGTAACTGAAAAAAATGAAGTTTTGATTTTGGGTTTTGATGATTAAATTGTTATTTTCCAATAGAAGTAAAGATTTATTTATTTATTTATTTATTTATTTTTCAATTTCTATTACCGCCCCATCTCCCCCAAAGGGGAAGTTAGTTAAGGTTAGTTAAGGTTTAATTAAGATTAAGAGAATAAGCTATTACAAAAAGTATTTATATCTGTGTTGGAGAAGGTCGGAAATCACTTTTTCCATATCTCTTCCCGCTATTCTTGCACTTTTTAGATTTCTTTTTTCTTTTAGTTCTTTATTCAAGCTTTTCTGTTCTTTGTATCTTAACTGTACTTTGAAATCTTAATAAAGCTCTTGTAAAAAGAAAAAGTTAATGCAACGATCTCAATGCAATGGTGATTGGGAACATCCTTTCTTGCCCCTGTAAGAGACTGGCATTACTGACACGCAAACACTTATGAACTGGAAGAGGACAACACAATTTTCCTTCACCATCAATATGACAAACTGCCTTACCCATCTTGATGAATTCTGTACAAATTTTCCCTTTCCCCAACTTCTTGTGTAAGTTGGTGTGGCTCTACTCTGTGTGGGATGTGATTGTCATCCTTGTCTCCCGTTCCACCCCCTGAAACACATCCTTCAAGGTAGACGTATTCCAGTAACTATAAATGTCTCACAGACTGCCTTCTCAAAGCACACTCGATGCGCACTGTCATCATGATGTCTGCTAGAATCTTTGTCCTCTGCCTCCTCTCTTCAATCATATCAACAGGTAAGTAATACCAGGGGGATATTTCGGGGGAAAGAGTAATCTGGGAAAATTTGGACTAATTTGTGGATGTGGATCCCTCCAAAGGAGGGGAGGAATTTCAATTCTGGGTTCACTCAAGGAATCTCTATTCAACATAGTATTTTTTTTTTCTTCCAAAATTGTAAGCATCCTATTTTAACGAGGAGGCATTGAGTCACCTTCTTTAAAAGACAGGTCTCAATGGTGTTAGAATCAGGGACTGGGAGGGAGAATTTAAGGAATTATTGGCCTATCTCCTTCTCATGATTCGTTTTCCACATACCACATCCAAATTCAGTGCTAGTATTATCTTTGCAACTCATTCCAACCTCTGTTCCCCTCTTCAAAGACATCAATATCCAAAGCAACTGTTACATTACATTCTTAGAAATAGTCTGTCATCACAAATCTTGAACATTGCTAGATTTAGTTAACTACAGTATGATTGATTGGAGATTTTCTTTCTTTCTTTCTTTCTTTCTTTCTTTCTTTCTTTCTTTCTTTCTTTCTTTCTTTCTTTCCTTCCTTCCTTCCTTCCTTCCTTCCTTCCTTCCTTCCTTCCTTCCGTCTCTTTCTATTTCTCTTTTCCTCTCTACAGCGGCATCTTTGAAATGCCAGACATGTTTTGCCACCAAAGGAGAATGCAAAAATGAGGACATGAAGATGGTGGAATGTGGACAGGATGAAGGACATTGTTTTACGTTTTACATTCACAGCACTATGAGTGAGTGAGGTGCACTTTTAGTCTTATGATCTTAGCCATTTTGATCACCTGGGCCCCAGAGTATCAAGGAGTGACTTGCACGTGTTGGTGGGAATCACTACGGATGTTTCACCACATCAAAGCTCTCTCCTAAATCCAGTTGCAACCAATCCAGGAATAGTATGATATCTGTTAATCTCATCACACTGCAGCTTGCTCACCTCAAAAACAATGGAAACACTCCCTTCCTCCCTGGGGAGGTCAAGATGTTACAATGCTCCCCAATCTCCTTTCTCCATTGGCTCCATCTCATCTGAGCATATCTGGAGGGAGCACCTTGAGAAACGTTTGGTGCAACTTTCAAGGTTACTGTTCCACAATCAGTTCTTTATACCCTCCTATCCTCAACTGAAACCCTCTCAACCAGTCAGCATTGATCATTAGAAGCATCTGAATTGAAACATTTAAATTGGAAGACTTGATATTGAATCTTTCCTTCTTAATGCCACAATGTTTCTTTTTTCTGATTAAATTTTGCAGTCTCTCCTTCAGTCAGTTTCACTGCCAAAGGATGTGCAAAAACAGAAGAATGTTTGCAAGGTTACTATGGGCTCACATCAGTAGCTGGCAGATACCACCAACTGAACGTAGCATGTTGTGAGAATGATGGCTGTAATACAGCACCTCTTCCTTGTAAGTAACTTGACATTAAAGTGCCCATTCAAAAAACCAGCAAACTCTCTGTCTTGAAAGACTGCTTCTTATCTCTTTGAGTGCCCTGTATGTTTGGTGGAGGAGGGAGGAAGGGAGCATGAAAATCATTATAAGACGTTGTTGCTAAAAAGAGGGCAACATTTTGAGAACCCCCTTCTGTATCAATGGAGTAGCTGGTTTCTTCTGATAGAAGTCAGAGGGAGCCGGGGTGGTGTGGCTCCCAAAGGGTTTAAAAATTTATTTTGGATGAATTCTAAAGACCCCACCATTTCCTTGAGCTTCATTAAGAAATCGTGAACCACAAATTACACACCCTACTCCTTTATGAACACAGGGCGGTCTCTAATTTTTGGGAGAACGAATCTTTTCCTGACTGAGATTTACAAGAATTGTGGTCTCAAAATGTCTCAAGGGCACTAAGCTGGGATATAAATACTTAGAAAGGGTGGTGGATGTGAAACCATTTGCTAACTCTGAGGCTTCCTTTCTGCAGTGCCAGGGCGTGACGACCTTAAACCCAATGGCCTCCTCTGCCCAGGCTCTTATGTACAAACTGGGAGTCCTTCTGAAGGAAACGTACCCGTCATCTGCCTCGGTGAAGAGGACCAATGTGCCAAAATATCTTTCAGCTTTACTGCATGTGAGCAATTTATTCTTTCTAAATTTCTTTTTGGACATTTTAGAAACAAACAAAAAAGGAAGCATACAGCAAATGAAAGACAAAAATAAACAGAGGACAAAGTAATACCTCTAGGATGTAATATCTTGGGAGAATACTGCTGTCTTTGGCAGCGTTCAGTAAAAAGAAAGTGCATAAATGAGGGAAACAACATAACCAGAAAATCTTTCAGTTCAAAACTTGAGATAGATGCCCTTAGTCAATCAGCTGGGGCCCACAGCTGTTGAACTTAATCAGATTTCAGTAATTTCTGTTCAGCTGACAGAGTGGGGGCAGGACATGCCTCAGGGGAGAGAGTATTCCACAGATTATGGGCTACCAGACAGAAGGCCTGTCTACTCATCCACTTCCCATGTATCTCACAAGGACGGGGAATGCTCAAGAGGCCTCGTCTAGATGACTGGACAGATGCACAAGTTGTTTGATGTATCCCAATGCTACACCATTTAGGGTGAGAAAAGAGACAAGAAAGGTTTCATAATGGCTTCATTCTCCCCTCTTTCTTCCCAGTGTCAGCATTCAGTGAGGTAGCCACTACCCAGGCATGTGCAACCAAGAGTATATGTGGCTTCCCAAAAGGAGAGACACAACTAGCAAATGGATTAAATCGTTACAACATTGCGACATTGGAATGCCAGAATGCTCAGGGTCAGTAGGGGTGGAAAGGCTTCACTAAGGCGGATATGTTTGGGTTGGGAGGTTTCTGAGGGCTTAATCAAGAAGGTAGTAGGAATTTGGGATCAAAGATACTCAACTTTAATCTCAGAGTCGGTGATGGGTGATGGGGTTAATTATTACACTTCGACATTCTAGCTCACTGTGATGTTCTTTCTTAACTTTCAACTGTCATTAAGCCATAATCAAAATAAACTGAGAATGCAAGAGAATTGGGTTTTGTCTATATTTTCAAGGAGTTGTTGAAGAAATGGCAGGAGTTCTCTTTCAGAAAGTCAGTGTTATCTTATAGCATCCATTCTCAAGTATTCCTACCCGGAATCTCGTGGACCTTTCCTTGGAAAGACCTCCTGCAGTTCACCCCCAGAACTAGAGAGAGATAAAGGCATTCATCTTTTATACGTCTTGTATAGCCTTGTATGCTTATTGAGGTAATTTATAGATCTTCCACTGTCCTAATGGCTCTGGGTGATTCATACCAGAATAACGTTAAAAGTATATTAAACCCATCATTAAAACAAGAAACTTGCTCACTTTTAAAGACTAAAACATTTCAAGGCCTGGTCCTTAGTTGGTTTAGACAGAAAGTGACGTCTCTCTTCCCCAGATTTCCATTTCCTTCCACAAGTTAGCAGAGTTAATTTATAGGAAAACCTTTGACTACCGTCACATGAATGATGAAGACTTTGCAGCACCCAAGGGCCTGAAACAATGGCTCCCATGAAGCAATTAAATGATTTGGAGGGATTTATTGAGTTAGGAGCCAAAAGCTATATCCTACTTATGTTCTGAATCCAAACTGTGGGAGCTGAAAATCCAGCAGCAGCATCGATTTCCACCTTCTCTCCAGCACTCTTGGGAGTTGGAGTAAATATGACCAAAAAAAGCCACCCAGAAACAACCGGACAATAACAGAGAGAAAGACAGTTATGCATGAGAAGAGGACTGTTGAGAAATTGCAATGCAATATGAAAGGTAGAAGTCACAATCTTGATTCAGAATCAATATCTTAAGTATCTTAAGTATTCCATTATCAGGCTCTTCCTTTTAAACATTACATCAACCTGCAATACCTTTTCAAAAACTTATCCAAGAAAATCAGCCTCAGCTGTCATGAACATCTTTTCCAAATGTGCTTTAGACTTTACACCCATCGATTGGAGGAACCAGTATGTATCTTCCGAAAGAGTGGGAATCCATCCGAGCAAGGAAAGAGGGTCTGCTGTAGGAAATACGCTTGGAAGAGTGTCAGCAGTTCAGCCAGATCCGTACTGGAATTAACCGCTGTTACCCGGAGGGGGAGCAAACAGAAAATTAGGGTGGCTTAAGGAAGAGCTGATTGGACTTGCAACTCTTCCTCTGACTTGGCAAGGAAACAGAGTAAAGTTCTGGGGGATCAGATTAATGGATGGGGGAAGAGAGAGGTGGGTGGGGAGCACCTCCTTTGGAACCAGGAACTGACAAAGGACCCGCAAGTCTTCTACTGTCACTTCTCCAGTCCTACAACACCAAACCTCCTCTTCTCTGTTGCTTTGTCCCCATTTTTCTCCCTCTTTTCTCCCAACACACACTGCCCCTTATGCTCGGGATGTCATGAGACACTAAAGAATGGGAATCATCCTTCCAAAAATATCTCCCTAATATGCACCTTTTTTACTGTAAGCAACTTCCCCCATAAAACATGTTGTTCCATAATATATCTCTACTAAAAATTGCATTGTAGAGGAGAATGCTACAATGCTAGAACACCCTATGCCAACTGCACAACCAAAAAATGCACAAATGGAAATAGGTCATACAATTTCCTTTGGACAAACAGGCAGAACGAATTTCTCCAATATTCTGGATAGTGACAAAAGAAGGCCAGGATTCACATAATTGAATTGTTGGACACAAGATAGCATTTCCAAAGATGTAGATTGTGAAGCTGGCAACATTAGCTGAGATCTCTTTTACACTGATCATTAAAGTGTAAGGGCCATCTTCTCTCTTCCATCAAGTCCACCAGAACTCTGCTATCCTGCAGTTTCAGGAAGATCCCCAAGCCTCGTTGAGTTGCTATTGAATTGTAATCTTCCACTGACAAAACAGAAATATTTCATTCCTATGGGCTGGGTTCACAGGCAAATTACATTAAGCAAAAAAGGATTGGAGAGTTTCTAACTTATGGCTTTGTGAGGATGCAGCCATTGTTTTCTCCTGTTGCATAAACCAGAAGAACACAACATCTGTCTCTCAGTTACAGTATGAACCTTGGTTGGGGGTTTAGCCTAGTACGAGGACCCTGCCAGAGACGGGTTTTTTATTTATTTTATTTATCAAATTTTGTCACCGCCCATCGGCCCGAAAAGGGGGACTCTGGGTGGTTTACAATAAAGCTAAAAAAGATTAAAATACAATAAAACAATATATATTAGATAAAATATAAATATAAGTCTAAAGTCTATAGTCTATAGTCTATAGTCTATAGTCTATAGTCTATAGTCTATAGTCTAAAATCTAAAGTCTAAAGTCTAAAGTCTAATGTATAAAGTCTAAAGTCTAAAGTCTAAATTATAAAGTATGAAGTCTAAAGTCTAAAGTCTAAAGTCTAAAGTCTAAAGTCTAAAGTCTAAAGTATAAAGTATAAAGTATAAAGTATAAAGTATAAAGTATAAAGTATAAAGTATAAAGTATAAAGTATAAAGTATAAAGTATAAAGTATAAAGTATAAAGTATAAAGTATAAAGTTCATCTTAACTTCATTAATTTAGTTTAATTTGTCTTCAATGAAAATGAAATTGAATGAGCTTTCATTTCCCATCCTGTGGCCTTCCTAGACTGGCCCTGCCTGGAGAGGAGTCCAGGGATAATCTTGAAGTAGGAGTGCAAGAACCAGTGGGTAAACACTAATTCAGGAGAGAGTGTGAACAAGACACTCGAGTTACTCCACCCTGATTCTGCTTGGTATAAGAGGGGCAGAGGTATACTTTGGCAGACTTTTCAAAATGCTCAATATACCCCATAACAATGAAGTGGAATGCCAGTACCCCTTGCATTGGCTGTTCATGACCTTGCTTGCCTCAAAGGGCTGACCCTGCCTCGGTTTCGGTGCCAGGACCCAGGATGCTACTCAGCTCAGCATGGAGACCCTCATCCTAATAAAATGTTGAGCACCCCCGTCCTGAATGAATGAGAACACTTTGTTTGGAAGGATGGAACTGAAGTACGGCCAATGTTCCCCCTCCAGGGCCACTCATTATAGCTCTTATCTTTCTTCCGTTTAGGATGTAGACATCTGGGAGAAGCCAAAAGATGCAAATCATGTCATTTGTGCCAGTCACATCATTTAGATATTTATTATTGATGTTTCCACATTTCTATCCCACAGCAATCCAGAGACGCTTAGCAGGTTACATAGAGTGTAAAACCAAATAAAACACCCACATAAGTTTCTTATCGATTGTCCAAAAGGTTGCAGAGCTAATTTATGAGCATGCTCGCAAGTGTTACGCTGCAATCCAATGCAACAGTAATAGAACTTGACCACATTGAATTCAGAGTGATTTCAAATAAATACAGTTCCTAGAAACTGGTGGTTCTTTGAGTGTGTCCTTTTTATCCTATCTGTGAGTGTGGCAAACTCACATCATTGGACAGAGTAAAGTAGACATTTTCAACCTAGCTGGCTAGGTGTGTCACAGTGTTTCAGCCCATAGATAGACAAGCTGGAGAGAGCGATCAGGAGGGCACTGATCTTCCATCACATGTTCCTCATGCTTCTGCTGCTGCCTGACAACATGCCTGGTTCCTCCTGAAAAGTTAATGCAACGATTAAAGACTTATAATTTTGTCCATGAAAAACTCCGTTTGATGTGGACCTTTGCACTAATGATGAGAATGTTATTACTAAGATGTATCAAATGTTATTGCAAATGAATTCGGAAGACGAATATGTTAAAGGTAGTATGATTATCTGGGCAAAGAATTTTGAAATAATATCATGCTTGAGCAATGGGAGGATATGTGGAACAAAGGGAATATAAGTGAGCATAATTTACTTTGAATTATAATCTGAAAGAGAATTTTTACAAAATGATTTATCGCTGGTATTTAACACCTGATAAGTTGTCAAAGATGTATAAAGGGGTATCAAATGTCTGTTGGAAATGCCCCCAAGGTGAAGGAACTTTTCACCATCTTTGGTGGACTTGTGGGAAGGCTGAGAAATTTTGGGAGCAAATATGTACTATAATTCAAAAGATCCTTAAAGTGAATGTACAAGAGAAACCAGAATTGTTTCTTTTGGGCGTGATGGACCAACAACTTGAAAGAAAATAGGGGACTTTGTTCTTATACTGTATATGACAAAAGAAACAACAATTTTCTACGGTTAAATTGTTATTTTCCTAGAGTAGTAAAGTTAGTTAAAGTTTAATTAAGAGTAAGAGATTAAGTTATTACAAGAAGCATTTATATCTGTGTTGGAGAAGGTCAGAAGTCACTTTTTCCATATCTTTTCCTGCTATTATTGCACTTATTAGTTTTTCATTTTTCTTTTAGTTCTTTATTCAAGCTTTTCTGTACTTTGTATTTTAACTGTACTTTGAAATATTAATAAAGCTCTTGTAAAAAAAGAAAGTTACTGCAATGATCTCAACACAATGGTGATTCTGAACATCATTTCTTGCCCCTGTAAGAGACTGGCATTACTGACACGCAAACACTCTGCTAAACTTGGAGCCTAGATAATGAACTGGAAGAGGCCAACACAATTTTCCTTTACCATTAATATGACAAACTGCCGTACCCATCTTGATGGATTCTGTAAAAATTTTCCTTCTCCCCAACTTCTTGTGTAAGTTGGTGTTGCTCTACTCTGTTTGGGATGTGATTGTCATTCTCATCTCCCGTTCCACCCCCTCAAAAACATCCTTCAAGGTAGACATACTCCAGTAACTATAAATGTCTCACAGACTGCCTTCTCAAAGCACACTCAATGAGCACTGTCATCATAATGTCTGCTAGAATCTTTGTCCTCTGCCTCCTCTCTGCAATCATATCAACAGGTAAGTAATACCAGTGGTAAATTTCGGAGGGAAGAGAAATCTGGGAAAATTTGGACTAATTTGTGGATGAGAATTGGTTCAAAGGATGGGAGGAATTTCAATTCTAGGTTATGTCAAGGAATCTCTATTCAACATAGTATTTTTTTCTTCCAAAATTGTAAGCATCCTATTTTAACGAGGAGGCATTGAGTCACCTTCTTTAAAAGACAGGTCTCAATGGTGTTAGAATCAGGGACTGGGAGGGAGAATTTAAGGAATTATTTGCCTATCTCCTGCCCATGGTTCATTTCCACATACCACATCCAAATTCAGTGCTAGTATTATCTTTGCAATTCATTCCAATCTCAGTTCCCCACTTCAAAGACATCAATATCCAAAGCCACTGTTACAATAAAATCCTAGAAGGAGTATCTCTTCAACAATCTTGAACATTGCTAGATTTAGTTATCTACAGCATGATTGATTGGAGATTCTCTCTCTCTCTCTCTCTCTCTCTCTTTCTTCCTCTTCCTCTTCCTCTTCCTCTTCCTCTTCCTCTCTCTCTCTCTTTCGCTGTCTCTCTCTCTCTCTTTCCCTTTCCCTTTCCCTTTCCCTTTCCCTTTCCCTTTCCCTTTCCCTTTCTCTTTCTCTTTCTCTTTTCTTATCTGCAGCGGCATCTTTGAAATGCCAGACCTGTTTTGCCACCAAAGGAGAATGCAAAAATGAGGACATGAAGATGGTGGAATGTGGACAGGATGAAGGACATTGTCTTACAATATCCATTCAGAACACTATGGGTGAGTGAGACTTTCAGTCTTATGAAGTTTGCCTTTTTCATCACTTGGTCCCTAGAGCAGCAAGGGGTGACTTGCGGGTGTTCATGGGAATCACTACAGATGTTTCACCACAGCTAGGCTCTCTCCTAAATCCAGTTGCCACCAATCCAGGAATATCTGTTAATCTCATCACATTGCAGCTTGCTCACCTCAAAAACAACGGAAACGTTCCCTTCCTTCCTGGGGAGGTCAAGACGTTACAATGCTCCCCAATCTCCCTTCTCCATTGGCTCCATCTCACCTGAGCATATCTGGAGGGAGCAGCTTGAGAAACATTTGGTGCAACTTTCAAGGTTACTGTTCCACGATCAGTTCTTTATACCCTCCTATCCTCAACTGAAACCCTCTCAACCAGTCAACATTGATCATTAGAAGCATCTGAATTGAAACATTTAAATTGGAAGACTTGATACTTAATCTTTCCCTGTTAATGCCATGTTTCTTTTTTCTGATTAAATTTTGCAGTCTCTCCTTCAGTCAGTTTCACTGCCAAAAGATGTGCAAAAACAGAAGAATGTTTGCAAGGTTACTATGCGCTCACATCAGTAGCTGGCAGATACAGCCAGATGAAAATAGCATGTTGTGAGAACGATGGGTGTAATACAGCACCTCTTCCTTGTAAGTAACTTGACATTAAAGTGTCCATTCAAAAAAACAGCAAACTGTCTTCCTGGGAGAACAAATATTTTCCTGACTGAGATTTATAAGAATTGTAGTCTCAAAATGTCTCAAGGGCACTAAGTTGGGATATAAATACTTAGAAAGGGTGGTGGATGTGAAACCATTTGCTAACTCTGAGGCTTCCTTTCTGCAGTGCCAGGGCGTGACGACCTTAAACCCAATGGCTTCCTCTGCCCAGGCTCCTATGTACAAACTGGGAGTTCTTCTGAAGGAAACGTACCCGTCATCTGCCTCGGTGAAGAGGACCAATGTGCCAAAGTATCTTTCAGCTTTACTGCATGTGAGCAAGTTATTCTTTCTAAGTTTCTTTTTGGACATTTTAGAAACAAACAAAAAAGCATGAAAAATGAAAGACAAAAATAAACAGAGGACAAAGTAAAAACCCTAGAATATAATATTTTGGGAGAATACTTGTGTCTTTTGGCAGTGTTCAGTAAAAAAAAGAGTGCATAAAAGAGGAAAACAACATAACAAGAGTCACTCCTTGAGTGAGATGGGCGGTGAATAAATTTAATGAAAAAAATGAAATAAAAAATAAATCTTTCAATTCAAAACTTGAGATAGATGCCCTTAGTCAATCAGATGGGGCCCAAAGCTGCTGAGCGTTATCAGATTTCAGTAATTTCTGTTAAATTGACAGAGTGGGGGCAGGACATGCCTCAGGGGAGAGAGTATTCCACAGATTATGGGCTACCAGACAGAAGGCCTGTCTACTCACCCACTTCCCATGTATCTCACAAGGACGGGGAATGCTCAACAGGCCTCGTCTAGATGACTGGACGATGCACAAGTTGTTTGATGTATTCCATGCTACACCATTTAGAGTGGGAAAAGAAATGAGAAGTTCCATAAATGCTTCATTCTCCCTCTTTTCTCCCCAGTGTCAGCATTCAGTGTAACAGCCACTGCCCAGGGATGTGCAACCAAGAGTGTATGTACCTTCCCAAAAGGAGACGCACAACTAGCAAATGGATTAATTCATTACAACATTGCGACAATGGAATGCCAAAATCCTAAGGGTCTGTAGGGGTGGAAAGGCCTCACTAAGGCGGATATGTTTGGGTTGGGAGGTTTCTGAACGCTTAATCAAGAAGGTAGTAGGAATTTGGGATCAAAGATACTCAACTTTAATCTCAGAGTCGGTGATGGGTGATGGGGTTAATTATTACACTTCGACATTCTAGCATACTGTGATGTTCTTTCTTAACTTTCAACTGTCATTAAGCCATAATCAAAATAAACTGAGAATGCAAAAGAATTGGGTTTTGTCTATATTTTCAAGGAGTTGTTGAAGAAATGGCAGGAGTTCTCTTTCAGAAAGTCAGTGTTCTCTCATCTTATAGCATCCATTCTCAAGTATTCCTACCCGGAATCTCGTGGACCTTTCCTTGGAAAGACCTCCTGCAGTTCACCCCCAGAAGTAGAGAGAGATAAAGGCATTCATCTTGTATACGTCTTGTATAGCCTTGTATGCTTATTGAGGTAATTTATAGATCTTCCACTGTCCTAATGGCTCTGGGTGCTTCATACCAGAATAACGTTAAAAGTTTATTAAATCCATCATTAAAACAAGAAACTTGCTAACTTTTAAAGACTAAAACATTTCAAGGCCTGGTCCTTCTTTGGTTTAGACAAAAAGTGATATCGCTCTTCCCCAGGTTTCCATTTCCTTCCACAAGTCAGCAGAGTGAATTTATAAGAAAATATTTAACTACAATCGAATGAATGATGAGCATTTCCAGCATCCAAGGGCCTGAAACAATGGCTCCCATAAAACCTGTTGTTCCATAATATATCTCTACAGTACTAAAAATGGCATTGTAGAGTAGAATGCTAGAACGCCCTATGCCATCTACACAACCAAATACTGCACAAATGGAAATAGGTCATACAATTTCCTTTGGTCAGACAGGCAGAATGAATTTCCCCAACAGCCTGGAGAGTGAAAAAAGAATAGGACTCACGTACTTGAATTGTTGGACACAAGGTAGCATTTCCAAAGATGTAGCTTGTGAAGCTGGCAATACACAATAAAATTAACAATAAAGTGGAATTCCAGTACCCCTTGCATTGGCTGTTCATGACCTTGCTTGCCTCAAAGGGCTGACCCTACCTAGGTTTCGGTGCCAGGACCCAGGATGCTACTCAGCTCAGCATTTTATTTTTTTATTTCATAATTTCATTTTATTGTTTTAATGTTATTATATTTTATTGTATTTTATTGCATTCTTATGTTATGACCTGTGGTTACAACAATAAACTTTACTACTACTACTACTACTACTACTCAGCTCAGCATGGAGACCCTCATCCTAATAAAATGTTGAGCACCCCCGTCCTGAATGAATGAGAACGCTTTGTTTGGAAGGATGGAACTGAAGTACAGCCAATGTTCCCCCTCCAGGGCCACTCATTATAGCTCTTATCTTTCTTCCATTTAGGATGTAGACATCTGGGAGAAGCCAAAAGATGCACAGTCACATCATTTAGATATTTATTATTGATGTTTCCACATTTCTATCCCACAGCAATCCAGAGACGCTTAGCAGCTTACATAGAGTATAAAACCAAATAAAACACCCACATTAAAGCAAATACAGTTGGACCATCACCCAAAGAAATACTACAAGTGATAAAAATAGAAAATAAAGAGGGCTTGATAAAATCAGGAGAAAGCTATCCAGAACAGCTCTGACTTCAAAGGCTTCCGAAACGTGAACATGGATTCCAACCAGGAGGCTGTTCCACAGCATTGCACTGCATCGGGAGAGCAGCACCTCCGAGGCCCAGCCTCCCTGGTCCTTCCCAAAGTTTCTCCCTCTTCATTGCATCAGTTCGGCTGCTACTGGCTGGAGTAGGTGGCCTTGCAGAAATCATGATGCAGTGCCGTTTCCATCTTTTGCATGCCGATGTCATGGCATACGTGGTATCACTAGCCTCATCCTGCCCACATTACCCATAATTTAGGAGAGAAACTGATGCCTCCCTTTTCCAAGAGTCTTTCTGCTCTTTGCAAAGCAGTTTAGCTTAAAGCTGGAGGCCAAGGGAGACGGCACCAGGCCAAGAGGGCCCAGGTTCAAACCTTTCCTCATTCAACAAGCTGCTATTTCACTAATCTATCCATCATCCCTTTCCCTCCCACATGCAGCTCATAATTCTAGAGTTTCTTATCGATTGTCCAACGGCCGGAGGAAGAAGCAGAAGAAATAAGGGGTGAAGTGGCAAGAATCCTAAAGAAAGCAAAGCCCCCCACCAGCAACATTACTAAGAAGGAGAGAAACACCATAGAGACCCTCAATTTGGACCCAGACATCATCATGAACATCATTATGAACACAGATGAATACAAAGACAAAATCAGAGAACTACTAGACCCCACCACATACAAAACAATAAGACGGGATCCGACCAGCAAAATCATGAAGCAAACCAACACACTGATAAAGAGCTCCTCCCTGCATCCCAACGTACTACAATGTATCTGCAAGACAGAAGCTCTCTCACCAAGACTATACGGACTCCCCAAAATCCACAAAGACTCAATCCCACTCAGACCCATTGTAAGTGCCATTGGCTCCCCGACATATGAATTATCCAAACATTTGGCAACCCTTTTACAGACCCACATCGGACAGACTCCATCCCACATCAAAGACTCAGGACACTTCATCAACAAAATCAGCACCCTAAAACTCAACCACACAGACAAACTGGTCAGCTTTGACGTGGTCTCCCTGTTTACCAAGGTGCCTGTAAGGGACACCCTGGCACTCATCAAGCAAATCTTCCCAGAATACATTACAGCTTTATTTCAACACTGCCTAACAACTAATTACTTTCAATGGGAGAATGAGTTCTACGAACAGATGGATGGCGTTGCCATGGGAAGCCCCCTGAGCCCAGTCATAGCAAACTTTTACATGGAACATTTTGAAAAACAGGCTTTGGAATCGGCTCCCATTACACCAACAGTCTGGTTACGGTTCGTGGATGACACCTTTGCAGTTTGGAGTCATACTGAAGAAGAACTGGAGAAATTTCTGGACCACCTAAATGGCATCCACCCCAATATACAATTCACCATGGAAAAAGAAACTGACGGAAAACTTCCATTTTTAGATACGCTGGTCATACGCAAACCGGACCTCAAACTAAGACACAAAGTATACAGAAAACCCACCCATACAGACCGGTATCTGCACAAAAATTCCAATCACCACCCACGACAAAAGAGAGGCATGATCAAAACCTTGGTGGATCGTGCTAATCGAAACTGTGAAACCCAATTTCTCGACAATGAACTTAACCATCTGTATTGGGTCCTACAGGCGAATGGCTATTCCAAGAATGAAATAAAAAGAGCCATCAAACCAAGAAAACAACATCCAACTGAAGAAAAACAGCCCCCCACAAAGTATTCCTGCCCTACATCAAAGGAGTCACTGACCGCATGGGAAAACTGATGGAAAAACACAACTTTCAAACAGTCTTCAGACCCACCAGAAAAATACAACAAATGCTAAAATCAGCAAAAGGGACCCCACGCACCGCTGCAGGAGTATACCGTATACCATGCAGCTGCGGACAAGCATACATCGGAGCCACAAAACAAAGCATTCACACCAGGATAAAAGAACACGAAAGACACTGCAGATTACAACAACCGGAAAAATCTTCAGTAGCTGAACATGCTCTCAAGCAAATGGGACACAAAATCCTATTTGAAAACACAGAAATACTGGACAACACCAAAAGCCACTACACCAGATTATACAGAGAAGCCATTGAAATTCACAAACACCAGCACAGTTACAATAAAAAAGAAGAAAGTCTAAAAATTAGCAAAACCTGGCTACCAGTCCTGAAAAACACAGCCTGCAAAAGGTCAACAAACTCAGCTCAACCACCAGGACATGGGAATACTTCTCACAATGAACATGCTAATCACGCTCAGCAGCCACTCGTTAACATTTCAACACAACAAAAAAACCCACCTAATCTCCTGTAATTTAGCTCTATAAATAGAAAACAAACATTGCCACTCTACCTGGGCACAGAGATTGCTTCGGTCTGTGCTCCTGCCCTCTGAAGATGCCGGCCACAGATGCTGGTGAAACGTTAGGAACCACAACTTCCAGAACACGGCCACAGAGCCCGGAAGACCCACAACAGACATTGGGCATAACTTACTTTGAATTATAATCTGAAAGAGAATTTTTACAAAATGATTTATCGCTGGTATTTTTTTATTGTTTATAAAAATTTGTGATCAGAGTTATGGAAAATATTGAGAGACAAGCTTGCAGTAAAAAAATGTTGCTTTATTTAAAACAAAAGAACAAAATTGAATCTTGCTTTTCTTCAGCAGAAGAGAAGCACATGGCTTAAGTACTTACATTTTAGAAACACAATGAAGACAAAGAGATAGCAGAGAGCAGAGAGACCAAACAAAAGCAGAGATAACACTTTTAAAGCTTTTTACAATTGCAACTTGGCCATATCTGAGTGGACAAGGTTTAGCATGTGACCAAACACCTAGGCAACAGATTCCCAATATGGGCAAAGAACAAACAGGTAATTCTCATTGGTTCAAGCAAGCCAGACTACCAGGCTCCAAGTAAATTAACATTCCTGAGAAAGGGGGGTGAACATGTGCTCTAGGAAAAAAGTTTGAGGCTTGGCTTTTAAAACTAGCCTTCCATTTTTCAAGACATAAAAATATATGCAACACTCCCCTTTTTTATGACTAGAAAGAATATGGAAGCAGACCCAATCTAGTAACCAACTCACAGTGCCTACTGGTAACTAGAGGCTTGGTAAATATGTCGGCCAACATTAATTTAGTATCACAGTATTTCAAAATAACCTTTTTCTTGGCTAGAAAATCTTTAACAAGATGAAAACGAACATCAATGTGCTTTGTGCGGTTTCTGGTACCTTCCGATAAAGCCAAATGAAGACAGGCCTGGTTGTCTTCATGAATAGTTACAGGCTGGCTTAAAATGACTCCAATGTCTTGCAACAATTGTGTAAACCAAATTACCTCATTGCACAGTTGTGCTAAAGCATAAAATTCAGCTTCAGCTGTGCTAATGGCTACTACTGTTTGTTTTCTGGAGAACCATGCAATAGTGGACTTTGCAAACTGAATTACACTCCCAGAAGTAGATTTCCTATCACTGAGATCTCCAGCCCAATCTGAATCACACCAGCATTCTAACCTTTCCTCTGTGTCTGTAGCAGACAACCTTAAACAATAATCTTTGGTGCCTTGTAAATAACGAAAAAGCCTTTTTAACCCAGACTTTGCAACAGATGTGGGATTTTCCACATATCTGCTCAAAATGGACACACTGTTAGAAATGTCCGGACGGCTATTGTTTGCAATGTAAAGAAGACTACCAATGGCTGATCTGAAACTATCTCCTTCAGATAACTCACCATCCCCCTTCTCCCCCTCCTCTTTTAGAAACTCGGGAAGCATGGGGGAGGAGACAGACTTGCAGTCTTGCATTTTAAAATCCTCCAGCAGTTTCTTAATTTTACTACTCTGACTTATAAGAAAACTGCCATCTTTTTCCCTCTGAATTTCTAATCCTAAGTAATTGTTAACTGCTCCAAGGCATTTCAATGTGAAATTGTTTTTCATACAAACCTCAAAAACACACTTTTGTTCATCAGATGAAGTGAGCAGCAACAAATCATCAACATACAAGCATAAGTACATTACACCTTGCTTATCATTTTTTACATACACACATGGATCAGCAATTCCCTTCTGAAACCCAAATTTTTGCAAAATATTATCCAACTTAATATTCCAACAATGCGCTGCCTGCTTTAATCCATAGATGGATTTCTGCAATTCACACACAAGATGTTTTTCTTTTTCATAACCAGGAGGTTGTTGCATAAACAATTTTTCCTCCAAATCACCATACAGAAAAGCAGTTTGAATATCATAGTGATAAACAGACTGTTTCTTCATGGCAGCAACCTTTAAAAGCAACCTGATAGATTCAGCTTTTGTCACTGGAGCAAAACTTTTGTCATAGTCCACATTTTTTCTTTGAGCAAAACCTTTTGCTACCAACCTTGCTTTGTACTTTTGAATTTTACCATCTGAATCTTTTTTCAGTTTAAACACCCACCTACAACCCAAACACTTCTGATTGGGAGGCAAACTCACTAATTTCCAAGTTTTATTTTCCTTTAAGGAATCCAATTCCTGCTGCATGGCTTCATGCCAGCACTTAGCTATTTCAGGTGGCATCTCATTAATTTCCTCAAGAGATTGAGGCTCTGTGTGAATGTGAAAAGCATTCACAACATCTACTTGATAACGATCAGGTGGAACCCCTTTATTAATCCTTTCAGACCTGCGACGTAGGACAGGACTTACACTCTGAATTCCACCATTGTCCTCAGAAACCTCTGACTTCTCAGACAATTCAACTTCCTGCATATTGACTTCACTAGGTGATTCCTGCAAATCATCATCAGCAAGACTTTGCTGTTCCCTCGTGGATAAATCAACTGAAGAACTAGAGTTTATTTTATCCCAATTCTGCTCAGCAAAAGAAGCACTTTTACTAATTATCAGTTGATTATCCAGTATGAACCTGTAGCTCCTCTGACTTTGTTCATACCCTACAAAGGTTGCTTTCTTTGTTCTGGAAGCCCCCTTATGCCTCAGCTGTTTTGGAATGTGCACCCAAGCTGTGCTACCAAAAACTCTGAGGTGATTTACTTTAGGCTTCACACCATAGAACAAATGAAATGGCACATCCTGAATTGCACTGCTAAACAGCCTGTTTTGAACATAACACGCTGTAGAAACAGCTTCTCCCCAAAACCTAAAAGGTAAACTGGCATCCTTCAGCAAACACATCATTGCTTCCTGCAGTGTTCGCCCTTTTCATTCTGCAACAGAATTTGTTCTGGCGTGTAAGGGTTAGCTAAAATGTTTTCTATCCCTTTTTCTAACAAAAAGCTTTTAAACTTTGAGGATAGATACTCCCCACCTCTGTCTGATTGCAAGGCAGACACTGGCCTTGGGAACTTTCCATTTGCCCAAGTTACAAAACCTTTAAATTTGTCAAAGACCTCATCTTTGTGTTTCAACAAATAAATGAATGTGTATCTGGAAAAATCATCTATAAAGGTCAAAATGTACCTTGCTCCCCCAAGACTAGGAGAAAAGGGGCCTATTACATCAGAGTGAATGATCTCTAGAGGCCTAGAAGTAGACCTATCAGAAAACATCTTCACAGGAGCCCTTGTGGTTTTATTCTCCTTGCAAACTGCACAATCCAGATACTTATCACAAGGTTTCAACTTTAAATCAGCAGAAAAACTAGGCATTTGAGATATGTACTTAAAATTAGCATGAGCAAACCTTCTATGCATTAAATGGATACATTGATCATGTATGGGATTATTCCCAAACACAGTTTTTGCTGGCTGTTGTGGGTCTTCCGGGCTGTGTGGCCGTGTTCTGGAAGTTGTGGTTCCTAACGTTTCGCCAGCATCTGTGGCCAGCATCTTCAGAGGGCAGGAGCACAGATAGAAGCAAAATCTCTGTGCCCAGGTAGAGTGGCAATGTTCTATTTATAGAGCTAAATTATAGGAGATTATTCATGTTCTTCAAGAACATGAAAGACACTGCAGACTACAGCAACCAGAAAAATCTTCAGTAGCTGAACATGCTCTCAAGCAAACGGGACACAAAATCCTATTTGAAAACACAGAAATACTGGACAACACCAAAAGCCACTACACCAGATTATACAGAGAAGCCATTGAAATTCACAAACACCAGCACAGTTACAATAAAAAAGAAGAAAGTTTAAAAATTAGCAAAACCTGGCTACCAGTCCTGAAAAACACAGCCTGCAAAAGGTCAACGAACTCAGTCCAACCACCAGGAGATGGGAATACTTCTCACAATGAACATGCTAATCACGCTCATCAGCCACTCGTTAACATTTCAACACAACAAAAAACCCCACCTAATCTCCTATAATTTAGCTCTATAAATAGAACATTGCCACTCTACCTGGGCACAGAGATTTTGCTTCTATCTGTGCTCCTGCCCTCTGAAGATGCTGGCCACAGATGCTGGCGAAACATTAGGAACCACAACTTCCAGAACACGGCCACACAGCCCGGAAGACCCACAACAGCCATTGAACTCCGGCCGTGAAAGCCTTCGACAATACAGTTTTTGCTATTTGCTTCTCAGCTTTTTGTACAATGTAAAGAGAATCTTTCTGCAAACATTTTGCAACCACTTTACCATCCTTCCTAATCTTACAGCCTTCTTTCTTAAAAGTTATAACGTACCCAGAGGCTACTAATTGACCCACAGACAAGAGATTACTTTGAAAATTAGGCACAAACAAAACATTTTGAACAGTTTCCCCCAAACATGGAAGATTAATCTCACCTTCACCCATGATCTTGGATACAGATCCATCTGCTAAGGAAACTCTTTGTTTGTTAGTTTTAGACAGAGACAGAAAAGAATCTTTATTGTTACAGATATGAGAATTAGCCCCGCTGTCAAGAATCCACAAGTCTTTATCATCACAGCTCTCAACAACTTTTGCATGAAGAATCTTCTTTCTAGATGATGCTTCTTTCTTCTGAGAAATCTTCTTACTTTTAAACTGGACACAGTCCTTCTGAAGATGTTCAGAAGATCCACACTTGAAGCATCGCCGGCTAGTAAATGCAGAAGCTTGGAATTCAAAGCTCTTCCGCTCCCTCTGCTGGCCATGAGAAGACTTTATTGTAGAAATGGAGGCAGCTTTTTCCTGCCTTTTCTCCCACTCAGCAAGAAGCCGGGTAAACACAAACGATGGCGTTAGATCAGCTTCAGGGATTCCCTCCATGGAGCAAATTAAAGTGTCCCAGGACTCATTTAATGAAGACAGCATAATGTAAGCTTTCATGAGAGGAGTAAATTCCATCCCACGCTCTTGGAGCTCCACAAAATAATTCTGCAATTTATGAAGATGCTCTGGCAAATTTCCATTCTCTTGTACAGCTTTTTGGTTAAAATAACCTTGCTGCCAGGAGTAGTTTTTACGTATAAATCACGCAAATAATCCCATAAGTCTTTGGAAGTTTCTTTGCCTCTTACGTGTATAAGCTGAGAATCCTCAACAGCCAAAATAATGGAGGCTTTGCATTTCTCATCTTTCCTCATCCAAGCATGATCTGGATTCTGAGGGATTTGGTCAGAAATAGCAGACCACAAATTTTCTCTCCTCAAGAAACTCTCCATTTTCAAAGACCAGTTCAAATAATTAGTATTAGAAAGCTTTTCCAGGGGCATACCTTGAAAACTTGAAGATCCAGCAGCCGCCATTGTTGTTTTCTTTCTCCCCTGTTGGAGTAATCCACGAGGCTTGAAAAAACACAAGGCTTGACTCTGCCTCTAACTGAAACTGCTTTGTAACTGCCAGCAAGTTTCAAAAACAAACAAGCCTCTTCAAATGCTAACAAAACAGTTCAGCTTTCCTCTTTCCATAAGTTATATCTCTGATCCAGAAAGCATTTGCTGGGCTCAGAACCTTTTGTTGTTTATAAAAATTTGTGATCAGAGTTATGGAAAATATTGAGAGACAAGCTTGCAGTAAAAAAATGTTGCTTTATTTAAAACAAAAGAACAAAATTGAATCTTGCTTTTCCTCAGCAGAAGAGAAGCACATGGCTTAAGTACTTACATTTTAGAAACACAATGAAGACAAAGAGATAGAGAGCAGAGAGACCAAAACAAAAGCAGAGATAACACTTTTAAAGCTTTTTACAATTGCAACTTGGCCATATCTGAGTGGACAAGGTTTAGCATGTGACCAAACACCTAGGCAACAGATTCCCAATATGGGCAAAGAACAAACAGGTAATTCTCATTGGTTCAAGCAAGCCAGACTACCAGGCTCCAAGTAAATTAACATTCCTGAGAAGGGGGGTGAACATGTGCTCTAGGAAAAAAGTTTGAGGCTTGGCTTTTAAAACTAGCCTTCCATTTTTCAAGACATAGAAATATATGCAACATATTTAACACCTGATAAGATGTATAAAGGGGTATCAAATGTCTGTTGGAAATGCCCCCAAGATGAAGGAACTTTTCACCATCTTTGGTGGACTTGTGGGAAGGCTAAGAAATTTTGGGAGCAAATATGTACTATAATTCAAAAGATCCTTAAAGTGAATGTACAAGAGAAACCAGAATTATTTCTTTTGGGCTTGATGAACCAACAACTTGAAAGAAAATAGGGGACTTTGTTCTTGTACTGTATATGACAACAGCAACAAGAATTTTCTTTTTTTTTAATATATTTTATTGAATTTTAAGTATACATAGATAAAAGTTGAAAAGGAAAAAGAAATAGAAATACAAATCAAAGAAAGAAAAGAAAAAGTGTAGTAAAGTAAATAGAAAAAGAGAAAGATGAAACATAGAAATTAGTCAACTTCCGATTTATCTCTGGTCTTAGTAATTTAAAAATTAATCTCTTTCATGCTAGTACTATATATAACATTGTAAAACATTTCCTGTCTAATATATCAATTTATATATTTTTCAATCTTCAAAACCCCATATAAGCTTTGCAGCAACAAGAATTTTCTACTATTAAATTATTATTTAGAATTTAGAATTTTAATTCCTGATTTTTGTAAACCGCCCAGAGTCCCCCTGTGGGGAGATGGTGCGGTAAATATAAATTGAAACATAAATAAATAAATAAATTTTCCTAGAGAAGTAAAGTTAGTTAAGGTTTAATTAAGAGTAAGAGATTAAGTTATTACAAGAAGCATTTATATCTGTGTTGGAGAAGGTCAGAAGTCACTTTTTCCATATCTTTTCCTGCTATTATTGCACTTTTTAGTTTTTCATTTTTCTTTTAGTTCTTTATTCAAGCTTTTCTGTACTTTGTATTTTAACTGTACTTTGAAATCTTAATAAAGTTCTTGTAAAAAAGAAACTTACTGCAATGATCTCAACACAATGGTGATTCTGAACATCATTTCTTGCCCCTGTGAGAGACTGGCATTACTGACACGCAAACACTCTGCTAAAGATGGAGCCCAGATTCTGAACTGGAAGAGGCCAACACAATTTTCCTTTACCATCAATATGACAAACTGCCTTACCCACCTTGATGGATTCTGTACAAATTTTCCCTTTCCCCAACTTCTTGTGTAAGTTGGTGTTGCTCTACTCTGTTTGGGATGTGATTGTCATTCTCATCTCCCGTTCCACCCCTCAAAAACATCCTTCAAGGTAGACATACTCCAGTAACTATAAATGTCTCACAGACTGCCTTCACAAAGCACACTCGATGCGCACTGCCATCATAATGTCTGCTAGAATCTTTGTCCTCTGCCTCCTCTCTTCAATCATATCAACAGGTAAGTAATATCAGGGGTATATTTCGGAGGGAAGAGTAATCTGGGAAAATTTGGACTAATTTGTGGATGAGAATTGCTTCATAGGATGGGAGGAATTTCAATTCTGGGTTCTCTCAAGGAATCTCTATTCAACATAGTATTTTTTTCTTCCAAAATTGTAAGCATCCTATTTTAATGAGGAGGCATTGAGTCACCTTCTTTAAAAACATGACTCATGCTAGTATTATCTTTGCAATTCATTCCAATCTCAGTTCCCCACTTCAAAGACATCAATATCCAAAGCCACTGTTACAATACAATCCTAGAAGGAGTATCTCTTCAACAATCTTGAACATTGCTAGATTTAATTATCTACAGCATGATTGATTGGAGATTCTCTCTCTCTCTCTGTCTCTGTCTCTGTCTCTGTCTCTGTCTCTCATTTTCCCTTTCCCTTTCCCTTTCCCTTTCCCTTTCCCTTTCTCTTTTCTTTCTCTTTCTCTTTTCCTATCTGCAGCGGCATCTTTGAAATGCCAGACCTGTTTTGCCACCAATGAAGAATGCAAGAATGAGGACATGACAATGGTGGAATGTAGAGAGGATGAAGGACATTGTCTTACAATATCCATTCAGAACACTATGGGTGAGTGAGACTTTCAGTCTTATGAAGTTTGCCTTTTTCATCACTTGGTCCCCAGAGCAGCAAGGAGTGACTTTCAGGTTTTGCTGGGAATCACTACAGATGTTTCACCACAGCTAGGCTCTCTCCTAAATCCAGTTGCCACCAATCCAGGAATATCTGTTAATCTCATCACACTGCAGCTTGCTCACCTCAAAAACAATGGAAACACTCCCTTCCTCCCTGGGGAGGTCAAGATGTTACAATGCTCCCCAATCTCCCTTCTCCATTGGCTCCATCTCATCTGAGCATATCTGGAGGGAGCACCTTGAGAAACGTTTTGTGCAACTTTCAAGGTTACTGTTCCATGATCAGTTCTTTATACCCTCCTATCCTCAACTGAAACCCTCTCAACCAGTCAACATTGATCATTAGAAGCATCTGAATTGAAACATTTAAATTGGAAGACTTGGTATTTTTCTTTCCCTGTTAATGCCACGTTTCTTCTTTCTGATTAAATTTTGCAGTCTCTCCTTCAATCAGTTTCACTGTCAAAGGATGTGCAAAAACAGAAGAATGTTTGCAAGGTTACTATGCGCTCACATCAGTAGCTGGCAGATACACCCATAAGAAAATAGCATGTTGTGAGAACGATGGCTGTAATACAGCACCTCTTCCTTGTAAGTAACTTGACATTAAAGTGTCCATTCAAAAAAAACAGCAAACTGTCTTTCTGGGAGAACAAATATATTCCTGACTGAGATTTACAAGAATTGTAGTCTCAAAATGTCTCGAGGGCACTAAGTTGGGATATAAATACTTAGAAAGGGTGGTGGATGTGAAACCATCTGCTAACTCTGAGGCTTCCTTTCTGCAGTGCCAGGGCGTGACGACCTTAAACCCAATGGCCTCCTCTGCCCAGGCTCCTATGTACAAACTGGGAGTTCTTCTGAAGGAAACGTACCCGTCATCTGCCTCGGTGAAGAGGACCAATGTGCCAAAGTATCTTTCAGCTTTAGTGCATGTGAGCAAGTTATTCTTTCTAAATTTCTTTTTGGACATTTTAGAAACAAACAAAAAAGCATGAAAAATGAAAGACAAAAATAAACAGAGGACAAAGTAAAAACCCTCGGATATAATATCTTGGGAGAATACTTCTGTCTTTTGGCAGTGCTCAGTAAAAAAAAGTGCATAAAAGAGGAAAACAACATAACAAGAGTCGCTCCTTGATTGAGATGGGCGGTGAATAAATTTAATCAATAAAATAAAATAAAAAATGATTTTTTCAGTTCAAAACTTGAGACAGATGCCCTTAGTCAATCAGATGGGGCCCAAAGCTGCTGAGCGTAATCAGATTTCAGTAATTTCTGTTCAATTGACAGAGTGGGGGCAGGACATGCCAAAGGGGAGAGAGTATTCCACAGATTATGGGCTACCAGACAGAAGGCCTGTCTACTCACCCACTTCCCATGTATCTCACAAGGACAGGGAATGCTCAACAGGCCCTGTCCAGATGACTGGACGATGCACAAGTTGTTTGATGTATCCCAATGCTACACCATTTAGAGTGGGAAAAGAAACGAGAAGTTCCATAAGTGCTTCATTCTCCCTCTTTTCTCTCCAGTCTCAGCATTCAGTGTAACAGCCACTGCCCAGGGATGTGCAACCAAGAGTGTATGTACCATCCCAAAAGGAGAGGCACAACTAGCAAATGGATTAATTCATCACAACATTGCGACAATGGAATGCCAGAATGCTCAGGGTCTGGAGGGGTGGAAAGGCTTCACTAAGGCGGAAATGTTTGGGTTGGGAGGTTTCTGAAGGCTTAATCAAGAAGGTAGTCGGAATTTGGGATCAAAGATACTCAACTTTAATCTCAGAGTCGGTGATGGGTGATGGGGTTAATTATTACACTTCGACATTCTAGCTCACTGTGATGTTCTTTCTTAACTTTCAACTGTCATTAAGCCATAATCAAAATAAACTGGAAAAAGGATTGGGTTTTGTCTATATTTTCAAGGAGTTGTTGAAGAAATGGCAGGAGTTCTCTTTCAGAAAGTCAGTGTTCTCTCATCTTATAGCATCCATTCTCAAGTATTCCTACCCGGAATCTCGTGGACCTTTCCTTGGAAAGACCTCCTGCAGTTCACCCCCAGAACTAGAGAGAGATAAAGGCATTCATCTTGTATACGTCTTGTATAGCCTTGTATGCTTATTGAGGTAATTTATAGATCTTCCACTGTCCTAATGGCTCTGGGTGATTCATACCAGAATAACGTTAAAAGTTTATTAAATCCATCATTAAAAAAAGAAACTTGCTCACTTTTAAAGACTAAAACATTTCAAGGCCTGGTCCTTCTTTGGTTTAGACAGAAAGTGATATCGCTCTTCCCCAGGTTTCCATTTCCTTCCACAAGTCAGCAGAGTGAATTTATAGGAAAATATTTAACTACAATCGCATGAATGATGAGCATTTCCAGCATCCAAGGGCCTGAAACAATGGCTCCCATAAAACCTGTTGTTCCATAATATATCTCTACAGTACTAAAAATGGCATTGTAGAGTAGAATGCTAGAACACCCTGTGCCATCTACACAACCCAATACTGCACAAATGGAAATAGGTCATACAATTTCCTTTGTTCAGACAGGCAGAATGAATTTCCCCAGCAGCCTGGAGGGTGAAAAAAGAATAGGACTCACGTACTTGAATTGTTGGACACAAGGTAGCATTTCCAAAGATGTAGCTTGTGAAGCTGGCAATACACAATAAAATTAACAATAAAGTGGAATGCCAGTACCCCTTGCATTGGCTGCTCATGACCTTGCTTGCCTCAAAGGGCTGACCCTGCCTCGGTTTCGGTGCCAGGACCCAGGATGCTACTCAACTCAGCATGGAGACCCTCATCCTAATAAAATGTTGAGCACCCCCGTCCTGAATGAATGAGAACGCTTTGTTTGGAAGGATGGAACTGAAGTACGGCCAAAGTTCCCCCTCCAGGGCCACTCATTATAGCTCTTATCTTTCTTCCATTTAGGATGTAGACATCTGGGAGAAGCCAAAAGATGCAAATCATGTCGTTTGTGCCAGTCACATCATTTAGATATTTATTATTGATGTTTCCACATTTCTTTCCCATAGCAATCCAGAGATGCTTAGCAGCTTACATAGAGTATAAAACCAAATAAAACACCCACATAAAAGCAAATACAGTTGGACCATCACCCAAAGAAATACTACAAGTGATAAAAATAGAAAATAAAGAGGGCTTGATAAAATCAGGAGAAAGCTATCCAGAACAACTCTGACTTCAAAGGCTTCCGAAACGTGAACATGGATTCCAACCAGGAGGCTGTTCCACAGCATTGCACTGCATCGGAAGAGCAGCACCTCCGAGGCCCAGCCTGATGGGGTATATGCTGGCTTAAAGGGGAAAAACTTTAAAAATTCGCCAGGGCAACACAAGAACTCTAACTCCTTGGTCCTTCCCAAAGTTTCTCTCTCTTCATTGCATCAGTTGGGCTGCTACTGGCTGGAGTAGGTGGTCTTGCAGAAATCATGGTGCAGTGCCGTTTCCATCTTTTGCATGCCGATGTCATGGCATACGTGGTGTCACTAGCCTCATCCTGCCCACATTACCCATAATTCAGGAGAGAAACTGATGCCTCCCTTTTCCAAAAGAGTCTTTCTGCTCTTTGCAACGGAGTTTAGCTTAAGGCCGGAGGCCAAGGGAGACGGCACCAGGCCAAGAGGGCCCAGGTTCAAACCTTTCCTCATTCAACAAGCTGCTATTTCACTGATCTATCCATCATCCCTTTCCCTCCCACATGCAGCTCATAATTCTGGAGTTTCTTATCAATTGTCCAAAAGGTTGCGGAGCTAATTTATGAGAATTCTCACAAGTGTTGTGCTGCAATCCAATCCGACAGTAATGGAACTAAACCACATTGAATTCAGAGTGATTTCAGATAAATAGTTCCTAGAAACTGGTGGTTCTTTGAGTGTGTCCTTTCTATCCTATCTGTGAGTGTGAAGAACTGGCATCATTGGACAGAGTAAAGTAGACATTTTCAACCTGGCTGGTTAGGTGTGTCACAGTGTTTCAGCCCACAGATAGACAAGCTAGAGAGAAGGATCTGGAGGGCACTGATCTTCCATCACATGTTCCTTGTGCTTCTGCTGCTGCCTGACAACATGCGTGGTTCCTCCTGAAAAGTTAATGCAACTATCTCAATGCAATGGTGATTGGGAACATCCTTTCTTGCCCCTTTAAATAGACTGCTGTTACTGACACACAAACACTCTGCTAAAGATGGAGCCCAGATTATGAACTGGAAGAGGCCAACACAATTTTCCTTCACCATCAATATGACAAACTGCCTTACCCATCTTGATGAATTCTGTCCAATTTTTCCCTTTCGCCAACTTCTTGTGTAAGTTGGTGTGGCTCTACTCTGTGTGGGATGAGATTGTCATCCTCGTCTCCCGCTCCACGCCCTCAGCAGAATTCTTCAAACACATCCTTCAAGGTAGACATACTCCAGTAACTATAAATGTCTCACAGACTGCCTTCACAAAGCACACTCGATGCACACTGTCATCATAATGTCTGCTAGAATCTTTGTCCTCTGCCTCCTCTCCTCAATCATATCAACAGGTAAGTAATACCAGGGGTAAATTTCGGAGGGAAGAGTAATCTGGGAAAATTTGGACTAATTTGTGGATGAGGATCCCTCCAAAGGAGAGGAGGAATTTCAATTCTGGGTTCTCTCAAGGAATCTCTATTCAACATAGTATTTTTTTTTTCTTCCAAAATTGTAAGCATCCTATTTTAATGAGGAGACATTGAGTCACCTTCTTTAAAAGACAGGTCTCAATGGTGTTAGAATCAGGGGACTCAGAGGAAGAATTTAAGGAATTATTTGCCTATCTCCAGCCCATGGTTCATTTTCCACATACCACATCCAAATTCAGTGCTAGTATTATCTTTGCAACTCATTCCAACCTCTGTTCCCCTCTTCAAAGACATCAATATCCAAAGCAACCATTATAATACATTCCTAGAAAGAGTATCACATCAAAAATCTTGAACATTGCTAGATTTAATTAACTACAGCATGATTGATTGGAGATTCTTTCTTTCTTTCTTTTTCTTTTTCATCTGCAGCCGCATCTTTAAAATGCCAGAAATGTTTTGCCATCAAAGAAGAATGCAAAAATGAGGACATGACAATGGTGGAATGTGGAGAGGATGAAGGACATTGTCTTACATTTTCTATTCACAACACTATGGGTGAGTGAGACTTTCACTCTTATGTTAGCCATTTTCATCACTTGGTCCCCAGAGCAGCAAGGGGTGACTTGCAGGTGTTGGTGGGAATCACTACAGATGTTTCACCACACCATGGCTCTCTCCTAAATCCAGTTGCCACCAATCCAGGAATAGTATGATATCAGTTAATCTCATCACACTGCAGCTTGCTCACCTCAAAAACAATGGAAACACTCCCTTCCTCCCTGGGGAGGTCAAGATGTTACAATGCTCCCCAATCTCCCTTCTCCATTGGCTCCATCTCATCTGAGCATATCTGGAGGGAGCAGCTTGAGAAACGTTTGGTGCAACTTTCAAGGTTACTGTTCCATGATCAGTTCTTTATACCCTCCTATCCCCAACTGAAACCCTCTCAACCAGACAGGATTGATCATTAGAAGCATCTGAATTGAAACATTTAAATTGGAAGACTTGATATTGAATCTTTCCTTCTTAATGCCACAATGTTTCTTTTTTCTGATTAAATTTTGCAGTCTCTCCTTCACTCAGTTTCACTGCCAAAGGATGTGCAAAAACAGAAGAATGTTTGCAAGGTTACTATGGGCTCACATCAGTAGCTGGCAGATACCACCAGAAGATAATAGCATGTTGTGAGAACGATGGCTGTAATACAGCACCTCTTCCTTGTAAGTAACTTGACATTAAAGTGTCCATTCAAAAAAACAGCAAACTGTCTTTCTGGGAGAACAAATCTTTTCCTGACTGAGATTTACAAGAATTGTAGTCTCAAAAAGTCTAGAGGGCACTAAGTTGGGATATAAATACTTAGAAAGGGTGGTGGCTGTGGAACCATTTGCTAACTCTGAGGCTTCCTTTCTGCAGTGCCAGGGCGTGACGACCTTAAACCCAATGGCTTCCTCTGCCCGGGCTCTTTTGTACAAGTCGGAGGTCTTCCTGAAAGAAATGTACCCGTCATCTGCCTCGGTGAAGAGGACCAATGTGTCAATGTAACTGCCAGTATGAATGCATGTGAGCAATTTATTCTTTCTGAATTTCTTTTTGGACATTTTAGAAACCAGCATGAAAAATGAAAGACAAAAATAAACAGTGGACAAAGTAAAAACCCTAGGATATAATATCTTGGGAAAATACTTGTGTCTTTTGGCAGTGCCCAGTAAAAAAAAAAGGGCATAAAAGAGGAAAACAACATAACAAGAGTCGCTCCTTGATTGAGATGGGCGGTGAATAAATTTAATCAATAAAATAAAATTTTAAAAAATCTTTCACTTCAAAACTTGAGATAGATGCCCTTAGTCAATCAGATGGGGCCCAAAGCTGCTGAGCGTAATCAGATTTCAGTAATTTCTGTTCAATTGACAGAGTGGGGGCAGGACATGCCAAAGGGGAGAGAGTATTCCACAGATTATGGGCTACCAGACAGAAGGCCTGTCTACTCATCCACTTCCCATGTATCTCACAAGGACGAGGAATGCTCAACAGGCCCTGTCCAGATGACTGGACGATGCACAAGTTGTTTGATGTATCCCATGCTACACCATTTAGAGTGGGAAAAGAAATAAGAACTTCCATAAATGCTTCATTCTCCCTCTTTTCTCCCCAGTGTCAGCATTCAGTGCAAAAGCCACTGTCCAGGGATGTGCAACCAAGAGTATATGTACCTTCCCAAAAGGAGAGTCACAACTAGCAAATGGATTAATTCATTACAACATTGCGACAATGGGATGCCAGAATCCTAAGGGTCGGGTGGGGTGGAAAGGCTTCACTAAGGCGGAAATGTTTGGGTTGGGAGGTTTCTGAGGGCTTAATCAGGAAGGTAGTTGGAATTTGGGATCAAAGATACCCAACTTTAATCTCAGAGTTGGTGATGGGGTTCATTATTACACTTTGACATTCTAGCTCACTGTGATGTTTTCTTAACTTTCAACTGTCATTAAGCCATAATCAAAATAAACTGAGAATGCAAAAGAATTGGGTTTTGTCTATTTTTTCAAGGAGTTGTTGAAGAAATGGCAGGAGTTCTCTTTCAGAAAATCAGTGTTCTCTCATCTTATAGCATCCATTCTCAAGTATTCCTACCTGGAATCTCGTGTACCTTTCCTTGGAAAGACCTCCTGCAGTTCACCCCCAGAAGTAAAGAGAGAGATAAATGCATTCATCTTGTATAGCCTTGTATGCTTATTGAGATAAGTTATAGATCTTCAACTCTCTTAATGCCTCTGCTTTCTTTATCAACATTAAATTAAAAATCTGTTGGAGGTAACAATTTGTGTAATGCCTGAGAAAGAACTAGTGAAGCAGCTTGTGGTAAATTAAAGATTAAGAAAATCTGTCATCGGAAATATTCCTGGAATGGTCACAGCAGTTCCATCATGATCACCATGGGATCAAAGTCTCTTCTCAACCAGTGATTCTCAACCTCAGCAACTTCAAGATGTGAGGACTTCAACTCCCAGAATTCCCCAGCCAGACTTTGATCTAGACAGGAGTACAGAAGTTCCTCTATCCAGAGCAGGAAACAGAAGAACGTACAGTATAACATTATAGCTAACTCCCTTTCCAATACTCCCCTTCCTTAGAATTGAAGGAGAATTGTTTTCTGTCCATGCCAGAAATGGGGGGAAGCAGAGGCAAGTGGGGAGCATCTCCTTAGAAGTGAGAAAGCAGCAATCTAGTTGATGTTCATTATTTTTGTTGCTTGGAATCTAGAGCCCCAAGAGAGGAACATGGGAATCCCTACTGTCAGAGGGAGCGCGCGGAGATGGAGCGGCCTGCCTCTCTCCTAGGCACCAGTGATCCACGTACTATGCAGTAAATAGACTCCAAACAGAAGTTATATCAAATATCCTATTTACTTTATATACATACGTATTTACAGATCACTTCCACAAGTAACAAATGATACACCATCAACGATACAGCTTTCACGAGGTAAAATGGGAATAAATGAAATAGAGAATATCTCTGCTTATATAGTCAAACTGACCAATCACATTATAGGTCAATCTCATTATTCACCACACCCAACCTAACTCTAAGCACCTGTTGAATGAGTCACACATGACACATCATCCCTACAACAATGGCTGCTAATTGGGTGACACTGCAGAATATTTCACCTTTTACCTAGAAATCAAGCCTCTCTGTATACTTTATATCTAGAAGTAAATTCCTGGGTTTATCAAACCCCAACACCCCTTCAATTTACAATAGATATTACATTCAATTGTACAGAATAGAAGACATACACATTTGAGATATACACATCCTATGTCTCTCTATGCTTAGAGGCTTTGTCATCACATCTGCTACATTACACTCAGATGGACAATATTGCAAATCAATACAATACAATACACTTCCAATTATTGACTGATCACATATTCTTGATCACATGAAGTTTGTTCATCGTCTCCAATCTCTGTCATGACAAAATCTGTTGTCATCGGGGTTGAAACTTCTTTACACTGTTCCATATTGTTCTCTCTTAGCAGTGCTTCAATCTTCTTCTGCTGCTCTAGAACATAACCCCCATCAACCTTCTGAATACCCATTCCTAGGTAATTCTTAATTTCTCCCAGATCTTTGACATCAAAGTGCTGTTTCAGATTTTCAGTAAATTCAATTACCCTGCTTTGATCTTTCGCTATAAGACACAAATCGTCTACAAAAGTCACAAGCAAAATCTGTTCATCATTTTCACATTGCTTTACATACAGACATGGGTCAGCTATACTACACTTGAATCCCATTATTTGTAATTCCTTATCTAACCTAAGATTCCAGCAACGTGCCGACTGCTTGAGTCCATACAATGCTTTCTGCAACTTGTATACCCTTCCTGCAATCTTTGATTCATACCCTGGGGCTTCAATCATATACAGTAGATCTCTTCATTCAAATCAGCATGCAAATATGCTGTTGTGATATCATAATGCTGTACTACACAATTCCCAGCTGCTGCCATTGCTAAGGCAAGCCTAAATGTCTCCCCTCTTAGCGTTGGTGCAAAAACTTCATAATAAGTCTGATTCTTTATCTGGGAAAATCCTTGTGCTACCAACCTAGCCTTATACTGAATATCACCATTCACTAAGGTTTTCTTCTTATACACCCATCTACAGCCTACTGCTCTACGCCCCTCAGGCAGCCTAGTAGATTTGAAAACCTTATGAGAATTAATGGCTTTCATTTCCACATCCATAGCAGCTTTCCATCTACTCTGCTCGGGTTGTGGCAACTTCAATACGTCCCTGTAATTACGAGGTTCATAATCAATGAAACACACTTTTACATCACCTGGTGTATAACGCTGAAGTGGTATGCCCTTGTTAACTCTCTCAGATCTACGCAATACTGTAGCATCCTGCATCATTGGCACACTAGGAGTTAATTCCTCTTCCTTCTTAATCACATCAGTGGCCTCACTCCGCTCTGAAAACTCAAAACGTCCCTGACTAGGAAGATAAACCTCACCACTCCCGTGTAATCTTTGCCAATTGCTGTGCTCACTAAAACTTGCTGATCTAGAAATAACAACTTTCCTGCCATCAGTGAACCTATATCCCTTGGTCCCTGGCTCATACCCTACAAACGTCAGCTTCTGTGCTTTTGCCTGTCCTTTCCTACCTACCTCCTTATGCACGTGAACATAGGCAGTGCACCCAAACACCTTCAAATGAGCTAATGGTGGCCTCTTGCCATATAACATATAATATGGAGTTTGGTTTACAGACACACTCCATAACCTGTTAATTAAATAATTAGCAGTTAATATTGCCTCACCCCAGTATCCACTTGATAACCCTGAGTCAGCAATGAGTGAATCCTTCACTGTCTGCAATGCCAAATTCCTACGTTCAGCCACGCCATTCTCAGCTGAACTATGTGGGCTAGTTCTCCTATGCACAATGCCCCTTCTACGGAGCCATTGCTGAAAACTCCCACTCAGAAACTCTGTACCCCGGTCAGTTTGTAAACTACACACTTTTGTGCTATACCTACGTTCCACAAACTGTACCCAGTTTCTAAACTTTTCAAATGTTTGACTTTTAGCTTTCAATAGGTAACAGAACCCAAATCTAGTGTAATCATCTACAATGACTAAAACATATTTAGCACCCCCTATTGAATCTGGTAATGGACCAATTAAGTCAGCGTGAACTAATTCAAAACATTTATGTGACTTCCTATCACTGAATTTGCTCACAGGAAACACCTTTGACTTTGCCACCTTACAAGCTGTGCAATCCAAATGCACTTGGCACTTTTTCAATTCCATTCCAGAACTTGCTTCTGACATCTTTTCAATCACTTTGAAACTCGGATGCCCAAGCCTTCTGTGCCACAGGTGCGCACATGAATCATGTGTTGGCTTATTAATTGTAGCTAAACCATGATGGCTGCTGCTTGTCCTGGCTTGTACAATTTCATATAAATTGTTCTGCAAAATACCTTTGCCACAAACATTGTTATCTTTCATAACAATACATTCATTATTACGAAACTGTACAGTATAACCCTGTTTATCCAATTGTGACACACTAATTATATTGTACTCCAGTTCAGGCACACACAACATTGATAATTCAATATTTAACCCTGGTACATATACAAATCCCGTACCAGTCACAGATGCAATGCTTCCATTAGCTAAAGTAACATGATCTCTATCAGCCTGCCTAAAACTCTTAAACATCTGTCGGTTATTTCCTATATGCTGACAAGCCCCACTGTCAAGTAAAAATGGTCCCTTTAAATTTTGTTCTACACTTGAACTAATTAAAGACAGCTGTGCAGCTTCTCCCGGCTTGGAGATTTTCAGCTTGGCCTTCGGCTTCTGTTTCTTATCACAACATTCCTTAACAGAAACACTGCTTTGCTTAGACCTAATTACATTAGAACACTGCTGCCTTCTTTGCTCTTCTTCCAGTAATCTGCCAGATAAGTAATTTATGGTTAAATCTTCCTCAGATAACAAACCAAAGCTAATTGCCAAAGTATCCCACGTTTCATTTAGAGAACTGAGAATTATATACACTTTGTTAGCTTCTGTAAATGCCATATCTCTCTGAGCCAATTCCTGGAACAACCCTGTCATATAATGCAGGTGATCCCTTATATTATCAGATACCCCTAATCTAGCGTGATAAAGTTTTCTTGTTAGTAAAACTTTACATAACGGTGAGCTTCTTAGATAAACATTCTTTAAAGCTTCCCAACACTTATAGGCTGACAGTCTCTAACATAACACAATTGGCTATCTTCCAGACATAAAATTATGCTTGCCAATGCTCTCGTCCTTTAGAGCAACTTCTTCATCTTCCAGGTCTGGTTCAGGGCAAAGTACACTCCTCCAAAGCCCTTCACGCCGAAGATACATTTCCATTTTATATGACCATGACGAATAATTACTGTCATTCAGTCTTTCCAGAGGAAAACCTCCCCCGACTTCCGGCAACATCTTCACTGTGCTCATCTGTCTTCAGCCCCTTCTGGGCAGACACCGATGATTAAAGACACAGACCTTATCAGAAAGTCCTCCAGCTGCAAAACAAGCATAGGAGAAAAAAACACACACACAGGCACGGAACCTGTTAAAGCCCCAAATCACTCCAAATAGCCACACCTGGATAGGCTTCCAAAGCGTCCAGCTCACAGACTGCACACGATCCACCGATCCACAGCCAGTGCAAAGCCTTCCATCGTCTATGGCGTCTCTGCCGCCTCTGGGCCCGTAACCCTGTCAGAGGGAGCACGCGGAGATGGAGCGGCCTGCCTCTCTCCTAGGCACCAGTGATCCACGTACTATGCAGTAAATAGACTCCAAACAGAAGTTATATCAAATATCCTATTTACTTTATATACATATGTATTTACAGATCACTTCTACAAGTAACAAATGATACACCATCAACGATACAGCTTTCAAGAGGTAAAATGGGAATAAATGAAATACAGAATATCTCTGCTTATATAGTCAAACTGACCAATCACATTATAGGTCAATCTCGTTATTCACCACACCCAACCTAACTCTAAGCACCTGTTGAATGAGTCACACATGACACATCATTCCTACAACAATGGCTGCTAATTGGGTGACACTGCAGAATATTTCACCTTTTACCTAGAAATCAAGCCTCACTGTATACTTTATATCTAGAAGTAAATTCCTGAGTTTATCAAACCCCAACACCTACAGACATTTGATCTTATCTAGGTCTTTTCACATATCTCTCCTACCTTGGATATGTGAAAAGACAATCCAAGAGCAACACAGAACCCCTTATTATCACGAATCTGCAGCTGGGTCAGCTCAAAATACAGAAGAAAAGGAAATGCTGCAAAGAGGTCACTGTTAATTGTTGTAAATTATTGTTTAATTGCTGGTTTTTATTGTAAACAGCTTTGAGAAGTTTTTAAAAAAGCAGTATAAAACATTCAAACTAAATAAATATTGTGGAGTCGTTGGTGCTCTCTGAGCCTTGTTGTTTTCTTGCAGACGTTTCATTGCCAGGCTAGGCAACATCTTCAGTGCGAAAAGGGAGCGGGACTTGCTCTCTGTTTATATACCATGGCTTGTCCTGCTTGTGTTGGTGGAGGTGTTGTTCTCTCCTTAGTAGTTCCTTGATTGGGCTGTTGTTTGCTACTTGGTTGATTGACTGAGTTAGTAGTTCCTTGCTTACAAGGCTCAGAGAGCACCAACGACTCCACAGTTCAACCCTGAGCTACAAATATTCTCTTCGATTGGTAAATAAATATTGAAAGTGTTAGAAGTAAATTTTATCTTACCAGGTTCGTTCCTGAGCCGGGAGTAAAGAAACTGACAAATTGCATGAAGTTAGGAGTTTATTCACCCAAGAGCAAAAGCAATGACAGCAAGCTGTTAGGTGGGCGGCCGCGCAGGACCCCCTTCCTGCAGCACATTATATAGATTCCATTCAACTCCTCCTTTAGAAGACCACCCCTTACTCAGTTACCCATACTCCACCTTTCCCTCATTCCATATTAGGAATTTCCTTCCTTCACTCCATATTAGGAACTTCCTTCCATCCTTGCTAGGGCTCCTTGACCGTTATTAAACAATATATTTCCTCTGGAGAAGCTATCCTTGGAAAGTACACTTTATCTTTCTATGGGCACAGCTATCTATCAAGGCCTGCTAGAAAGGAAGGGTAAGAAAGTTAACAAAACTCTTCAAGGAAATACAAAATGGTTTCAGAGCCATAATACAAGTACATATGTTTCTAATATATGAATATGAAATATATTTGTATTTATATATATAGAAATGTAAGAATATGTTTACAATCCAACAATCCCCCCTCTGTGCATGGGAAAGCATATTCCCATAGCACACCTAGGAATGGTCCACTCAGTAGTTGTGGTTGAGGAAGCAAAGGAAATAGAGTCCCTTTGTGGGAGATGGCGCGGTGATAGAAATCGAAACATAAATAAATAAATAAATAAATAAATAAATAAATAAAATAGCAACTGGATTCCCTTTAGAAACCTCTAGTAGGAGGGTCCACAGCATTATAAGCCAAGACATTCTTTCAAACCCCAAATGTCAGAATCCGGATCCCTAACGAGCTTGATGGGAGGCCAAGGCAGGAAGGGGGCTGTGATCTTGGACTGCTGGTTTGACGTGTGTCCAATGAAGCCAGGTGTTTCGTGTTTCGTTCAGCAACCTGAACTGCTGTTTGTGTTGTCGAAAGGATATCCACACCCAATCACCTGGTTCAAAAGGATGAAGAGTTTCTTCCAATGGCAGAGGAGTAGAGCACTTCATTTCCATAGAGATCACAAGGACCTAAAGCTTGCAGGATGTGAGTAATCACGTGTGCCGCAAAGTGTTGTCCACAGTCCATATCTAAGACAGAGGATGCCATATTGGGGAACGATGTCCTTCAGCAGGTGTCTTGCAGTTTCAATTGCGGTAGCATGACAACAAGGGAAGGCTTCAATCCAGTGTGTAAGTTGGTCTCTGCAAACAAGTACATGTTCAAAGCCATTTGCCTTAGGTAATTGAATATAGTCTAGATGTAATTTTTTTTTCAAAAGGTCTTTGGGCCCAGGGTCTCCCTCCCTTATGGATCTTTTGTCTTGAGGAAGCATTGTTAGCTTGGCAAGTGAGACATGTTCGTGCTACTTTTTCAGCTTCCATGTAAACCCCAGGCGCATACTATACCCATCGCACAATATCCACAATGGCCTGGTCCCACAGTGGCCCTTTGCATGAATCTGTTGACAAAGAAGGTATAACAAACATCTAGGGGCTAAGGGTCTTCCATCCGGTACCCTCCAGAATCCATCAGAAAAAGTTGCCTCACAGTTTGCCTGCCTCTGTTCCACCTCCCCCCTCTCAACAAAATTGTCATATGGAAGAGACAATTGAAGATGAAACTCTGCAGCTGTGACAGAGAGAGATAGAGGCTGCAGGGCGGCCCATTTCGCTGTAGCATCGGTGAAAGCATTCCCCTTTGTAACCAGGGAGATGCCCTGTTGATGTGCAAGGCAGTGCACTACGGCCAGAGCCTTAGGGAGCATAATGGCTTTGAAAAGGGAGGCTATGAGGGTAGCATGAGCAATGGGGGCACCAGAAGAAGTAAGGAAGCCCCGCTGTTTCCACAGGGCTCCTGTAGCATGGCAAACCCCAAAGGCATATTTAGAATCCGTGTAGACCGTCACATGGAGGGTGCGGGCAGCCTTGCAAGCCTTGGTCAGGGCAATGAGTTCTGCGGCTTGGGCACCGTGGGAAGGGGAAAGTCCAAAATCAATCCATTGGGAGTACATTTAATAGTGGCCCCAAGTTTACAGAGTAAATCACGACCTAGGAGAAAAACAGGAGATTCAGAACAAACAGTAAAAGCATGTTCAACAGTGAGAGGACCCACCTCTACTGTTAAGGGGTCAGTAACATTTACAGGAATGATCCCCCAACCCCAATAATATGATCAGAAATCCCAGAAAGAACAGTAGGGGAAGAGGGAGGGTGAGTTAGTAAGGATGCAGTGGCCCCAGTATCAACCAGGCAGTGATACTGTTGACCACCTATAGTTAAAGGAAGAAAAGGTTCTCCTCCAGGTCCAGAATGTATAGGTAACATGAGTGCACTCAAGGGTAAGGTCGCTTGTAGAGCCAGCTGGTTGAGAAGAATCAGCAACAGGCAAAACTGGATACACATGAGAAGGTTCTGGAGGGAAAGGTGTGTGGGTCAAAATGTATCTCTCAAGGGCTCTAAGATATGTGTTTGCAAACACAAAAATATATGGGGTGGTTCCCAAATGTATAACATTATGTTTGTGCAGCAGGATCACCCCTATTTTCATCCTGCTATTTTATTAGTTGGTCCAGGTGTTGGGGTCACAGCAACAAAGCACAGTGGAAACATAACAATTTCCTTTCTTTTTTCCCTCTGGGATTCACTCCACATCAACTCTCTCCCAAGCCATCTCAACATCACAAATACATTCCTGTATCTCCATCTTCACTTCATTCAACTTACTCTCACCCAACTTACAATATTCTTTCCTCACATTCCCATCTCTTACTTCCATACAGATCAAATTGGTTACCTGCTTACAGCAGAAGTAACATGCAAAGAGGCAAACAATAGATCTGCAAACAACAAATTATTTTCCAACACCCTTCCAAAGTCTCGGTCTTTAAATTGAAAAAACAAAAATAAGTTGAAACAGCATTTCGGTGTTTTGGCAGAGCTCCATCAGGTTTTGTCTGGGAACAGGCAGCAGACACAGCATAGGAGCTGATTTCTTCTTCGCCTCTTCTGTCCTTCGGTAGCAAACAGTCAGTGAAACAGTCAGTGGGAGGGGGAACCTCAAGGAGAGTAGGCACACACACAAAAATGACAGGAGAAAGCTATGTAGATGTCAGGAACAGAAGGCTGTCCTTGCAGGGTCTCCTCTCTTTCTAAACACTTTTCTGGAGAGACAGCAGCCAGCCAACCACTCACAAGGGACATACCTCAAGTTAGCAGAAAGGATTTCCAAGCTGAGTGAAAGAGAGCGTACAACTGATTAGTTTACACACTTTTTCAAACATCAAACACCATACCACACAGTCAGGGCACACACAAGCCCCATGACATTCATCAGTTTAATTCATGCTTTACTTATTGTAAAAGGAAAGGAGAAAAGTTAGGATCCTATGTCAGTCAGAACACACACTCCTTCTCCCAAGTCCCATCAAGCACAGCCTACCAGGGCACATACAGTCTTCAGTTCCTTACTTGCAACTAGGAAATCAGACAAACAGCCCTGATCAGCAAACAGGAGATTTATACAAACTTACACACACATAAGTGTAGCCCAGTTGGAGTTAAAAAGAACATAATGAAAACCAAACCAGGGGAGATAGAAACACACACAGATAGAAAGAGCTTCTCATGTATACACACACAACCTTTCACAGGAAATCAATTTTCTTCCCCTTCCCTTTCCCTTTCCAAAGGTGGCAAACATTCAAGATGGCATGTACATATCATACAATAAAGATTATATGGTAAACAACAAACAACCTCACCTTTCTTCTTGTATGTACTCAACTTAGAAAACAAACACAAAACTTACACAACTACAGGAAGTGCAAATAACTGGACACATGGCACAATCAAATCCCATGTCCAACTATTCACAGTAAAGAACAGAAAGGGTTGCATAGCCAAAAAGTTGGAAGAGCCACAGCATGGCCAGAGCTATGGATCTCCAAAAATTCGAAGCATTCCCTTACTGTGGAGAAATTTAGTTCCGTAAAGGGACAGACTCACATTTAACTCCTAAAGGGACAAACTGACATACATACATACATACATACATACATACATACATACATACATACATACATAAACACACAACCTGCACCATTTCCCTCAACAAATATAGATAGAAATGTACAGACTAATACTTAACAAACAGAAAACATTTTGGTTACAGATACGTACATAAAGAAACCTCTCAACAATACAAATATTTGAGCTAACTGGCATAATCATGTTGTAAGTGTTGTTTTAAAAGTTTAAGTTTCTCATAGTGGAAAGTACCCAAGCTTGACCAGGGTTCACCTGACCACCTGGAGACTTCCTAACGAAGGTTGGGAATCAGGAGCACTGGCAATTGAGGGTGGGTCTGCAAGCTCATTCCAGCAATGCCAATAGGATAATTGATCAGGGTTATTTCTTTTCAGCTGAAGTTTAAGAAGCTTCAATTTCTCACAGTGAAATGTACCCATAGGAGGACAGATTGCATTACCGCTTGTGTCTAAATATTGAGTCCATTCTATACATAGCTCACGTGCACGTCTTTTCTTCATTCCTGGCTGGGTGGGCAAAATCCCCTTATCCCAAGCCTTCAACAACATCCCTAAGGGGGAAGATGGGGGTACCGTCGACTTAGTATTCCCCATAACCACTCGTGTCCCTAAGCATGGCACCGGTGCCCGTCGGATTTGGGGTGTGTCTAAACACCCAGAGACTCCCTATTAGAGTACCGACCCTCTGCGCGCTTCCAAGTCTTCAATTACTTATTCACCTTTTTCTACTTTTAGCTCACAAGCGGTAATTGCCCAGTTATAGTTCATTCATGCATTCAATCGCAACCTGTCCGGGCACGGGTATCGCCCTGGTCCCACTGGCTATCCGAGTTACTCTGGTCAACGCCCAAAAGAGCTAGCAGAGGCCCGGGGGCGTCTTGAACCAGTTTGACACACAGCCCTGGTCGACAGTCGGGTTTTATGAAAGGAAGCAAGCACACACATTCACTGGGCTTATAAAAGAGTAAAATTTTCAGGTACTCACCCACTGTGGAGTTGTCCTAGGTTCATGCAATCGGCTGGCATAAAAAAAACCCAAAGTTCCCTTTACTACCCTCTGGACGGTCCCACAGGAAAACCACAACCCTCTGGGCAAATGGCCCGGTGCCGGCAGGGCGTGTTATCCCCCTGGGACCCACTCCATTGGGTTAGCTCAGTAAAACATCTGGGGTGCCAAAATGTTAGAAGTAAATTTTATCTTACCAGGTTCGTTCCTGAGCCGGGAGTAAAGAAACTGACAAATTGCATGAAGTTAGGAGTTTATTCACCCAAGAGCAAAAGCAATGACAGCAAGCTGTTAGGTGGGCGGCCGCGCAGGACCCCCTTCCTACAGCACATTATATAGATTCCATTCAACTCCTCCTTTAGAAGACCACCCCTTACTCAGTTACCCATACTCCACCTTTCCCTCATTCCATATTAGGAATTTCCTTCCTTCACTCCATATTAGGAACTTCCTTCCATCCTTGCTAGGGCTCCTTGACCGTTATTAAACAATATATTTCCTCTGGAGAAGCTATCCTTGGAAAGTACACTTTATCTTTCTATGGGCACAGCTATCTATCAAGGCCTGCTAGAAAGGAAGGGTAAGAAAGTTAACAAAACTCTTCAAGGAAATACAAAATGGTTTCAGAGCCATAATACAAGTACATATGTTTCTAATATATGAATATGAAATATATTTGTATTTATATATACAGAAATGTAAGAATATGTTTACAATCCAACAAAAGGAAGACAAACATTTATAAAAATTGCCTGAAGGGCAGTGGCAATACCTTTTAAACCTTATTTTCTTACTGCCACAAAGGGGGGGAGAGGCGTAGGGGCAATGATAATTGACCTTCCTTTGATTCTATTTTCTTTCCCCATCTCCTTTGAAATGTCCAATGGCTATATTCACACAACAGACCTAACTAGGCAAGTTACAATCTTAAACCAGCATTCTCATATGAGTACTAAGCTTGATTGGTGTTTAAATGTGCCTAGGTTCCAGTCTATCCAACAGCTCTGGAATTCCCCAATAATTTTCCACAGCCAGCCCTGTTCCAACATCAGCCAAGAATAGACAGGGGCCATCTAGTGCAGCATTTCTCAACTTCAGCAACTTTAAGTTCTGAAGTTTAAGCATGCTAGCTGGGGAATTCTGGGAGTTGAAGTCCACACATCTTAAAGTTGCTGAAGTTGAGAAACACTGATCTAGTGAGACACACTATACCTGGACTATAAGCAAAATACGATGTATCATAGGGGAGGGAAAACAGCTTTGGCTGCCCCACAGAAGAGGAAGAGAACTGAGACTCCAAAACCAGTGGTTAACTACTCTGGGTCATAAGTCAGCAATTGCAGTCTCAAAAAAGAAGGAGGAGGAGAAGGAGTCAATTATAGCAGGGTTCCTCAACCTCAGCCATTTTAACCTCATCCTCAGCCATTGCTGGCTGGAGGATTCTGGTAGTTGAAGTCCACACATCTTAAAATGGCTGAGGTTGAGGAACCCTGAATTATAGAATGAGATATTTCCCTTGGGGGAAAAAACTGAACTGGGATAGACAAGGAGCTAAACTCATCCAGTGGCTCTCTTCATGGAAGATGTTTAACCAGGTCAACTGCACTGACAACTGCAGTTGCTAACCAGGCTTGCTTAGTTTTAACATTGGTTAATAGTGATTCCATGGCCTACCACATTGTGCGATCCCAGGCCGTTTGGTTAGCCGATATTGCAGCTGTTGCACAAAGAAAGAAAATGAAATAACCGTGTTGTGAATAAATACAGCCTCTGTTTTTCACAGCTGGGTAGAGAGTTGAACCGGGTCCCATTCCAGTTCTTTATCCACTGGGGTGGGGTGGGGGGATCCCTTGAGTGGCTGGCTGAGGGCTGCATTCCAAAACATGGGCGGGGGCAGGGTGCAGATATAAAAATACTCAAATTGCTCCTCCATTTATATTCCACACTTGAAATACAGTAAAAGCTTGGCAACAGCATTCAAATCTGGTAAAACCACATATTGACTTCTTCTACTCACACTTTGCCAACCTCTCTCTTCTAGAAGAAATGAGTTTGTGGACCCTTCACAGAGCAGAAATCTTCCCCACTGACCAGGACCAGAGAAACATGAACTGGGTGCACAAATAAATCCCATGCCAAACACCTTCCTTCAGGCTTCAGGCTGGGTGTCTAGCCACTGGTAAACTAGGTACCAGAGGGAACAGTTTGCCAGCCTTTCTCAGTCCTTATGGTAAATCAAAAGGTACATCTGAGAGGGAAGTGGGAGCTGAAAGCAGACCAACAGGGTAGAAGAAGGAGCAGGGAGGGACCACAGAAGATGGCTAGGCAGACAGTGGTGGGAGTTTGTGTTGGAGGTTTAGTCAAATCAAACATGCCTCGTGGGGGGGGGGGTGTAAGCTCCGCTCTAGGAAGCGAGTTCTATGCTCCTCCCAGAGGAAGCTGTTTCGTTATGCTCCTCCTCTTCCTTCTTCTTCCCTCTCTCTCTCTCCATTCTGCATCGATGTAGGACGCACATGCCTAGGCTCCTCTATGGAGAAGCCATGTGCAAGGCCTCAACTCCAGAGGTTTTTTTCCCCCTTTTCCACACGCATCTCTTGCAGCAAGCAGGGCAAGAGTTAATTAAGTTTAGGGAAACAAAGAAGAAATGGAAAATCATTTATCTACTGAAAATGCTGTACCTGCAATGAATAAACGTAAGGACTCTTTTGTACTTACTTTTCATACCTGCCATGTCTAAGTGTGTGTTTATTTATGCTTGGGTGGGCTAAAGGTGTAAGATTAACCTGGAACTCTCTAATATGCTCATGGGCTCTGTTTTTAAACAATATTCTTTTTCTGAACACGTGTGTAACCGCTCTGCTCCATTTCAGTAGTTCTAACAGACTGATAAATGGGCTTCAGTTTGTAGGACAACAATTCAGAAACAAAAATTAAGAATGAGCAGCCCCGCTAGAAAGGATTGGACCAAGTTGTGTCGAGAGGCAATTCCTGGTGCAAAACTGCACATGTTGGTTGTGACTTCAACGTTGTGGCCAGCAGCAAACAGCGCCACCGCTCCCATGTCACACAGATTCTTGGTAGCGCATCCTGTGAAGGCAACCTGTTGGTCCTTGAATTGCTCTGTATTGGAAGGATGGGAGGGGAAAGGATTAGCTGGTTTGAATAGACAGACCTATCTCTATAATTCTAATCAGAATAAGCAGGGAGTTTTTGACTCCCCTGTTTCTTATGTTTATTAACACAGTTGTAAACTGACTTTGACAAAGATTGAGTCAAGGGCTAAACCAGAGCTTTCCAAACTGTGTGTCGCACAGCATGGTGTGTCGCCACACCACCCGGAAGCGGCGGCGTGCGCATGCACGGCGGCAGCCGCTGCCGCCACCACCGTGCACGCACGCGCCGCCGCACGCCCCCCGCGCCGCCACTGTGCACGCGCTGCCGCCGCCGCCACTCATGTGTCACCAGCGGTGGCACTTTGGAAAGCCCTGGGCTAAACAATAGGCAGCATAATTTCCATGGGCAAGAGATGGAGTTAACTTCTCCATCTTCACCATAGCCAGTCTTCTGTCTTCTTACCTTTCTTTGTACTGGTGGCAAAGTGGATGCAGTGTGTCATGAGACCTGTGCAGGCCACCTCAGTTTTGTTAAGACACAAATCTGTGCCACGGGCAAAGCATGAATTGCAGCGGACTCCATTCCGATTCTGAGATGCTTTTTGTACTATGGATGGAAAGAGCCAAAAGGAGACGTTGAGAATCTCTACAACATGAGCTGATTTGCTCAAGTGATTAGACCAGGGTTTCTCAACCTTGGCAACTTTCAGATGTGTGGACTTCAACTCCCAGAATTCCCCAGCCAACCAAGCTTTCATTTTTATAACCATTGTCTCTGCATAGTTTCACCAAAGACATCTCCGTGGCTCTCTACAGGGGCCCCAAAGGCTGTTAGATTCTGCCAAGTTTACACTGCCATTATTTCCCCCCCCCCCCCCCGTGAAATTGGCTAAAGAAGTAGAAAAGGAAACTTTCTTTTGGGGGAAACTTAAGTTTTCCCAGTTCTTTCAGACACATGCTTGTTTTTAAAACAAGTTTGGCATCCTAAACCAATAGCTTCTGGATAATGCCCTATGAGACCATGATTATGTCCTGGAGCTTTTGTTAACCAGTTTTCTAACTTCTTCAGAGCAGATCTTGAACTGAACTTGGCAGCAGATGTCACATTTTTATATATTGCCTGTGTTCAATGGGGGTGGGGTGGGGGAAGGTTCATAGCCAGTTTTTGCTAACTGCAATGTAGATGGCATTATCCAGATGTCACTTCTCAAGAAATAGCAACTGTGAAAATGACACTCTCTGGTCATAGAATAGTTTCTCTGTGTTTCAAGGGTCTGTGTGCCAGCTTCTGGTGCTTTACTTCTGATTAAGAACCATTTCTTAATGAGGCAGGCCCCATCGCTCCCGGCCTTCAGAAAGAACTTAAAGACCTGGTTCTGCCGCCTTGCGTGGGAGGGGGGGGGAACAGTTCCTCTTGGGGATGGCTGGTGCCATAGTGTCCTTTTAAACATCAACCCATCACATCTTGGATTTTATATTTAGTTAATTACTATTGTATTATGGAGTAATATATGTTGTTTTAACTGTTGAATTTTAATTCCCGATTTTTGTAAACTGCCCAGAGTCCCCCTGTGGGGAGATGGTGCGGTAAATATAAATTGAACCATAAATAAATAAATAAATAAATAAATAAATTTCCCAAACTCTGCAGAATCTTTCCATTCCAAAGGGCTATTCATAGAATAGGAAAGAAACTTGTGGCCACCCAGAGGACCTTGAAATTCATCTGCCAAGAGCCAGAGCAAGTATAGCCAACGGACGGGTAGGAATTAGCAATGCCTGGAAGGCTTGCTAGAGAAGATGGCTGCCTTTGTGGGAAACTTGCTTTAAAAGACTAGTTAGCATGCTGCTTAATCCAACCCAGACCGGCTTCTTTTATTGAAACGACCCCAATTCTTTACCAATAATTTCCTCAGTGTTGCAGCGGTCAGCACGGCAGCAGCTAGAATTCCACCGCATGCGAAAATCCCCTGCCACCAACCCATAAAACTGGTTGCACAATCGATCGTCTGAATTGCACTTCTTCTCATAAGTTGGGTTTTCTATGTCCTGGGTCCCTGGGGATGGAGGTCAGATCAATTAAGAAGCAATCTCCTAAAGCAGATATGTCCCTTTGCCATGTCCTTCTTTTCCTCTGCAGGAGTCCAAAGGTTATTCATAGTGACAACAGAGTGTATGTTGAGTATAATGGTGTATGGACTTTGAAGAAGCACGAGTACAGGGCGAAAAGGAGAAAAGAGCTAAGAGGAAGGCACGTCAGGCAAACCCTCATTATGACCGTCTCCCACCCGGAAACCTATGCCCTCACTGTGGGAGGTTGTGCAGATCCAGAATTGGCCTTTATAGCCACTTACGGATCTACCGTTAAAATTCTACCTTTGGAAGACAATCTTACTCGGCTACGAGTGATCGCCAGTGACAATGATGGTGTATGCTGGGGAGATGGAGTCTTGGAGCTTCTCACAAGCATCAGCTTGGCATGGGCAACCTTGAGTCCATGGCCATAATTCAGTGAGAGGACACACACTTTTCATGCAGAAGGTCCCATGTCCTATCTCTGGCCATATCAAGAAATGAATTTCAGATAGCAATGTGGGGAAAGGTCACAACTGTGGAGCTTACAAACCTCGGACAGGAATTGGTGCAAACAAATTTCTTAGCACGTGCCCTTATGCTAAATGTAAACCGCCATCAGTCCTCAGGAGTATGGTAGAAAAAATAGAGTAAGAACAGATAGAAAAAAGGTAAACAGTTCTTTTCTGTACTAATTTGTTTTACAGACAGACTGAAAGATAGTTACAGACCTGTGTCCTCATCTCGGGCGATGGTGATACAGCTGTTGACCGTGAGTGAACATTTCTGCTGAGTTGTGCTGCAGTTATAACCTTCTGTGCTGGTGCAGTTGAAGCAGAAGATAGCATCACCTGCAGGGAGATGAAGAAAGAGAGTGATTAAAATCATCTCTGAGGCTGAGATTGGCTCTAGAACCTTTTCAGTATGGACCAACGTCCAGCCTGATTAGAGCTGGAACAGTTTGTTTCCAAAAAGTGAACCTTGGTGGATATCTCAATGAAGGTTCTCAGTCATCCAGGTGGAACTGTCTGTAGCTTGAATCATGTCGACTGGATTTCTATTTTCTAGAAACATATTTAAGGACTCCCTTACTAACTTTGCTCAGACTGAAGAAGCTTCTTGGATAAGGAGCGAAACGTTTCCACTGAGAAAATAGGAATCCAGTCGACATGATTCAAGCTACAGACTTGGTGGATATCAAATCTGAAAACTGCATCTCCCCAATTCCCCAAAGCCTTCCTTTTTTAAATCACAAGCAAATGGGAGGAGCTTAACCATTCAACGGCTGTAGAATGTATGCTTGTGACTTTTGCGTGAAATTGTCTTCAGAATTATTTTACAGCATCCGGTACTCCAGCAAAGACTTCTCATTCTATAGCTTGTGGACTTGGCTCCACTAAATCTGGGCCTTTACAAAGAATCATTATTCCCTGTTGAATTTCCCCTAATTGTTCTACTGTTAAAAGCTCATGAACTTTGCCAGGAAAAAAAAAATCAAGTGTCCTTTAAAAAAAAGAAAAGGACCCACCCAAATGAGTGATGGTTCAATGATCAGGTACATTAGTTCAACAAACACACCTAATCCTTGCCTGCTCCAGAGCTGAGTCAACCCAACCCACCCTCTTGCAGAACTGTTAAGCCTTAAGGCTGAGCTAAGGATTAGAAGTATCAAGATGGATAAACATGTCCAAAAACATGCCCTTCTCTGCGATAGCACCCGCCCTGTGGAATAACTTGCCCCCTGAGGTGAGGCGGGCACCCTCGCTCCTGGCCTTCCAGAGGTCTTTAAAGACCTGGTTCTGCCGCCTTGCCTGGAACGAAGGAAATAATAGTTCCTCCTGGGGGTGGTTAGCTTAGTAATATCCTCCTTTTAAGAACACACCATCTTTTGGATTTTTATTTTTTATTTTTATAGTAGTTTTTAGATGTACAGGTTTTTAACTTTTTATGTTGTGATTGTAAACCGCCCAGAGTCTACCATGGTGGAGATGGGCGGGGATAAATCCAAATAATAAAATAAAAATAAAATAAATAAATAAATAAAAAACAAGAGAAGGTCAGCTGTGTAGAGTTGCAAAGAATCTCATTATTTCACATTGGCTGGACCAGACCTTCTGGGACAGTACTGAGTCACACACAGCATTGTTGTTCAGATGTCTAAGCATGTGCAAACACAACCACCTCTTGAAGCACATGAAACTTCTGCTGTTCCTCACTAGAGACTTCCTCGAGGAATTTGATAGCATCAGCCAGGTCTTACTGTGGTGTTGACAACAAAACGTTCTATTTTCTTGATTCTTTTTCCATCAAGGAAAAGGTCAACGGCAGGACTTTCTTTGGTGGTATAACTTCACCAGAAAATATATTTTGGGGAGGAAACAGAGGCCAGATCCAACAGACTCCTTGTCCTGCTGTGAGCATACTCCACCCACTACTCCCAAAGCACAAGTCTTCGCGCCTCCACCTGTACATCAAGATCGGCCCACACAGCTGAGCATCCCGAAAACGGCTCTACCTGAGAAGTTATGATCTCCGTATTATCAAGATTCTCCATGCAGGCAATATGGGGCACATGGATGCACATGGAAGAGATGACCTGAAATGATGCCTTCCATGTCAGGGATGATGGTGGCTCCAACTGGTTCTACCCTTGTCCTGTGGGACTGCCCCCTCCCATTGGGTCCCTGAGGTCTTCTCCCTTCCCTTAGTCTTCCCTTGACTGCAAGGGCAACCAGGTCCCCATCTCTCATACCCACTTTTCTTCTTCCATTAATGAACTAGGTGGTCAACCAGATGACTTGCCTACCTAAAGATGCCGACTAGCCTGTTCTAGGCTTTATGCATCTATCAGAAACTGTTTCTAAAAGAACTGCACTGCATGCTCTTGAGCTCCCTCTATGGCAATGTTTCTCAACCTCAGCAACTTTAAGATGTGTGGACTTCAACTCCCAGAACTCCCATGCTGGCTGGGGAATTCTGGGAGTTGAAGTCCACATCTCTTAAAGTTGCTAAAGTTGAGAAACACTGCTCTATCAATTATCTTTTTTCTATTTCTCTTTATGTTGTTGTTGCAAAATTCTTTTTATGACTGGGAAATCAATGTAAGGAATATGTCTGTAGCTTGAATCATGTCAACTGGATTTCTATTTTCTCAGTGGAAACGTTTCGCTCCTTATCCAAGGAGCTTCTTCAGTCTGAGCAAAGTTAGTAAGGGAATCCTTAAATATTTATTTATTTAAGGATTCCCTTACTAACTTTGCTCAGACTGAAGAAGCTCCTTGGATAAGGAGCGAAACGTTTCCACTGAGAAAATAGAAATCCAGTTGACATGATTCAAGCTACAGACAATTCCACCTGGATGACTGAGAACCTTCATCGACATAATGTAAGGAATAGTCATCACGCCAGTGCTGGGAGGTCCTGCTATATCCCTGATCATTCTGTATGAGGGGACGACATGCATGTTCATACTTGAGCTCCAGTACTTGGCTCTTGTGCTTCCTCTGTGGGTGTCTTCTTTCTATCTTCTTTTATTTTATTTACTATTTTTTAATGTTCTTGTATACTTTTTCTTAGGGCCATGCAATCAACCCAAGAAACAGCTGGTACACCAGCCCCAGCCCCAGAGCTACAGTAGATTGGGTTGGGTTGGGCCCCGCTGTATACGTAAGTACAATCATTTTATATGAAGGGACAGTATGCATGTTTATACTCAAGTTCCAGGATACTGGGTACATGGCAGTGTAGAACAAAATGGTCTGCCTGCAAGGCTGGATAAAGGCCAATTGATGTCCTAAGCACAGCCCAACAATGGTACCCCTTGACAGAAGCAAAACTCTCACGCCATGGGACGGAAACAAATGTGATATCCGATGTCACCTTCAAACCAAATTTTTAAACTTTAGTCACAGAAAAAAATGTGTAACACAGATCAAAGTCGAACATGGCAGATAAGAACTAGCACAAAAAAATCTGACTAAAGTCAAGTGTGGCAGTGAAAGAGTTACGGGTGTGATAGCTGGGGGGGGGGGACTCTGTGGTGCCCCCCTTCCCTTGGTGCCCTAAGCACATGCTTATTTTGCTTAATGGTTAATCCAGGGCTGTCTGTCTGCCATCTTTAGCCATTTTGTAGCCGCTTCATGATGGGATTGTGCCTTACCCAGGAGAACAGAAGAAGAGAAAGAGCAATTTGCTACTGCTATCACAGAAAGCATGGACTCTCTCTTCCTTCCAGATCATGGCTCTCTAGTCCTTAAAGCAAGGGACGTCTTCCCCAAAGTGGGACAGAAAACAATTGCTTCAGCTGCGAACCTCACAAGCCAAGTTAGCAGAAAGAGATTAGCATGACTTTGGGTCTGCAACTGGTGATATACATCAGCCCTTGGGGTAGGAGAGTGGAAAAGTCCGTGAAGCAAGAGGGTGACATGTGACAGTCTGATTTCATGCAGATTTATTTGTTACTTGTTTCATATACCCTGTTCTTCCTCCTCCACAGCACCTGGTCCCCCACAATTATAAGACAAGATGATTTCCTAATATAAGCCTTTTTCAAAAGATTTCTAGCACACAATGGCTTCTTAACTCTCTTCCGCATTGCTTGATTCAGAAGAATCACCCATCGTCCATTAACCATTCTTTATTCCCTTCCTCCATAAACCTGCATCCAAATGCTGGCAAAGGGAGAAATACAAGCTTTCTCAATTAAAGTTGCCACCTGCTCAAACAAAGCCAGCTTGATTTGTTTCAGTGCATTAAGAGAAATGTGAGAGCCTGAAGAATTTGCAGGAAGCGTGGAATCACATCCAAAGCCAAACATTCAACATCCCTCATTGTTGCCAATCAAGCCACTTCAGCTTTCAGGGAAGGTTTCCAAGAGTTTGTTCACAAACCGGAGTAATCGGAAATGGACAAGAGAAACCCAAGTTTCTCCAGGGCATCTGGAAGAGCCAGCGGTGCCCCCCTCCTTAGTCAAAAACCAACCTGTAAAACTCCGTCAATCCAAAGGACTTACCTGGATGTAGGAGTGGGATCAGAAGGCAAAGGGCAAGAGAGTACATGGTGCTAGTTGAGAACTAAGCTGCTCTCTGGAACTCAAGCCAGCAGCTCTCTCTTCCCTAGTGAATGATATCCTTGGCCAAAAGCAAGAGGCACTTGGGTTACTCAAGGAGCAAGAGTCTGGGTTGAGCAACTATGTGCTTTGGGGATGCCCCAGGCAAACCTGTCTGCGGGCTTTCAAGTTCTCAAACAGTCCCTCCCTTCTTCCATGTACACCTTGAAGCTGGGTCTTCTGCAGAATCCGCTCACCAGCATCCAACGTGGCCAGGAAATACAGGATGTCTCCTTTCTAAATGCTTTTACAGTCCCTCCCCACAAGAGACAGAGGTGTGCTTTGTGGATTAATTGCAAGAGCTGCTGAAACTAAATCCCTAGTTGCCTTGCACAAGAGAGACAGACACAAAGTGATCCAGTGAGCTTTGTGTGGTCAAGCGAAGAGGAGTTGAACCTAGGTCTTTCCAGTCCTGGTTCAGCATCTTAGCCATTATACCAAAGCAGCTCCATCGGTGAATGCAGACTGCAGTTGCAGAACCATTGTGGAACTATTAATATTAATGTATTGATATTCTCCTGAATAATGTGCTTTAAGCAGGGGGGGTGGGAATATTTCATGGCTTAAATCATTTCTGTTCTTTGAGCTCCCCCCCCCCTCTATTTTTAGCTTTTTGAACGTGATATTCATATTCATGGAGAAATGTAATGGGCATAACTTGGTATTTTAATCAAGATCTAGATCTGCAAAAAAAAACACCCCGATTTTATTTCCTGAGCAGAACAGAAACTCAAATCATAAGACAATCTTAACCATTTTCATCAATTTTAACAGACATCCTCAAACATTCTCCCCATTGCAAAATAAGGACAAAGCTGAGAAATCATGACTGGGAACCAGGCACTATCCATCATTTAAAAAGATCAAATTCACAAAGAAATACAGTATATATGTGCTAAACCTTTGTAATGCAGCTCCTCTTATTTTTAAATATTAAATATTAAAAGAAGCCATTGGGTTTCTTTTCCCATGGCTAATCTTCTGCTTAAGAAAAGGATTGCATTCTACATGAGCCCGGGCCCAAGCTTAGATTCCAGGTGGCCTACAAGATCTTCTCTTTCTGACAGACGGAGAGGACAGAACAACACATACTTCACAAGCAAAAGATCTTTCAAACAGGCACCTCTTTTTCTAAGCCTCACATTAAAAGGCCCTTTAAAGCAGCTTATAGCAAACGGAGCCTGGCCAAGCCCTCATTAATGCACAGAAAGGAATGACATCCAGGAACCCCAGCAAGATTGTCCCAAGACATTTAGCTGCCAGTGACAAAGCTGTAAATTGCTTCCCTCATTCACTTCAGTTGTATAGTTCCTCCAGGCTAAGCAGCCCCCATTAGATTTCTTGGGGCAGGGGTCAATTTTCTCTTGAACAATATCTTCACAGGCTCTGCCAGCTGTGACATACAGGTTCTCAAATGAGAAAGCTGGCCCTGCAGAATGGCCTGACCAATAAATTTTTCCATCAACAAAGCCTGGCTCCTGATTTCAGATGATAAACTGCAAAACTTTCACCTCCACCTGCTCAGCGCCAAAGGGAACCACCCATCCCAGATAATCTAGTGATACAGAGAATCTGGATGGACAGGTCCATCCAGAAAGATTATTCTGTGCCACCTGGGAAAATTAAGGTCATATCTGTAAGCTGAAGAACAACATCCAGTCAATCTGCTATGCTTCCTAGACTGTTCTGTGGGGGTGGGGGGTGGGGGTGGGTTGGAAGCATATGTGCTAGTTGGCGCATTTAATTCTCTCAAATTGCTGAGGAACAAGTGCAAGAAATTCACACATCTTCTGTAGGCTTTTTGATACATCAGGTGGTGCCTTAGCTATAGAATCACCAACATTGCTTCTTGGTTTGTTTCCAAGTCTCTGTCCCGCTTTAGAAATGCAGGTCCATGTTCAGAATCAAAAGAGGGCTTATTGGCAAGAAGGAAGAAGCAGATCCACCACTTGCAGTCTCACTTTCAACACATTTGGAGACAGGCTGCGTGCTTCAGAGTGCCATATCCAGAAATATCTGGATCGAAGGTGAATTGGACTTACAAAGTTCTAGAGAAGTTGTTTCAGACTTTAAAAGCCAAGATCAGCTGCATAAAATATCACATGCATATAAACACTTTATTTCATTCTTTTCTTTCAGTTTGTAGAACTTACTAGAAAGGAAGTCACAGGGAAAAGCAAGTTTTCCTAATATTATAAATATTATTGCATGTTCTGCTTATCTACGTATCAGCTCAGGAGATGATGTCGATGAAGATTCTCAGTCATCCAGGTGGAATTGTCTGTAGGTTGAGTCATGGCAACTGGATTTCTTTCTTTTGGTAGAAACGTTTCACTGCTTGTCCAAGTAGCTTCTTCAGTCTGGGCAAAAGTTGGTGAGCGAACCCCATATATGTCTTCCAGGGTGGCTGTATTGACCTTACACCTAATTGGTTTGTTAATTGGGCAATTGAGGTGTAGATAGTCTTTGGGATGTCTTACTCCTAAAACTTTTATTCAACCCCAAGTGGATCGTTAAATGTGGCCCTGCTGGTGAACTTGTGGTCTTAATCTTCCTGGGGACTAATGAAAGAGCAGCATGATAATATATATCAGGAGATGATATATATGATTCCTTATACTAATATACTATCTTTTCTTCTAGGTTGTAGAGGGATTTTTCTCTTACACACTCCCATTAAGATAACCATATCTTTGTAAAACTTTGTCCCTCTTGAACACAACAGACTTTGCAGCCCCAAAGTCCTTGGGGTCCACAATGGCACACACCTGTAGAGGCAGCATCTTTATGTACTGCAAACAACTTCCATATTATGACCCACTTTCAGGCTCTCATAAGCTAATTCCAAATGACCTGGCTCTTACTACTTGTCAACTGCATATACACACTCACTGATCATGTGCCATCAAGTTGTTGTTGATTCTTAACAACCACATAGATGGATTTTCTCCAGGACAATCTGTCCCCAACCTGGTCCTTCAGATCTTCCAATAGTCCACCCATCACCAGTGTAATTGAGTCCATCCACCTTGCTACCAGCCTGATATTATCAAAGCAATTCTTCATACAGATTTGGAACCTTATCTGTTTGTTTGTTTGTTTGTTTGTTTGTTTGTTTAGATTTGGAAGGCTGTCTGGCTTCCAAATGGCTCTGGGGGAGCTTCCATAGTTCAAAGGAGAAGTAGACAATGAAAAAGAAGAGAACATGTGCACTTGGACAAAATCACACATTACATTACAAAAGAAAACCATCAGGGACTCAACTAACTATAGGCCTGGTTGTAAAGTCATGTTTCCAAAGGTTTATGGAACCCTTGTAGACTAGGAGCCATGCTGTTCCAGGTGCTACGTGCTACAACAGAAAAGGCACGCTTCCGGGGTCCCACTATGACACTGCTTGATTGAAGGGACACAGAGTGCTCCCGCTCTACCCAATCTTACTGGACAGGCAGAAACCACAGGAGACAGGCAGTCCTTCAAACAACTAAGCCCTATCCCAGGAAAGGCTTTATAAGTGACAACCAGCACCTTGAATTGCACATGGAAGCAATTCTTTGGTATAATCTCATAGGGAAATGTGTAGCGCTCTGGTCTATGAAGGTTCTCAGTCATTCAGGTGGAATTCTCTGTAGCTTGAATCATGTCAACTGGATTTCTATTTTCTCAGTGGAAACGTTTCGCTCCTTATCCAAGGAGCTTCTTCAGTCTGAGCAAAGTTAGTAAGGGAATCCTAAATATGTTTCTAGGTAGCTGTGTGACCTTACACCTGGGGCTAGGTCATGGTTATATTGAGATGTTTTAAGTCCATGTATGTGTGTGTGTGTGTGTGTGTGTGTGTGTGTGTGTGTGTGTGTATATTATATATATATATATATATTTATATTTTATATATATATATATATATATATATATATATATAATATATATATATATTTATATTTTTTTATATATATATATAATATATATATATATATATATTTATATATATATTATATTTTATATATATATATATATATATATATATATATTTGCATTATATTATATTATATTATATTATATTATATTATATTATATTATATTATATTATATTATATTATATTATATTATATTATATTATATTATATGTAGCGCTCTGGGCTTTAATATATTGTGTGAAACCAGTGAGCTAATGCAACAGTAGCAAGAAAGGGGAAAAGTGAAAAAATACCTTTTTGTTCTTCTCCTCGCAACTACTCTCATTGACCACAAGAGAGCAGTGACGTTCTACCAAGATTGGCTACCTGCTCCTAATCCATCTAGTGTTTCCAGCATACCTCTATCACTCTCCAACCCCATCTGTAGCCTGAAAGCTGGGGTTGTGTGCTGCCAGATCAACAGACAGGAACTTTGACTAAGTTAATGGAGAACAGGTTAATTTTTTTTTTCTGAATGGGTTGAAAAAGGCTTTGAATGAACCAGGCATAACTGTTCTATAGAAACAAGGAAACAGCCAGTACCTAAATGAAATAAAGATTGTCATTTCGTTCCCAGGAGCAGTCCTTTTTCCTTCCCATGCATCCCTCAGAATAAGAACATGCAATTTCTTTTAGAATGAGAACCACATTCAGCTTTTGGGGACCACCCTTCCCAAAATAATGGGGATCAAAATTAAGATTGATATCAATTCATTTGTATGTGCATTTAATTAAAATTAGATATAATCCATATGATTTTATTTATTATTTATTTATTTATTCGATTTCTCACCGCCCAACTCCCTCAAGGGACTCAATCCATATGATTGCTCCATTGGTCATTAGGCGTCTCCCTTCTCAACCACGTCAGCAATGATACAGTCCAGCGGCAGATGGACGTTGCACCAGTAACAGAGAAAAACGCCTACAATGGTATGGCCACGTTCTTATCCTTATGCCAGTTCCAAAATCTGGAGCATGGGGAAGATCTTGGGCAGAGATGGACTCATGGATGCATTTGTCTCCCCCAAAACTATTTACTGCAAAAGGTCCTAGAGATATTGAGTTCTCCAAAATGCCGTTTTACAGAAAGACTCACACCTCAGAACACAACATATCTGCCAACTGTGCTTTCTTTAATAAGATGTCTTTTGAAATATCCTTTGTGTCCCCTGCATCCCTCACACTGAAGGTTTCTGAACATCCGTTTGCAGACTGGGAGTTCAAGGACATTGGCAGATTCCTACACCAGAGAAGCACCCAGAAGAAAGGCAGGCATCACAGCCATTAGTCAGCCTCCACAACTTGGAGGTCCGTAGCAGAAGACTCTCCCACGGCCCTGTATTAATTGCCCATCCCTGCACATAGTGATCCTTGTTCCTAGTTCTCTCAGCAGAATGAAAGTAGCCATTTCTACTCCATGCAGAGGTAGATCCAACCAGTACTTGTGCAGTGAAATGCAAGGAGTGCGATTTGACCACTCTGGTTCCTTGCAGTGGGGTTGGCCAAAACGGCATCCGCTCAGTGCGTATAAAATGTTTTGGAGCAGCCTTCCCCAAGTTGATGTCTTTGAAGCCTGGAGGAAACTCCACTGGACAATACTGGATGATGATGCAGGATCATAAAGTCCATGACCTTGAAGTCCACAGGCAGGGCAGGGACAACCATCTCCTGTTACTCACTGGAGGACCATGCCCCCCAGAGAACTTGACCTTGGAACATTGCAGTGGCCTTGGCTTGAAACGATGCTTACCGCCCTGAGGAAAATAGGGGAAGTGGCGCTCCCCAGCAACAAGGAGGTCATACCAGTTGGGGACTTTCTGCTTATGCAGAACATCCATTTCCATTTAGGCATGAGAGCTAACTTCAAAGTCTGGCATAACTAATACCTACGGTGCCATACCCTACAGCTGATGCTGTAAGGGCAAAGAAAACACTTTTTTCATCCCTCTGAAGGCAAGAAGCGAAGATTTTGTGGTCACATGGCAGGCGTCAGCCTTGAGAAGCTGCAAGGCTATGCGATTCTTTGCAGGGGGGGGCTGATAACATTTCAGGACTGTGCCATCCACCCAGGTGCCACCCTGCCTGCATGCCTAGACTCGCCTTCCTTGGTTTGTAAACAGAGCCCTCTTTCTTGCATAGGCTGCCGAGTCTGTTTCTTAAAGTTACTTAAAGACACTGGCGTGAATCACTAAGGGTGTGGTCATGTAGGCCGGAGCAATTAAAACAGCCTTCTGTGCAACACCTGTCACGTTGGAGGCTGTGATGCCAAAGGCAGGCAACAGGTCCAGTACGTGGCTGCAGCGCATCAGTCCTTGTGACACCGGCCGCTCTGCTCCCCAGCACTCTTCCGTTTCCCTGAAATCTGGGCACTCTCGACTCTTCTCACAGCAGCCAGAAAAGCAGAAGCAGAAGGACCAATGTGGCACCTCCAGCTGGGGCCATACTTCTGTTGCAGAGGGAGCTGGAGCAGCAGTGGATAGAAGAATTTCGGTCCAGACCCAGCAGCTGTGGTTTCTCCCAACAAAGCTTCTCCAAGCTGCAGCCACGCAGCAGCGTTTGGCCTCCCTCTACAGAAAAACAAATACAGCGGTAACACCAAACCTCTGAAAGGTGACTGCAAGAGGAAACAACTATCAATGGAGTCGTTCTAGAGCTGAGAACCTGGAGAGGAGGAGGAGCGGGGAGCAAGATGGGAAGGGAAGGGACTAGTGCAGGGGTGGGGAACGTCCGGCCCACGGGCCATATAAGGCCCGCGAAATCATTTGGTCGGGCCCTGCCAAGGCAACCACAGGAGCCCGCAAACCCCGCCCCCCAGTGCGCGTGATTGGCTCCCGTCCGCAAACCCTGCCCCCGGCACTTGTGATTGGCTCCCGCCTGCAAACCCCGCCCCCCCCCAGTCTGTGAATGATATTATAAATATCAAAATGGCCCTTGGCAGAAAAAGGTTCCCCACCCCTGGACTAGTGGATCATTAGTGACTTGGCTATCCTTACGTTCAAAATGAAAATTAAAGGATCAATCCACCATTTTGCCCATTGGGGTTCTTTGTCTGCCCCACTAGTGTCTGTCGACGGGGTGATGCGATCCCTGAAGGAGCAGGTCTGCATCTTGGAGGTCCTCCTGGACTCCTGCTAGAACAGCAGATGGAGTCTGCAGCCAGGGGGACCTTCACCCAACTTTGGCTGGTGGGTGGTTGCGGCCCTACCTGGGTGTTGAGGGGAGGACCTGCCTACAGTAACTCACACCATTCTTCCCACCTCTCGAGATCAGGGTTTCTCAACCAGGATTCCGTGGCACCCTCGGGTTCCGCGAGAGGCCCCTAGGGGTTCCCTGGGAGATCATGATTTATTAAAAAAATTATTTCAAATTCAGCCAACTTCACACGAAAGAGGTAAGTTTCATTCTTTATTTTTAGTTTAAGAACACGGTTCATGCGTATCGACGGGCCTACCCATGAAACAAATATAATAATTTTGGAACTTCTGGGCTCTATTTGAGCCTGAACGTGTAGGGGTTCCCCAAGGCCTGAAAAATATTTCAAGGGTTCCTCCGGGGTCAAAACGTTGAGAAAGGCTGCTCTAGATTACTGCAACAGACTCTACGTAGGGTTGCCTTTAAAGACCACTGAGAAGCTACAGTTGGTTCAAAGTGCAGCAGGCTGTGAGTTACCTGGTATTTGCCAGTGGAAACACATTACACCAGTGCTGGGGGTCCTACACTGGTTACCAACAGGCTTCTGGGTGCCATTTCAAGTGCTGGTGCTGACCTATAAAGCTCGACATGGCTTGGCCTCAAGTTATCTGCAGGACCTCATTCTGCCAACGGAATTGGCCAGCCAATTTGATCTACCTGAGAAAGTTGCTAGTGGTTCCACCTTAGGAGGTGAGGTGGACTGAGGCTCAATGGCGCTGCTTTTCAATGGAAGCACTAGTCCTTCGAAAGCGGACATCCAACTGGTTCCTGCTTTGACTGCCTTCCAAAAGCAGCTCAAAACAAGTCTTCTGAAGCGCACGTGGACCATGGTATTACCTTGGCGGGGTCATAGGTTAGGGTTTGTTTCTATAATTGTGTTCTTATCTTGTTGGTTTGCAGACCTTTTGATTATGTACTTTTGTTATAAACCATTTCGTGTGCATTTTATTTTGGTGAACCACCAAGAGTCTTGGGGTTGCTGCGAACTGCAAATGGGATTGATAAATAACTAAACAAATAAAACTTGGATTCACAAATGCACGTATCTGCAAAATAGAAATGTGCTCAGTAATTCAATTCCTGAGGCTAAAGATATGTACATCCGCAGGGAGGAAAAACTCTTGAAACCTCACATTTGCAATGCAAGTTTTGTTCCTAGGAGTCATCATTCAGATTTTGACACAGTTCTTGAATTTAATAAACACAGAGGCTTTGGGAAAAATTTATTGCTTTGAATGTGAGATATTTTCACTGGAGGTCTTATTTAGGAAGCGTGAAATTGGGTAACACGGTTGTGTAGGGAACAGAAGGGATACATGAATACCAAGATCTGTTATTATTAGATTCTCCTATTTTTACACTATCCCATTTTTGTAGTTCAGATACAAAAGCAACATTGGCTGCTTTACATTTTCATCTACCACATTCTTTTCTGCATTAACAAGATGCACACATACTGTACATCTAAGATAAATATGAAGGAATCTCTAAAACTACAATCGATAGCCCAACCTTTTCCCAACTGCAACCTTCCAGATGTGTTGGAACTGCAATTCCAGATTTCCTAAAACCTGGTCTGGAAATTCTGGGAATTGCATCTCCAAATATCTAGAAGGTTCCAAGTTAGGAAAGACTGTAATATCCAGCTCCACTGAATTTGACAGGACTTACAGAACTGTCTCATAAAAATCTTTTAGGAACATATCTTTTGAGCAGGCCCTGCCTTAACTCCTACACAAATCCTTTTGCATCCCTTTTTTCCCCTCAGGGAAGAGAATTGTGGGTGCAGCTCCAATTTCATCCATTAAAAAAAGGTAAAGGTACCCCCCGCACATTTGTGCAGTCGTGTCCAACTCTAGGGGCCGGTGCTCATCTCCATTTGTTAGCCAAAGAGCCAGTGTTGTCCGAAGACGCTTCCACGGTCATGTGGCCGCATGACACGCGCGGAACGCTGTTACCTACCCACCGAAGTGGTACCTATTAATCTACTTGCGTTTGCATGCTTTCGAATTGCTAGGTTGGCAAGAGCTGGAGCTAGTGCGGGAGCTCACTCCGCATGCAGGGCTAGGGATTCGAACCTCCGAACTTGCAATCTTCCGATCGACAAGCCTGGCATCTTACCCACTGAGCCACCACGCCCCTATAATTTCATCCATTACCCACCTATAAATATGCCCAAGCAACTCACCTGTGACATTCACACACATGTTCTGATCCCCAACACACTTGATACGAGTCCAGTTTCCAAGAGCACATTCACCTTGGCCTGAATCACAGCAACTGGCACATTCCAAGCCATTCTCGGGCTGCTTCTTGACCCCTGGAGAGCAATAAATAAATAAATAAAGTACAGGCATGATCACAGCTTCAGGAAGTGAATTGAATCGACACCATTGCTAAGCACTTTCCATCATGCCATATCCTGGTTTCCCCTTGGTGAGGTTTTGTGCCAAAGGAAACCAGGAAGATGCCCCCAGATGAATAACAGGGACCAGCACTTGTTTCTTGCAGAGATTTGAAGCCACATCTGGCAATATTTGATGACTCAGAATAGCCTTCCACAGTGGAGGAAACCCCCTCCCCCCCCCCCGAGGTATTGGGGTACAATTTCAGCCTGGTACTTGGTCCAATTCATCTGATGGACACCAGAAACGAAAATATGTTTTCCAGCCCAAAATATAGTTTGAGAATTACTGCCCTAAGCCACTCCCCAGCCCCCTCAACAAAAGAGACTCATGTGATCGTTTTCATTGCTGTTTGGTGCTGATCTCAAAACTCTTGAGAACATCACAAGCCAATCGATTTGTTCTTCCAGCCATCCCAAAGGAGGGCACAGAGAACTAATACCCCATCATACCTTTCATTCATTTTTATGCATTTGCTTGGCGATTTCCAAGCAACCGCCCCTCCCTCCACCTGCAATTGCTATAAGAGGGAGATGCAAAGCCACCAAGGCACTATCCTCTGTTGCATTGGTACGGATGAAACCATAGCTTCTCAGCATGATGTAACAGTAGCTGAACTTCTACAGTCAAGGAGAGGCTGGCCTGAGCCCAGGAGTCAAGAGATGGGATGAGGCAATAGGAAGATGCCCCCCTCTTCCCCCCAGAGGCTCTACAAAGCTTCAACACTGTGGTAGAATGGTGGCCTTCTCGTTGATTCTAAATACACCACAGAAATAAACGTGGCTTAGCTGCCAAACGCAGATGTGAGACCATATAGGCAAGAAGTTAATCCTTGTCAGAGCACGCAACGCTGGGGCGGCCAGTGCTTCTCCAAGACATCAGAGGTATACGTTCTATGCAGTAAACAGACACTCAAGCAAAGATTAGATAAAATAGTCTATTTACTCTATATACATACGCAGTCCAAAATACAGTCCAGTACGTCCAACACAGTTACAGATGAGATGAAGTAACGGGAAGAATGAACACCAGAGTTTCACTACTTTTATACAAATATTGACCAATCACGTTATAGGTCAAACAAATTATCTGCCACACCCAGCTAACCTACAGCACCTGTAATATGAGTCACATCATACCTTCTACAATGGCTGCTAATTGGATGACTTGCAGAAAATATCAACTCTCACCTATATACCTCTAGCCTCTCCTGTATAATTAATCTACTTGTAAATTCTGGGTATTTTATAAACCCCAACAATCCTGTAATGATACAAAGATCCCATACAGAAGAGTCTGAGCCACCTGCAAAAATGTACAGGGGAAAAAGAAACTTACTGATTCTTCAGCTCCACCCACGATGCTCTAACCCTGCCCATTTATCCCCATTGACCAAGCCCCTTCTTTAAAGGAAGAGTCGGATTCACCAAGTGTCAATCATTTTTGGTAGATGGGCACCACTCTTGTTCCTCCTCAGGAGATGTGACGTCCTGCCCTCCACAGAGCACATTTTAAAGGGTTGCCAGTACTACCTCACATACGTAGGCTTGGCAGGATGGATAGATCTGGCCATACTCGTCCACTCCAGCTCCTATCTCACAGTACTCTCCCTGATGGATAACAAGAAAACTACCTTGCTCTGAGAAGTGGCTGCAGATGCTCTTAAGTCCAGGCTGCCCATCATTACAGAGAGGAGTAGAACAGCAGCTCATCTCCAGCTTCCCCGAGAGTTCTGGGAGCAGATACTGCCGGCGGCACAAAGTCTCCAGGGCACATGTCCGGTACGTCATTTTCCAGGCGCCATTGATCACTAGGAATCAAAGAAAGTGATGGGACATAATGCATCAGACTGTAGGCAGGGGATCTCCTATCTACACTGTCTAATTCGGGGATGTTCCCGAGTGACAACTCTCAGAAGTGATCAACTAGCCTGAACAGTGATTAGCAAAGCTGGGATTTATTGTTCAGCAAGATCTGGAATCCTACATGTTCCCCATTCATAGCTTCATGTCAAGGTGGAGATGTCACATTTCGGCAACCCTGTAGGCCAGCCTTCCCCAATTTGAGTAGCCTCCAGATATGTGGACTTCAACTTCCAGAATTTGCCAGTTAGCCTAGTCATTGCTGAAGATTCTAGGAGTCTTCACATTGATGGTGCTCAGCTCATCCTAGCAGAAGGCTGCTTTCCACTCTTGTCTTGGCCATGGGGCATCTCTTCCTTTTTTTGACCACTATCTCCCCTAGTTTCTTCTTCTGCCTTTTCTCCTACCTTTGTTTCTTCAGCTTCTTCTGAATTGCTCCTTCCTCCAGCTCTGCAGCTCTGTCTTTCTCAACCAATTGTCTCTCCATTTCCTAAAACCCACCATTTTCTGTCCTTTCACAAATGCTTTCCATTCAGACTAGTTGAGCTAGTGACAGAGGCCCATTGTCTGCCATATTCTTCTTCTGACAATGTAGCTGCTCAGCTAATCTCCAGAATTTCTAGGCCCTTGTTTCTTCCAGATTCTCCAGAATTTTCTTTCTGCTTTGCTGTTTGGAAGAAGCTCAGCCAATGAGAGTCAGAAACTCTCCTACTCTATGACATCAGGGAAGCTCAGCCAATCACTGCAGGAAGCATCATCACCAGCTTCAGGCTGCCTTAGCACGTTATCATTTCAACCATGTATCCTCTAAATTTTTCATTCCAATCCTTCTCAACAAATTCTCCCCTTTATTTTTGAACCACACCCTGATGATCAGCTTATCTGACTCAGCTACCAACAGGACCTACTCCACTAAATATAACCATAGGAAGTGTTTATCCTACCTCTTTGCCATTGCATGAGAACTTTGTAGAAAGCCTAAACACAAAATGTTATGGTTACCTGTGCCCCAAGAGCAGAGCTTTCCAAACTTTTCATGTTGGTGACACACTTTTTAGACATGCATCATTTCACAACACACTCTTAGAACAGGGAATCATTTTGCGACACAAACTTAAAGCAGGGCACAAGGCAGGCACTAGGACCTGCGCGGAATCACAGCAGGTTTGGAGGCAGCAGGGCACAAGGCAGGCACTAGGACCTGCGCGGAATCCTGGCAGGGCTTGGAGGCAGCAGCAGCCGCGACACACCCAGACACTGCAGCTGACACACTACCGTGTCCCGACACACAGTTTGGAAAGCTCTGCCCTAGAGCATTGCACCAAGTGACAGGGAACAAAATTTGATCCCTTTAGAAAGCATAAATCAGATCAAGCATAAGCCTTAGTGTCCCAACCTCGATTCTTCCTGTTGTATTGGGTTATAAGTTCCAGAACCAATAGCCTGGAAAATGGAATCTAACAAATTTGAAGGGCACTGTGCTGTCTGGCTTATTCATGTCTAGCTAGCAGAAAATCTTACTTGCTAATCTGTGTTCAACTTTCAAATAGATGGGTAGAAAGATCATAGATATATTGCATGCACTTGCACTCAGCAATTCTTCACTCCCTTAGCATCATCCCCTAACATATTCAAGAAAAGTTCCAGTTTACCAGTAAAATCCATGCACTGGTTCATGTCTCCCAAACACTTGACCCGAGTAGCATTCCCTTGAGCACAGTCCCCCGTGCCACGATCAAAGCAGCTGTAGCATTCCATGCCATTGGCCACTTGAGGAGTGCTGGCTGGAGCTGGGAAGGAAGAGGAAGAGAAGGATGTTGCTGATCATGGTTCTTTAAAAATATAATCCTTTCATTATTAGGTAAAGGTTTCCCCTGCACAGTCGTGTCCGACTCTAGGGGGCGGTGCTCATCTCTGTTTGTTAGCCGAAGAGCCAGCGCTGTCCGAAGATGTTTCTGCGGTCATGTGGCTGGCATGACACATGCGGAACGCTGTTACCTACCCACCAAAGTGGTACCTATTCATCTACTTGCATTTGCATGGTTGGCAAGAGCTGGGGCGAGTGCAGGAGCTCACTCCATCACGCGGCACCCGGGTCTCGAACCTCTGAAGTTGTGATCTTCCAATCGACAAGCCTGGCGGCTTACCTGCTGAGCCATTGTGTCCCCCTTCTTTCATTATTACACTTATTTATATAACATGCCTACCCCAAATTCTGGGGCGTTTACAAGCAGAAATACCAAACATAGTACCACAAAATCCAAAAAAGCAACATGCCTAGAAATACCCACAAATTCCAACCCATAACATCGTGTCTCAATTAAAAATTCGGCCAACCATCACCACTAAGCTTCAAAATCCCACCACAAACATCATCTTCACTGGCTTGCAAAAGATCAAAGTGAGGGAGCCAGGAATATGTCTGGAAAGGTGTTCCTAAGTATCATGGCCACCACAGAGAAGGTCTGCCTTCAAATCCATGTCTCCTTCACCTCTTGAAGGGTCAGGACTTGAAGCATCTCCTCCCTAGATGACCACATAAGATGGATAGAATCCATCTGCAGGAAGTTGTCCCTAAGGTATCCCAGAGCCTCACCATGCAGAGCTTTTCAAGTTAAAACCAGCACTTTGATTTGGGTTTGGAAGCCTTTTGCTAACCAGTGAGGTGACCAAAATCACTTTGGGCTTCAGAAAAACTTTGGCGTCAACGCATTTCCATCAGGCAGAATCAAACTCTAGTCTCTCTCTTGCTTCAGAGAGATGGGAATAGGTCTGTTTTTCAAAACAAATTGGGGGGACACCAGAAACCTCCTCCTCCTTCTCCCCCCATTTTTCCCCACAACAGCACAATGAGGTAGGTTGGGCTGAGAGACACTGATTAGCCCAAAGTCAGTTACTGAGCTTCCATGGCTGAGAGTGGACTAAAACCTAGGTCACCCCAGGTCCTAGTCCAGCACCTTAATCATTACACCACATTGACTCTTATTATCTTTTTCTCATTCACCCAACAGGTTGGTGTTCGATCCTCCATACTTACCACCTGTGAACCGGATGTTGCAGAGATCAGAGTCACAGTAATATGTGTTGTGTACTTCATGGTCGTCTTCTGAGTAGATGTTAGCTGTGCGGTTGGATACGCCTTCCCCTGAACAGCCTTTCATCACATACTCAGCGATTTCCAGATCTGGGATTTAGAAATACATGGGCTTGAGGAGGCCAAGAAAATCAATTGAATTTATATTGAAGCCATTCCATTATGCCTTAGAATTAGTTGATCAAGATCTAATTCTTGATCAAACCATAACCCTAAAGATCTAGGCTGAGCATGTTGGTTGAGGGCAGCCAGAGATAGCGGATGGCTAGCTAAAGGCAGCCATGCAGAATTTCTGCAGATCTGATGCCACTAACTGATTTTTCTGCCTTATGGCAAATACATTTACTTCTGTCTAAATCTTTATTATTTATTAATAAAGCACAACAATGACTATGTTCACACAACATGTTTAACCAAATCAGGTAAAGATCAAGGTTGTATGTGGCTTAAGGCACATACAAATTCAGCCCATCTTTTCTTTTGTCCTTGAGTGGGATCATTTTCAGCTCTGGCCCATCTTCCTCTGATATGCATATGAAACAGATTAGGAAAGTTGTTTCTGAGCATGTGCAGAGGGGATTCCAGCCTCATGGTTAAATAGTCATAATCATTGTACAGATTGGGGTTTTTTTTTTTGTAATTTAAAAACTCCCAGGTCAGGTTGAACCCTGTCCTTTTGGATCAAAACTATTAAGTACCATCCAACTCACCTGGAAGCAAAAAGACTCCTGCGTAGTTGTTTGAATCTGGAAAAGAATTGGAGCCAGAAGATCAGTAAAGGACATAGGAATTTGTCACAGGCAGAATTCAGATGTTGTAAATGTTCCCAAATTGGCCATGTTGGCTAGGAATTCTAGGAATCAACACATGTGAAGGATACCAGGTTGGGGAAACTGCAGATCTCCAGGTGCTCTTGGACTCCAGCATCCCTCAGCCCCAATCATTGGTGCTATTGACCAAGTGAACAAACTATTGGATATCAAACTAAGAGACATCAGGACTGGTTTGACGAGAATGATAGTGAGATTGAACATATTATTGACAAGAAAAGGAAAGCCTTCCGGATATGGCAAAAAGATATTAACTGTGCCGTTAAGAAAAAAATCTACGCCAGTGCAAAGGCAGAAGTCCAAAGAAGAACTAGAGAACTTAAGAACATATGGTGGATAAAAAAAGCCCAAGAAACCCAACATTTTGCAGATGCTCATGATGCACGGGGCATTTTTAATGCCATAAAGGCCATCTATGGACCAACAAACTATGGTACAAATCCCTTCCGCTCAATAGATGGTGCCAAACTTCTAAAGGACAAAGAGTCTATTGCACTGTGCTGGAAAGAGCATTACTACAATCTCCTTAATCGTCACTCTACTGTGGCTGATGAAGTCTTCTTGCAAATCCCACAAAAACAAATAAGAGATGAGCTTGCAGTACCCCCTAGTTTGGAGGAAGTCAGTAAAGCCACTAATCAAATGAAAAATAACAAAGCTAGTGGACCTGACCAGGAATTATAGGACTAGAATCCAAATGCATGTAGATTTGTAGAAAGTCATAGGTGCCCCATCCCTCAATTACATAATGCCTGACTAGTCCTCCCATGAGGTGGTGAGGCAGCCAGTCATGGTTGGGGGGGAAGAAAGAACCCAGATTCCCTTGCCTTAAGAGCTCCTGAATCCTCCAGCCATTCCCCTCTGTTGCAGAAGCGTCCATTAAACTAGTCTGCATTCAAAAGCCAACCTTCTCCAAAAGTTGTCACTGTTGACAAGAAAGGCCATCCTATCTCTCATCTCAGGCAGCAGAGCTCTTCAGGAGAAATGGGCCAGAGCATTGCCAATTTCTGGGGGTTGACCCAAAGAAGGAGTATACAACTCCCATCAGGTTGAGGAGACTCTGCACCAGAGATGTAAGCCTCCAGAAGAAGCCAGGATGAGGACTTAAGATTTGGACACTAGAGGGAACTAAAGATTACAATTACAGGAGAAGAACACATAAACTTGACTTACAATTACAGAATGAAGCAAAATATTCTAACATTGGACATACTGAAGGATATTTTTGAAAAATGGACTCAGAAGTTAATATTAATTGTGTCAACAGAGACATTTGCTTATGGAGAGACTGTGTCTAAAAGATGTTATAGAAGAGGCACAAGTTTTACCTGACAAGATCGAGACTGAGTTGAAAGTGGATATACAATAACAGGCTGCAAGAATGACGTGGGAAAAAGATGTTACACTGGACATACAAAGGAAACTAGCTGATGTTTTAATAATTAAAAGGGATATACAAACAATAAACCAAGAGAGTGTGATGGAATGTGAGGGTGACCTTGGAGAACAGAGGGAAAAGATGCTGCCTAGGGAACGATCAGATAAAAGGAAAGGAAATCCACAAGAGAGTAATGGTCTAAAGAAACAACTTAGGAAAGACCCGCCCTGACCACTCAAGTGATAAAGAGGGAGGGAGGGAGATTTATACTTTCAGACTTGCAAGATTCTGTTAGTTTAGCCTTACAATAAAGTAGAATTAGTTCATCTAGTCATGTTTCCTGTCTGGTTTACCTGGAAGGGCTGACAGAGAGTGACCTGGATAATTTTCTTATATTGGATTTATGAAAAAGGCTTGTTAAAGTTTTGAGGAATCTTGTGAGAAGTGACAAAGAAAAAAAGAAAAGAAATCAAGTTCTAAGATGTTATTTGAAGGGATTAAAGATCAAGATTGTTAAAAGTAAAGGGAAGGAATGTAAAGTTGGTTTATTTGATCAAGTTTAAAATAGATATGTTATTTCTGGTAACCCTTAATGGACTTTTGCTGACACCAGGACTGAAATGATGATGCTTTATGGATTTGTTTATAGATAAGAGATGGGATATGGGAAGAAGAGCTCATTTGTTGTATTTTAAGAGGAGGTGATAAGTTACTAAAATTATTTGTACTTGTTGTGATGAAGGTGGGAAGTCACTCCTTTATATATTTCTTTTCTTTTTCTTTACTATATTCTTGCTTTTTTTCTTTTCTATTTCTATTTCTCTTTCTCCCTTGTTTCTTTCTTTTCTGCACCTTCTGCTCTTTCTTTTTATTCTTCTATCTTTCTTTTAGTTTGTATTAGTTTTTACTATTGTAACTACAATCTTTAATAAAATTACTATTAAAAAAAACAAGAAGCAGCCAGGTTGACATCACACATGTTATTGATGTCATTACCCCAATCCTACATCATTTGTATAAGTTACACAATGCCATCACAGCATGTGTGATGCTACTTGCCCCCTTCCCCCTATGGATGTCTATAATAGGTGGGGACAGGGGCTATCTGAGGACAGGGGCACCAGGAGTTTTAAGGGGTAAAATGGATTCTGTAAGCATGTGCCTAGACTCCTCCCAAATGCAAATAGGGTCCCAAATTTTAGGTCACACCCTCCCTGTGGGCCATTAGTCTGCACTTCTTGCAAACGGACCAAACTGTTCAGTTTTGAATAGAAAGGTGGATATAGAGTAACTGAAGTAAATAAGTCACGTAAGTAAGTACATAGAATTGGGGAAGTCTCCTTACAGAAAAGTTTGATGGTAGATGAGAAGCAGGAACGATCCCTCGGCGTGCACAATTGCTCTGATTGGACACATTCATGGAACATCCCCACACACTGGTAGCACCGCAGGCCACTGACTACAGAGAAAGAAACCCATTGGCAAAATGGCAACAACATTGGGAAAGGCTTCAGTCAGGTTTTGGCCACTGCCTAAAACACAAAATGATTCTTCAAGCACAATTCTCACAGAGTTCTCCTTAGCAAGGTTTACTGAGATTAATAGGATAGGCTTACAAGAATTCCAGCAACTGAGCTGTTTTCCATTTAGAACCAATATATCCTGGTTTCAATCAAAGAGAATATTTCCATTTAGAACCAATATATCCTGGTTTCTAATATATACTCTGGTTTCTCTTCAGATCGTATATATCCTGTGTGCACTAGGAGAGAAACTTATTTATTTTCCACCCAATAGCCTTTCTATGATCAGCAAGGAGGCAGATCTCTTCACCAATAACAGAGAAGTGTGTAGCTGGCTGTTTACATCTGCCATCTTTATCAGCCTCGGAATCAACTCTTATAATTGACCTGGGAAGCAGGTAGAAGGATTAATAACCCAAGCCGTTTATGGGGTTCCTTGGATGAGCAATAAGGAATTGTGGGAAAGGGGGAAAGCACAGCTGGAGGAGAGAACTGTCTGCCAGCTGCCTTGCCTTGTGTCCCCTGAAGAAGCCTCATGTTCTTGAGCTGGGTTGGAATCACTGCATTGTCAGCACTGTTGAAACAAGTTCCGTCTGGCTGCTGTACTGGAATTGGGGCTAAAACTCACCTGGTCCTTCACCACAGGTAGTTGATTCACACACAAATCAGACCACTGTTTCAGCTTGCCTGACAGTGTTCACCTGGTTGGCTTTGGTCTTTCCAGGTCTACCCAGACCTTGACCTATGATGGTTGAGCTAAGGATGAGGCAATGGTAGATTAAATCTTCAGCATCTTCACTGAGCTAACGCTGCTACCTTTTTTGTATCAGAGGGGTGCAAGAGGGGTTTTGGAGTTACCCAGCCACATATTGCTTTCAGACAACAAATTGTACAACTCTGATCTCTGCCTTCTTCTTAGTGGTAGGACAGACTTATCTTTCTTCCAGTTCAAACATTAGCAATTATTTTAAAATTGACAGCTAAGCATACACATTAGCTTTTGCAAAACATGCAACTTGGTGTTACTGGGGGGGGGGGGGGGGGGGGGTACGCATTTTCTTTAAAAAGAATTGGTAAGTGACTACCCATTGTCCTTGTGTAGACACCACATTCAGTAGTATAAGTAAAGGTAAAGGTTCTGCACATTTGTGCAGTCGTGTCCAACTCTAGGGGCCGGTGCTCATCTCCGTTTGTTAGCCAAAGAGCCAGAGTTGTCCGAAGATGCTTCCGCGGTCATGTGGCCAGCATGACGCACGCGGAACGCTGTTACCTTCCCACCGAAGTGGTACCTATTCATCTACTTGCATTTGCATGCTTTCGAATTGCTAGGTTGGCAAGACCTACTCGCTGGGGCGAGTGCAGGAGCTCACTCCGTCATGCGGGGCTAGGGATTCAAACCTCCGAACTGGTGATCTTCCAATCGGCAAGCGTGGCGACTTACCCGCTGAGTCACCACGCCCGTTTCAGTAGTATAAACATTCACATAAATAACAGTATTCATTGCTGTATTTTTAAATGTAGCCCTACCACTTATTCTATATTATAAGGATGTTCATTATTTAGAAATAACATGATTTACCTCTTATCAGGTTAACATTGAATGTACCTTGTATCTGCTCCTTTTTTTCAGATTGAATTTTATGTACAAAGGCCATTTCAATTTAACCTGTCACCTATATTAAGTGATTGAGATTTTCCTGTTACCTGTTTTCTTTTCATGTTGCATTCTGAAATTAATAATGTTGTTTGTGACATTCCAACTAATTAGGCATGAGAAACACCCCTGAAATCAATCAACCAGTCACCTTGGTTAATTTATATCTCATTGATTTCAATAGGATATAATTAGGGCTAGCTGGCTATGTTAACACAACAGGCTTAAGCTGATTACTAAATTAATTCATTTTTCTGGAGTTGCACAATGCAGAGATTGAACTACACATACTTACCAACTAGTAAGTAGTTGATTCACACAATACCCTAAACTACCCCCCCCCCAAAAAAAAAAGTTTAAACATAACTAAGCGTAGCATGTTATACAGTATGCATGCCACCCTGGAATTTTGATTAACCAAAGTTGAAGGGATCACAGCCATTTAATCCGAATGGTACTCACAAATTCTAGGAAAAAAATACCGAATAGAAGCTCTTTTCTGAACAGTACAAGGTTGTCCCTCATCCCGCAGAAAAGACCACTCATCCTGACAGATTCATTCTTACCTGCATCCAATAGACAGGAGACAAACGTCACAGCCAGCAGCAGTGTCTTGACCTGTTGCCAGTATTCCTCCCACACTGCCATCTTTCTTATGGGCTGGGCAAGCAGTCCCTTCACCTTGTAGTAAGAGCTGGTGGAACTCAGGCTAGATTTGATTGCAAACTTGGTCAGTGGCCGAGAGCCAAATGAGGCAGCCTAGTATCCAACAACAAGACACACTGTGTTTGGCTGAAAAGAGGGTGGAAAAGGTTATCTGTTCTTCTTGAGAAGTTTGCCACCAATTGCTGGTGTTTAACTGGCCAACAGTAGCGAGATCAACCAATTGACTGCATCCTTAGTTGACACGTGCAATTTTGCTGGTGGTGATGATTTATGGTTTGTTTTGGGTTTGGGTGGGATTGGGTTTTGCAAAGCAGATTTCAGATTCTGGAGATATGCCCCCACAGTCTTCCTTCAACCTCTGGAATGACCATCAACCACCTATAAAGAAGAGGAGGATTTTTAATGGTCAAGAGAATGTCACATCAAACCAGCAGCATTTCCATGTATCCTAGTATCTTCCAGATATTTTTGTTCTGTTTCCAAAATGGAAGGCAAGATGCAAAAACGCATGCAAAGAACCCTTAGAAGTTGCATTCAAGTGACAACATTCTTTCTGCAGCTCCAAAAAGCATCTGTGTGTGGAACATCGCTCCTCTGCCCCCACTGAGCTACAGCTATTTATTTATGTTATGTACTTCTTTTACTTTAAAAAAAATGCAGGCTGCCCTTCAGAACCAAGCATTCTTAAGGGGCTTTGTTATGTATTAGAATCACAGATAAAACTTTTGAATAATAATTAGTAAACTAAACGCGTTAATTATAATGTACAAAGAATAAATCAAAATAAGCCAAAGAGTTATTAAATCTGTGACCCCCAACTTTGCAATGGAAGAAAGACAGCCATTCCACTGAGGAGCAAGAAAAGTCTGCCCAGCCAGGCAGCTAGATTTTCAGCTAGGGAAAACTGCAATTTTCCAATCAGTGAGGGTCAAACCATCAATCTATCCCAATATTTCACAGATACAACAGACAAACATGCCAGTTACACTATTACTTCATATCAGAGATTTAAAAATAAGGATGCCACCAAGTTCAACTCTTGGAGACCACATCCATGCAATTTCCTTTACAATGTTTTGGAAGAACGGTGTCTCTGCCTTCTTCCGGGACATCTTTCAACTTCTCCTGTCTAACCAACAGCTGTAATTGCCAGCTGTGCCTCCATCCAGGTATTAACCAGGGCAGGGAGTTTCTTAGTTTGGCTAGATACCCCCTGCTGAGGAATGTGGAAGATCTCAGCACCAAGCTTCCTATCTCAATTATGGCAACATAGGGGATGCCTTCTCCTTCTGTGCCATCATCATTCCCAATCAGGGGACTTCTCAACATGACCATTGGAGTAAGGGGAGTTATCATCCAGGAAATCTGCAGGGCACTAGGTTGGGAAAAGCTAATCTAGAGAAAGAATCCTGTGGAATCCAAATCATGTTTGAGGGTGGGAGGAGGTAAACACAAAAAATCAATAGTTTAATAACTATTTAGGAATACCACATTTTAAACAAGGGCATTCCTAAAGACAGATTTCCCTGATTCATGCTTCCCAAATTAATGTTCAGAGTTTATCCTCTCTGCAGTCTCCCAAATTCTGAGTTACAGCTTTCAGCTTCAAAATGGATCAGAATCATGCTGACATGATAGTTGTGCCATAAAATGTATATAAAAATACAGAGTTTATATTAAATTGCATACAAAACCCCATGCAAAGTTTTGTGGATTTTTAAAAACATGGCCCCTTCAAAAGCATATGGAACAGGATGGAACCGGCTTAAAAATAAACCCGACATGGACTGAAATACATACCTGACTTGGACCACGTGAAACGGACAAGGATTGCCTCTAAATGGGGCCTCGCCACATTTCATACTTTCAACCCACAGCCCAACTCAAGCATCTGGTTGTGTCTCCAGCTGCAAATCACTTGGGTTTCCATTTCAGGGAGCAAAAGCACTTCGCCCAGTTGTTGTGCCATTGTAAAAAAAAAATTAAGAGGCTTGGCAATCCTCGCCATGTCATCAACATGATATATTCTCCAACATACTCCCTGACCCTCCTTACACCTGGACAAATTGGGCAATGCTATGCAGGGGAAGAAAACGTTGCTAGTTATTGAAAGGCCTCATGAGCAGCGAAGCAAACCATGACCACAGAGATGTTTTTAAAGTTATGGGTCATAAAAATTAACAAGCGGCTGAACCCCACCCCTTCCCATCCAAGGCTTGCCCACTCTAACTTTCTGTAAGCAAAATTTTCCACTCTGCAAACTGCTTTGGGGAGCTATGCACCTGCTTCCAAACTATTTGCTGAGAGATTTACTACTGCTGTGGTAGTAGGAATCTATAATTCTACCAGCAGAATATAGCATAAAGAATTCTGAAAAGGTTGTTGGATTGTAAACATATTCTTACATTTCTGTATATATAAATACAAATATATTTCATATTCATATATTAGAAACATTTGCACTTGCATTATGGCTCTGAAACCATGTTGTATTTCCTTGAAGAGTTTTGTTGACTTTCTTACCCTTCCTTTCTAACAGGTCTTGATAGATAGCTGTGCCCATAGAAAGATAAAGTGTACTTTCCAAGGATAGCTTCTCCAGAGGAAATATATTGTTTAATAACGGTCAAGGAGCCCTAGCAAGGATGGAAGGAAGTTCCTAATATGGAGTGAAGGAAGGAAATTCCTAATATGGAATGAGGTTAAGGTGGAGTATGGGTAACTGAGTAAGGGGTGGTCTTCTAAAGGAGGAGTTGAATGGAATCTATATAATGTGCTGTAGGAAGGGGGTCCTGCGCGGCCGCCCACCTAACAGCTTGCTGTCATTGCTTTTGCTTTTGGGTGAATAAACTCCTAACTTCATGCAATTTGTCAGTTTCTTTACTCCAGGCTCAGGAACGAACTTGGTAAGATAAAATTTACTTCTAACAAGGTGATGCATAGATTCTGCAAATAGCCACTGAACCGCTCCGCTGGCCAGGTGTGATACCAGCATTTAATGCAGAATCTTTCTCTCCTTAAGGTTGGTCAAAGAAATTGCAAACCCCACACCCCCTCGCACTGATGATGTTACCTAGATGGGTCATGAAACGTCTGCAAGCAAACGACCGAGCTCGGAGAGCACCAAGGACTCCGCAGTCCAACCCTGAGCTACAGAGATTCTCTTCAATTGCATGTGCAGGTCTTTCCCCAGTTCTTACACCCGTCCTTGAGTTCGAACGACATCTGCTCTCCCCGGGACTGAGCCTTATTCTGCCTCTACTGCCTCTGTTCCCAGGCACTGCCAATCCTCTGGTTTTCTTCCAAAGCATCCAGTGACAAAGGCTAACTGATTTTGCACACCTTAAGGCTACCCTTGGATGGTACTGCAATCATTGGAAAAACACTATTTTAATACTGGTACAGCTAAGAATGACTTCTGCCTGTCTCACTTGGCTGGGGATGAATAACAGAAGGTGACTATTTGTGCCATTGTTAGATGCAGATGGGGACATGGCTTTTTACTCTCAAAAGAAGTAATAAACTCATCTTTATTCTTGCCAAAACATTAGTGCTTTAATGCAATAATCACTCTTTGAGCATTCCTCCATTCCTTTTAAACTGACACATCTTTTAACTAGTTAATCCTTAATAGGATGAAAAATGGAATCCAGTGCCTTGGGAGGGAAACTACAGCTCCCAGAATCCCTTGGGATTGGCCTTGCTGGCTGGAGCTGAATAGCATTGCAATCTAAAACATCTGAAGTAGTGTTTCTCAACCTTAGCAACTTTAAGATGGATGGACCTCAACTCCCAGAATTCCCCAGCCAGCATCTGTGGACTTCAACTCCCAGAATTCTGGGAGTTGAAGTCCACAGATGCTGGCTGGGGAATTCTGGGAGTTGAAGTCCACCCATCTTAATGTTGCCACGGTAGAAAAACACTGATCTAAAGGACATCAGGTTGCAATCTAACATCTCAGAACGGATGTCCTTGCCATGTTTCCAGGCAAGTGAATCCCAGTTAAACTTGGCTGCTGTACTTTTAACTGCTGTGGACAAGGGGAGAACACAGAGAGAGCTTCAACCTCACCTGGAGAACCAGCTATGCTGTGTGAAAACTCCTTCTGTTTGAAGGAGGGGACACGTAGCTCTCCTTTGCCCCTGGATCCTCCATATCCTTCTTCCTTCTAATCTGTAAACATTTCATCTATTCTGTCCCATCCCAAATAGCGCCGTTTCAATCTGTTCCAGAGAAAACCACCCAAGGGTCCCAGGCACCACCTTAATAATGGACGGATTGGTTGCACCACCCTCTGCTTTCCTTCTGGAGCTGCCAAGCAGGTTTGAGGCCAAGCTGGCTGCCTCAATCAGATTGGACTGAGACGCAGAACTAGGAGTGCAGAGTTTGCCAAGCCAAGCCAGAGAACGGGACAGACCGGAGAGGTGAGAAACAAGACAATGAAGGCAGCTCCAGAGCTCATCATCATCCTGCTTGCCTTGTTGGCCACAGGTGGGTTTTTGCCAGGGGAACTCCTTGCTACAGTGAATAGTCCTTTATCCCTTCTGCTAGGAAAGGTCATTCTGATTTCCAGCTGCCTGGGTTGGGTGGCAAAATGCAATAGAGGCAGAGCTCCTAAATATTAGGGAGGAGATACAATTTCAGCAGGTGTTGGCTTGTCCTGTCATTCTGGTGCAGGGTGGAGAAAAACTCCATTTGCCCACATTCTCTCTTCTATGCAACTAGCAAAGGAGATACTCTCCTTGGCATCTACAACAGTATAACTCTGCCTGCTCATTCTCGAATAGGAGGGTCTGAATCTGTCTCCAACTCATGCTGTAATTACTCCACACTGTTCTCATCTTAAAGTAGGCATTATCATCTCCTAGGCCAGATCTTCTTTTCTTAAGGACGGTATGCTACTTCCTCCCCTGCTGGGTTAGAAATACAGCTATCCCTCCCAACTCTGGGCAACATACATTCGCCCCCTTAGATGCCTTCCCTGGTGCCTGGATAGAAAGACATTCCAGATGCTCCAAGCCACCGCTCAACATGATTTGGCGTGTTGGGTGAGTCCATCCACTGACGCCTCTTGCTACCCCCTGCCCCAAACCTTCAATTCTGTACAGGTAGGGAATTCTCAGCAACACCAGCTTTATGTAGCTTGGTTAGCGTGTCAGCTTACATCCCACCTTACAATATATGAGCTTGCCTGAACTAACTTCAGTAACCCCAACCGACCTGTTTGAGAATACAGTAAGTGAACCCTAACTCTTTTTTCTCCAACCCTAAATCAAGAGATAGTCCAGGAATAAATGAGTTCACTTTGCTTATTGGTGGTTTTACTTTTCTGTGAAATGGAATCCAGTGTGGAGGTTCTCAGATTTAATATTATATTACATGATGCCTGTGTCTGTGGTAGGCAAATCCAAGTTTAGGAAAAGTTCCTCTCCGTTTAAACAAAAAGGAGAGAATTCCACAGGCAGGCAATAGGGACAATGGATCGGTTCTCTGACATGCTCTGGATAAATCAATTTCCCTTGAAAAGGATTCAGTTAGCCTGCAGTAGTAATATTTTTTAATTTTGCATTCGGCAGCTTTAGGCCTGACTTGTCACAAATGCCTGGGGACTCGAGAAAATTGCACCAACCAGGAGCAAATTTGTACTGAGAATGAGACTGTATGCATGGAAGAAACACGAGCTACTTACGGTAGGTGGCCTGAGATCCGGGTTGCCAAGGGACTAGCCAACTCCTTTAGAAGTGCCTTGATCTGCAGAAATCAGTGAGGTTTTTAGTGAAGAGTTTCTAGTATTATCAGTTGCTAACATTCATATGTCACCTGCTCTTAAAGGCACAGCTATTGAGTCAGCTGAAAAGTTGGTAGTCCAACCTGGGAATATATATTATATTATATTATATTATATTATATTATATTATATTATATTATATTATATTATATTATATTATATTATATTATATTATATTATATATAATTGGCGAGTGCAAATGACAAATTATTATTATTTGAACAATCTGTGTTTCATTTGTTTAATAGCAAGCACAGTTTATCTTATTAACTGCAGATGTGCTAGGATTGCCATTCCTGAATTCCTGGCAAAATATTAATGAATAATTCTGGGAGGAGCAGTCCAGGTTCCTTTGGAAGACATTAGTTTGAGAAAGCAGAGTCTGTTCTGGTTAAGAATAGCAGTCCTGGATCTCCTGCAGGGTAATCTTGGGCAGATTAAGAATAAACGATCCTCTGTTACCAGACCCTGTCAACCAAAAATGTTGAGGTTTGAACTTCAACTCCTAGAAATGTTCTACCATGAGCTGTGTCAGGGATGGGGGACGTGGGGCCTCCAGATGTTCCTGAATAGAGATCTCAGAATGCCTCATTGTTGGCTGTGCTGGCTGGGGCAGCTGGGAGTTGTAGGTCAGCAAGATCTGGAAGGTCACTTTCTGGGAACAGTCCCTATCCTGAACTGTCCATCCCAACAAAGAGGGATCCAATCTTTGAAGGGGAAACTGGACAGCGACCTCCCATGGATCATCTAATTGATGTCCCTGCACACTGCAAGAGACGGGACTTGATGATCCTTGTGGTCCCTTCCAATTTTGCAATGCAATGTTCCAATCCATTCAACCTATTACTTCAAATGTATGAAAAGAACTGAGCCAACTCCTCTAGCCCATCATGTGACTGTGCCCAATAAAAGACCCAACTTACGCCCAGTATCTCCGAAGTTAAAATGAACAGGTCGCTAGTGGTGAGAAAACATCCATCCCAGTCTTCTTCAATTGCTGAGGATGGCTATTTCTGAGAAATCAGGGAGCTGAATTCTATCCATCTACAGTATATGAGGGACAACCCAAATGAAGGAAAGCTTTTCTAGAGGGGTCCTGCCCATCGCAGCATCCAAATGATAATAAATCAGCCTATCCTACTCCAGTACCTCTGGATAGCTTAGATTGCAATTCCCATCATCCCTAGACAGTATGGCCCATGAAGATTTTAGCACCATACATCTGAGGGGCCACCAGCTTGGGGAAAGCTCAAGAGATGGAGATACCATCTCACCTAATCAAGGAACTATTATATACCATCTCACCTTGCCTGAGTTCAGCCTTTGATTCCTTGCAGCATGGAAACCTACCATTTTTAAGCAAACATACACATAAAACACGGGAGCAACAAATAAAATATTAAATGCAAGGGTGGGAAGCCCTTAAATGTGCACCTAATGGTTACCTTTGCCCAGAGGCAAACAACCTAGCCAAGGTTACTGATGGAATGTTTTAAAAATGCAAAGATTTGAGATAAGAGTATCCCTGGCTGAACTCCAAGAGAGTCTGCCTGAATAACTTGTGACCCGTGAAGCCAAACGCAGCCCAAGAAGAATTCAGTAACTGCCTCCCTATCCATGATCTCTCCAATACCTAAAAGTTCCTCTCCTTTTGAGGTTCCAGCCTGCAACAACTAGCATAAGTTGTGGAATTCTAGAGCAGTGTTTCTCAACCTTAGCAACTTTAAGCTGTGTGGACTTCAACACCCAGAATTCCCCAGCCAGCATTGCTGGGGAACACAGCTTAAAACAACAGTTGAAGGATGCTACCCCAAGCCAATATTTACTCATTGCACAGCATGGCCCTAGACTCTCCAGAATGGTTGAGGGTGATGAGAGTTGCCACCTATTCTGTCTGACATGGCTGCTCTGCCCGATTAGCATCTCTGCAAAGGACGCCTTCGTTGTCTCGAGTGACAGCTCCTACGTTTTGCATTGGGAGTCGGAGTGGAAATTCCGGTTCAGTTCGGACTGGAAGAGCCATGGGCGAGAGTGAAGCTCTATGAAGGCACGCTGGTCTTGTGTGCCAAAAGTCCCAAGTTCAATCCTCAGTTAAGGCCAGGAGGGAAAAGAAAGATTGACCAAAACCCTTGAGAGCTGCTGCCAAGTTTATTTCCTTCTTTAGGCCCCATGAGCGAGACGTTGAAAAGGGGATGTGCATCCACCCAGCACTGTCAGTTATACTTCGCTGTCCGTAGGGGATTTGTTTCACGAAGCGTCTACTGCTGCTCGGAGGACCTTTGCAATGCTGTTCCCTACAACGGTAAGGGACTCTGGAATGGGATCCGTGCAAAAGTGAAGACCAGCAGAGCTTGGACTACTCCAGATGCACAGAAAGCCAGCCAGAGAGATCCCTCTGCCTGCCCAGCAGAGCAACACAGTACTGTGCGGCTTTACGTGCGGAGGGACCTGGGGTCTGAGGCATCCCTAATGCATACAAACATCTGGAGCACTCTTGCCAAGTACACTGGTCTCGTTCATTAGAAGGGCATCTCGCCCAAGTAGCCTTTTCTCCTCCTGTCCAATGATAACTGGAGAACCATGGGTCCCCCACCACTGTATCAGAGGATGCTCCTCTTTCACCCACAAAAGATACTACCCTGAGTAAAGTGTTGTTAGCAGATTTGTGACTCTAAGATGTAGAGTAATATGGAAGACAGGGAGTTCACCGTAGCACAAGGGATCCACCAGAGAGCAGAACAGGCATCCTTATATCTGTGTCCCAAATATATGGGCCAGCATTCTCTGGGTTGAAGAAGATCCTTCTGGATCTTCTTCAACCCAGTTCCCACACCTGCAATTGCCTGGCATTAACCACTGCTGTCTATGAAGGTTCTCAGTCATCCAGGTGGAATTGTCTGTAGCTTGAATCATGTCAACTGGATTTCTATTTTCTCAGTGGAAACGTCTCGCTCCTTGGATAAGGAGCGAAACGTTTCCACTGAGAAAATAGAAATCCAGTTGACATGATTCAAGCTACAGATTAACCACTGCTCTTCACGCACCCATTTCCTCTTTCAAGAGGACTGGTGCCTGGGATCCAGTTCCTCCTCATAGAATCAAGGGGTTGGAAGGGAGTTGCAGGTCATCTAACCCCTTGGCCAGTGCAGAAGTCCTCATCCCATCCTGTTCAAACAGCTGTCCAGTTTTTCTTGAAAACCTCCAGGGATGGAGCACCCACGACGTCAGGAGGCAGGCTGTTCCACAGCTGATTAGTTCTCTCAGTCAGGAAATTCCTCAATTCAAATTTGGATTTCCCTCTGTAAAACTTGGTTGGTTCTTGTCTTACTCTTGGAAGCTATGCAGAATAAATCCACACCCTTTGCCTGTGACATCCCTTCACGTATTACAAGACTGCTATCATGTCTCCTCGTAAAAAGGTAAAGGTAAAGGTTCCCCCCGCACAGTTGTGCAGTCATGTCCGACTCTAGGGGCCGGTGCTCATCTCCGTTTGTTAGCTGAAGAGCCAGTGCTGTCCGAAGACGCTTCCACGGTCATGTGGCCGGCATGACGCACGCGGAACGCTGTTACCTACCCACCGAAGTGGTACCTGTTAATCTACTTGCATTTGCATGGTTTCGAATTGCTAGGTTGGCAAGAGCTGGGGCGAGTGCGGGAGCTCACTCCGTCACGCGGGGCTAGGGATTCGAACCTCCGAACTTGTGATCTTCCGATCAACAAGCCTGGCGTCTTACCCGCTGAGCCCCCACGCCCCCTCATGTCTCCCCGTAGCCCCCTCTTTTTCAGACTAAACATACCAAGTTCCTTTAGCTGCTCTTTGTAGGATTTAGCCTCCAGGCCCCTGACCATCCTCGTTGCTCCTGCTCCAATTGCATTTCACTTTCAGAATTCAGGACAGTCACATGATCCAGGGTGGAAAGGAGAACAGAAACATCTTCAACCTATTCTTCCTTGCCTCCTTGCAGTCACTTATACTGCCAAGCACAATGGATTGGAGTGTTACGCTTGTATCGGCAGCTTGGGTGAATGTAGTGGGAGTGACATTCCCACAGCCCAGTGCAGAGGCAGAGAAAATCGTTGTGTGGAAATCTTTCGTCAGTGGTTGCCAGGTAAACCATCAGAGAAGTTTGCAGCTATTCTCTTTTTTCAAGAGTACTCTTTGATCAAGCATCTATGCATTGACACAAACACTGATCGTTCTCCGTAACAGGTAACACTACTGTAGTTGAAAATGATAGAACTTGAAATCCAATACATAAGGAGGGTACCATGTTTCACCAAGAGTGAGATGTGATCGGTGGTGATCAAAAATTAGGTCTTTTTGATGGTTGCACTGATATCTAAGGTTAATGGCCCCTTGTGTTCAAATGGGCTGCTCCATATGGGCATAGAATTGTTATTCAAGTCATGCAGAAGAAGCATATATACAAATCTCATTATGTATAATTTATACCAATCAGAAATATCAGCTGTGGTGTAGCTGATGCATAGATGCTGGGTTGTGCTGTTCAGGAATGTTGATTTAAATGTAGTACAAAACTGGCATTCTAATAAGCCTAATAACAACAAGAGACTATAACTACAGAGGCTGAGTTCACACAATACAGTATATTAAACCTTAAACCCAGGTAAGCTAATTACAATGGCTGAGTTCACATCACATGCTATGCCTAAACAAACCACATGATGGCTTACGTGGTGGCCTGGTTCACACATGCTAAGACAATGACTGGATTCCTGTAACACAGAGAACCACAAACTTCCCAACCCTATTTTAACCTATTCAAGCTTAATCAGCATATCTACCTAAACTATATTTAAATTTGGCTCAATGGGATCTCTCTGCAAATTGCCTGGAAAAATGCAGATTGGCATGGAAAGGGATCTGCAAATTCTCTGCCAAATATTTGTGCATTGCACAGAAGCATAGGTTTCATTTTAGTGTCAGAGGAGAACCAGCATTGTAAAAGAAATCCATCAAAATAGATAAACCATAAATGGTCATCTCACTGAAGAACTCATACACACTATATAAAACTCCAGAGCTTTCCTGGGGCATATGACCTGCTACCCCTCGTAACAGAAGGATTAATTTCGTGCTTTGTTCAGAAGAAAATAAAAAGCATTTCTCTTTCTCTGATCTTGTCAAGAGCTTTGAATATCCTGCATTTTCACAGGAACTGGTCTGGTGGAGCCTATCATCAAGGGCTGCGGAGATTATCCCAAAGAAGAACGACTGTTGGCGTACAGCATAGGCAGCAAAATCAGCTTTGTGGCTATCCAAATCTGTGAAGGCTCTAAGTGCAACAACAATTCTTTCCCAGGTGACCCTAGGCTTAAATTTAGTTTCAATTTTCTCTGTTTTGAAGCTGACACAAATTTGGAAGGGGGTAGGACCCTTAATCTAAGGTTAATTCAAGGTGGCATGCAAAAAAAAAAACACCCCAGCAATTGCAATTCCTTCTTCCAAGTTTAAAATGCATGGATGCTTTGAGAATGAAGCTACTGTATTTTTGGAGCGATCTGCAGGTCCAGCTTCCCTGCAGTTTCTACATAATTCAGATATGGAAATAGCATTGACGCATTGCAGAGGAGGGAGGGAGGGAGGGAGGAAGGAAGGAAGGAAACTGAGAGATGGTATAGGAGAGGGAGGGAGGGAAGGAGGGAGGGAGGGAAGGAGGGAGGAAGGAAGGAAGGGAGGGAGGGAGGAAGGAAGGGAGGGAGGAAGGAAGGGGTTCTCCCAGGATTATGTTCTCCATTTCAGAATTTTTGACCTGGGAGCCCAATGGGTTGGAATGTTACAGCTGCCTGGAGGAAGGGAATGGTGAATGCAACACAGAGAACCTGCAACCGGCAGACTGCATGGGAACCATGGACCAGTGCATGACTGTTCTAGGCAAGCCAAAACACAATGCAAGATTAGGGGAAATGCTGGGTGGCAGCTCTGTAGTTGCAGTTATTAGCCAGATCCCTGGCCCTCATTCATTCTCTTTTAAAACATTCGCTAAACCTTACAAAATATCTCTATAAATCAGGCGTGTCTATAGGGCCAGATGTTAAGGGAAAAAAATCAAGATGTGGTTGTGACTGTGCAATCAAAACTTCACCTCTTTTTTACAGGTGTCTCAACACATGCAAAAAAGACGTGGGGCTTTGATCACAGGGTCATGGCTGCCATCTTGAATCTTTTGACACCCCCCTGAACATGCAAAGCACACAAAGATTTCCAGCTTTCTCCTCCTGTATTTTTCACAGGGCAGCTTTCATTCGCTGAGATTATTAGAGAAGGGAAAAGTTGACCGGTTGAATGACCGCCCATCATGTCTTTGACAAGAGCTCTTATCATGCTACACTTCAGCATCCTAAAAAATGCAGTGCCCTAACTTCCCCGACCCCCCAAAAAATCCCTCCAATTCGTCCTTTAGCTACAAGCAGGTTTCTCCTGAAGGGAAGAGGAGATCTTTTCCTCCTAGGGATTAGTGACTTGTCTGAAGGAGTATGTGACCTTGTCCTTAACGTTTTCCACTTTCTTTTCCTGGAAGGATTTCCTTGTCTTTAATAACTCCGAAAGGCAGGCATATATTCAGCAGGGAAAGTCCATCCTACTTGTCTTTTCATTCCGAATGCAAATGCAATGATTATTAGTTACAAAACTCTTCATGAACAGGGCAGTTTGGCTCTGCAAATCAGTTGCAAGGTTGCCAAGATAGGGGAGAAAACCGTGTTAGAGAACCTGTGGTCCTGTATTTGTTGCTGGACATTACCACGCATCAGACCTACCTATGATGGCCAGCATTCAGAAGTTCATCAAATATTTGGAAGGCCCCAGATTCATCCCTCCTAGGAACTACGGTTGTCAAATTCCTCCTTTCAAGAGGATGTTGGATTAGAACGGCCCTTCATCTAATCCACTCTGACTTTTCCTGGTTCTTATAACAGGTACTTTTTCCCTACTGGGGAAACTTAGCATTCATCTGCATTCCCATCCTGAGACAAGACTGTTCTTCATTCTTTTGTTCTGATACAGATTATACTCACAACACCAGAATCCGAGCTGGATGTGCCAACCAGGAACTCTGCCAAGATACCACCTTCTATGGAGCTTTGATGCCCAAACTGCCAGTCAGTTACATTACATGCTGCCAGAGTCCTTTCTGCAACGGAGACCCTGACCAGGGAGTAAGAAGTAGCACAAGAGTCTTTCTTAGCCTGCTGCTGCTGCCGTTGTTCATTGCTTTGAACCAGCTGGCAGTCACCTCCCTCTAAACATCTCCTTGCTTATACCATGGTTTGAACCACAACCAGAGGGGGCTGAAGCATGTAGATAAGGCAACACTGCTGAGGAGCTCAGCCTCTGGCTGAAGAGCCACACAGTCCTGGATGAGGCTTTTGACACCTACATGAGATCTTTCTCCTCGTGTTGATAAATTATCCAGAGGGACAATTCCTACAGACGTGATGGAAGTAGATAATCATTTATGATGGGCAAACCGTACCCAAAATGCTACTGTGATGATGATGACAATGATGATGATAAACTGGAGGAAAACAAGGATCCCTCTTTAGGATTGACTTCCCTGCCTTCTAATGTAGAAATGTTTCGATGGAGGGAAGAGGAAGGGGGTTAGGCAGGTTAAAATAGGTAACAGAAAAAGTGGCCATAATGTCATGACCTAGCCAGATCATGAAAACTTACCAGAGTTTAGTTTAAAAAAAAAAAACAGGAAGATGACTCTGATGTGAAAAGGTTGCTGAGTGCAGACTTAGGGAGGATCGGATGCCAGAATATTTCTTTGGTCTGTTACAACTTTTAGAGTTCCCATAAGAACCAGAAAATGTAGTAAAATTCAACCCAGTCACAGTCTCATGATTGGCAGGCTGCCCCCACTTTCCTTGGAGTTTTAAAACATCCATGCAGGATTACGACAGACACCTCAGCTGGAATCTGATGTAAGATGAGTCACGGCAGAATTGCATATGACAATCCGGACTCTTTTTTTTGGAGAGCAAAAAGGAGGAGGAGGAGGAAAGAATCTTCGGTGGGAACAGAGATCCAAGCTGAAATATCCACGGGTGAGGTTAGGCCCGACTGTTTCACTGACTTGTCGTGATGATTAAAGTGGAAATTGATAGACCATGCTATATGCTCTCAATTCCTTGGGGTTAAATTAAAATAAAAATAAGATCTATGGATGAATAAAAAGCAAGAATAAAGAAGAGAAAAGCTGGAAGAGAGAAAGAAAAGAGTCAATACTATAAGGGCAAAGGAACAGACATTAAATGTTTTAAAAATAGACACTGGGCAAGTTGAAGCTGAAGAGAGCATGGTTTTCCAAGTGTGGTTTCTAAAGAAACCTATCAGAAAGTCCTCAATAAGAACAGTAACGGCAGGCCAACTTCTTTGAAAGACATCTATTTTTTCTCCTCTTCCCCTAAAGAGCACAGTTGGGGATAGCACTGGGCACATTTTGGGGTCCCATCTCAATTCATGGAGGTTGGGGAAGAGGTGCAGAACCCAGGTCCTCCTGGGATCACCCACATACATGGGGAGGGGAGAGATTCCCAGGTGGCCCACTTTAGAACATGGCTTTCTCCCGCCCCTCAAAGGCTTTGGGACCCTTTCTTGATTTAATACGAAAAAATAAAATAAATAAAGTTGGGAGAGATTTCTAGCATTAACAGACGCCTTTGAGATTACCTTAAAAGGATCACCATGTCTCAGCTGTTTACACACACACACTGCAACAGCTCAGGTATCAATCTAGGAACTCTTACCTTGGACACAGGTTGAGGGAAAGGGTTTCCTGCTTGAATTTCTTTTCTTTACCATTCTGTTGGACCTTTCCTTCATTCCTTCTCTGAAATCCCAAACTGGGCTTCCATAGTTGGTTTGGAGGCAAGAGAACTTTGCTTGTGAACTTGCCCGCTGAACATTCAGCAGGATTTCCACAGATGTTACTCATCTTCTGCAGATAAAAGGGCCCTCCCTGAGTTGGCTGCTCCTCCTTCATTATTGTAATTACCCTGCAATGCAGGAGGACACTGCCTCTTTATGAACCAGGACATCTGGCTGCAGCTGTTCTCCAAACAAAGGTTTCTCAGGTTCAACAGTTGCAACAGGAGGCAAGGGAAGGAGTGTTCTGCCACTTGTGAGACAAACACTTTGATCATTCTATAAGCTTTCATAGACTAATGCTATTAATATTATTTCATAGACTGGGTATTACTGGCTGTGTGCTATACACAGCTGGTGCATATTCATACATCAATGTGTATACAGACAAACATGTATGAGTTATCAAGGGCAAAAAGTATAAAGAGTAGCAGAGGCATCCGTGGGAGCATTCAGGAAAGTCAAGATGGTGGCTGCGGCCATGTGATCAAAGTCCCTCCCCTTTTTTACATGCATCACAGGCAGCCTGAGTGTAAGGCTGCCTGCACATCCTCCTCTTGTGGAATATGCCTCACAACAGGAATCCAATGCTTCGTGTAGCTTGGAGTAATCGTGCTTTTTATAGGTTGCAAAAGAGCTTTCGATCCCCTTAAATGATGAGGGGGTAGAGGAAGCTCTATAGCGGGTGTTTGAGAAACTTTATTTACTGTTGCAGATGGAATGGGTTGTTACCTGCTGTAGACACTACCCCTGGTTCAGCAGCACTCGGTTCTCCAGAAATGCATCTTTGGGATCTCTCATTTTCCTGTTCCTCTTGGAACTTGTAAACCTGAAATTAGAATAGAATAGAATAGAATAGAATAGAATAGAATAGAATAGAATAGAATAGAATAGAATAGAATAGAATTCATTGGCGATCACTCGTAGCCGAGTAAGATTGTCTTCCAAAGGTAAAATTTTAACGGTGGATCCGTAAGTGGCTATAAAGGCCAATTCTGGATCCGCACAACCTCCCACGATGACGGCATAGGTTTCCGGGTGGGAGACGGTCATGATGAGGGTTTGCCTGACGTGCCTTCCTTTTAGCTCGTTTCTCCCTTTCGCCCTGTACTCGTGCTTCTTCAAAGTCCATAGCGCCATTAATAAAGGATGACCTCCAATTGAAACGCTCATGAGTTAGGGCTTCCCATTTCTCAATGCTGATATTACATTTTTTTTAAATTAGCTTTGAGAGTATCTTTGAATCTCTTTTGCTGTCCACCAATATTCCGTTTTCCATTCTTAAGTTGGGAGTAAAGTAGAATAGAATAGAATAGAATAGAATAGAATAGAATAGAATAGAATAGAATAGAATAGAATAGAATAATAACTTTATTGTCATCCCACTATACACTATACAAGTGCACAATAGAATGAAATTTCGTTGCAGTTGGCTCACAAATTCACTCAAGCAATAAAATACTAATGATAATAATAAAAAACCATAATTACTATAAAATACCCATTCTTATAAAATATACATTCTTATAAAATATACATTCTTTAACTCACAATTTCAGTCAAAAATTAAAATACTAATAAAAATTCATAATTACTATAAAATATACATTCTTTACATATCCAACATATTTCACCTAAAAGAACCTATCTGGCATTCAAGAATCCAATAGCCTGGGGGACAAAGCTGTTTCCCAATCTGGCTGTTCTACCTCGGATACAGCAGAACCTCTTCCCAGACGGTAACAAAGAAAACAAACCATGATGAGGATGGGAGGCATTGTTCCAGTTTTGCAGAGAAAGTGGGAGAAACTGCATGACACCCAGCTGTAAACACGTAGGTGTGCTTTTATGCTCCTATGTGGCTACGTGGTCTGAAGCTCGTGATGAAATTCATTTCAAGTCATTATTTCCAAACTGCCTTGTGGACGTTGGGCAGCAGATCCCCAGGAAGCAGCTTGTTCTCACAGCTGAGTCACGTAATATTAAAATAAAAGCAAGGCCTATTTTTCCAAGGCAAAACATCAGAAGCTGTGGGGGGAGTCACACATTTACCTTCATGCCCCAAAGTTTATACAAGAGAATGGACCTTTTTTTTTTTCAGCCCTGCAGTTTTTGTGTCGTGCTACGTGATACATTTGCAGGCCACGTGTCTATGATTTCAGACCGACATGCACATCCATATTGTTGTTTATTCGTTCAGTCGCTTCCGACTCTTCGCGACTTCATGGACCAGCCCACGCCAGAGCTTCCTGTCGGCCGTCGCCACCCCCAGCTCCGCCATGGTTGAGTCTGTCACCTCCAGAATATCATCCGTCCATCTTGCCCTTGGTCGGCCCCTCTTCCTTTTGCCTTCCACTTTCCCTAGCATCAGCATCTTCTCCAGGGTATCCTGTCTTCTCATTATGTGGCCAAAGTACTTCAGTTGCACATCCATAGAGAGAGAGAGAAAAAGGAATTTACTCCCGGCCTGAATGCAGAAATACAAACCTCTCCTCACCCCCGCAAGGAGACAGTGTGCACCTTTCAGACTCTTAAGCAGCTCTTTGCTAGACTATGAAGTGAGCAGAAATGATCGTCCTGCGTGCGCTCAGAGCTCATACCTTCACATGCCCATAAAGAAGTATCAGCAAATCTGATGCTTGCTAGTGGCAGCAAGGAGGGAAACTGGCAGCAGGGACAGGCTGCAATAAAAGCCGACAGGGACTACGTGTTCCAGGCTTACACAAACACGCATGTGTTCTTTCCCACTGCTCAGTTTACCCACTTGGGTTAGTGTTGGAATAAGACGGGAAGCATGCATTTAATGCCTGTGCAGCGAAGAACAACAAGCCTGCCTGAGAAAAAAAAAATGTTCCCAGGGCAGGTTTATGCCATAGTTAGGAGCAAGTGAGGAAAATCCCACAAATTGTTGGGAAGGGAAGGGAAGGGAAGGGAAGGGAAGGGAAGGGAAGGGAAGGGAAGGGAAGGGAAGGGAAGGGAAGGGAAGGGAAGGGAAGGGAAGGGAAGGGAAGGGAAGGGAAGGGAAGGGAAGGTCTGGATAGGTTTTGCTTCCTGTTAAGTGTAAACTTAGGAATTCAGTACCACTTCTAGGGGCGTGGTGGCTCAGCGGGGAAGACGCCAGGCTTGTCGATCGGAAGATCGCAAGTTCGGAGGTTCAAATCCCTAGCCCCGCGTGACTGAGTGAGCTCCCGCACTCGCCCCAGCTCTTGCCAACCTAGCGACTGTGGGGGAGCTGGGGGTGGCAACGGCCGACAGGAAGCTCTGGTGTGGGCTGGTCCATGAAGTCACGAAGAGTCGGAAGTGACTGAACGAATAAACAACAACAATATGGATGTGCATGTACCACTTTGGTGGGTAGGTAACAGCGTTCCGCGTGCGTCATGCCGGCCACATGACCGTGGAAGCGTCTTCGGACAGCGCTGGCTCTTCGGCTAACAAACGGAGATGAGCACCGGCCCCTAGAGTCGGACACGACTGCACAAATGTGCGGGGGGGAACCTTTACCTTTTTACCACTTCTAGGAGGCCAAGTTTGGCAGGTTTAGAGAACAGCCCCAAAGCCTACCAAACCTGTTGGATGGTAGGCAAAAAGTGTTCATCTCACAAGATCCTTTGTTGAAACTGCCTTCACTTCTCTGAAGGACAAGGTATCTGTCTGTCTGTCTATCTATTCTAGGTAACCTCCTTCAACTCCTTTACTTTATACTATACTATGTAACATACTATAAATTAAACATAGTATTGTAGTAAATAGGAGAACCAGTTTGATGTAGTGGTTAAGGCACCAGGCTAGAAACCAGGAGACTGGGAGTTCTAGTCCCACCTTAGGCACAAAGCCAGCTGGGTGACCTTGGGCCAGCCACTTTCTCTCAGCCCTAGGAAGAAGGAGGCAATGGCAAGCCACTTCTGAAAAACCTTGCCAAGAAAACTGCAGGGACTAGTCCAGGCAGTTGCCCCAAGAATTGGCAAGAGAGAAAAAAAGTAAATATAGTAAACTGTGACTGTTATTGATATATAACACTGTTTTCCTGAGTTAATTAGGAATTAACTTATTAACTAATTAATTATTTCTTCACTCTATTTCCCCTGCGTCTTCAGCTCTTGTAGCCAAACCCTGTTCACTTTTTCATAGACTTGCAAATGGGTTTTTCTCCCTCCCCAGCAGCCGCAGCCCCCTCTGAGGGAGCTGGCTGTACAGACTCTGCTCCGCCTCTTTTCCTCCCCGTCTCTCAGCTGTGCCTCTCAGTGGTCTTGCAGCTCCAAGAATTTGCAGTTTTCCTTCGCTGTCTGAAGACGGCCGCTGAGCTGCTCGCCTTTGGGCTGGAGCTTCTCTTTCCCGCTTCCCTGCTGTCTTCCGGCCCAACCCCTTTCTTGCTACCCCACCCCGTGCTTGCTTTCGGTTCCCTTTTATGGGACAACCTCTCCAATTAAGGAGAGGTGGGGCTGTTTCCTTCCCAGGCCGCACCAAAACTCTGTGTTGGGGTTTGTATAATACCCAGAATTTACAGCTAGATTAATTAGACAGGTGAGAGGCATTAAGTTCTGCAAGTCATTCTATCAGCAGCCATTGTTGAAGAATGATGAAAGAAGTGACTCATACCACAGCTGATATAGTTTAAGCTGGATGTGGTAGATAATGAATTTGACCTATAATGTGATTGGTCAATTTAAGTATATAAGCAGAGGAGCTCTGGTGTTCCTTCTTCTCGTTACTATCTTCATTATCATCTGTATCTGTTGGACGTTATTGGACTGTGTATTGACTGTGTATGTACAGTATATAGAGTAAATAGACTATTTTATCTAATCTCTTGTGAGTGTCTGCTTACTCAATAGAACGTATTACTCTGAGGTCTAGAAGGAACACTGGCAGCCCCAGCGCTGTATACTCTGACACTCTGCATCCCAGGAGGAAAAAGAAATGCCTGCTCACTCTGCGTGGGGAGTTCACTGTTCCACACGGCCCACTGATCAATCACTTTGCAGACCCATCTCAGACACCCTTTTTCAGTTGTAAAATACCAGGAGGGTCTCGAGCTTAGTGCAACAAAAGTCCATTTATTTGCTTGTTTATCATCTGATGAGGGGGCGTGGTGGCTCAGCGGGTAAGACACCAGGCTTGTCAATTGGAAGATCACAAGTTCGGAGGTTCGAATCCCTAGCCCCATGTGATGGAGTGAGCTCCTGCACTTGCCCCAGCTCTTGCCAACCTAGCAATTCAAAAGCATGCAAATGCAAGTAGATGAATAGGTACCACTTCGGTGGGTAGGTAACAGCATTCCACGCATGTCATGCAGCCACATGACCGTGGAAGCGTCTTCGGACAACGCTGGCTCTTCAGCTAACAAACGGAGATGAGCACCGGCCCCTAGAGTCGGACACGACTGCACAACTGTGCGGGGGGAACCTTTACTTTTATATCATCTGATGACAAAAAGCTGATCTCTGCCAACACAAATGAGTGATATTTAAAACTCCAAGAATCCAAATTAAGCCACTTAGTCCCTACATACTCTTTTGATTGACCTTGAATCTGCAACCAAGGTCCGCCATGGGTAACCCCAAAACCCAAACATCTGCCACCTGCTATCCAAAGTTGTCAGACTGAAAGATAAAAGTGGGATGTGATGGAGGAAGCATCTCCAACAATGTGTGTTAGCGGTGTCCATTTCTCATAGGGGAATATAGCTTTGATTTGCCCACCCACATTCACAAAAGTCATCTGAAAGTCATCTGATCACCGTTATCCAAAATGGACTGAATGTTTAACCATATCAAAAAAAAAAAAAAGCTGAGGAAGCCACTCTAATCGTTGCCCAACATCATCAACCAGTTTTGGCTGCTCCCTTTGAAAGGAAAGGAGTCTTCCAAAAAGATTCAGTCTTAGGGTGTGAGAGAATTTCATTTTTTACTTAGCACAATAGTTTTAATGCTGTATAGTTTCACTTACTGTGTTGCTGCCTGATCAATATCTGGTTAGTATTTGGATGGAGACCACCAGGGTTTTAGTCTCAGCTGGAAAGTTGAGAAAACATCTTGGAGAAAGACAACGTCAACCCACTTCTGTAATGTTGCCAAGAAAATTACATAGAGATACCTATGTCTCAACCCTGACTGCTCATTGGAAGGACAGATGCTGAAGCTGAAGCTCACATACTTTGGCCACCTAATGCGAAGAGAGGACTCACTGGAAAAGACCCTGATGCTGGGAAAGACTGAAGGCAAAAGGAGAAGGGGACGGCAGAGGATGAGATGGTTAGATAGCATCACCAATGTAATGAACATGAATTTGAGTAAACTCCGGGAGACAGCGGAGGACAGGAAGGCCTGGCGTGCTATGGTCCATGGGGTCACGAAGAGTCGGACACGACTAAACAACTGAACAACAACAAATCTATGTCTCACCCGAAGTTGAGGTCAACTCAAGTGAGAGTTCACCTTCTCAGTGTGCAAACTGGGAGAAAGAAAGGCAACAGTTTTAGATCACACAGGGCAATGAAGGTCATGCATTTGAATGGCAGATACAAAAACACACCAAAATGTCCCAAATTTATTTCTGTACCACAGATGAAACTACATGGGATATACATGAACCAATGATAGTTATTGATAGACCTTCAGCACCAACCATAAACTAAGAATTGCCATCAGTTCTGGGCTGGGATGCCTGTGGGCTTTGTTACAAAGATTCCTTTTACAACATTCTGCATGAGAATTTTCTCCCTTCAGTCGAAGATATATATCTGTGTCTGTCCTGCACATGGATTCCGTAGCACAGCCCTTCTGGAGGGTCACAGCTGTGCTTTTATTTTCTGGAAAACAGTAACAATAGTTAAGTGTATGTAGCAGTGGTTACATTTACCTTTCTTTAAATGCAATTTTCTGATTGAACTACCAAGAGAACCTAGACAATTAAATGGCACTATTAAAATGTTGTGCCCAAGGAACCATCCCCAACAGGAGGAATTTTACCTTGCGTCAAAAGAAGAACTGCCTGTTTTCAAACAAACCCACTGCATGGGCTTCTGCAGGAGATATACCCCAGATGTGAGGAGAGAAGCATAAAACTGCAAGTTTTTGTAAGCCTTGTGCCTGGATACGGGTGGGTGGGTGGAAGATAGATGGATAGGATAGGATAGGATAGGATAGGATAGGATAGGATAGGATAGGATGAAAATAGAAGGTAGGTAGATGGTAGATGGTAGATGATAGATGATAGATCTGCTACATCCAGACACCAAGTACTCTATGGCAGGGGTCCCCAACCTGTGGGGCTCCCGCCCACAAACCCCACCCCTGGTGCTTGTGATTGGCTCCCACCCGCGAACCCCGCCCCCTGGTCCCCAGAAATCCCGGAAACCCCGCCTCCCCAGTTTACAGAAAAATCGTCTTTTGAAACTGGTCCCTGGCGCCAAAAAGGTTGGGGACCCCTGCTCTATGGTTCCCCTGGAATTTCTCATCACTTGCACAAGTACAGTGATAATAACAGTGAAAGTCTGCTGTAACACAAACTTTCACTGTTGTGATCACCACACTTCTCCAAACCACCTACCCTGGTTTTGCTCTGCTTGAAAGGAGTTCTCTGGAAAATACTGGCATGTTATAATGCGTGTGTTTATTCACAAATACGCAAAACGATCATGGCAAAAGGCTTCAACACAGCAGTAGATAATTTCACTCTTTTGCTTCTGATCAGATCTCAAAATCCAACCAGTCTGGTGCTTCTGGATCGCACCATTCACATTTCAATCCGCCTCTTTCATTGATGCAGTACGTGTGAACACCAAAGCTTTGAACTTTCCGAAAAATCTCCAGCCATTCCTAGTCATCCCCCTGGATCACATAATGCTAAGCTATCAAGTGGTTGGTTTAATTTTGGTGTACAAGTAGTCCTTGCTTAATGACCACTATTGGGACTGGAATTTCAGTTGCTAAGCGAAGCAGTAATTAAGTGAATCCGACCCAATTTTACAACTTTTTTTGTGGGAGTCGTTAAGTGAATCACCGCGGTTATTAAGCAACCCACATGGTCGTTAAGCAAATCACATGGTTCCTCGTTGATTTTGCTTCCTGGAAGTTGGCCAGGAAGGTCGAAAATGGTGATCACATGACTGCGGGATGCTGCGATGGTCATAAATGCGAACTGGTTGCCAAGCGTCCAAATCATGATCATGTGACTGTGGAGACACTGCAACGGTCGTAAGAGTGAGGACCGGCCATAAGTTGGTTTTCCCAGCACCGTCGTAAGTCCGAACCGTCACTAAACAAATGATTGTTAAGCGAGGACTACCTGTACTTTAATGTGTGATCCAGCCATAATGGCTTAAAGTTACATACAAACCAAACCTCTATGGCTTGTTCAGTAAATCATAGTTTAAAAAACCCGGCTAGGTGTTATGTGTAAACCAGCTCTTGAGAGCAATTGGCTAACCTCAAAACATAATGTCTATGAAGGTTCTCAGTCATCCAGGTGGAATTGTCTGTAGCTTGAATCATGTCAACTGGATTTCTATTTTCTCAGTGGAAATACAGTACCACTGAGAAAATAGAAATCCAGTTGACATGATTCAAGCTACAGACTCAAAACATAATGCGTTTATCTCACAGCTTTTGAATAGCCTCCCTGTGTGTCCCATCCAGCAGCAAAATACAGCCACAGAAACCATTTCCATGCAATTTGTTGGGGTATAGAGTTTTTTCTCTCTCTCTCTCTCTTTCTCTCTCTTTTATACCTGCTCAATTTCTAGGCCTTCTCTTTACCTGCTTTTATGATATGCACGCAACGGTTCATGGCTCCAGTGCATTCCAAAAGCTGCAATCTGTTGAGGGCACACTCCCCACGCCCTGAATCTCGACAAGTGTAGCACCGCAGCCCATTGGGCTGTCCAGCAGGGATCTCTGCAGGTAGGAAAAAAAGAAGCTGTAGCAGAGATCGTGGCTTCTACCAACTACAGGTGCAAACCAGGAGGCCTGAAGGAAATCAGGTGAAAGGGAAGCAGTTAGAAAGTTGAAGCAGTTAAATAGCTGTAGAGGTTTTACTTATTGTACGCTTATGACTAAGCCTAGTAGAAAGCTGGTCTTCCTTGTCGTCATTCATTCATTCATTCCCGCCTTTTTCCAAATAACTTTAGGTGGTTCATAAAATAAAAGGTATGAAAACACAGAAACATCCACATAAAGAATTCCTACAGCCAACTGAAATAAATTAAAACCAAAACCATGATATGCCTATTGCTTTCTTGGAAAATGTTCTAAAAAATGATGCAGTTGCTGCTTTTCAGTAAAAGCATTTAGACTCACGGCACTTCGGGGATTCCATTTATTTGTTTCTGCTCGCAAGACGTGGGTCCATTTCCTACACGTGAACTTCTACAACCAAACGGGATCTGCAGAATTGTGTGTCAGCTTGAAGCAACAAACAGGGAGGGGCAGGGAGATGATAAGGTGCTGGAACAGATACACCTTGTGATGAGTAAGGAGTTGGTGACCTCCGTCAAGGGAGAGGGGAATCTGAACTGGGAAGCTTGGTCCATCCAATGCAGGCGTGTAATGGCCTGTGAGAATAACCTTGGGAGACAGGAGGAAAGGCCGCAACCTAGACAACGGTCTGACAAGAGATATCTCAGTCCACAGAAGGAATGGGGGTGGAGAAAGCGTTTCAGAAGGGACCATTCCTAGTTCTCTGGAAAGTAAAAAACAAGGGAGGGGAGAAGGGCTTTCAGACTTGCAAGAGTCTGTTACTGTAACCTTACATTAGTTCAGGTAGTCCTCAAGTTATGACCACAATAGGAAATGGAACATTTGCCGTTAAGTGGTGCAATCGTTAAGCGAAGCATCACATGACCACACCTGATTTTATGACATTTTTGCAGTGGTCGTTAAGCAAATCACATGGTCATTAAGCAAATCACGCAGTTCCCCATTGATTTTGCTAGTCGGAAGCTGACTGGGAAGGTTGCAAATGGTGATCACGTGACCCCGGGATGCTGCAACCATCGTAAATACATGCTGGTTGCCAAGCACCCAAATTTTGTTCACATGACCACAGGGATGCTTCAGTGGTCATAAGTGCGAGGACTGGTCATAAGTCACTTTTTTCAGCACCATCCTAACTTCTATCTAGACCCCTTTCAGTCAGGTTTCAGGCCTGGATATGGGACAGAAACGGCATTGGTCGCACTTATGGATGATCTCTGGCGGGAGCAGGATGGGGGCAGTGCATCCATCCTGGCTCTTCTTCAGGGCTGCAACTGGGGGGGGGGGTCAAGCGGGGCATGTGCCCCGGGCACCGCACTGGGGGGGGCGCCAAAATGACGCCCGGGGAGTGCCAAAATGACAAAATAACCCAGGTGGGGCGCAGAATCCATGTTTGCCTCGGGTGACACAGACCCTAGTTCCATCCCTGCTCTTCTTGACCTCTCAGCGGCTTTCGATACCATCGACCATGGTATCCTTTTGGGGCAGCTCAGGGAGTTGGGGGTGGGTGGCGTGGTTCTGCGCTGGTTCACCTCCTTCCTCCAGGGCTGGTCCCAATCGGTGGTGATAGGGAGCGAGAGATCCGACCCTCGGCCCCTCCTTTGTGGAGTGCCGCAGGGTTTGGTTCTCTCACCGCTCCTCCAACATCTACATGAAACCACTGGGTGAGATCATCCGTCACCACAGGATGAGGTATCATCAGTACGCTGATGATACCCGATTATACATCTCTGTCCCAGGTGAGGTAAGTGATGCTGTGACTGCCCTCTCTCGGTGCCTGGGGGCTGTGAGGGTCTGGATGGGGAACAATAGGCTTCAGCTGAATCCTGGTACGATGGAGTGGCTGTGGGTTAATGGCTCCTCTGTATCTGGGAAATTGTCATCTTTAGTTCTGGATGGGGTTGCACTGCCCCAGACAGACCCAGTGCAGAATCTAGGGGTCCTTCTGGACTCACAACTCCTGCTCGAAGAGCAGGTCGCATTTGTGGCCAGGAGGCCCTTTGTGCAATTCCATGTTGTGCGCCAGTTACGCCCTCTCCTGGATCGGGAAGCCCTCTGAACAGTCACTCATGCCCTGGTCATCTCCCATATAGACTATTGCAATGCGCTCTACATGGGGCTACCCTTGAAGAGTATCTGGAAGCTACAACTGGTCCAGAATGCGGCCGCGCGGGCAATTCTTGGTGCGCCAAGATCGGCACATGTAACACCTTTGTTGCGCGAGCTGCATTGGGTACCAGTTTGCTTCTGGGTCCAATTCAAGGTGTTGGTTATCACCTTTAAAGCCCTACATGGCATGGGGCCAGGGTATCTGAGGGACCGTCTCATCCCCATTACATCAACCCGTCCCACCCGATCATGCAGAGAGGGCATGTTACGGACCCCGTCTGTAAGAGAATTCCATTTGGCGGGGCCCAGGAAGCGGGCCTTCTCTGCAGTGGCTCCCGCCCTTTGGAACATCCTGCCCCCCGGAGGTTAGGCAAGCCCCATCACTCCTGACCTTTCGGAAGACCCTGAAGACTTGGCTCTGCCACCATGCTTGGGGCGGGGAGGGGAGTAGTTATTCCTGGGGATGGCTGGCGCCTTAGAGTGCTCCTCACATCTATACAATCCTTTATTGCCATCTCGATTTTTATTTTATATTTATATATTGTATTTTTATGTATATTTTATATTATTATGACTATTGTTTTTAACTTGTTAGCTGTGTTATAAACTGCCCAGAGTCCCTCTTCTGGGGGGAGATGGGCGGTGGCAAAATTTGAAAAATAAATAAATAAAATAAACTTTGAATGGTCACTAAATGAATGGTTGTAAGTTGAGGACTACCTAGCACTCATGCTTTTGGTTTCCTATCTGGACTATCTCAAAGGGCTGACAAGGAGGGTGTTAACAATTCCTTCCAGGGGGAAAAATATATATTAATGTAGGGCTACCAGATCTGGGCTGCAAAAAAATCCAGATCACCACCACATCAGCATAATTAATTACATTTCTTTATCTGCCTCTATTTTTACTTTTTTTCCCATAAAAAAAAATTGATTTAACAATGATACAGGGTATTAAAAAAAAGGTAAAGTTTCCCCCCGCACATTTGTGCAGTCGTGTCCGACTCTAGGGGCCGGTGCTCATCTCCGTTTGTTAGCCGAAGAGCCAGCGTAGTCCGAAGACGCTTCCACGGTCATGTGGCCGGCATATTCATTTCCCTCTTCTCTCTCAACATTATTCTATGCTTGTTTTATCATTATTATTATGTCTTATTATGATCCTTTTATTGTATTTAAAATAAAACAAACGTATCTTTTCCAAAAAGACATTATCATACATTAGACATTAAATTGATAATTACTGAGATTGTGCAATTATTACTCAATATGACATTAGTAAAGGTTCCAAGCAGAGTATATTATTATTAATTCATTACATTTCCATACTTCTTTGCTGCCATCCAGTGGTGGACTGGATAGGGTGGGGAGGTAGCTATTTATATTTAAATTTATTTACACATCTATTTCTATATCGCCCTACTTCAAAAGATTCAGGGCACTTGAAAATATGACAGAATAAGATGAAAAAAGAAGACAATGGCTTTATTGGACATACCTGGAAAACTCCTATTATTGCAGTTGGATTGGCCACAGACCTTTTGGTCGAGAAAGGCAACATCTCTCCCAATCTGGTAGAGCACCTGAACATCTTTGAAAGAAAAATTTCCGCATCCTTTTATGATGGGTTCTAGCTCTTCCCCTGGAGAGGACAATCATCCAGTGATCGTTATGCATCAGTATCATAGTCTATTCAAAGTGCTTTAGCTACAAATTTATATGCAGTACTCTAACCGTTCATCTAAAAATAATTCCATGTATTCTTCTATTATATAGAAAAATACAGTATATATAACTTTTCTATAGGGCAATTGCAGAGCTGTTACCTAGCTGTTCCAGACGACGTTTGCTTCCAAATTGCAATGTTTAACTTTTCTGTAGAAGTGGATTTAAAACACTGGTTCTCTGGAGTATTTCTTTAGCATGGTACTGCCAGAATCCAGCTGTAATGTTTACTCAGAAGTAAATTCACAGGTTGGCCAGCCGCTTAAATAAAATAAAATCTTAAGTTCTTGTGCTTTTAATTAAAAGCTTCCTGCTAAATTTGTGCTACTTTTTTTCAGTGTGGCTAAGAGATAGAGATGAAATGTTCCTGAACTGCTCATGAATTACACTTATGCAATAAACTGCTGCACCTTAAGGGGAGAGGTTTCTTTTAATTCTATTATTTTCTTTCTTGAATAAGAAAATAGCTTTTTTTTAACTACAATAGAAAATTACAAAATGACGCACGGAAACCAAGAATAAACCTCCTGTCCACCAACTGGAACAGAGAAGTTGTGTGTTTTGTCATGCACGACCTGCCGAGTTATCTCACATCGACACACACTTGTACCTGGTAGGAAGCGCTGGGAAAGCTGCACACACCGATCCGCACTCCCATAGCATTGCATCGAAGGGGCCGTCAGACCACATTCTGCTGGGTTCCCAATGCAACTTTGACACACCATCCCGTTTTGCAATCCATCTCGGTTGACTGTTTGAAATGACAGGGAGAGGGGAGAATGGAAGAACTCATTCAATTCACAGATCGAGCTCCACAATTGGGAGCAATCAAAACACCACCAAAATATGTGCAAACTTACCAGAATCTACCAAAAGATTAAAGTGCAATTTTTTAAAGTTCTTTTGATCCCTTCAGGGTGCATGAAAAAGTAAGAGAACGAGATAGAGACCCCACAAATTAGTTCAAGCGATATCCTTAGGAGATATTGCAAGTATCAAATTCCACCTAGCATTCTCTAGTTAGAGACACTTCTGCCATTAAAGGATAGTGATTAGCCTGGGATTTGCTATCTTCTGATTACTTTGGAATGGGGTGGGAAGCCCTTTGTATCGCAGCATCATTTTTGTGGCTCCCAAAGCTTTTCAGACAAACAGTAGGCCCAGGAAGGGCCAGAGAAATGTGTTTGGTTATCCCATTTTTAAGAGCAAATTCAAGAAATTAGTGGTGCAGACCGCAAAGGTAAAAGGTAAAGGTTCCCCCCGCACATTTGTGCAGTCGTGTCCGACTCTAGGGACCGGTGCTCATCTCCGTTTGTTAGCCAAAGAGCCAGCGTTGTCCGAAGACACTTCCACGGTCATGTGGCCGCATGACACACGCGGAACACTGTTACCTACCCACTGAAGTGGTACCTATTCATCTACTTGCATTTGCATGCTTTCGAATTGCTCCAGACAACACTGGCTCTTCGGCTAACTAACGGAGATGAGCATATTTATGTGTCACCCCTACAATTTACCCCAATCAGATCCACATATGCAGTTCTCAATGTCCTGTTTTGTTCAGATAAAGGGCTGTCTTATGTGCAATTTTGGGATTCTGACCGCACATAAAATACATTGTTTTAATGTAAGGATCCCAATAGTTCATCTAATGTGCAGTCTAAAATATTGATCACTCTCTTTCTTATACAGTTGACCTTACAGTTGATGAGATATGTTATCAACTGACCCACCCACTACCTCTTGGCTGTTTAGGTCTGCATTCTCTTCTCTTCCTTTGACAGCCTCCCCATAATCTGTGGCAAAAATGAAATTGAGTATTCCAAAAGAGCACCGAGAGCCAGTTTGGAGTCGTGGCACCAGGCTAGAAATTGGGGGACCTGGAGTTCTAATCCCATGAAACCAGATAGTTGACTTTGGGCCAAGAAAACTGCAGGGACATGTCCCTGTAGTTGCTTGCAGTCGAGATTTGACTCGAAGGCACCAAAAATACAAAGAACACAAGGCTGACTTCTACCTTGCATGAGGATGTCCATAGGGTGTGGTCAAAAAACTCAAGATAGTGGCCATGACAGTGTGATCAAATCTCTGCCCATTTTTTTAATGCATATTGCACCCCTGCACATATCCTTGATCATGCAGCATTTTTGTACAAATAACACTTGCAGCATCCTGGGCCAAATTTGTTTTATTTCACTGCCCCTGAACACAATTGACATGTTCAAGGAACTATGTCTCATGCCCACCAAATCACTCTCCTACAAACTCACAAACCCACAAGCCACCTAGATTACCTCAGCAGGTGTTACATTCTGCATTCCTGACATGTATCTCTTGCTTGCCCTTTTACATACCATGCAAATTCACAGGTTGGCAAAGATTCGAAGAGCAACACCACATTGTTCGGAACAAGGAACCCTTCAATCCCGCAGGGTACCTTCGGCAAGTATTTGAGGAGCCACAGCCCTGCTTTGCTGTATCTGCGCTCACTACAAAGAAAATAATAAATTACGAGATTCCTTAACATCAGCTAGAAGTATTATCTGAAGAGTCTTTCTAAATTTGTAGAATTATCTTGTACAGTTTGTTGCAATCTATGAAGTGATTTACTGTATTGTAATGGTATGTGGGAATGACATTGGGAGACAGGAGGAAGAGCCACAGACTAGACAACAGTCAGATAAAAGGCAGTTGAGTCCGCAGAAGGAAGGGGGGCATGGCAAACATCTCAGAAGGGACCCTCCCTAGTTTCTTGGACTGTAAAGGCGAGGGGGGAGAGATGTACTTTCAGACTTGCAAGATTCGCTTAATGTAACTTTACAATAAAGTTAGAGCTAGTACTTCTGGGTGTGCTTTTTGTCTGGACTACTTTGCAAGGTTGACACTTATTGAATTGCCTTTGAGAGCTGGTAGCTATTAGCTGCTGTTCCTTATTTAATTTTGTAGGAGCTAGAGAAAAATTACTTGGTTGCTTTTAGAGAATTTATGCTGCTTTGAAGAAATTAGCCTAGAAGATCCCAGATGTTGCACTGGACTATTAGTCCATTTAGTCCTGGACCCACAAAGGCATTCTGTGGGGGACAAGGGGGCAAATGATCTCATTTATGTTGTGACATCACCACATGAATGGCATGGATTATGTAATTTGCACAATATCATGACATGTGGGACATCACTGTGGCTTGTAACAGACACCTGTGCCTAGGATGACCTACTATATAAACCAAATATAGTAACCTGTGCCCCCAAAATACCTGCGATCATGCTGCTAAAAATTGGTGGCAAAATGGCTGAATTTTGAGAGAGTTGATTTTGTTTGCTTGTTATCCAAAATTCAGAGTGGGAATGGAAACAGCAATGCCCTCTCCAAGTTTCCTCACATTTTGGCATTTTTCAAGGGGTTGGGGACTGACCTCTGAGAGACAAAAGATTTCCCATTCCTACTTTTTAAACTACCCCTTTCCAAGTTCTAAACAAGGTTGCAAAATACCTCAAAGATTTGATTGGGCAATTGTGTAAGATTGCAGCCGTTTAAATCTTTATTTATTGGTATCCACATGGTATCTGGCCCCTCAATGGAATGCCACCCCAAGATTCTGTAGAGCAGTGGTCCCCAACCTTTTTGGCACCAGGGACTGGTCGTGGAAGAAAATTTTTTCACGGACCGGGGTGGTGGTTTTGCAGGCAGGAGCCAATCGCGCACATCAGGGGGTGGGGTTTGCAGACGGGAGCCAATCACGCGCACCGGGGCGGGGTAATCACACGCACTGGGGGACGGGGTTTGCAGGCGGGAGCCCCGCGGCCCACTTCCTAACAGGCCGTGGCCCACAGGTTGGGGACCCCTGCTGTAGAGAATATTGAGCGAGGAGAATCAATACTTTGAGCTGCGGACCTACAATCCCTTTTATATTCCAAACCATCCTGTCCACAAACTGCTTCTGACTCTTGAAGAACCTGGAGAGAAAACAGGAATCCATTCTTTGTCTTTGACGAACAGGGAGCAAAATACATAGAAGCGCAGTCAAATAACTGCAAATGTATTTTGAGCTCTGTAACCTTTAAAGAAGAGCCAGTTTGGTGTAGTGGTTAAGGCACCAGGCTAGAAACTGGGAGACCATGAGTTCTAGTCCCACCTTAGGCACAAAGCCAGCTGGATGACCTTGGGCCAGTCCCTCTCGCTCAGCCCTAGGAAGGAGGCAATGGAAAACCACCTCTGATATCTTGCCAAGAAAACTGCAGGAAGTAGTCCAGGAAGTCACCAGGAGTCAAAAGCTGACTCAAAGGCGCGCACACACACACACACACACACACAAACCTTTAAAGAACAAGACTTACATCCATGGTACTTCTTGATCACAAAGAAGCAGGCAGTTTGGTTGGGCCTGCAAACTTCCACTTGGGCTATAGAGCAGTTTCCGTCATTAACTAAGCACTTACGACATTCCAAGCTATTGGCTGAAGAAAAAGATATGGATGGCAAGAATCAACATTCAGCATCATCTCCACTGAACAACATAATTTCATAATCTTTCCAAACTGGCATTCTCCAGATATGGTGGGACTGGACTTCCGAGAATTCCTGGCTCAGTTCTGCATTATCTGCCCTGCATAATCTGGCCTTTCCAAATCTGGCTGGGAATTTTGGGAATGACAGTCCCCATACTTCTGTACCACACCAATTTGGGAAGATTGCAATAGCCGCCTTAAGATGGCGGTAAAATTTCTAGCACTGTATTGCTAAATTGTGCATCACCGACAAGCTGGGCACACTGTCAAGGAGGCTTTGAGGAGACCTATTCAGATATACCAGTAGAGTTCTTTAGAGCATAACTCCATTTTTTCATCCTTTAGGGAAAAACTATTTATCATGGGTTTGGTTTGGTGCACACAGTAACTTCCCCTGGGGAGTTAATCAAACTGGTAAGAACAGATACTATGCTTGTGCTTTACCAAAACGTCAAGAAGCATCGCTATTGCTGTGAGACAACCAATTATCTAGCCATTTATTAATTTATTTTCCCTAAGCGGATTCGTGTTTCCCCTTCAACATCCTTTACTGGCTCTCCTGACTGTATTGTAACAAGATGCCTCAGATTTGCTCTATGCTTCATCCCGATTGTAAAATTAATTTTAAAACAGTCTAATTATAATAATTCTTTAATCTCCCGGTTTTTCCCCTTGTTCTTACTTGAGTGTACCATATTGTAATGTGCTTGATGTTTTGGTTTTGACCACAAATAAAGTTCAGCTAATCGTTGAATTAATTATTTTTCTGGTTTGTGTTGGAGTGCGTTTTCTTGCACGCGCAGAGTATCAGAAAACGTTTAGCTTCAGAGACCAATAAGTGACGCCAGTCATTGTAGTAACTTAGTTGCAGTTGTATTAGTTACTCATGTTGTTGTTTATTCGTTCAGTCGCTTCCGACTCTTCGTGAATTCATGGACTAGCCCACGCCAGAGCTTCCTGTCGGCCGTCACCATCCCCAGCTCCCGCACGGTCGAGTCCGTCACCTCCAGAATATCATCCATCCATCTTGCCCTTGGTCGGCCCCTCTTCCTTTTGTCTTCCACTTTCCCTAGCATCAGCATCTTCTCCAGAGTATCTTGTCTTCTCATTATGTGGCCAAAGTACTTCAGTTTTGCCTTTCATATCATTCCCTCAAGTGAGCAGTCTGGCTTGATTTCCTGGAGTATGGACTGGTTTGATCTTCTTGCAGTCCAAGGCACTCTCAGAACTTTCCTCCAACACCACAGTTCAAAAGCATCTATCTTCCTTCGCTCAGCCTTCCTTATGGTCCAGCTCTCGCAGCCATAGGTTACTACGGGGAATACCATTGCTTTAACTATGTGGACCTTTGTTGTCAGTGTGATGTCTCTGCGCTTAACTATTTTATCAAGATTTGCCATTGCTCTCCTCCCAAGAAGTAGACCTCTTCATACAAACAGATACTCAGATACTATTTACAGTTCTATCCCAGATCCCTGGAAGTGTTCCAAAGTCTCCATAGTAGAAACAAACAGAAAGCAGTGAGCAGGAGCAGGGTGGGGCAAGCAGGCAGGGTCTTTTATACTCTTCAGCCTGGATCAGGTGCTGCCTGACCTTTTAAAGTATGCAGGTGTTTACCTAATAAGGCTTTATTGCTGAGACTTACTCCTCAAAAGAAGAATACACCAACAGTTTGCGCGTTACATTGAACCATAAATCAGCGGAGAGTTGATTTGACTAATAGGAATTTTGTTTCCCGTGATCTTAAAAGTAAAGGTAAAGGTTCCCCCCGCACATTTGTGCAGTCGTGTCCGACTCTAGGGGCCGGTGCTCATCTCCGTTTGTTAGCCGAAGAGCCAGCGTTGTCCGAAGACGCTTCCGCAGTCATGTGGCTGCATGACACACACGGAACACTGTTACCTTCCCACCAAAGTGGTACCTATTAATCTACTTGCAGTTGCATTCATTTGAATTGCTAGGTTGGCAAGAGCTGGGGCAAGTGCGGGAGCTCACTCCGTCACGCGGCACTCGGGTCTCGAACCGCCGAACTTGCAACCTTCCGATCGACAAGCCTGGCATCTTACCCACTGAGCCATCGTGCCCCTTCAATGATCTTACATTGAGGTTAATTCAGAAGAAGCTGCTTTGTATCTATTGGGCATGTCACAGGATGTTTAAGAAGGACTGGCTGGTTGTAGCAGCAGCCTTGCTGGTGGGGGCAACTCGGGAGTTTCAACTTGCCCTATGCTAGCCACAGTAAGGACTGAAATCAACAAGATGCTTAACAGCCTCTGGGTCAATCACTGTGTCGTGAAGTTGCATAAGATTCTTGGCTACATCCCCAGTATTTGGACGCTATTAACACTTCAACATTCTACATTTTTGTGCCAAGGGGATTAGCTAAAAGAAGTATCATACAACTCTGGAATGAGGAACACTGCATTTGATTTGCATCAGTGCCTTCTGGATATGTTCTGTTTGTCAACGTTTCAATTCCCCCCCCCCAAAAAAAAAAAAGCCAAGAAAAAGACTTTCCGGTCACATTTTTAGAAGACTCCCTTGGACTGCAAGGAGGTCAAATCAGTCAATCCTAAAGGAAATCAACCCTGATTGCTCATTGGAAGGACAGATACTGAAGCTGAAGCTCAAATACTTTGGCCACCTAATGCGAAGAGAGGACTCACTGGAAAAGATCCTGATGCTGGGAAAGACTGAAGGCAAAAGGAGAAGGAGACGGCAGAGGATGAGACGGTTAGATAGCATCACCGATGTAATGAACATGAATTTGAGTAAACTCCGGGAGACAGTGGAGGACAGGAAGGCCTGGCGTGCTATGGTCCATGAGGTCACAAAGAGTCGGACACGACTAAACGACTGAACAACAACAGACATAATTTCCCAGGCTTCATTTTTCTTTCCCTTTTTAAATTATCATTATGATGATTAATGTTGAGGCTGCATTACATGGTTACTCCTGTCATACGTATTCTTTTAATTCTGTAAACGGGTTGGAAACAAATAAAAATGGCAGTGCCCTGAAGTATAAGCAGACCAAACCATCTGCTTTCCCACAGCATGCTAGGCCACGCACACAATAAACTAGCCAAGGTGAATCGAGGTTAACAAATCAAGGTTAATGGTAAGCAACTCTAGCAATGCTGTGTAAATGTAGCTACTAGGCGTAACTGATCTGTTAAGTGTGTTGTGCAAATGCAGACCTTTCGTTTTTAATCCCCCTTCATTTGCCCTGTAACAGTCTGGTCAACCTTCCCAACCTAGTAATATGAAACTCTGCTGGCTAGAGATGATGGGAGTTAGTGCAATGCATCTGTTGGACATCTGGTTCAAGAAGGATGCTTGGGTCTATGAACCAGCGTTGAGCTCCACTGCCACCCTTGTTTCCTTCTCATTGCCCCCCACGTGAATGGAGTTCTTAAAAACAGTGATGCAGGGTGTGGCCCACTAAATAGATGGGGAATCCAATGGGGACTATATTGGAACTGAGTAGTTTTACTGCCTGGAATGAAAAGCATTGATACACCTTATTATTTAAAACAATACATGAAGTTTTGGGTCTATGTTGCCAGACTTTTGAAAACAAATGTCTTAAGTGTTAAGGTCTTCAGCTGATCTTGACTGATCTAAAATGTATGTATGTATGTATGTATGTATGTATGTATGTATGTATGTATGTGTATATTAGTAGGTCACAGACTGTGTTGGTCCTTAAATGAGAGGCCACAGGGCTGTAGGCTGGAGTGAAAGTTAAAAAAATGGAAGGAGGCACCAGGAAATCCCTCGCTGAAAAAACTGAATGGATGTGTCACCAGACTTCCATCCCAACTTGAAGACTTCATCTTTGCTTTGACTTTATAAACCATCCAGACAACTTTAAAATAATACATTGGTATCATTTCAAATGCCGACCTATACTTAGACTGTGGGGCTTCACGTGTGTCTTATACAGACACAAGAACAGAGAGAGAAATAATCTGCACTTACCCATGCCAAGACAGAAAATGAAGATTGCAATGGACCCTTTAACCATCACAGCAACTCTATCAGAGAAGGGTGAAACACAGCAAATGATAATGTGCTTTGGAGACATGGAATTTGTCCACAATCAGTTTCAGAAATGAGTATCTACCAGATGGGGCAGGATTCTGCCACAGCACCTTCACAGTAGGATCTGTAGCAAAGATACTAATTGTGCATGAAGAGCAAGGAGGAGAAAGAGAAGAGTTTCAAAACTGACCCCATCCTTTTTCTGCTGGAGACAACCAACCCCTAGCCTCCTTCACCCCCATCTACCTACCATTCCTTATAAAATGTGGGATCAGGTACATCCTAGCAACCTTCAAGCAAAGGAATTCAAAGAATAAAAGCTGAGCAAAGCCTGGACATTTCAGGTTGCTTAAAATAAAAAGCTAAAGAAAGTGATTTGGCGACCCCCCCCCCTTTGTATTATCTTACCGGCAGTTGATGACCTTGCTGAGACGAAGGGATGTCCTGGAACCCATTCTTGGTGAAAGATGGCCAAGCCAGGATGAGTTGGATTGTCCCTCCTTCAAATGGAGAAGCGGAGGGGTGGGGTTTCCTGCTACTCCAGTTTTCCCTGAATAAGCCAAATTTAACGCCACATCGCTTTGTTCAATTTTTTTACACCCCCTCAAAAGAGCAATCTCAATTTTGATGGAACTCTGCCTATGCTCCAGTCCTGTCTCCTCCTTTCTCTGCATCACTTGAATGAGTATATATTGTATTATGTACAGTTAGGCCACAGGATACAGTATTTCCAGACACCAGGCAGTTAAATTGCAACACATGCAACCGTTTGGCCAGCAAGCAAGCAATGAGACATTTGGGCAATCTTGTGAAAGCCTGTGAATGTTGGCTCCTTCAACTGCTGTACTGAGGTTCAGGTATTCTCCAGAATAATTCTTAGAATGGTTTTCAGGTATAAGTAAGTCAAGTTTGGGGGGCGTGGTGGCTCAGCGGGTAAGATGCCAGGCTTGTCGATCGGAAGATCGCAAGTTCGGAGGTTCGAATCCCTAGCCCCGCGTGACGGAGTGAGCTCCCGGACTCGCCCCAGCTCTTGCCAACCTAGCAATTTGAAAGCCTGCAAATGCAAGTAGATGATTAGGTACCACTTCGGTGGGTAGGTAACAGCGTTCCGCGTGCGTCATGCTGGCCACATGACCGCGGAAGCGTCTTTGGACAACACTGGCTCTTCAGCTAACAAATGGAGATGAGCACCAGCCCCTAGAGTCAGACACGACACGACTGCACAAATGTGCGGGGGGAACCTTTACCTTTTTTTTTTTAATGACTGCAGAGTATCTTCCCTGCACCAAGGACAGATTGGTTCAATCCTGGAACCTCTAGATGAGAGCCTTGGGCAGACAGCGACGGGAAACAGCTCTACCTAAATTCATGGGCAGTCACTGGGAGTAACCAGCCCTCTGGATTCATACATTGCATTAAGCCACAATGTGCTTTGTGTAGTTTGGGCTGTGTTGTGTGAACACAGCTACTGTGGTCTGTAAACCAGGATGGTGGCATAACTTGAAGGAATCAGGACATCATTACATCCCATAGTATGATGCATAACCGAGCCCCTGTCAGTAGCAGGTTCTTTTGATCCTCAAATTGCACAAGTCCCAGGAAGACTTCCAATTCCAAGCCTTGCTTGGGATGGGGGGGGGGGGAACAGTTCCTCCTGGGGATGGCTGGTGCCATAGAGCTCTTTTAATACAAGCCCATCACCTCTTGGATTTTATATTTATTTTAATTATGACTGTATTATATTATATGTCATTTTAATTGTTTGATTTTAATTGTTTGGTTTTTGTAAACCACCCAGAGTCCCCCTAGGCTAAGGGGAGATGGAGTGGTGATATAAATCGAATAATAAATAAATAAATAAATAAATAAAATTTGGCTCTAGAATCCGTCCTCTCATATGTCTGCAGAGATCAGGTTCCTCACCGATCCACCACCCCGCTCTGTCTTTGCCTCCGTTTAATCTGACAATCTGCTTTTCTCTTGAGACTCAAGACGAGTTGACAATACTGTGCAGTTACAAACAGGAAATGTTCACTGTGTGCCTCCAAGGAGCATTGTTGTTTATTCGTTCAGTCGCTTCCGACTCTCCATGACTTCATGGACCAGCCATGAGGAGGGAGCATACTTGGCTCTTGCACATTACAAAGTGCAGTAGAAGTGGAGCATTGTTTGTAAGTGGTTGTCAAACATGTGCAGAGCAGTGTCCCCAGGCTGGTATTTATATATATTGATATATATTATATCTATTGTAAACTGCCCAGAGTCCCCCTTTTCTGGGGGAGATTTGTTGTTTATTCGTTTAGTCGCTTCCGACTCTTTGTGACTTCATGGACCAGCCCACGCCAGAGCTTCCTGTCGGCCGTCGCCACCCCCAGCTCCTCCACGGTCGAGTCCGTCACCTCCAGAATATCATCCATCCATCTTGCCCTTGGTCGGCCCCTCTTCCTTTTGCCTTCCACTTTCCCTAGCATCAGCATCTTCTCCAGGGTATCCTGTCTTCTCATTATGTGGCCAAAGTTCTTCAGTTTTGCCTTTCATATCATTCCCTCAAGTGAGCAGTCTGGCTTTATTTCCTGGAGTATGGACTGGTTTGATCTTCTTGCAGTCCAAGGCACTCTCAGAATTTTCCTCCAACACCACAGTTCAAAAGCATCTATCTTCCTTCGCTCAGCCTTCCTTATGCTCCAGCCCTCGCAGCCATAGGTTACTACAGGGAATACCATTGCTTTAACTATGCGGACCTTTGTCGTCAGTGTGATGTCTCTGCTCTTAACTATTTTATCAAGGAGCATATTCTAAATCAGAGCTTTCCAAACTGTGTGTCGGGACACGTTAGCGTGTCAGCTGCAATGTCTGGGTGTGTCGCGGCTGCTGCTGCCTCCGAGCCCTGCCAGGATTCTGCGCAGGTCCTAGTGCCTGCCTTGTGCCCTGCTTTAAGTTTGTGTCGCGAAATGATTCCCTGCTGTAAGAGTGTGTTGTGAAATGATGCATGTCTAAAAAGTGTGTCACCAACATGAAAAGTTTGGAAAGCTCTGTTCTAAATAATATGAAAGCAGCCTAACCCCACCTCTTAGCAGCTGCTCTTTCAAAGTAACACCACCCCTCTGGACCTGGAATTTGTTTTAGAAAGGTCTGTTATTTTTTCATTTTGTTTGGCCTATGAGCAGACATAAATCTGATTTAGGACAGGTGACAGCAGCTCAGCTCAGCGCAGCTGAGACCCACAGCCTATTTAGGGGTTCCCACAACCAACTCCCCCAAGATTACACTGCCAAAATCCAGCCTTTAAACTGCAGCGGCATAATTTATAATTTTTCACTCTTCTCCTTCCCCCCACCAAACATATAAGCAGCAAAACGAGTGCATTCAGTCTCGAATAGATTTAATACTGCTACTGGATCTAAGAGGCAAGTCTGCCATCTAAACTGCTTGAATGATGACGACATGGGATGAGATTTCAAAGAATTTGAGAAATAATAGAAGGTTTTCTCTAAGATCTTTTTATTAATGATGCTTGGGAAACATTACTACAGCATGGGAGGAAACAGGGAAGAAAGGATCTTGTTTGGTCATTTGCTCAGCATGCAATTTGATATAAATTCAAGGCACACCCACAACAATTGCAATTCAACATCTATCTAGATCAGTGTTTCTCAACCTCAACGACTTTAAGATGGGTAGACTTCAGCTCCCAGAATTCCCCAGCCAGCATGCTGGGTATCCTGGATGATAACATAGGCCAGGATAGGCCACAAAACGACAGAAGGTTGCGTAGGTGGTTCTCTGCCGATCACACTTGGGAGTCTCAAAGACCGATGACCAGTATCTGTTCATCTCGGGTGGTACAGGTGTAGGACCATGATATGCATTCTTTCAGCGCCCCAATAGCATGGCAGAGGCAGCATCCTTCCGTCGAAGTTTATACAGGTGCTGAATGATGGCATAGTTCGCCCTGGAAATGGATTTATTAGTCCAGTCTGGATTTATAATAGATTTATTAGTCCAGTCTGGACTTATAATAGATTTATTAGTCCAGTCAAGCAGCAGATGGCTTCCATTTACAGGGAAACCAACACTGGGCATGCTCCTGTAGAAGTTCCACAACCTGCTGTGAAGTCAGACCACCAAACCGAAGGTCACGAGCGGTGGAAATCAGGGCGTCTGCTCCCATTTTAGGCTCCTGGGGGTATTTAATAGCGAAGTCCAAGAAGATGTCCCTCCACGAACCAGTAGTCGGGAACAGAGCCTGAAGCAGAGGCTGCCGGAGCCGATGGACGGGGTGCATCTGGAGATGGCAATGGCTACGGAGCTGATGCTGGAGAGGCCCACTTGAGGAACTGGAGCTGTTTCTTTATCGCCCCCGCAGAGCGTCCCGGGAAGAAGGGGATCAGCAGCTGAAGAAGCTCCTTCTTTAGCATCCCGACACTCCAGAGTTGGTCTGCATGCTGCTGTAGAGACTGGTCGTCCTCCGTAGACCAGGTAAGCCGTTTGGATGGAAGAGCTGCCACTCACTCAGCATCCAATTCCACAGGAGGGCGATGAGATTTGTGCATGCTCTGGCTCTGCTGGGATGGAAACTGGATACTGCAGGAGAGGAATTGACTGGAGCTGGAGGTAACGGTACTGCCAGAAGGATCTACGCCTCCTGCATTTCCCACAATTCTGCTGTTGTCCTGAATTCTATATAAATTTAATAAATTATTATTATTATTATTATTACTACTACTACTACTACTACTACTATTATTCCAGGGGGATCAAGACGTTTCTTTGTTGCTTAGGAACCAGCAGAAAAGACCCCCTGCAAGGGGGTTAGCCCAACAGGGGGGTGGCCTGGATCTTAGGTGCAATGGGGGATGACCTCCCCATCGTACCCTATCCAGCAGTCACCACGAGGAGGCGCCCAGGCCGTGTAACTAAGAGAGTCATAGTTACTCTATGAGTCGAGAAACACTGACCCAGACTTCCGGTGGGGACATGGCGGACTGAATAGCTGTGCTTGTGGGCTCCGCGAGCAGAACTGACAACGCGGCAATTTTTCGAGCTCAGGCAGGTTTTCCCTGAAGCTCAGGAGCATTTTTCCGGAGAAAGGAAAACACTCAGAGTCACCCCATCTGTCCTCCGGACGGTTGCTGGCAGCCAGAAAATCGCAAACAGCATTCGCACTCGACTGGTAAGAGCAGCCGGGAGGCTGGGGCGTCATCATTTCCAAGCCGCACTGTAGCCTTAAAGGGACATTAAGACCGGCCACCCCATTTCTAAATCACCCAATTTATTTTTCTTTTAAGTATGTATATCCCTAAGAGAGGCTTTCTACAGCAAGGAGAAACGCGTTCTCTTGGCACTTATTGTTATTTTTGTGATTAATTTATTTTAAGAAAAAAAGTATTAAGTCTTGGATTTTGCTTTCCATCCAAATATTAAGGTTGAGAGTATGTAATCGTCTCCCTCTTATTATGTTTGTACTAAATTTGAAGATTTTAGCATTTTCCGACACATTGAATCTGCTTTTCTGTACTTTCAGCTTTCTGCTGCTACTTTCCCTGGGACTGCCTGTTATCATACTTTCACTTGTGTAAAAACGTCTCAGAATTTTCCTATTATCTCCCACTTCCGCTGGTTAAGTACCTAGGGGGCGCCATAATCTACTGTGTGAGACATGGAGGATTTCAATCAGACTCTCTCAGATTTCCATCGAGACCTTAAACAGATTCTTTTTGATTCCTGTCAAGTTTTTATGCAAGGCATTCAGGACATGGTGGAAAATACGAGGTTTAAAAAGCGTCATCTGGTTGGGGATGTCATGGAAGAAATTGAAGAGCTTGACGACGATAGAAATGTTTCTTCTAACAGCGAGATCCAGGCTTCTGTTGAAATGCTAGATGAAGAGCGGATAGTTGAGTTGAAGAAATTAAAGGGACAGACCGAGTTACAGGCCATTAATGAAATTGATTTTCTGATGGAATGTTATTATGTATGGGAGGCTTTCTGTTGAGAAGTCCGATTTTTTAAGGGGGGCAGTTGGGCTGTTTGATTGCTTTATGAAAAAAGCTGTGTATTGTGGCGATATATAAATGCTCTGGTTTATTTTGAAGTGGGGTAAAGGTTTAAGAATATTTATCTGGATTGCTTCTAGGGCTTGTTTTACTTCATTTTTAATTATTTGGATTAAGATTAATAAGGTATAATAATGTTTGGTTTTAGGATTAATATGATTAGGATTATTATATTTGTTGTATTAATTATAATGGCAGACAATTTATATGCTTTTTAGTTTGAGTCTTATAGTAGACAGAAATGTATGGAATAGTAGTAGGAAGGAAATAATAATTATCTTTGGGGGAGAAAGTTGATTAGGAGATAGGTAGGTAGGTAGGTAGGTAGGTAGATAGATAGATGATAGATAGATAGATAGATAGATAGATAGATAGATAGATAGATAGATAGATAGATTTCTTCTTTTTCTTTTAATATAAGGGGATGGAGCAACTGTATTTAGTGATTTTTATAATGTGCCAATGGAATGATTTATAGAAATAATGTGATTTTGGTTTAATATAGAGTAAGGGATTATGAAAATTTGTTGTATATCCTTGCTCTTAAAAGTTGGAAGTCACCTCTTCTTGTAATCTTTTAAGAAAATTTCTGTTTTTCACACTTTAGTTTTTTTTCTTTTTGTAGTTTTTATCTTTGTCTTAAATCTAATAAGCTTCAACTGGTCCAGAATGCGACCAAGCGGACAGTTATTGGGGCCAGAAGATCGGCACATGTGACACCTCTGCTGCGTGAGCTGCATTGGGTACCAGTTTGCTTCCGGGTCCAATTCAAAGTGTTGGTTATCACCTTTAAAGCCCTACATGGCATGGGGCCAGGGACCGTCTCATCCCCGTTACATCAACCCATCCCACCCGATCAGTCAGAGAGGGCTTGCTGCGGACCTCATCGACTAGAGTTCCATCTAGCGGGGTCCAGGAGGCGGGCCTTCTCTGCAGTTGCGCCCACCCTTTGGAATACCTTACCCCCAGAGCTGAGGTGGGTTTCCTCGCTCCCAACCTTTCAGATAGACCTAAAAGACCTGGTTCTGCCAGCTTGCCTGGGAGGGAAATGCCAACAGTTCCTCTTGGGGATGGCTGGTCCCATGAAGCCTCCCAGTATTACCATTTTTAACATCTTTTATACTTGGATGTTATTTATTTATTATATTGTAACTTTATATTTTTGTTTTAACTATGTTTTATTGTGAACTGCCCAGGGTCCCCGATGGGGGAGATGGGCGGTAATATAAATTTAATAAATAAATAAATAATAAAATTCTTATTAAAAAAAAGAGAAACACTGACCCAGATGCTTTTTATTCCAACAAATGCACGGCACCACCCTCTAGTGGCAAGCCAAGGGAGTGCCACCAGAAGTAAAGCAACAGAGAAATCTTAAGATTCAACCTTGTGCTCCAACCAAGCCTTGCTGTTGGTCAGCCCCACGGCTTACACTGGGATCTAACTCTGGAAAACAGGACTAGACAAGGATTTACACCCCACCAAATATTGCACCCCCCTTTTCTTTTCTCCTCCTTTCACACTTCTGGTTAGCCATCCCGAGGCTGGGCCAGTAATTTGCAACGAAACCCTTAACCTCTCATTCAAACTCAGTATGTCCATGCCAGAATTGAGAGGGGCAATACATTTAAAAGAGTAAATAATTACTGGGCTGATGGAGCCTTCTGAGACTTCTGAGGCTCATCTAAACTTGCTCTCCAGAACATCGAAGCATAAGCAAACGGTCGTTCCTAGCCCTCAAGACTTTACAGGCAACCGTACGTAGTAGCTGGTTAGTGACAGAAGCTAAGTGAGGGAGTATCAATGACAAGGCATCCAAGGAAGATCAGAAATGGGAGTAAGGAAAGTCATCTTATTCTACTGCAGCCAGGCCAGCTGAGAATAGTTGCAGCCCACCTGGAGGAGACTAGATGGGCAAACTGTTGTAGCCACATCAGACAGCACTTTCAAAGGCTTTCATAAGAACGCGCTGGGAGTCAGCAGCCAGCTCTTCCAGGCACTGTCTCAACATGGAGTAAGTGGTGTGAAAAGAAATACCCCCGGAGGCCAGCGCTCCGTAAATCGGGATCCGGTGGACGAAAAGATTGGCCACCACCAGGCCTGCGCCAGTGGCCTTTCCCAGCAACTTGATCACCACGTCCTTGTTGATGCTACGGCCTAGAGAACTGTGCACTTCTGCTCTCAGGACCTCCATGGGTTTCCCGGAATGTTCCGCCAGTCGGGACAAAGATGCTGCATCGAGGCCAAAGTCCTGCCGGTAAGTGGTCAACTTCCTCAGCAAAATTGAAACGTCGCAGGTGAAGGCCAGGCCCGGCAAAGGGACAGCAGCTACCAAGCTAGAAGTCAAAGCCACCTTCCAGACCTCCTGTTGAAGGAGCTTCTTCTTCTTCTCTATGATCACCGTGGAGACATTGGGCAGAGACAAGAGAAAAGCCTGGCGCTTATGGGCTGGCAATTCTTGCTCCATAGTTTCCTCAAGAGCCTGGAAGTCAAACTTGTCGATTTTAAAACTGTTGAGAAGGAACACCTTGGCATCGCCCAGTCCGGCCTCGGAAAGCTTGTCCTGGCAGTCATTTCTGATCACCTCCAGAACTTCTGCTTCGCTGAGAGGATTCTTCTTCCTCCGCATGGCCTCCAAATCATTGTCTACCTTGGTGCGTACAAAGTAGAACTGCTTTCCCTGCCGGACAATGGCTTTGGCCAAACGAACATGGTTTTCCTTAAATCGCTCAGTAGCCAGGATGATAAAAAAATCGTAACGGGGAAACCCCACAGCTTCTAAGTACCCATCAGCCTGGAAGTTGGGAGTTCCCACACCGGGGAGATCCCACAGGGTGACATTGGCATGCCCAGGATAAGGATACGGTGTGGGCTGCATTGTGGTCTCTGTCACGCCTGTTTCGGCAGCCCCTTCGTCTTCATCACTCATACCCCTCAAGGCATTGACAAATGTGGATTTTCCAGCGCCTGATTCTCCTGTGACCGCAATATCAAGCTGGGTGTTCCAGATGGCTTCCAGACTGCACTGGATTCGGGTCACCACCTCAGAGAGGCCTCCCAGTTCGTAGGCTTCCTGCATCTCGGCAATCTCTCGCTCGCTGATGTCTTCAAAGCTCGAGCGGGTGGGCTCTACCACCCTGTGGAAAGATGCAAGGAAAGGTCAAAGGCATGGATGGAGAACTTGGATTGAGATCCTGCAGCAGTATTAAATGTCAGGAAGGTAAACCAAGGCAGGGGGAACACAGATTCAAAGAAAATATTAAATACAGGTAGTCCTCGACTTACGACCATAATTAGAACCAGAACTCCGGTCGCTAAGCGATGAGGTCATTAAGTGAGCCATCATGTGACCATGCCCGATTTTACAACCTTTTTTGTCATGGTCGTTAAGCGAATCCAGCTTCCACCATTGATTTTGCTTGTCAGAAGCCAGCTGGGAAGGTCGCAAATCGCCCTTTATTGTAAACTGCCCAGAGTCCCTCCTCTGGGGGGCGATGGGCGGTGGCAAAACTTGATGGATGAATAAATAAATAAAATAAATGGCGATCACATGACCCCAGGATACTGCAACCATTGTAAATACATGCCAGTTGCCAAGCGCCCGAATTTTGATCACGTGACCGTAGGGATGCTGTGACGGTCATAAGTGTGAGGACCAGTCATAAATCACTTTTTTCAGCGCCATCATAACTTCAAACTGTCACTAAACAAATGGTCGTAAGTCAAGGACTACCTGTATTCATTACATTCAGCATCCTTTGGAAAACAAAGTAGCCCAAAAAACGACCTACAAATGATTTTATCTTCTGTAACATACTCAAGAAAAATAAATCTAATCCCAAATGATTAGCCATGATATCTAAACAGAAAATTTCATGTTTGGGAATTGGTCTACAATCTGTTTCAGAAATGAGTATCTGCCACATGGGGCAGGATTTTGCCATAGGGCCTTCATAGTAGGATCTGTGCCAAACACACTAATTGTGCATGAAGAGCTAGGAGAAGGAGGAGGAATGGTAGTAGTAGTTTTAAAACTGACCCTATCCTTTTTCTTCTGGAGACAGCCAATCCCCCCCTCCTTCACCCCCCTCTCTACCATTCCTTATAAAATGCAGGATCAGGTACATCCCCAGCAATTCCAAGCAAAGGACTGCGAAGAGTAAAAGTTGAGCAAAGGCTGCACATTGTAGGTTGCTTAAAGTAAGAAGCTAAACAAAGAGATACAGATTTGGGAATAATATGGCCAGCTTGATCCTTTGCACTAAGCTATGATTTCTTTAATGATGCTTGGTTGGATAAGCATGCTGGCTGGGGAACTCTGGGAGTTGAAGTCCACACAGCTTAAGGTAGCCAAGGTTGAGAAACATTGGTTTATAGACTAGACTCAGGCGTTCTCTGAATATGGGCACGGGTGTTTCCATCCTCACTTTCTGAGCTTCAGAAATATCAGCCTGGGAAAGTGATCCAGTGGGATCAGCTATGGGAAGGAGAATGTTGGCGTATTCGGGCTTTTGACCAGATCCCGGGGAGGGCAATTCCACCTTTCTGTTGGCAGACTGCCATACCAACCTCTCGTACTGGTGGACATCCTTCAGCAAATCTTCTCGCAGCTTGGGGCAGTTGAGGGCATAAGGCTCAAAAGCCGAGATCAGGAATATAAAGGGTTTCCGGAGAGGGAGGGTCCCCAGGGATTCAGCACAGACCCTCCGGAGGGCCAGGAGGACTTCAGATCGATTGTAACGCTCCCCCATCAACCGTTTGAGAGTGTGAAGTTCCAGATCAGCCTTGGTCCGAGCAAAATAGACCTTCTTACCCGCCTTCTGGGCCTTCAGAGCCAGGCGGGTGTGGGAATCTTCAAACCTGTTATCGGTTACCAAGACAAGCAGGTTGGCCTCCTTCATCCATAAATCTGTGTGTTGTTCCTCGCCATCCATCGACAGTTCCCACAGCAGTAAATTACAATGAGACGGGTCAGGGTACATGATGGGCTTCTCAGATTTCACCCGGCCCCCCACGGGGGCTGCTCCAACCTCATCTTCTGTCATCCCTCGCACGGCATTAAGAAGAGCCGATTTGCCCACCCCGGATTTCCCCACGAAGATGACAGAAACATCCCCGCAATCAGGCGAATCCGGAGCAGAGCTCGGAGAGGTCTCCAAGGACATGATAGGTGTTGGTCAAGCGATTTTTTTTTCCTTCTGAGGAGGCTGTAAACCTGTGAAGAAAGACAGACAGAAGCCAGAGAGGAAGAAAATGGGTTATTTAGGCTCAAATCAAATCCTAAGCTTGGCCATAAATATTTTAAGCAGCAGCCAGTCACAGATACCAAACCAATTGGCCTCAGGCCAAGAACGCAACATGGATAATAATTTCATTTCATGTCACTGCATGTCCATAAAAATAGAGATGGGTACACTTTCCCCTCCTTTATGACAAAGGGCTTATTGGTTATTTATTTATTATTTTTTATTTTATTATTATTATTATTATTATTATTATTACTATTATTATTATTATTATTTTATTATTATTCAGGCCTCTTCTCTTTTCCAGTCAGCAAAAAAAAAAAGGGAACATATTAATGTCTGATTTACGTTTCTCAAACTTGGCAACTTGAAGATGGGTGGACTTCAACTCCCAGAATTCCCCAGCCAGCTAGCGGCCAGCTAACTGAGGATGCTGGAAAGGCCCAGGAAGGTTGATTTTTAGAGCTGCCCAGAGAGGGCAAGCCCTGAACATGAGCATTCCCGATTCTCACGGCCCAGCAACCCGGCTTGCAGGAAGACGCTTCGCTTCTTGATCAACCCGGGCTCGGGCCACGGCAAAGCCTCCCTCCCTACCTGCGGGTCGCCCCTTGAAGGATCAACAGCGGGTCAGGCGTCCAGTGGAGCCGGTGCGCGCGGCAGACGGGATTCCCGGGGAGACAAGCGCCCGCCCTGCGCCCCCCTCGCTCGGCGTCCCTGCGGCGGGGTGGAGTCCCCTCCGGCGACTTCCGTTTCTCCGGCCGCCCCGCCGCGCCGCCGCTGCTGCGCTCCGCGCTCCGCGCTCCTCCCCGGCGCGTCAGAAGGGGCGTCTTTGCGGCGCCGCGGTGCGAGCGGCCGCCGGAGGGGAAGGTAGAAAGTGGCCTCTGGATCGCGCTCCGCTGCTCCTGCTCGGCCGTCCCGGAAAGCGCGCCGGAGGCTCCCCGCGCGGGGCAGGGGAAGGCAGGGGCAGGCAGGGGCGGACCGGCTGCCCGCGGGTGGGCTTGGCCGCGGGTTTCTGCATCGCCACCCCCGACGGAGGCGAAGCGGCGCCTGCACCCCTTTGGAGGAGGGGGTGAGCGGCTCTTTCCCGCAGCCCCGGGAAGTGGCGAAGGGGGTGGGGGTGGGGGGTCACCTGGAAAGGCGGCGGGTGGGCGATCCCGGAGCCGCCCAACAAGGGGCAGGGCGCCTTCGCGCAGCGCCCGCTAAGCCCGCGGACCAGCTTCCGGATGCGCGGGCGACCTTCGGAGCGCAGCGAAAGGGTGGGCGTTTTCCGTATCTCCTGGCTGCCCCCCCCCCCTTGTCGTCCGCGGTGTGGCAGGCCGAGGGCCCTTTCCCGAAGGCGGGGGTCGAGATGCCGTAGCTTCCGTTTTCTCCCGATCGCGGCCTGAGCCTGGGGAGAGCGGGAGGCACCGCGAGGGAAAAGGCGCAGCAGCCTCGGAGCATCTTGAGCGGAAGGGGCTCTGGCCCCCTTTCAGGGCAGACCTTCGTTTAAGCCACGCCTGCTGGGGTGCCCCCATTGCCCGGTCGCTCCTGATGGACCTGGGTGGCCACGTCTTGTCCCCAGCCTGAAGCAAGCGGGGAACGGGCAGAACTCCCAACAGTTGCAGGATGGATTTTGCTTTGCAGCAAGACTCTTGTGATTCCGGAGGGCCTGCACAGCCCGATGCTAGAGATGGGGCTGGAGAAAGGATGACAGTGCAGGGTTGCAGGCGGTTGTGTGAAGGAGGCTCAGCCTGGATTCTCCCCAGAAGGCTCCTGCATGGGCCATACTCACCTGCCCTCTTTTTCCTCTGCAGCTCAGCCATGGCCAGCTCCCCCTATCTAAACGAAGCGGAGCTGAGGAAGCTCCAGGTCCAATATCTGGCCCAGGACGCAGTCACGGCTGCCTCCCAAATCCAGGAACTGCTGGATTTTCTGAACTCCTTCAAGGTCCAGGTTGGGATCCTAGGAGAGCGCGGCACAGGGGTAAGCATGCTGGTTAAGGCTCTGCTGGGCCAGCCCCGCCAGGTGACCGATCTTGCTGCTTACTTCCGGGAACGGCCCATCGACTCGGAGGAAATCCACTTCCATCCCACCTTCCCCCACCTCACCTTGCACGACCTGCCTGGCTTTGAGGCCACTGAGAAGCCAGCTGCCTATCTCAAGAGCCTGGGTGACCTAAACCGATTCAACTGCTTTGTGATGGTGGTGGGGACCACGGGCTTGAGAGACATTCATCTAGAAGTCCTCAAGGCTATCAAGCAGAGGAGGAAACCTTTCCTGGTGGCTCGCACCAAGATCGACTTGGATCTGCACACAGCTGGAAGGCGGCTTCGATACAGGTACAACCCTGCAGAGCAGATGGACCAGATCCGGAAGGAGTTGGCAGAGAGGTTAGCCAAGGACCGACTGGAGGCCAAGAAGGTTTTCCTGGTGTCTGGGTTGCATACTGAGAGATATGATTTTGCCTGGTTCGAGGACACTTTGGAAGGAGAAGTGCTCAACTTGAAAAGGTAAAGTTGTCTGGAGTTTGAGGAAGGTCTGATTTAGTTAGACCAGAACATCTGACTTCTCTTACAGGGCTGGAAAAGAAGAGGTATGTCAGGAAACAGGCGACGAACCACACTGAGCCGTTATTGTAACTCTAGTTTCTTTATTGCTCTTGCCATATAACAGAATCTTGCCAGACTAAAGGTACACTTATAAGCCCTATGGGTAAATATTCAGCGATGGCTCTGAGGCGGGGGTACCTTGAGCCTCTTAACTTTCCCACCAGTGGAATCCAGACTGTGCAATCTTTTATCTGCCTGGAATGCGCCCCCTCCCTCTTGGGAAGGAGCAGCTGCTCTGAACTCCATCACAGGTATCTGGCTGTCACATCTCTGTACAACACCGTTCTACCATTTAGCATTAGCCTGTCGAACACGACCACCTATTTTCCTTGTGTTTGCTATATGGGAGTCAAATAAACATGCTAAATCAGAACTCTATTAAAACAGAGAGAGTAGGAAAAGTCCCTGATAACATAGCGCAAAACTTTCACACTCTGACTTCCTTTAGCATCCTGTATAGATAGTCCTCATTTAGCAACCACAGTTGGGACCGGCAGCTCTGTCATTAAGCAAAGCAGTCACTAAGTGGGAAATCACATGACTGCGAGTGGGCTTTCCTTTTTCCCACTCCCTCGCCCATTGGAATGCTCACCACGGTGCTGGGATAATTAGCAAGAAAGGATTTGATGTTTGTATTTATATTAATTGGAGAGGAAGGGAATACAAGAGAGTAAACAGACACTCAGTGGGGAATACACGTCTAAAGGAATGTGGTGGCGCCAGCAGCCCCGAGCGCACTCAGGACTGGGAACCATAAGTGTGCTACACAAATGTATTCCCCATTGTGTATCTGCCTACTCTCTTGTAATCCCTTCCTCTCCAATCTCTCCACTCTGCAAGCGGGGGGGGAAAGGAGAACAGGTCAGGCACAGGACAACACATACTGACTATAATGGCGATCACATGACTAAGGGGAACTGCGAAGGTCATAAATGCAGGCATTGGTCGTAAAGTTATTTTCTCACCACCATTGTAACTTCGAACAGTCACTGAACGAGGCAGTCAGCAAGCAAGGTCTACCCGTATGTGGCAATTTAAAACATCCCAGCAAAATCTCCCAGACTATTACTGGAGATGCCCAATGTAGTTTTTGAGAAAGACAGTGTTGAGTCCTTGATGGATCCTGTGAGAGGGCTGTCGTCTTACTGGTATCTCTAACTGCAACTGATAACTATGGGAAGTCAATATGGGTATTTATATTTCTGTTCTCGGTTCTTTCTAGACACCATGATGGAAATCTGAAGGACTTCAATGTGGTGAGTCAGAAGGTAGTCAAGGAGCTATATGAGATTTGCAAGTCTGGCAGCTTGGCAGAAGTGCCAGCTGTAATCCGGGCTATGCTGGAAGATCCCAGTCAAATCCGTCTGAACGTAGCTGTGATTGGGGAAACAGGCTCAGGAAACTCCTCGCTGATCAATGCGCTGAGAAGAGTAGGCTGTGGAGAGACAGAGGCGGCCCCCACCGGAGTGGCGGAGACCACCAGGAGAGCAACAGCCTACCAGTTCCCGTTCATCCCTAACATGTACCTTTGGGATTTGCCAGGAGTGGGACTGACGGAGGACGATGTGAGCCACCTGGATCTCAGCCGCTACAGCGTCTTCCTGCTGGTGGCCTCAGAGCGTTATAAGCGCACCCACAGCCGTTTGGCCAGAATTATTGCTTCTGTGGGGAAACAGTCTTTCTTTGTGAGGAACAAGATAGATGTAGATGTGGAGGCCCAGGCTCGAAACCAACCCAGCCTCAAAGAGAAACTGCAGGATGAGGTCCGGAAGAGCTGCAGAGAAGCTCTGGAGAGCGATGGCGTCGACTGTCCTGTCTTCCTGGTCTCCTCCTCCATGGCTGAAGCCTATGACCTCCCTCTCCTTCGGGAAGAACTCCAGAGCCGGGCGTCTGAATTGAAGAGGAAAGCCCTGAGGAGAGCCATCCCAGTGGTGTTCTCCCAGCTGGTAAGGCACAAGAGCAAAATGCTGATGAAAGACATGTGGGGGAAGACCCTGCAAATTGGCCTCTCCTGTGTGGATAATCCCGAGGAGAGTGTGGCCGAGAACCTCCTGGCCACCGTCGCCAGCTTCTGCATCGACCTTGGTCTGGATGAAACGTCTGTGAAAAACACCGCCCGGGACACCGGCAAAGCAGCCCAGCAGCTTCAGGCAGAGATCCGAAGCCGCTTTGCTCGGCCGATGCAGCCGGCCGATGTGCTCGGCCTCGTTGTGAAGCCCCCCTCGTGGAGCAGCTGGGCATGGAGCTACATGCCGTACTGGGGGCAGGGGGCCAACGTGGAGCCCAGGGTCTCCGTGGAGCACATTTACCGCATGCTGAACCAAGTTGTGGTGGAACTGGCAGAAGATGCAGAGAGGCTGCTGCTGGCAGCCTTTCTGGAGGACTAGAGCTGGAGGATGGATGGATGGATGGATGGATGGATGGATGGATGGATGGATGGATGGATGGATGGATGGATGGGGTGAGGGCAGTGCTAACAACCCCTCGCCCAACTTTAAAAGCACCAGACAGAAAATAATGGAAGCATCCCTGCGAAAGGACAAGATGGGCCAGGAGCAAAGATTTCCCAGCAGTGTCCTGTGGTGGTGGAGGCGGTGGTGGTTCTTGAAGGGCCCAGCAACCAAAAAGGGAGGTTATTGGAGCGTAGGATTTGGCTGTAGAAACCGAGAATTGAAAGCCAATGTTAAGGCTTTACTCCTATTGCAGGGCTGATACACATTTGCATCATCTAGCAGTTCTATATATGAAGCAGTTCCCATTACAGAGAAATCAAGCACTTTCTTCTTTGCGAGGATCTTGCTTCCTGGCTTACAGTACCGATCTTTTATAGTGGGTAGCTAATTTACTTTTCTGAAGGAAACGGGCAGACACATCTCAACCCAGTACAGTCTACACACGGGTTGGCCTGTTCAGAAAAGCAGGCCTTGTACCCCTTTCCTAAGTCTCTTTGAACTCTTCAGATGTACGCATGCTTAAAAAGAGTGTTACTTCTTGTCCAGGAGGATCCTGTCGTTTTGTAGATTGAAATATTCATTGCTTACATTTGTTTGCCCTGGAAGTAGGTCATGTTCTTACAGTTATTAAAAATGCTGCCCAATTAATAGGTTTTCTGCTATTTGCTGCACAGTGCAAACTGCAGTCAAAGGTCCTACATATTGTACACCTAGCCATGCAAGAGTTGTTTGAAATGGTTGGCCCTGCCTGTAATTTGCTGCATGCCAAGCAAATTAAACATTTATTATTGTGCAATCTTCTTGTTTTGATCATCATACTTGTTTATACTATGCTACTCACTGCATTTTTAAAATCTTCATCCTCCGTCCTTGCCTAATTTCGTTAGGATTTTTTTTTAATCATTCATCTTAATTTGCCAGGGAGTATAGGGTCCGAAGTTCAAATTCCCCTGGCTTGCCCAAAAGAATGTTTGCATAGCGTACAGAGCCCGTTTGGTCTAGGCCAGGGGTTGGCAAACCGCGGCTCGCGAGGCACATGCGGCTCTTTGGCCCCTTGAGTGTGGCTCTTCCCCAGACAGGTGTGGCGGGAGCAGGCGCGGCAGCGGCCGTGGCGGGGGCAGGCGCGGCAGTGGCATGGTGTGCATGGTGGCGGGCATGGCGGCAGCAGGCCCTAAGTGCGCGATTGGCTCCCGCCCGCAAACCCCACCCCCTTCCACACAATTGGCTCCCACCCTCAAACCCCGTCCCCTGGCCCTCGAGTGATATTATAAATTTTATAAATGTCAAAATGGCTCCTGGCATAAAAAAGTTTGCCGACCCCTGGTAAGGCATAGCTTTCAAAACTGTGTCACGACAAAACCCGGAAGTGCTGATGGCGCATCGCCGCCACCCCCGCAGCGGCACGCGCAGCAGCAGTGGCACACGCGGCAGCTAATTGTTTTTAGCGCAAAACACACCGCCGCGCTCACCCACCGTTGGTGTGTCGCCAACAGCAGGACTTTGGAAAGCACTGGGTTAAGGCTTCGGGCTAGAAACCAGGAGTCTGTGAGTTCTAGTCCCGCCTTAGGCACAAAGCCAGCCAGGGGACCTTGGGCCAGTCTGTCTCTCGGCCCTAGGAAGGAGCCAATAGCAAATCAGGAGAGAGAGTTCTAGGCCCGCCTTAGGCATGAAAGCCAGCTGGGTGACCTTGGGCCAGTCCCTGTCTCTCAGCCCTAGGAAGGAGCCAATGGCAAAGCAGGAGACTGAGAGTTCTAGTCCCGCCTTCGACATGAAAGCCGGCTGGGTGACCCTGAGCCAATCACACTCTCTCAGCCCAACTCACCTCACAGGGTTATTGTGGGGAAAAGAGGAGGAGGAAGGAGTATTAGGTATGTTCGCCGCCTTGAGTTATTTATAAAAAAATAAAGGGATAAAAATTAAATAAAAAAGTAAATACCTGCAGCAAATTGTATTCACAGTGATGCAAGAGCATTGTGGCTTATGTGACACTGTAACTATCTAGTAAACAGTAAAGATATAAAAAGAAATGGGTACTGGGGGCAGGGAGAGAATCTTATTTGGGTGAGAAAATTATTATTTAAATTTATATGACCGCCCATCTTCCCCAACGGGGGACTCTGGGCGGTTTACAATAAAATTAAGGTTAAAATACAAGTATAAAATTACAAATTATTAACATGATATAAATAAATATAAAATCCAATCTGGCGAATTGATCTCGAATAATAGGGAGGTCATTATGGTACTAACCACCCCCAGGAGGAGCTATTACTTTCCCCCTCCCACGCTAGGCGGCAGAACCAGGTTTTCAGATCTTTCCTGAAGGCAGGGAGGGAGGAAACCTGCCTCAACTCTGGGGACAAGATATTCCAAAGGGCGAGCGCCACTACAGAGAAGGCCTGCCTCCTGAACCCCACTAGATGAAATTCCCTTATGGATGGGGTCCGTAGCAAGCCCTCTCTGAATGATCGGGTGGGGCGGGTTGATGATATGGGGATAAGACGGTCCCTCAGGTATCCTGGCCCCATGCCATGTAGGGCTTTAAAGGTAATAACACCTTGAATTGGACCCAGAAGCAAACCGGCACCCAATGCAGCTCGCGGAGCAAAGGTGTTATATGTGCTGATCTTGGTGCACCTAAAATTGCCCGCGTGGCCGCATTCTGTACCAGCTGTAGCTTCCGGATATTCCTCAAGGGTAGCCCCATGTAGAGCGCGTTGCAATAGTCTATGTGGGAGATGACAAGGGCATGAGTGACCGGAGGGCATCGCGGTCCAGGAATGGGCGTAACTGGCGCACAAGCTGAAGCTGCGCAAAGGCCCTCCTAGCCACGACTGCCACCTGCTCTTCGAGCAGGAGTCGTGAGTCCAGGAGGACCCCCAAGTTCCACACCGGCTCCGAATGGGGCAGTGCCACCCCATCCAGAACCAAAGATGACAACTTCCCGGATAGCGCGGGGCCATCAATCCACAGCCACTCGGTCTTCCCAGGGTTCAGTTGAAGCCTGTTGTTCCCCATCCAGACCCCCACAGCCCCCAGGCACCGAGAGAGGGTGGTCACAGCCTCACTTACTTCACCTGGGATGGAGATATACAATTGAGCATCATCAGCATATTGATGATACCTCATCCCATGGTGTTGGATGATCTCACCCAGCTGTTTCATGTAGATGTTGAATAGGAGAGAGAACCGAACCCTGCGGCACCCCACATAAGAGAGGTCGCGGGTCGGATCTCTCCTCTCCTATCACCACCGACTGGGAGCTGCCCCGGAGGAAGGAGGTGAACCAGTGCAAAACTACACCGCCCACGCCCCAAGGACGGCAAGTTAAAGTCCCCCAGGACCATAAGCCTGGGGAACTCTACTGCCAACCCCGAGACGGCCTCCAGCAGCTCAGGCAGGGAGGTTGCTACACAGCAGGGAGGCTGGTACAGTAGCAACACTCCCAACTGTTCTCGAGAACCCAACTTGAAAAATGGTCTCGAAAACTGTCTTTATTTGCTAGTTGACAACTACATCTAGTAGTTGGGGCAGAAATTAATATAGCAACTTCACCTGTCTTCCTCCTATATTAGATGTGAAGCCATAACAAAGGCAGAGTGATTACTGATGGGTCAAGACCATATTTCTAGAAAAGATGTACAAATACAGTGCTTTAAGTAGAATTATCCACACTGCACTGGTTCACATTAAACAAACTCTGGTCTGTAAATCAGTATCTGAATTCTTGTTAAGATCAATCAACTCCATTATGGTTTAGCGTAACATACGAACCTATTGTTTTTTTGGAGGTGGCTAAATACGGGTTGGGGGTATCTTTCCATCTACTTTACCACCAAACACTAAACACCTTTTGTTCTTAACTGCTCACTGTCACGTCATATATTTCATGTGTCAACAAGGAAGTAGTGGCCAACTCAAAAGTGGGGATGCATTCCAGTAAGACCACTGCTTCTCCTTGTGGTCCAAGTGAAACCCATTTCCTGAAAGGGGGTTAGAGCAGTGTTTCTCAACCATGGCAGCCTAAAGGTGTGTGGACTTCAACTCCCAGAATTCCCCAGGCAGCATAGGTTGAGAAACCCTGGGTCAGAGTGTTTCCATTCCCACTACTGGATTCCCCATGCACCACCTTGCTTTGAAGCCAGTGTTTCCCCATTAAGAAAATCCCTTTCCTCCCTTTCAAATATCTGTTACAGCTGAGTGCAGAATGTGGCTAACTGATGGCTCTCTGCTTATGTGACACCACTGGAAATGGCACAACGCTGGAAGAGAAACTTTACCAACAATATCAGACTGGGAGACTAAAATGGGAGAAAATACTGCAATGGCAAAATTGACCATATACAGTACATTCATAATGGAAGTTTAACTAAATTGAAGCAGTGTTGTCCCCTATATACAACACATTACATAGCAAGGCAAAGAAACATCTGGAATATGGCTTCTAAGATTTAAGCAGAAACCAGTAACAATTTTTAATGTTTAATGTAAAGTACAGATAGCTAAGGGGGCGTGGTGGCTCAGCGGGTAAGATGCCAGGCTTGTCGATCGGAAGATCGCAAGTTCCGAGGTTCGACTCCCTAGCCCTGCGTGCGGAGTGAGCTCCCGCACTAGCTCCAGCTCTTGCTAACCTAGCAATTCGAAAGCATGCAAATGCAAGTAGATTAATACTGTAGGTACCACTTCGGTGGGTAGGTAACAGCGTTCCGCGCGCGTCATGAGGCCACATGACCGTGGAAGCGTCTTCGGACAACGCTCACTCTTCGGCTAACAAACGGAGATGAGCACCGGCCCCTAGAGTCGGACACAACTGCACAAATGTGCGGGGAGAACCTTTACCTTTTTACAGATAGCTAAACTGCAGTTAGCAGGTGGGGACAGAAATGGAAGAGATGGGGAGAAAATGTTGCCAGAAAGTCTTTTAACAATGTTTTTAATTCATATTTAGGAGTTATTCTTTTTATTTTCTTTTTCTTACTCTCTCTTGTATTTCATTACAGCATTTTAAGAATAAAAAATCAAAGAAAAATAATAATAAAGTGCCAGGAAACATAACCCAGAAAGGTCCAGGAGTTCATGTATGGATCATCATTCACTTGCAGAACATGTATTTTACATGCAAAAGGCCTCAAACTCAATCCACAGCAAATTCAATTTAAAAAGATCTTTTGCCTAGAATAATTATCCACCTTGAGAATCCAGAGAATTGCAGCTAGTAGAAGTAGCCAGTCCCACATGGGACCAAACTGACCAATGATTGCATCTACCTTGTTCTGAGCCAATCTCACACATGTAAGATCTAGATCAGTGTTTCTCAACCTTGGCCACTTTAAGATGTATGGACTTCAACTCCCAGAATTCCCCAACCAGCATGGCTGGTTGGGGAATTCTGGGAGTTGAAGTCCACACATCTCAAAGTGGCCAAAGTTGAGAAACACTGATCTAGATTCATTATCACCACTGCAAAAACAATTTCAAGTTAGTTTTACCATTTTCAGGATCACAAGGACTATCCTACTCTCTCAAAGCATAAATCCCTTTAAATAACCAAAAGGATGCTAGAGAATGCAGTTTTGTAGGGATGCAGAGTGACTGTCAAAGAACTACAGTTCCCAGGGTTCCTTAATTTTATAGCACAAGATTACTTGCACTGATGGAACTCCTGAAAGGGTGTAGGATTTTTTTGGTTCACATTTCTGATTGTTCTTTACAGCAAGACTTAGGAAATTTTAACAATAGTCTCAATAAGTACAGAATTTAACAATATGCGTATTTTCATCTCAGGGGGCTCACTCCAAGCTTTGGTCCTCAATTAATGTTGTACATACTTTAAAAAAATAATAACTAGAAATCTGCAGCAATTTTAAGTCCTAAAAGACCTGCAACTATATTGCTGGAATATTATACTCAAGCTATGCATGCAAGCAACCTTTTGCTTTGCAGAATGCACTGCATTTTATTTGGCAATAAGGTACAAAAAAATCAGTAGACTGATGTACCCCCTGGCTAGGCTGTTACTTAGCTGTCCACTGCAATAACATGATTTCAAGAAATTTAAACTTTGTATAATAGGAGCTGAAAAATAGGAGCCTGTTCTCCTTATCAAATGATGCGCCTACATTTACAGTCAGCAATCAAAGCTCCACCCAGCTCAGAGTTAGTATCCTGTGCCCTTCAGAATGACCATTCTTCCTTGCCTTTTAGAGCAGCACAAATCAGTTCCCTGGAGAAGATGCAAATGTTTTCATTTTCTAAAAAAAAAAAAAAAAAGGTGGGGGATCTTGATGACTAAGGGAAAAAAATTGCTGCACAGAAGCCAGTCAGGATTTGAGAGATCTTTGACAGTCAAAAAACCTGACAGAGCGTTAGGAGGAAGACAGTATCTCCAACTACGAACATTCCCTTTTCCATCGTTAGGTTAGGGAAATGCTTCTTTACAGATTCTGAGCCGTCTTTCTAAGTGGAGAAAAACCAGCTGCGGCATTTCCAGTGGACAAACGGCTTTGCTCGCTATTTCCCAAAATGAAAGGAATCTGGCCCTGCATCTCAGGTAACAGCTCCCACGGCCTTCCATTCTCCACCCAAACCTGGGAAGCCGAGGGATTCGCTAGTGCTATTGCTAGAGCTCCCCGCGAGCATGGCGGATGTAGTGCTCATGCAGACCTGCCTCCCGGCTAAAGCTCTCCCCACACTCCGTGCAGGAATAGGGCCGGGAGGGCAGCAATTCCTGGGTCTGCCGGTGGAAAGCCTGGTGTCGGCGCAGGTTTGAAAGCTGTCGAAAACTCTTGCCGCAGTCGGGGCACTGATGAGGCAAGCTGTGGCCGGCAGCGTGGCCTAGGCGGTGATGCTGGTAGTTGGCCAGCTGGCCAAAGCGGCGGCCACAATCGGGACAGTCGAAGGTGGGGCGCAGGCGGTTGCTGCCATCAGAGGGTGGGGCCGGGGCATGGCCTCGCTGATGGCAGATGAGTGCCCGGGAACTCTCAAAAGCCTTGTTACAAATGAAGCAGACAAAAAGGGCATCCCGCAAATTGGCCTGAACAAAGTCCTCCGGGTGTTCTCGCTTCATGTGCCGTTCCTTGAATTTCTCATCAGGGAAGGTAATCAAGCAGTGAAAACACTGATTGGCACCCAGGCTATCTAGAAATGGAGAGAGAGACAGCCAGCAATGGGTACAATTTATTTGGATACGTCTTTTCATCTACAGATCCCAAGGCAGCAATGGTACAACAATGTGACAGTACAACAAAAACAACACAAGAAGAGCATCAATCACTGAGTAATCTATTCTCATCTCCCCAATATCTTGGAACTCTTGACGCTTCAATTCCATATTGTGAAGAGTACTGTGCTTTCACCTACAGCCATGCGAGCTATTAAGTTTCACATCCCCAACTTTTATTTCTTTAAATGAAAACTACGACGTGCAGGGGCTTTAGGGAAGACTTTGTGTGTGTAGAGCCATAATCAGCTATCTCGAGTGCAAATGATGCCATGAAGAAAACCTGTGTGTCACGAATTCACTGAAACACTAAAAGTAAAGATTTATTTAAGGCTATTTTAAAGCAATCGTTTAGTGAACATGATGCCAGAAGATGCATACAGCCTAATGTGTAGCTGTAGAAATTCCCAGAGCAACTTAGAAATCAGAAAAAGGCAAACCTAACCTTTTTGATCTAAAAAAAAGACACAAAATTTGAAAACAAGAATACTCAAGTACCAATTCTTAGTGTTATACACGTCTCAGAACACACACTTGTAATGTAACTATGTGTGTGTGTGCCTTCAAGTCAGTGTTGAATCCTGGCAACTGCCTGGACAAGTCCCTGCAATTTTCTTGGCAAGATTTCAGAAGTGGTTTGCCCTTGCCTCCTTCCTAGGGCTGAGAGAGGGGGACTGGCCCGAGGTCACCCAGCTGGCTTTGTGCCTAAGGCAGGACTAGAACTCACGATCTCCTGGTTTCTAGCCTGATGCCTAAAAGCACTACACCAAACTGGCTCTCTTCACCTAACTATAACCTGCTAGAAATCCTCTGAAATCAAGAACCAAACTCAACACTCACAGATGGTACTACTCTTAGAGCATTCTTTGCCTTTGCCCTTGCCCTCTGGTGGCAGTATTGCAGGGTTTTCGTCTACCCAGAGAGATTCCGGTTTATGGGCTGACAGATGCTCCTGGGATGGTGATGCACCTTCGCTGTTACAGTTTGACACCTTTTTAAGAAGTGGTTCAGCCAATGTTAACTTGCCAATTGCAGAAGATTCAGCCATTGCTTCCTATAACAACAAAATCAAGCAGTGAGCAAAACATCCAGTCCCTTCCTATACCCCAGAAATGGTGATTTCTAAAAACATTTTGGACTTCATCTTCCGCTGCCACCAGGTCAATAACAGGAGATTGTGCCAATTCTAGCCCAAAATATCCAGTGGGCACCACATAGTGTTTTTTTTCCATACCCGATTCAGCTCGAGCACCAGCATAGCACACCCGTTAATACCCTTTTTATCACGCCTTTCTCTTACAGCAAGCTTGAGAGAGCAACCCTTGTATGTGTCCTTTTAAAATAGCCTTTCTCCTTCTCGGGCCAACCAAGCAAGCAAGCAAGCAAGCTCCAGCACATCAGACCCAGAAGAAAAACGTGTCCCCCCCCCCCCATCACTTTGCAGGAAGGACGAACATCAAGCCGGGCACAGGCAAGAGACGGACGTTACGGGCCATTACCTTTGGGGGAAGGATTTGGAGGGCTTCTACGCAGAGAACCGGGACCAGGAACGGGCGTTCGGAACGGAAAGAGGGCTCCCCCTTAGCCCATCCTCCCCTCTCGGTTTCCCGTTAAGAAAAGGAATCGCCTCTTTTGCCCCCGCCTGGGAAGAGGCTCTTCCTCTCTGCCCCTCCTCGCGCCCGCCTGCCTTGCTGGGGAACCGGACCGACGCCTCAAGCCCTGGACGAGCCCCTCTGCCGCCCCACGGCTATGCCAGGCCGGGGCTGCTGCTGCTGCTGCTCGCCTCGCCGTCCCTCGCTCGCCCGCCCGCCGCTGCCGCCACCGCGGCCTACCCCTCCCAGGCGCCTCTCATTGATGCCCCAGCGGCTCCCGGAGCCTTCCATCTGGGTCCCTTCCAGCTGCGGCCCTCCAAACCAGGAAACCTGCCCCAAATCCGTGCCGGCTCCCCGGTCACCCCCTCGAGGCCGCCCCGTCCACCCCCCGCCCCGTCATGACTCATAATAACCCCAACGGCTGTGCTAACGGCCCTCGCCCCGCTCCACATTCGGCCGCTTCCGGGACCCTTCCTGCTCCAGAAAGGCCTCCGCTTCCCGTAGAGCGAGCCATTCCAGCCGCCTGCACGAAATGCTTACCCTGACTTCCGTTACGTGTCTATGACTGCCACCCACTATTTTTAGACAGAGAAATTAGAGATTTGGGGAAATGTGGTGGGCTCCAGCGCCCAATCTCTGGGCCAGGTCTTATAAATTATTGTATCGTGTTTCAGGCATTATTTAAGACAGCCTCCGGGGGGACGAGCAATGGCGCACGCGCACAACGGAAAGCGCGCTACAAAGCACCCGTACACTATTACCTGGAAGAGTGAGACGCGGCTGGGTTCGAGTTCCACTGGCTTGTGGTGTTCTGCGCATGCTCCTTGCAATGCGTGATTCCCAGCTATCATGAATGTTAAACGAGGGGCGCAGGCGCCATCCACTCTAGCTTTCTGTTCAGTTTTCCATCAATGCTCCTGCGCTTTTAATTGCACGCCATGTCATGTGTTGGAAGGAATCTTCACCAATGGAAATTCTGCCTGTCATTCCATCTGCTAAGACACAGTCTTCCTGTACCGCTGGAAATAGGAAGTAACAGTAACAGCAATTTTGCAATTATCCATCTTTCAGGAGCATTTCATGTCTGTCATATATTAGGAAGACTAGAAGCAACATCTGATGAAGGAACTGCGTAGATTTTTTTTAAAAAAAATCTGAAGCAGTAAAGAGCAGCAGTCCAATTGATTTATAAACATGGGACTGCATCAAATTGATTCCAGTGGTTTGTTCATTGTGCATTTCAACTGAAGTTCCCTCCAGGCAGGGCGAGGGATTATGGCTGCTACTCTTTGAAACAGCATAAGCCTTAGTAAGCAAAGTGTAACATTCCCTCTGAACAGCTCAGTAATGCTATAGTTCTGGGTAACCTTATCCTCATGGACTATGTCCCATTAAATTTAACGGAATTTCCCAGTCAAAAGGCACAAAATTGCCTCCATCGCTGTATATGCATATTTCGTCAAAGTTACGGGAGATTCAGTGAATACAGACCTACTTGGCAGAATGTAGATGTAGGGACTGGCTTTGGCATATCTGGACAAAAATAATTATTTGCCCAACGTTTTCAGAGTATTTAAACAATAGAAAATGAAATGCCAATGTGAATCACGCCAAGAATCAGGTAATGTGGATATAAAATCCCCCTGCATGTACACAAGGCATTGGTTCTCCTCCTGGACCTAACAGCTGTACCACAGACTGGTAGCACCCAAACTGTACTAGAGATCTTTTGTATACACTGCAGATCAGCAAAGCAAGCAACATAGACCGTCATCTACTTATGATTTGCATTTTTGATTTCCACCCGAGTACACCATTTCAGAAGCAAAGAATGCCAAAAGCAAGTGTCAATCCTACCTCGTGGTTTAGATCCTCGATAAGCACTTTCAAATTTCAGAAAATGAGGACATTAGCTGGATTCATTCCCTGAATTCAGATTTTTAACCGTGGCTTCCTCACAACCTATAGTGGCTCGATTTATGCTGAGCCCAAACCATGTGTGAACCACACACATTGTATGCGGTTCCTGAACTTTATCAGAATGCCTGTAATATCCCAGGAAAGCAACCACAAGGTCTGCTTCTTTGGTGATGACGTAATGTTTGCTATCCTAAAATCTCATAAGGACATATGAGGTCTTGGGTTTTTAAGGACTGACTGTGCATTGCAAGATTCAGAGAAGATACGGCAGCTTCATTTGCAGAGACAGTGCCTTCCAGGCTAGAACCGGCTTCCTTATAAGAGAGATCCTGGCTGAGAACTGCACGTAATCAGCACCCCTCAAGTTCCCCCGTTTCCAAACACAAGAGATGGGCACAATAAAAAGTCACACATACAGAATCATTTTTATTAAACCACATCTCCCGGCTACTGTGAAGAGATATTGTTAATATTCATGATTTATGCGGATTGGGTGCCATCTCCAGGAGCTGCTTTCTGAAAAGCCAAACACACACGCACGCACACACACGAACAGAATACAGCTTCAGTTCCGCACGGACCACCCAGATGCCAATATGACGACAATGGAAACGGGACCCCGACTGAGAAAGGAACTGTCTGGGAATGCAGGATCTTGCACACAGGACAAGTGGTTCCAACCCATCACTTCCTATCCCCCCCCCCCAATTTGGGATGGGTCTGGTATAAGACAATCCTGGTTCCGTTAATGAAACTGAGCTGCAGAGCACAATCCTGCTAGTGCTTCTGTTGCAAAAGTTCATTAAGGGGAGCTTTTTTTTCGGGAAGAATGTTTTAAGGACCATCAGATCCAGATTCTTTCTTTAAGGGCAGCAGGGAAGGGAGGACCTCTCTTCCTGCAGATGGGCTGGGTTTTTCTGGAGTCACTGCACTCACTCCAGAGAGGCAGGATACAAAAGCAATTGCTCTTGAGGTCATGACTCTCCCCATCCCAAAGCTAAATTCATTTCAGAAATATAGAAAGAAAGGTTTGCTTGTTTTAAAGGAACTCAAGATAAAGGAGGTTTCACTCTTCAGTATCCTAGCAGGACAGATCCCTCAGCAGGGGCCACCTATTACAACAGGGAATGGGCTGGGGAAAAGGGCGGAAAATCGACCTACAGCTCTCCGCGAGCATGGAGCATGTAGTGCTCGTGAAGTTCGGATACCAAGCCAAACTCGCCTGGGCACTCGGTGCAGTGGTACGGTCCATCAGCCCCATCTGTGTCCTGGTCCCCGTTCGCCTCCCTGGGAGCAGGAGAGGGAGGAAGCTTATTACGAGGAGGGGCCGGAGGGCTTCTGCGCCAGCTATGTTCACAGCGATGGCCCTCCAGCGTGGCAGGAGAGGCAAAGCCCAGACCGCACTCGGCACAGATGTAGTGGAAAGCTCTGCGGCCAGAAGTCGGGGCCGTCCGCCCGTCCTGGCTGTCGGGATTCCCCGGCAAGATCAGTGGGGGTGGGGGTGGCTTGGTTGAGGAGGAACCACTGTGTGGCCTTTTGCGCCCCACGTGGTAGCTACGGTGCACCTTCAGGGCCCGAGATGTGCCAAAGGCACGCCCACATTCAGGGCATTCGTGCCATTCGGGGCTAGGAGCCTGGGAAGAGCTGAGACGATCCTGCCCCGCCTCTCCACCATCATCCGCCTGTTCCCCAGCAGTTGCCTGTTTGGGTTCTTTGCTCTGGGGACCTAGCAAAGCAAGGAGAGAGAAGACACAGTGACGCACGTAAGTATAAAGCATCCTTGGCTCGCTCCCCTCTCTACAGCCCAGGGCTCCAACAACGGTGGGGGCAAAGCTTTCCTCATTTGCCAGCCTGATGGATAATGCGCTATATCGAGGGGACAAGTCTTAAGTTATCTTGTGGAATCATAAAGGAATGTGAGGAAAGCAGCCTGCAGGAACAAGGAAAGCCACCACCTTCCAGTTGAGAAGCTCTAACAAAATACAGGTAGTCCTCACTTAACGACCGTTCATTTAACGACAGTCCGAAGTTATGATGGCCTCACAAAAAGTGCTTTATGATCTGTACTCACACTTATGACTGTCGCAAAATGTCGCACCACCCCCGCAGTCTCGCGATCGCAATTCGGGCACTTGGCAGCCAGCTCGCATTTATGACCAGTTGCGGTGTCCTGCGGTCACGTGATCGAGCCCATTGGGGAAGCTGGATTCGCTTAATGACCTGTGATTCACTAAACAACTGCAGTGATTTGCTTAACAACCATCGTAAAAATGGTCATAAAATCGGGTCTGGTCATGTGGTGACTCACTTAACGACCGTGCCACTTAACCAGTTTTCCAGTCCCTATTGTTGTCATTAAGTGAGGACTACCTGTACTTTAAATGTGTGAGAAGGGCAAGAACTACTATTCAGTGGTGTTGGAAATAACACTCTTAGTATCCTCAAAGGTGCTATTTTGATTGCTATTTTACAGATTACAACTCCAATACATTAATAGCTGAGCCGGGGCCCAGCATCAAACCTGGACATCTCCTCTACTGCTCTAAAGCTTCTTGTTACATAACACTCCTACCTATGATCTGACACTTCAGTTTACCTGGATAGCCATTGGCAGATGGGGTTGGGGGGCTACTGTCTCCAGAAGATACTGAGGTTGCTTCTGATTCCTCCTCCTCCTCCTGCATGGCTGAAACACCTAGAAGAATTAAAACCCACTATGAGTTCTGCTAAGATTAACAATTATCTACCCTACTCTAAATCATGGAAGTTTATATGCTTAAATAATGAATCAAGACGACATTTTTGATCAATGAGACTCAAAGGTAGACCAAGGCAATCATATACTACAAGATTCTCCATGCTGCAGACTGCCCCCAAATTATGGCTTTTCTACAGATATATATAACTCTATAGACATTTGCTATTCAGAGCAAAGTACCACAGATAAGGCCTTCTCTGCCCCCACTCCAGAAATAGAAATTCTTCACTGAAAACTGTAATTGCATGGACGACTCTCTAAATTTAACTTTCCACCATGTTGGAACACATTCCCATAGTCATAGTCCAACTTATCCAGAAGGTGCCAGACAACTGCTCCAAATGATTTCCTAAATCGACGGATCCCTCAAGACCCATTCAGAAGAACACATGGCTTGCAGGAGTCCTCCAGAATAATCTATCACAACAGGGCAACGTGAGCTTCTTGAGAGCAAACTGCTGCTTGGAATTTTGGCATGCAATTGATAGGCGATCCAGATCCACGCCTTGTTGATGTTCAGCAGTCCCAAGCTAGGTCACCTGTAACTCTCCTTGCAGAATGCCACCCCCTAGTGCTCTAGCGAAACAAGTGCAGATAGCGGGAAAGTTAACGGTGATGAGATAGATGAAGAGATGAAACTGTCGTTCCACAGCATGTCTTCGGTGTGGGCTAATTAGGGTCCCAAGAACTCTGAGGCACGTGCCGCCTTATTCTGATTTGGCACAGCAACAGATCTGTGACTTAAAGAGGAAACCTCCGCCTACCAGAAATGCGCCAAGCACACCCACTTTTGCTCTTGCCCGTCTCAGCCCAGAGGGCCCCTTTTGGAACCCCCGGACCTCACGGAGCGAGAAGGGGAACCCTCAGGGCCCCCAGCCCAAACTCCGCAGCCGGGGGGGGCTGCCCCCTCCTGCCTGCCCCTAGGCTTTGCTCACCAGTCGAAGTCCCATCCTCCTCCTCAAAGCCAATGTCCTCAGAGCTCCCCACTTCCACATGCTTAGGTACTTCGGACATCACCCCTTAATGCCAGCAGCCCAACCTGCAAGAGGAGCAGAACCGGGACGAGAGAGAGATGGAAGAGAGCGCGGCAGGGAGCCTGCCCCCCCCAGGGCCCCATCCCATAATGCTCAGGCCTGCCCCCCGCCCCGGCCGGCCAAGCCAAGCCAAGCGCTCCGCCGGCCCCGACCCCCGCTCCCATCATGCTCTGCGACCATGCGGACCACGGCGGAGACCACGATCCCATCATGCACTGCGGCTGGAAAGGGTCCACGAGCCAAGAGAAAGGAGAAGCTGGAGGGGGGGAAGCTACCCCTTTCCCATAATGCCTTGCACGTTCTACCACTCACCGGTTCCTCCGGATTTGGGGAGGGGCAGCCCGGTCCCCTCCGGCCACAGGACCCTAGCTGCGCAAGCGCAGAGAGAGAAGGTAGGCAGGACCCGCCCACCAACCCTCATGCCTCGCGCGTGCGCCGTGAGGCTTGAGCGCTCGGGTTCGTAAATCAGCGCTGCGCATGAGCGGGCCGCGAGCCGCTCCAAACGGGCGACGAGCGCTTTCCCTCCGGTGGAGTGGTGGTCCGAATAGTTCCGCGCATGCGCCTGCAAGAGTCAGCATGGGGGCTGAGGCGAGGTCCTTTGTGTGCGCCCAGGAATAAACCAATTGTGCGGCGGGGGAGTTGCCGGGAGTGGAGGGGCGGCGAGAGAAACCCGGCTGAAATTCGTACCGATAAAACGCTATTTTAAATATGCGTGTATATTCGGAAATAAGCGCAGCTGCACTCAGTGGGGTTTGTGGTCAGGTAAATAGGCGCTGGATTGCCGCATAGGTTTTTGCCCCCCCCCCCATTGCAGAATGAAAATATAATCCAGGATCAACAACCAATCTTCCCCAACCTGGCGCTCCAGGATGGGCTGGTACGGCTGCTATTATTCCCATCAGGGGGAGGCAGAGTAGACGGGGATTCTTTGCAGCGCAGCCTGTCCTGATCCTAAGTATGCTTGACCCACATGCTGGCTGAGGATTCTGGGAAATGTAGTCCTAGGACATCTGGAGGAAGCCGGGCTGGGAAAGACTGTTCTGATCTTCATGTTCCTTTAGCACCGCCTTCCCCAACTTGGTGGTCTCCAACTCTGGCGGACTTCCCCTCCCACAATCCCTAGCCAGCTTTAGCTGGGAATTCTGGGAATTGTGGTACCAGCACAGCTGGAGGGGCAGGACAATAGCGGAGGCTTCTCGAACAGAATTGCTGCGTGGCTTCCTTCCCATCGGCTGGCGTAGCTTTTCCCCGCCCCCGTTGCTAAAAAATCCCAAAAGGGTCTTAAAGAAGAGCAATTTTGGAGAATTTCCCTTTTGAGGTTTGCAATTGGGTGGTGGCGCTCGTAAGACAGTCCTGCTTCGGGAAGATGCTCGGGTCAAAGGACGCTAGAGGGCGCTCGGGCACCGAGGTGGCCGCAGGAGCAGGCAGCTGCCCGCAGAGGGCGCCCTCGAGAGGAAAAAGGAGCTGCGACCGCTAGAGGGCAGCTGAGTTAGGCAGAACGCTGCTTTTGCAGTCTGTAGCTTGAATCATGTCAACTGGATTTCTATTTTCTTAATGGAAACGTTTCGCTCCTTATCCAAGGGGCTTCTTCAGTCTGAGCAAAGTTGGTAAGGGAATCCTAAATATGTTCCTAGGTAGCTGTGTGACCTTACACCTGGGGCTAGGTCATGGTTATATTGAGATGTAATTTTTAAGTCCTTTTATCATCTAATGGAGGGTCGTTAAAAACACCATGCTGCTGTTGAGCTTCTGAAATGGTCTTAATCTTCCTAGGCACAGAAGACAACACGGGGAGGAAGATGGGGGAGAGTTTGTGCCTGAGGCCCCCACCTCTATTCAAGGAAGGATTTTCCAAGTTGGCATAAATGGATTCCTTGACCCCTCTCTCAAACCACCTATCTTCTCTGTCTAAAATGTGAACATTAATGTCCTCAAATGAGTGTCCTTTTTCTTTTAGATGAAGATAAACTGCTGACTCTGGTCCTGTGGTGTTATTTCTCCTGTGTTGTGCCATCCTCCTGTACATAGGTTGTTTGGTTTCTCCAATGTAGAGTTCAGAGCACTCCTCACTGCACTGGATTGAGGAGTGCTCTGAACTCTACATTGGAGAAACCAAACAACCTATGTACAGGAGGATGGCACAACACAGGAGAAATAACACCACAGGACCAGAGTCAGCAGTTTATCTTCATCTAAAAGAAAAAGGACACTCATTTGAGGACATTAATGTTCACATTTTAGACAGAGAAGATAGGTGGTTTGAGAGAGGGGTCAAGGAATCCATTTATGCCAACTTGGAAAATCCTTCCTTGAATAGAGGTGGGGGCCTCAGGCACAAACTCTCCCCCATCTTCCTCCCCGTGTTGTCTTCTGTGCCTAGGAAGATTAAGACCATTTCAGAAGCTCAACAGCAGCATGGTGTTTTTAACGACCCTCCATTAGATGATAAAAGGACTTAAAAATTACATCTCAATATAACCATGACCTAGCCCCAGGTGTAAGGTCACACAGCTACCTAGGAACATATTTAGGATTCCCTTACCAACTTTGCTCAGACTGAAGAAGCCCCTTGGATAAGGAGCGAAACGTTTCCATTAAGAAAATAGAAATCCAGTTGACATGATTCAAGCTACAGACAATTCCACCTGGATGACTGAGAACCTTCATAGACATGCTGCTTTTGCAGCGAAATGCAATCGCTTAGCCTAGTTATTATTATATTTATATTCATTTTAATCTTGTTTTATTGTGCACCGCCCAGGGTCCCCGATTGGGGAGATGGGCGGTAATATAAATTTAATAAAATAAAATAAAAATAAATAAATTATTATTTATTATTTATTTATTTTCTATCCCGCCTTTATTATTTTTATAAATAACTCAAGGCGGCAAACATACCTAATACTCCTTCCTCCTCCTGTTTTCCCCACAACAACCACCCTGTGAGGTGAGTTGGGCTGAGAGAGAGTGACTGGGAGAGGGCGTTCAACTGCAGTCTGGGGTCCTTGGAGTTCTCTGAGCTTGGTTGTTTGCTTGCAGAGATTTCAATACCCAACTATTATTATTACTTTTGTGATTATTAGATTTTTATCCCTCCTTTCTATATCTTTCGGCCAACTCAAGGCAGCAAACACACCTAAAACTCCTGCCTCCTATTTTCCCCACCACAACAGCCCTGTGAGGTGGGCTGGGCTGAGAGAGAGAGACTGGCCCAAAGCCCCCCGCCCAGCTTTCGTGCCTAAGGCGGGACTAGAACTCTCAGTCTCCTGGTTTGCCATTGGCTCCTTCCTAGGGCTGAGAGACAGGGATTGGCCCAAGGTCACCCAGCCGGCTTTCATGTCTAAGGCGGGACTAGAACTCTCAGTCTCCTGGTTTCTAGCCCAGCACCTTCACCACTACACCAAACTAGGTAGCATCATCAGTGCCAGCAGAATCTGTCTTTGGCGCCTCTCAGCACCTCTCAAGAAGACGCTGGAGCTCAACCAGAGGGGGGCTATTCTGTCGGTCCCAGCGGGACGGGAGCGAGGTTGCTCTTCCCTTGCATCCCAGCATTTTAGCCCGATCCTAAGAAAAGAAGGTTGTTTTGATTTTTCCCCGGCTTTCAATTGGGGTTCTCTGGGCTTAAGGAGACCAATTCCAAAGCAGGGATCGTGATTTCTGCAGATGTCTGGCCTTGCAAGATGTATCCCAAGAAATCCTTGGCTTTCCCCAGGAACAGAGCTGTTTCAGCGAAGGAGCCCCAAGGCCTGGGTTTAAGACCATCTCTAAGAAAGTTCTTTCCCCAAGGCCTGAGTCTGTCTTTCCCCTCTGAGCAGGGTCTTCCCCAACCTGAGAGAGCACCTCCAGATATTTAGGATTACGACTCCCTCCCCACAAACTGGTGCCATAGAGCCCTTTTAAATTCAACCTTCCACCTCCTGGATTTTATATTTAATTTATTGTATTTTATGATGATTGTATAACTTTTTATCTATTTTATTATTGTCTTTTTTGTAAACCGCCCAGAGTCCCCTTTGGGGGAGATGGGGCGGTGATAAAAATTGAAAGAATAAATAAAAATAAATAAAAACACCCTGTACTGGCTTGGGTAATGACACCTCAGGGGGATAGAAGGCTCTTCTGGGGTACCGACGCACCCCTTTGAGCACCCTTCCAGCAATCTAAGAATGTCTGGTTAGTTCGGAAGGGGCTAACCTCCATGCTTCCCCAAGCTGATGTATGCAAGTCATCGTGGAGAAATATCCCACTGTATTTGGGGATGCATCTCAAAATTAGCGTGGCAAGCTTTCACTGATTAGTCAGTTAAAAACACTGAATAATTAACCTTTGAGCTGATCAAAATGACATCCCTAATTAATGAGGTAGCATTTTGAATGTTGTAAGCTTTAAGACGAGCCCTTCGAAGAACTGCCAGCAAGAAATGCAACCTTAAAAATGTTTCCTTAGCGTGAGAGTCCGGGCCATAGAGGAGTCCTGCTAAAATGCTAACAGGTACTTCTCTACCCAGGACAGATGTTTTACGTACCAATGTGGGCAAACTTAATAATGAGGTTGGTAAATAAATAGGATTTAAAAAGGTTGTACGTTTATATCCACTTTTCTGGGACCAAATTCCACTGACGCGCCCCCATGCCTAGAATTGCACGGTACGTCTTCTCTAACTGATTCTCAGAATCGCAGAAAAGGTTCAGGGGAGGCGGGCGGGAGTGCCCAATTTCCAACTGCCTCTTTAAAAGAACCGAAAAGGAGGAGGTTTCAGAATAAAGATGATGTCATCTTCCTCTAGGTAGCGTCCAGCTCTGGTACTCCGTGAAATCAGTTTTATTTTTTATCCCTTGCAGAGGAATGGAATTTAATCCGCCAACTCATGCTTTCTGCTTGGGTTGCATTATCCCCCACGTCTCATATCCTTAAACTGAGTTCACATAACCCATTCTCTTAAAGGCGAAGAAAAATGACCCTGCTGAAGATGATGGGAGGAAGGAAAGTTTCTAGGACCTGTTGGAAATGGGGGCAAACAATGGAATGATGCTTGTACTGTAGGATCCAGTTTTCCAACTGGGCAACATATTCCAAACAGTGTTTTTTTCCCCCTTTAATCTGTTTCTGCTGCCTTTTTTCATTTGTCCTGAAAAGCCAAAGCATTTTGAAATCCCCAGATAGTTAGGAAAGTCACTTGAGCACATCAGCTGGCAATTCTCAGCAGGATGGTATTCATCTGCATGAAGTTGAGAAATACCTTCTTAAGGGCTGCAACTCAGCGGTAGAGGATCCGTTTGGCATGGAACTAGGCCATGGATCGTGTAAGTTGTATCTTTTAAGCTAAGTCACACCCATTCCCATTTCACAGGTGGCAAAGAGAGATTGAAAAACTAATCCGCGCTTACAGCCCTGGGCTGGGTCATCAGCCATTTCTGATACCTATTTTGGCAGCTGTAAGTGTCAGAAATGTATTATGTTTTCATGAAAAAGAGTGATGTGTTCCTTGCCCACTATTTGACGTGAATGCTTTCCCTGTAAAAAGTTGCAGGATTAATAATACTGAAAAACGCATTTCTGGATCTGCTCAAGATCTATCTATCTATCTATCTATCTATCTATCTATCTATCTATTTTATATGACCGCCCATCTCCCCCAATGGGGGACTCTGGGCGGTTTACAATAAAATCAAATTTAAAATAAGAATAATGTAATTCAGTTTCCAGTGACCACAGACCAATTTCTCTGGAAGTTTACAAGCAGGACATAAAGGAGCATTGTTCCTAGGATCTGGTTCTAGAAAGCAGATCTAGGCAAGGTCTGTGTAGGCGTCACATCCAATCCCGTTTTTTATCTTGCATAAGTATTTTTGGTCGCTTGCCAAGGATGTGACCTCACAAAATGATAAGTATACATCAGAACAGGGAACGAAGCAGTACTGAAATCCAAGTTCATTGTAACCTCAGGGAAAGGCTTTCAAGATGTGTCTGAGTATCTCAGCAGAAGAGGTGGTCCAAGGAACAAGTCCGTAGGAAGAAACTTGGAGCCAGCACTGAGAATGCCTCCCCCTTTTGCCCACCAAATTCTCAGGAACGGAGAGCACATGGAACGACCCCCTGAAGGTGATCTTAATACGTGGCCATCACTGAATGGTGCTCCTACCTCAATGCCCACTGGCAACGACTCTGCTGACTGGGGAGATGGGAGTTGTAGTCCAACCTATATGGAAAGCACCAGCTCAGAGAAAGGTGTTTGAAAGGTTAAGAATCAATGCCAGATTGTACTTGTAGCCACTGTGCCGGTGCCAAATCAAGGACGAATAATAGGAAGTTTGAGAAGCCCTTTGAACAATTGAGCGTTGTAGGTATGAAAGCGAAATCTTCTTAAGAAGTCTTCGTTGCTGATGAAACCTGCCAGGAACAAAAGAAAAGTCAGCAGGGAACGTATCTCTAGCAACTCATCTAAGCTTGGACTTGTTTGGGTGGGAATTTGATCCTATGTCAAAGGAGAACCACGGTGGTGCGTGTTAAATCTAAAGAGTCTTTGGTGATGACATTGGAGACGCATCCTCGGCGTGCAGATGTGTTTCTCCCGCCAACCATCCTTCTGAAGAACCATCTCAGTTTCATCTCCACTACCCCGGGTCCATCCGTGTCTCTACCTGTAGTGTCTTCCCCTCCAAGGAGCACTGCTTCCCTCCCTCTCCTGCCAGCCAAGCCTTGATCTTCAATAGGCCGGGTTAATTGCTGGCAGCCCTAAGATTCCTTCCAGCGCCAAACCGCTTGAGTTTTCCATCATCACTTAGATGCACACAACACCCACTCAAAGTTTAACCCACGCGAGGTCTAAATCTTCAATGCCTTCCCGGCATCTTAGCACTAGGGGTGCCAAATCCCCCCCTCCCCACTTTCCCACTCATCCACCCCATTCCTGTGCCTTCAGCAAAACTGATAAAATTAGCAGATAAAGCAACGGGGACAGCTTTCCTTGTTAAATTTTGGCCTAGGAGCAATAGAACATTTGGGATACAATCGTATGATTAATCATATTTCGATCCCATCCTTCTTTGCCCAGGGCAGCACACGTGGGATTATGGACTGCCCTCCTCTCTCCTGCCCCATAAATCCCTTTATAGGTTATTGTTCTTTTTATGTTATCTATAATTGAGGTTTCTGAGGGTATTTTACAGTTGCAAATTGTTCTGAGCTGCCAGGGAAAGCAGCATAAATCTGGGTTTTATTTTTGCAACAGCCTAGCAAAGCGGAGTAGCCTGAGAGAGGAAGTGACAGGCTCAAAAAACTAGCGAGCTGCACCAGGATTTGAACCCAGCTCTCCCGAGTATGAATTTAATACATTCTCAGCTGCTACTCCCCCTTTGGTGTTTGGCCCAGTAACATTACACACGTGTGAAGTTTCACACTTTGTGCATTTTCATCCTAAATGAAATATGTGAAGACATCCAACAGTTTCTCTCAGTCGACTGTCTGTTCTTGTAAAAAAATGCTTTTGGCCTGCTTGTACTTTCCAAGACATGAAAAAAGAGGGCAGAGAATCATAACTCAACATTTGTAGAAATGCTTCCTCTTAATGGGAACATCCCAAGTTCGTTTTACAGAACTGTAAGGAGTCTCGTTTTTGTCCCAGGTTCTTCCTGAGAACAGAGAAGTGCTACTTTCTCCACTTAACTGGAGTTGACGTCAAAGAGTGCAGAAAGCGGCATGGACTCGAAAAGGGATGTGGGGGGTGGGGCGCTATAGCAATGAGAACAGTAAAAGAAGCTGGCAGAAGACGCCGGAGAAAGCTTGTGGAGATATCAACAAGGTTCAGCTCCACCACCCACCTGGGCCTCCATTTCACTCAGAAGGATCACCTTCTACATATTACTCCACAACTTCCTATTTTAGTCTTAAAAAGGACCACCAGTGCACATATCTTGCCAGAATACCTGAGGGACCGTCTTATCCCCATTTTATCGACCCGCCCCACCCGGTCATTCAGAGAGGGCCTGCTACGAGCCCCATCAATTAGAGAGTGTCATCTGATGGGGTCTAGGACACGGGCCTTCTCTGTGGTGGCACCCACACTGTGGAACACCTTGCCCCCAGAGTTGAGACAGATCTCCTCCCTCCCGACCTTTAGGAAAGAACTGAAGACCTGGTTCTGCCGCCTGGCATGGGAAGGAGGAAGGGATAGTTCCTCATGGGGGTGGCTAATCCCTTAATCTTATAATGTCCTTCCTTATCAATTCTATCTTCCATCTGGATTTATAATTATTTATTACATGTATTGTATAATTGATGTTTTATATTTTATATTCTATTTTAATTATTTTATTGTAAACCGCCCAGAGTTCCCCGTTGGGGGAGATGGGCGGTTATATAAATTAAATAAATAAATAAATAAATAAATAAATAAATATCTTGCACGCTTCTCACTTACATCAGGAACACACCCACGTTCCATTGGGTTAATGACAGGCTTCGACTCAGTTCGCAGTGTACTAAGCGTCCCTTCCTTAACCACAGTTTACGTATAGAATGATCACATTGGTTAGATTCGTAAACTATCCTGGCCACAAAGGCTGGAGCATTCAACAATGTGCAGCTACAGACTAATGACAGATTCAGCCCATCCTGTGCTTTTATCTCAAGAGGGGCTTCTATGGGTCCCCAACTCACATGAGATGAAAGGAGTGGGGAGGCCATATTATGAGACTCTGCCCCAAACTTTTTGGGGGCCTCTTCTCTTATCTTCCATAAAGCTGTAAAAGTGGCATAATTCTGAGGAGCTTTGAGTACAGATGATGGACGTGGATTGGCCAACCTTGTGGGTCATGGTTCTACTTTGTTAACTTTTACTGTTTTACTTCTGTTGTACTTCAAACTTCCCTAAGTCTTCTGAAGTAGGGCAATACATCAATGTTTTAATCAATCAATCAGTCAGGTTTAGTGGAATGTGTCCATCAGTCTTACAGGGAACCTACTGAAATCAAGGTGATTTGAATTAGTGAACATGATTAAATCAGCTCTCACTGATTTCGATGAGTATACTTTGCACCCAGCCTATCATCTATACCTTATCTCAATCTGGTGCGTTTTAGATGTGGTGTCTGCAACTCTCCTATCCATTGGTCATGCTGGTTTACAATAGGAGGAATCTATTTGGAGGACGCTGAGAAAGTCTAAGTCCAGGATCACCCAAAGGACATGTTGGGTTTTTAAATGCAAGTATTTTTGCTGGAGGAGAAGACTCTTGAGAGTCCCTTGGACTGCAAGGAGGTCAAACCAGTCAATCCTAAAGGAAATCAACCCTGACTGTTCATTGGAAGGACAGATACTGAAGCTGAAGCTCAAATACTTTGGCCACCTAATGCGAAGAGAGGACTCACTGGAAAAGACCCTGATGCTGGGAAAGACTGAGGGCAAAAGGAGAAGGGGACGGCAGAGGATGAGATGGTTAGATAGCATCACCGATGTAATGAACATGAATTTGAGTAAACTCCGGGAGGCAGTGGAGGACAGGAAGGCCTGGCGTGCTACGGTCCATGAGGTCACGAAGAGTCGGACACGACTAAACGACTGAACAACAACAACAACAACAATTTCCATTCCTGATCGCATTATGCCTGCCAAGTCTTTATTTAAAATAAGGAAGGCTGGTGGATAACCTTACACAGTTTTGTGTCTGTCTCAATGTTTATGTCAAGGGAAAATGTCCTGTGAATGACCCACATTTTTGAATTAACACCTGGAAGAGAGGCTGCTAAGACAAGCTTGCTTTTCCTATTTACTCTTGAGAGCTGCAAGATAACAAACATTCTGCTCTAACCCCAATTAGATAATTATTTTCCTCTTTTATCATAGCAGGCATCCAATACTTGCTAGACACTTAATCATCATTAATATCTAACCTTCCCTTGCTGATGCCTGAGTTAAGCAGCTTCGGGAGTGGAGGGGAAAGTGAGGTTGTATACAACTTGCCCAACAAAAGCAACCCCTTTGTGGGTCCATTTCCATGGAACACCATCCTCACCACTCTGGGCTCACCATGGCTGATTGAGGAAGGATCCTTGGTGCTGTAAGTGATTATTTGGGACAATTTTAATAAATGTGATCCTGTTTATTTCAGTCCTGGAACCTCTTTTAGTGTCTTCCTACTCCAGTGTCCTGCAAATTCCAAATTAGCCAGAAACCCAAGAATGTCTGAAAACAGAGAAGAAACTCTAATGATCCCAGGTTCTGAATGACAACCCCAATTGACTAGGCACAATGGATAATGATCAGGGGCTCTGAGAGATGTTTCTCAACCAGGTTTGGGATGCTATGGATTCCCAGCCCTTGCTATATGTCCTCACAACTGCCATTTCTATCAAGTATTGGTTTCTGGTTTTTATAAACTGGCACACTGGGCCAGTACATGCTTTTAGGAAGAAGCCTGGCTGATAAATGGGTTGTCATGAAAGGATGCTCTGGATTCTTCCTCCTTGACAGATCAAGGAAACAGGTATTTTCAAGAGTGGCCTTGTTCCTGTGAAATATGTGGCCCCTGAAATCCACGTGGCCCCTGCACCCTTCTCTTTCCACAGAGCAACCAAGACTTGGCTCTTTAAGAGAGCATTTGCAGATCCACAACATATCTGCTTTTGGTGTCTCATGTTTTGATATTGTTGTTGTTACATCTCTGTTGCTCTTTTATGAATTTCTAGTTATTTCATTTATTTATGCAATTTATCTACCACCTCAATCCAAAAGGAGCTTTAAGTGGTTTACTGATATTACTAATACATAAAACAATAATCTGATGCTGATGCTGCTGCTACTGATGTAAATACATTGATTTATTACAGCTGGTATCAAAACCTAGATTTCTACCAGCTCTGGAATGCCACGAGAATGGGGGCTGCCCTTATCCTGGTCAGTGGACTGTTCCATAGGTGGGGAGCCCGGATAGAGAACACCCACCTTCAGGCCCCCTATAGGTGCTCTCTGGATCAGGTGGGCAGAAACTTTCTGGGAAAGGTGGTATCTTAGATACCTGGGCCCTGAGCCATATGGAGTTTTGAAAGTAGCAACCCGTACCTCGAATTGCACTCAGAAACATACTGGTAACCAGTATGTGGTAGTACCACAACTGGCCAGTAACACATGGGCCACTGCATTCTGGACCATCTGAAGTTTGCAGGTGATCTTCAAGGGCAGTTCCATAGTGAGATATTAGCCCCTGGCAGTCTCGAGCTGGGCAAGATATAAATATCAGTAAATTAATATTTACTGGGGGCCCGAGTGTGTGCAGGGACCCACTTCTTGGTTGTGTTAGTGACTGGGTTTGAGGTTTCTCAGCTGATTTGTATTTTAACTTTAGTCCATGAAGTCACGAAGAGTCGGAAGCGACTGAACGAATAAACAACAAAAATGTTTATAACTGTTTTTATTTTATTTTAATTCTGTTCGCCACCCAGAGTCACTTGTTGGGGTGGGCGGCCATATAAATTGGATGGATGGATGAATGGATGGATGAACTAAGCGATGACAGCTAGTGAACAACCACCACTGAAGCAGAAGAAAAAACAATTCATCGCCAGACATAGGTGACCTAAGCGTGAGGGTTTGGATAACACATTATGCTAATCCACGATTTAACTATGGTTTATTAAATAGACCACAATTAATTGGGTCTCAGCAGCACACGGAGCCATAAACCCTGGTCTGCAAACCAGTGTCTGGGTTCAGCCATTGTGCTAGACCAAAATCTGAAATCATATTATGACAATATGTGAATGAGGCCAAGGAAGCTCTTGAGGTTAATTTATCAAAACACTCCGTTGACATAGTCTGCATTTAAAAAAAAACCAAATATTTGCTAATCTCATTATAAGTAGGGCATTTTTATTGTGCCTCCTTGTTTTCCCCTAACTTAAAAAGCAAAAACTTCCTTTTTTCTTTAAAGCAAAGGGTTTTATTCATCAGTTTAGATGTTACCTTCCCAGCCAGGGAATTTTGTTCCTCTTAATGAGATTCTTTTAACTTCCCTTTAAATTCTCACAGATGTTTTGCCTCTGTGGAACGCCTCTGATTTGCTTTGAAATGTGGTGGCAAATCTACTTACGCCTCAGGGTCCTGCCGAATAATAAGAAGTGTCACTTTATATTGCTGTTGTTTGAGTTTGCTTTAATTTGCCATTTCCTCTTTCTCCACTTTTGCTCTTTCAAACAGTGTGAAGAAACAGGGAAGGCTAGAGCTATTCCCTCAGTCTGTGTCCCACAGCTGTTTAAAGCAAAAGACCAGTGATCCGTTGGCAATCCACTGAGGTTTCAGCAGGGGGCAGCATCTGGTTGATGCTGCCTGACTTGGGAAGCTAAGCAGGGTCTACCTGGGGTCAGAACTTGGATGAGAGGCCGCCGGAGAATTCCCCAACACCAGAGAGGTTGGATTGGGAAAACCAAAAAGCATCTCAGAAGGTGGCCCTGGGAAACTACTTCTGTACTTTTGCAAGGAAAGATGACTCTTATTTAACTGGCCCCCGTCACCACCTGTAAAGAAAGCCTCTCAAGTTGAGCTCAATTCCTGGTGATTTCATGGCCACATCCAATTTTTTTCTTGGCAACACTGCAGAAGAGGTTTTTCACTGCTGGTTTTTGAGAGATTGTTGAGCTTCCCAGTCTAGGAAATACAACTCTGAGCTTTCTAGCTGCTCCCACAAGGGGAAGGTCAAAAAAGTCAAGATGGCAGATAGATCTGCCTTCTTGACATTTTGACCCCCCCCCCCTCCTCCCATGGACGCCCCTGGGCCTCCTGTGGTCTCCTCCCATCCATGTACTCACGAGGTCCAACCATGTGAAGCCTTTTTTGAGATCAGCCAAGATCAGCTAGATACTGTCACTTAACTGATAAATCTGCAGTGAAAACTGATGTGCTGACCCATTATATGTACAGAAGGACAGTGTCTTTTAGCAGACCAGAGAACCCCCGTCTTGCTGAAAAACCGTGTGGTGTGTGCAACTTCATTCTCCCACCCATCTTGTTCTATAGGAAACAGAAAACTAACCAAATATAATTGACATTGCTGGAAGTGCACATTAATAATTTAAAAAAAAAATTCTTTTTAAGAAAAAGATTTGTGTCTTTCCTCCAGCAGCATCCGTTAGAAAGGGATGAGCCATCCTGTTGTCTCTTGAACCACCCGTTGAGCTTGTGAGGATCACAATGTGGTTGACTAAGCAACTGACCTCTTCTGGTGCCACGCAAAGCCGCCCCACTTTCTCTATGATGTCATTGAAGCTCAGAGTTTCTGAGAAGCAATGGTAGATGCACCAGCTGCCCGACTCTAATGTCACGACAGGGGACCGATGGATGGCCCCTTTCCTTTCCCTCCTAACAGGTCAGGGTTTTTTTTCCTTTCTCTTACCTATGAGCATACAAATATCTTTTTAATGTATTGTCGAAGGCTTTCATGGCCGGAGTTCGATGGTTGTTGTGGGTCTTCCGGGCTGTGTGGCCATGTTCTGGAAGTTGTGGTTCCTAACGTTTCGCCAGCATCTGTGGCCAGCATCTTCAGAGGGCAGGAGCACAGACAGAAGCGATCTCTCTGTGCCCAGGTAGACATGAGCACAGAAAAAGCACTTCTGTCTGTGCTCCTGCCCTCTGGAGATGCTGGCCACAGATGCTGGCAAAACGTTAGGAACCACAACTTCCAGAACATGGCCACACAGCCCAGAAGACCCACAACAACCATCAAATATCTTTTTTTTTTAAATTCCCACAAGGATCCAAATCTACCTTGTAACAAGAGCTGGATTCTGGCTCTGTTATCTGATATATGAGTCCTCATCACTTAGTGGTGGCAACTTACATTCTTCTTGAGTCAGTTGCAAACAGATTCAATAAGTTATTTGAAAAATGGGGTCTAAGGCCATTTCCCTACTAGCATCTTCCACTGCTATCAACCCTCGTGGCAATATAAAGGCCGTCTTCCTCGCTGTTGTACTGACACAGCAGTGGTTGTATGACCATCTCTTGAAAGAAGATAGTGGATTATGTGACTGGGTAGAAGACATCCATTTATGGAATGCCCTTCCCTGACAAAGGCATTGAATGCTTTTTTTATTAAATTTCAAGCACTAGATTACAACTTCTTGTCTGCCCTGGAACATCACAGGAATCTGGTTTGACAGAACAATAACCCAAATGAATGGGATTAAGTGTTGTTTTATGTGATCATGTTCCTGGGCTCTTATGTGGTTTTTCACTAACTCAATAAGCTGGTGGAACAATTGCCTTGTGCTTTTTTTTTTTTTTAAAAAAAGGAAGTATGTTGTTTATTAAGACATCTTAAACTGATTGTTCTATTTCTTATTGCAAGGACCACTTTGGAATGTTAGCTTAAATTGAAAAAGTAAGCTATGAGACCAATCCTTAATAATAGTTGACGATGATTGTTGAACGGCTCCATCCACTGGCCTGTCTCTGGATGATCCTTGATAATGTTAATGATGCTTTAAACAGAACATGTCTATGAAGGTTCTCAGTCATCCAGGTGGAATTGTCTGTAGCTTGAATCATGTCAACTGGATTTCTATTTTCTCAGTGGAAACGTTTCGCTCCTTATCCAAGGAGCTTCTTCAGTCTGAGCAAAGTTAGTAAGGGAATCCTAAAACCGAACAGTTCATTTTTGCTATCCTGCTGGCCCGCAGTTAATATCAGGGGCTGATTTACGACAGTCACAAGAACCGAAGCCATTTTAACACTTACATATTGTCCAAACTGACTGCCAGAAAGTGTGTGGGCCCATGGTGGGGTACATACTAGGTTCTCTGCTTCCCATCGGTTTATATTGTTCATTGTGTCCAGATGAGCAGCAGTTGGCTTCATGTGCGGTGATCAGCCACAGTTGGGTTTACAGTACCACGGTTTGCTGAACAAGCCACCATTCACACATAATTACATAATGTACACACAATAGTACATAATACTTGGTGTAATGTGCCTATACTTGCTAGTATTTGGGGGTCAGACTTTGAATGTCTAAAATTACAGTATGGCAAGAAATATCTGTAACTATATCAGTTTGGTGCAGTGGTTAAAGGCATCAGGCTAGACACCGGGAGACCCTGAGTTCTAGTCCTGCCTTAAGCACGAAGCCAGATGAGTGGCCTTGGGCCAGTCACTCCCTCTCAGCCCTAGGAAGGAGGCAATGGCAAACCACTTCCAAAAAACGTTGCCAAGAAAACTGCATGGACTTGTCTATGCAGTCACCAGGAGTCAAGATTAACTGGAAGGCATGCACACACACAAGAATCTATATATCTACATCTTTATCTATCTAGATCAGGGTTTCTCAACCTTGGCCACTTTAAGATGTGTGGACTTCAACTCCCAGAATTCCCCAGCCAGCATGCGAGAATTCTGAGCGTTGAAGTCCACTCATCTTAAAGTTCCGGTCTCAAACAGCTTTGTGTTTTATAGCAGGGTTCCTCAACCTCAGCCATTTTAAGATGTGTGGACTTCAACGCTCAGAATTCTCGCATGCTGGCTGGGGAATTCTGGGAGTTATTCTGGGAGTTGAAGTCCACACATCTTAAAATGGCTGAGGTTGAGGAACCCTGTTTTATAGAATATGCACTTCCTTGTGTGCCAACCAAAACAGAAAGTGAGCATTCCTGAACAAGCTCTGAAATGTTTAGCGTAGCTAATAGATAAATTCATTTCACAGGATTTGTACAAAGCAGGAGTGTCAGCAAGATATACTGTAGTTCAAAAAGTCAAGATGATGGCTATGATGGTGCAATTGAATAAGTTACGCCCTCCTTCTCTGTTGCAGTTCTCTCTAGTCAAAACAAGGAAGTGGTGACTTTTCTGCTGGTCATGCAGCTATTAAAAACCCTGGCATCTGACACAGAATTCCTCATAGTTTTAATTATTTTTAGCTTCCACACTGAGAGCCCCCTTAAGCCTGCTTCATCAGCCCAGAATCTCGCGTCTTAACGAGAGGCCCAATTTGAGTGCCAAATATCCTCGAAAAGCCTTGTTGTGAAGTCTTCGCGCTTTTGTTTTTCCTCCTGTTCTTCTGCTCACTTCTCTTTTCTGAAGGGCTTACAGAGGGGAGAGGGGAAACCCCAAAACCTCATGCCCTGTGATGTTTGTGCAAGCAGAAATGTAGGAGGGCCGATTGTGTAAACTTGTAACTTCTCTAGGCCAGTGGAAATTCCCCGAGACAAGAAGTGTGGGCTTATATTACTTCACCTTGAGAAACCGCAGTGTTTTTGAAAACCACTCTCTCCCCTCTTCTGTTCTGTTGACTCCAGCGGCCCATTCTCTGGCCTCTTTCTTAATCTCATATTCCTGCAAATCCAATCTCAGCCTCCCTTCGCGGACAGCAGGGAGGTCTCATTCCCACCATCGTGTTATCCTTTGGAAGGAGGCTCAGCTAAGACGGCCCCCAAAGTTTGATCCACGTAACACCCGGCCCTAACATAATTTGTTGTGTGCTAGCTTAACATGTATGGTGGAAGACTTCCTCTGACGGTTAAGATCATATGGTGGGCACACTCACAAAATGGCAGCCAACGCAGGCCTGCCTGGCCAATGGCAGCCACCCAGGATGCCCTGCAGGAAATCAACAGGATGCTCGAGGCAACCGCTCTGCTTTCCTTCAAGCCATTTTCCTATTTACTTATTTACTTATTATTTCATTAGATTTATATGACTGCCCATCTCAAGTACATGACTCTAAAAAGTACTTCATTTTGTCTTAAAAGTTGAGGGAGACAGGGAACTCACTGGGCACCAAGGGAAGGACTTAAGATATCCTGCATTTCTCCTGTACAACTCAAAGTGTTGGACATAATGCTGCCTCCTCCTTTCTTCACAACAACCCTGTGAGGCGGGTTGGACTGAGAGTGTGTGACTGGCCCAAACTCACCCAGCCGGCTTTCATGCCTAAGGCGGGACTAGAACTCTCCGTCTCCTGGTTTCCCATTGGCTCCTTCCTAGGGCTGAGAGAGAGTGACTGACCCAAGGTCACCCAGCCGGCTTTCATGCCAAAGGCGGGACTAGAACTCTCAGTCTCCTGGTATCTAGTCCAGCCCCTTCACCACTACACCAACCTGGCTCTCCAATTGCCTCCGAAGATGCTATATGCCTCAACACACTTTAGCCCAGTTTGCTAATTAGGCCCTGTGAGGTACAGCACTAACTGAAAACTCGAATCTGGCTCTAATTCAACCTTCCTCAACTTGGAACTGCCTGACTGTTGGAATACAACTCCCCTCATCCTCGCCCAGCCGGGCTAGGCTTCTAGAGCAGGATTTCTCAACCAGGGTTCCGTGGCACCCTTGGTTCTGCGAGAGGTCACTAGGAGCTCCCTGGGAGATCACGTCCCCCCCCCCCCCCGTGCAGTCGTGTCGGTGCTCATCTCCGTTTGTTAGCCAAAGAGCCAGCGTGACGCGCGTGGAACGCTGTTACCTTCCCACCGAAGTGGTACTTGCATTTGCATGCTTTCGAATTGCTAGGTTGGCAAGAGCTGGGGCGGGAGCTCCCTCCGTCACGCGGGGCTAGGGATTCGAACCTCAGAACTTGCGATCTTCTGATCGGCAAGCCTGGAGTCTTACCCGCTGAGCCACCACGCCCCTGTATCCTCTCTAGCCAGATCACAAACCATGGCTTATACATTACAATGCCACCAGAGGTGGGTAGACAAGCCACAACCGACCAGGTTCCCGCAACGGAGTCAGCCACCCGCTCCCTCCTCGGCCCGCCTTCCACTGATTTCAGCGAGAATTGCGGCCGGCAGCGCAGGTCGATCCCCAGCGGAGGAGCCCATCGACGGAGCGGGCTGCCCCCGTTCCGGGACCTCCCCTCCGCCCGCCCGGACTTCGCCCGGCTGCCTTGGGCCAGCGGCCGCCCGGGGGCGAGGGCGGCGGGGAGCGGCCGGCCGGCTGGCGAACGCCAACGCCTCGACGGCGCTCGGAATGGGGCGCTGTCGCCCGGCGGCGGTGTAGGATGATGCCTCCGAGGATGGTTTCGGACGTTCCCCGGGCTCAGGGTCCAGGGAGCCGCGTCAGCCAGCCAGCCAAGAAGCAGGCAGGAAGCTGGCGCTGCTCGCCGGGCAGGAAAGAGAGAGAAAAAGCAACGCAGCAGCCCGCCCCCCGCGGGAGTCTGGCTGCGCGCTGCCTGACCCGAGTTCTTGAACTGGTTTCTCTGGTTTAGTGAGTGATTAACTTCCCCGCCCCCTCGCGCCCCGCTGGCGAGACGCCTCTCCTCCCGAGGAAGGGCGCAGAGCAGGAGGACGCTTGGCTGCGCCAGCGCTGCGGGGGACCAGCCAGCAGCCGGCCGGGGCTTCTCCACTTTCTTTCCTCTCCGTTCCAGCCTCGCGGCAGCAGCCAAACACACGCCGAGCCCTTAACGCGATTCGGTGCGTTTCCTGCTTGCTTCGTCAGCCCTTGAAGGACGAGCGCGGAAGCGGAGGAGGAAACCGAGCCGTCGGGCCGCCATGGCGCAGTTTGGTCCTCGGGGCTGGCTCCTCGCCGTGGCCGTAAGCGCGACCCTCTGCTTCTGTCGAGCAGGTGAGTCGGATCGCGGAACCTCCTTGGAAAGGCAGGCAGGCAGGCAGGCATGGCTCACACCACAGAAGGGGCTCGAAGCTCCTTGTGGGGTCAGCGGGTTGTGTGAACCCAGCCACGGGGGTCAGTCAGAAGCTGGGCTAAGGGGTAAACGGTGGGTCAGCACAAGTCGGATGAGAATGTTGTGCCATGCCAGCCAGACTTTTGCACAGGAAAACAGTTCCTGAAAAGTCACCTAGGGAGTATGAGGAGGATGCAGCCCCAAATCCCTTCCAGATGTTTAGGACCCCAACCTCTGCTAGTCTTCGTGGGCATGGCCAGGAATTATCCCAGAAACCATCTGGAGACATCCACCAACACAGGCAGGACAAGCCCTGGTATATCATTGGCGATCACTCATACCCAAGTAAGATTGTCTTCCAAAGGTAAAATTTTAACAGTGGATCCGTAAGTAAGGGGCGTGGTGGCTCAGCGGGTAAGATGCCAGGCTTGTCGATCGGAAGATTGCAAGTTCGGAGGTTCGAATCCCTAGCCCTGCGTGCGGAGTGAGCTCCCGCACTAGCTCCAGCTCTTGCCAACCTAGCAATTCGAAGGCATGCAAATGCAAGTAGATGAATAGGTACCACTTCGGTGGGTAGGTAACAGTGTTCTGCACGCGTTATGCGGCCATATGACCATGGAAGCGTCTTCGGACAACCCTGGCTCTTCGGCTAACAAACGGAGATGAGCACCGGCCCCTAGAGTCGGACACGACTGCACAAATGTGCGGGGGGAACCTTTACCTTTACCTTGTACTGTAAGTGGCTATAAAGGCCAATTCTGGATCCGCACAACCTCCCACAATGAGGGCATAGGTTTCCGGGTGGGAGACGGTCATGATGAGGGTTTGCCTGACGTGCCTTCCTTTTAGCTGTTTTTTCCCTTTCGCCCTGTACTCGTGCTTCTTCAAAGTCCATAGCGCCATTAAAAAAGGCTGACCTCCATTTGAAACGCTCATGAGTTAGGGCTTCCCAGTTCTCAATGCTGATATTACATTTTTTTAAATTAGCTTTGAGAGTATCTTTGAATCTCTTTTGCTGTCCACCAATATTCCGTTTTCCATTCTTAAGTTGGGAGTAAAGTAGCTGCTTTGGAAGACGATGGTCAGGCATTCGAACAACATGACCGGTCCAGCGAAGTTGATGTTGGATGATCATTGTTTCAATGCTGGTGGTTTTCGCTTCTTCTAATACGCTAACATTAGTCCGCCTATCTTCCCAAGTAATTTGCAGAATTTTTCGGAGGCAGCGTTGATGGAATCTTTCAAGAAGTTGGAGGTGGCGTTTGTAGAGGGTCCATGTTTCACAGGCGTACAGAAGGGTTGGTAGTACAATGACTTTGTAAACAAGCATTTTGGTCTCCCTGCGAATGTCCCGATCCTCAAACACTCTACGCTTCATTCGGGAGAAAGCTACACTTGCAGAGCTCAGGCGATGCTGAATTTCAGCATCGATGTCGGCTTTTGTAGATAGATGTCTGCCGAGATAAGAAAAGTGGTCGACATTTTCTAGTGACACACCTTTAAGCTGGATTGATGGCGCTGCTGAGGGATTGGTTCAAACTTGCTGGTAAAGCACTTTGGTTTTTTTAATGTTAATCGAGAGGCCGAGCTTTTCATGCTTCTGCAAAGATGTTGAGGATAGTTTGAAGATCTTCCTCGGAGTGTGCACAGACTACGTTATCATCAGCATATTGAAGTTCTATAACAGAAGTTGTAATTACCTTATTTTTTGCTTTCAGCCTACTAAGATTAAAAAGCTTTCCATCTGTTCGATATATAATTTCTATATTTTATATATATATATATATATATATATATATATATATATATATTATAATAATAATAATAATATATAATATATAATATATAATTTCCTGGTATATAAACAGAGAGCAAGTCCCACTCCCTTTTCGCACTGCAGATGTTGCCTAGCCTGGCAATGAAACGTCTGCAAGAAAACAACAAGGCTCAGAGAGCACCAAGGACTCCACATCTGGAGACTGCTAGGTTACCTAACTTCTGAGTTAAGTATGTTGGATTAGCAGAGGGGAGAACCAGCTTTGAATCCCTGTGAAGCTCACATAAGGCCAGCTTAATGCCTCTGGCCAAGACATGGTTTCGTATAATCTTGGTTTGTTGGGTGAGCAATGGTTGGATGAGTTCACCTTTCACTAAGCCATAAACCATAATTCACAAAAGACTGGGTTCACACGAACAGCTAAACCAAAACCGAGTAAGCCACTTTTGATTACGGTCTAGTGTTAAGCCCTAGCGTGGTCAACCCTTAGCTGCTGAATCAGGTAGGTAGGTTGCGGTCCATCCTCAGCCATGGAAGTTCGTTGTTGGGTGACTTGAGCCTGTCATGATCACTCAGCCTAGCCTACTACTCGGGGTGCCCTCAAGTCATTTTCGACTCCTAGCAACCACACAGATAGATCTTCTCCATGACAATCTGTCCCTAACCTGGTGTTTCAGGTCTCCCAATTTACACTCATCAATATTGTAACTTGCTGCTGGTCGTCCTCTTCTTCTCTTTCCTTCCAACTTTTCCAGCGTTAGAGCCTTCTCCAGAGAGCTGGGTCTTCACATAATATGTCCAAAGTAGGATAATTTGAGCCTGGTCATTTGTGCCTCTAGTGAAAACTGTGGGTTGATTTGTTTGATGATCTGTTTGTTTTCTTGGCCATCCATGGTATTCTCAGGCGTCTTCTCCAACCCCAAAGTTCAAAGGCGTCAATTTCAATTTCTATTATTTATTTTTCAATTTCTCTTACCTTCCTATCTCCCCCGAAGGGGACTCTCTTCCTATCCCGCTTCTTCGAAGCCCAACTTTCACTTCCTTAGTGTCCCAGGGAATACCATGGCTTGCACGATTCTGATCTTTTTAGGTATAGACAAGCAAAGACTGTGTAAACTGGTTTGAGTTCTTGAAGGAAAGGGGGAATAGAAATCTGACAAATAACCTACAAGGTTAAAATGAGGGAGAGGGGTGGGATGTGAGTATAATGCAAACATTATACATGCTGGGTTTACCATCTTTTGAACCTGCTCTCCCACCTCTGTTTGGTGGTAGGACAGACGTTTCACACACAGGAAGCTCTGGCTTTAGTCGCTGGAGTGGGGGGGAGGTAAGGCAGCTCATGGGGAAACTTCTGTATCTACAACCCAGAAACCGATCATCGTTCAACATGTGTAACTCTGGTCTCCAGCAGCTTCCTGTTTTCTTACAACAGCAGTTGAGTGTTGACATTTCTGAGAGGAGGAGTGTTTCATGGCCTGGAGATAGGGGAAGGGCAGCCTCTTTTCTGCCTCCTCCGTACTTCAACCTGCTAGAGGCACAGGAGCAGAACTGAGAGAGGAAGGTGGCAACCTTCCTTCCCAGCTTCCCAGTTTCAGCACGGCATAACCAATCCGGCTGGGGGAGCATCTTGTGAGAAGAGCCATCATTTAAAAGCCAACAAAGTGTGTTTTGTTTGGCCTTGTCGTGTGGCAGAAGTTCATTTGGATTGAGGGGCAGATTTCAGGCTTGTAAGGTTTATGCGAAGAAAACATTCAGCAGGATAAATAAAGGAGAAGAATGAGGCTATTAAGAAATGGGAGTCAAAAGTCCTGAACTATCCCCCCGCGAAGCATCCAGAATTCGATTTTGTCTGCAACTTTTCCTTGGTTGCACTGAATGTCGAGGCAAGGTTAAAACCATGGATTCTTGAATTATGTTGGCTTGTTGGTTGGCTAGATTGATATCCCGTCTTTAGTTAGCACCTGAAGGCAGCTTACATGTTGCCAATAGAGTCTGCAGGAGGGGAAGGGTCAAAATCTGCAAGCGCGGGGTTGGAATTTCGTAAGTTTTGAGCGCTCCTTCCTCTTTTTCCCACAACAACCTGGGAGGTTGGCTGGGCTAAGAGAGTGTGACTGGCCCGGCGTCACCCATGAAGCTTCTAAAAGTGAGGACAACCAGAACCGGGGTCTCCCTGATGTCACTCCAACATCCATCACCCTGAGCCATAATTGTGCAACACCCAAAACAGAACTGCCTAATGTCTCAGCGTCAGAGTCAAGCCAGACCAGTAAGAATGCCATCGGTTGGTCTTATCTCTCCCAGGATTTCATCAGGTCGTTTTAGACTAGCCCGTTTCTCCCAACCTCAGTTCCCAGTTTTTAAATTTGGGGGCACCGTTGCTTCTCTGTAGGGTTGATGCAAAGAGTACCGCAAATCTGTACTGCTGGTTAGTAAAAAAAGAATTTGGGGCAACAGGCCTGTTTGAAGGTTTTGGTAGGCCATCTTGCTGATCGATCGGGTGGCAGCAAGGGGCACACTGATTGATTGATTGATTGATTGATTGATTGATTGATTATGTGCCGTCAAGTCGGTGTCGACTCTTAGCAACTACATAGATAGATTTTCTCCATGACAATCGGTCCCTAACATGGTCTTTCGGCTCTTTCAACGATGCCCCCATCGCCACTGTAACTGAGTCCTTAAAATGACCTTACTTACTGCTGGTCGTCCTCTTCTCCTCCTCCCTTCTACCTTTCTCAGCATTAGAGCACTGTTTCTCAACCTTGGCAACTTTGAGATGGGTGGGGAATTCTGGGAGTTGAAGTCTACCCATCTTAAAGTTGCCAAGGTTGAGAAACATTGCATTAGAGCCTTCTCTAGAGAGCGAGGTCTTCGCATAATGTGTCCTGAAGTGTGATGTTTTGAGCCCAGTCATTCATGTCTCCAGGGAGAACTCTGGATTGATTTGGTCATTGATCCATCTGTTTGTTTTCTTGGCTGTCCAGGGTCTTCTCCACAACTGTTTTCCACGCTCTCTGGGTTGACCTGGGGGGGTGGAGAGTAAGAAACAAGAGCTTCAGGGTGTGGCTTGGCGAATGGGAAGAAAGCAGGTGACTAGAAAGCAAATGGGAAGAAAGCAAGTGATTAGCAGTCTTAATCTGCATGTGGGAGGGAAGGTGGGGGGGAATGCTCCAAGGTAAAAATGGCCGCAGGCAGAAAAAAAAAGGAGAACTTATTCCTGTCCTTCCAACTTTATAATCCAGGATCCCCCACCATCCACCTGAGTGACCAGGAGGGCCCTATCCTTGAGGGCAACAACGTGACTCTGGAATGCCTGATTAGTGACGGGGACGACCTGTCTGAGTTCACCTTCCAGAAATATATCAAGGTTGGTTCATCAAGGGACGTGTGTGACCAGCAAGCCCCCCCGCCCCCCCGCGCCTCTGTTAGGGATGCTGCGCTGCTGTGGCCAAACACTTACTGGGTGACGGGGACGCACCACCCAGCAACGAAACAGCAGCGTGTAGCCCTTGAGAGGCAGAGTTTAAGATCCCTTTCACACCTCGCTGCTTACCTGTTGGTTTTCGATCAAGCCACAGTTGGTTCTCCATGACCTATTAAACCACGATTCACAAACTACAATACTGGGTTCACGGAGGTGAGTATCTTGCTCAGGTTCTCACCAAAGCCTGCCTCAAAGTAATACCCTCTGGATACTTCAGAATCATCCCGAGGGGAGATTTGGGGAATTCAGGTTCAATGCAGACAGGTTGGGAGCAGGCTGCTTAGCCACGCTCTGACCTTCCAGTTTGGTCAAGGTAAAGTACAGTACAGGTAGTCCTCGACTTATAACCATTTGTTTAACAACCGTTCGAAGTTACGACGGCACTGAAAGTGACTTGCGACCAGTCCTCACACTTACGACCATTGCAGCATCTCCATGGTCACATGATCAAAAGTCAGGTGTTTGACAACCAGCACGGGGTCACGTGATCGCCATTTATGACCTTCCCAGCGGGCTTACGGCAAGCATAGTCAATGAGGGAAGCCACATTCGCTTAACGACTGTGGTGATTCACTTAACGACCGCAGAAATAAAGGTCGTAAAATCAGACACAACTCACTTAATGACCGCATCGCTTAGCAACAGAATTTCCGGTCCCAATTGTGGTCATAAGTCGAGGACTACCTTTAGAGGTAAACCAATGGCTGGGTTCACATATACTGGGAGCATCCACAAGGGGGCACCAAAAAAAGTCAAGATAGCAGTCACAACCGCATCATCAAAGCCCCACCTTTCTTTTTAACATTTACATTTATCACAGGCGGTGTTTTGATTAGAAGGTGGTGGCTGCCATCTTGATTTTTTTGACCACCACTGATGCCCCTGCTAAGCCCAAAACAGAAACCTTATTTGGATTTAGTGTGTCCTATGACCCTATACAAGTAGTCCTTGCTTAACAACCACAATTGGGCCCAGAACTTTGGTTGCTAAGTGAAGCGGTCATTAAGCAAATCTGACCCGATTTTACAACCTTTTTTGCGGCAGTCATTAAGCGAATCACACAGTTCCGCACTGATTTTGCTTGCCAGAAGCTGGCCGGGAAGGCAGAAAATGGCAATCATATGACCACAGGACGCTGTGATGGTCATAAATGCGAACCGGTTGTCAAGCACCCAAATCGTGATCATGTGACCGTGGGAATGCTGCAACGGTCATAAGTGTGAGGACAGGTCATAAGTCGTTTTTTTTCAGCACCATCATAAGTCCGAACTGTCACTAAACAAATGGTTGTTAAGTGAGGACTACCTGTACAAAGTTCACTGAAGAATGTGTTGCCTGAACTCAGACACTTGCAATGTTTTTGATCAATCATGGTTCAAGCAAACTATCAGCAAAGACCTTGAATTTAATGCCAATCATCCTTAACGTCCTGGTTCCAAGTGAAACACAAAAAGCCCATAATTTCACTATTGTGACACCGCACCCTAGATGAAGTCCCTTGGGTGTCTGTGGTTAATCAAGGTTCTGGTGTGGTTGGGCAGAATCACCCAGTTGGGCATCATCTACATCAGTGTTTCTCGACCTCAGCAACTTTAAGACGTGTGGACTTCAACTCCCAGAATTCCCCAGCCAGCCATACTGGCTGGGGGATTCTGGGAGTTGAAGTTCACACATCTTAAAATGGTTGAGGTCGAGAAACACTGGTCTACATTTTGTAATGGGTTTGAAGGACTTCCTTGATAGGGACAGGAGTGAAATGGAACAGAACTCAGAGCTCAGGTCTTAGGAGGCTGGAACGCCACCCCGCTCCAAGTTTCTACCAAGCTGTAATTCTTAGTTGTGATAGAAGAGGAAAATTCAATACACAGGGAGCAAGTAATCGTATCAGTCGTATTTAATCCACTGATATTAATGTGCGTTTAAATTTAAGTGGGAAATTCTGTCTTGGCTTTAACGCACTGCAACTCTGGCACGTGCACTCCCCCGTCATATCATTTAAAGGTCAAGTGTAACCCTTAAGTTTGAAAAAAGTTGGGCACTTTGGGTTTCGCCTAATACTCTCTGACTTCAGTGTTAGGCATGGACTTGTGGAGTTATGGCGTAACCAACAAGCCGTGGCGAAACAGCCTTTCTTCCTGAATTACCATCTTTATGCTGCTTCTGTGGCTGATTTAATCAATATTCGTACCTAGACTCCTAATGTTACTGCCTGGTATTGCAAGGATTTAGCTTTAAAGGAAGTGTACTGAAGTCTGCAATGCTATGACTTTACTGAGATGAGAGATGCTGCACTCAGAAAAAGAATCTGTGGTCCTGCTCAGATGTAAGCAAGGAACGGGGAGCTTTTCCTGGTTAAGGCTAATGACCAACATAGGCGTTTCTCCTCTTTCCAGTGGCTCCATTCCTGGATCTCTCTGGATAAAACTCAGGAATGGCGTTGCTGGTTTTACGATGTTGCTGTGAGTCGTGACAACGGGCGCCTCCTGCTGACCATCAGCGACCTCAAATATTGGCACGCCGGACCCTATCGCTGTGCCAGCGTGAATGCCACCGACAACACCACCATCTCCAAGGAACTGGACCTGCGCTTGGAGTGTATGTGGGGTTTTTATTCCCCCTCTAGCCACCAGAGGGCAGTAGATAAACAGGAGATGAGGACTAGGAGATTGTGCTATCAGATCCTTAGACTGTGCCCCCCTGTGTCCGCCTATCCTTGTGATCTGCAGTAGAGTCTAGAGCTGAAGAAGGCGGAGGATGAAAAGATAGGGATTTGAAGTGCCAATACAAAGCACATTTAGGAAAAAATATTCTCGCAGGCACGGTTGATCTCAGTCCGCACCGCTCCATTAACAGGACAATTTAGAAGCAGAAGCAATCTCTCTGGAGCCATGCCGGTCCTTTACAGAATCATATATTTGGGGGGTGGGGGGGATAGATGGAGAATTGCTTCTAAGGCCCGGCAACTGAATCCCTGAGCCCCACCAAGCTGGCGTTTCGAATTAAGAAGGGGCAGGGGGTGATGGACAACCAGGAGGGCCAACTTTCCCTTTCCTCTCCCCCTCCCCCAGATCTGCACAACGTCTTTGTCAGCCATTCAGAAAGCTGGTGTGGGTCCATTTGGGATTCCGTCACGGTCCTGGAAGGCAGCGACCTTCAGCTTCGGTGTTCGGCAGATGCCTCCCAGCCACCGCTTTACAAGTGGATTCGAGAGGTGAGGGACCAGGAGCAGCACTTGTGTGTGCACACACACACACACACACACACACCCTAGTGCTCCCTCCAGCCCCCCCCCCCCCCCCCCAGGAAGGAAGAGGTTAAAAGACCCTGATGTCTTTTAAGTCAGCTTTCAAAACTTGGTTCTTCCAGCAGACCCTCACTAGGCTGGCTTAGGATTAATCTTGGTTAACCCTGGTTACTTTTCTTTGCCCCTTAGTGTAGGATGTGCGTTCAGCCTGTTGGCTTAGTTCACGGTTCTAGGTGTTACAAACCAACCTTAGCAATATGGTGTCCTAATTCCTTTTGTATGTTTTGTATTTCCCTCCCTGGTGGTTCGGTTTTATTCGTTCTCCTTTGGTTGCCTTTTCTGATGGGTTTTGAAAGTCACGTACTGTAGGTCGCCTGGAGTCATTCCGATTAGGTGGCTTATCAACCCAATCAAATAAATGAAATAACGATCCTGCTCTGTGGCAGAGCCCTGATTTGCAGTCCCTGAATATGCAAAACCCCCGAATATGCAAATCCCCCAAATATGGCTGGAAAAACTCTGGCCCAAAACACAGGATTACTGTGGCTGGCTATTCACCCAACTGGTTAACCCGGTCAGTTAAGGCCCAGGGCTTGTCTTGACAGGAGAGGCTAATCTTGCCTAGGGTTCCTCTTGGTTACTTTTCTTTGTTCCTTAGTGTGGGGTGTGCAATCAGGCCGATGGCTTCGTTCAGGGTTCTTGGTGTTGCACGGATGGACCAATTCAGTGACCACGTGCGGTGTTATTTAACAGCCACAGTCAATGATCAGCCCAAAGCTGGTGGCACCTTTTCTGACGAACACATTTTATTAAGCTTTCCCGAGCTAGGCTCACTTCATCAGATGCTACGTTTCATGAGAGGTAGCTCATGAAACGTCTGCCTTGGAATAAAATGTGTGAGTCAGAAAAGGATGCGATCAGATTCCTTCTGGTTTTTGCTCCCGTAGACTAACATGGTTCTCCTCCTACAATGTCTACCTCTAGGGGCCATGTTGACCCAGTGCACCAGACTGGGCAAACAAGACACGGTTGCTGGGTCCACGTCCCAAAGAATCCCTGGGATGGCCTGGTTCGTGGAAGGTGGTGGGGAGTGTTTACAGCGGCTGTGTTGAGCTGATGTAAGCATGAGTTCTGCCACTGATCATGATCGTTTTTGTTCTAAAATGATTCTTGATGGTGTTATATGTTTGTATACCAGTTTTTTAACTTGCTTTTATTGGATTGTTGTTGTTGCCTGTTGTGAACCACCACCCCCCCGAGTCACTTAGATGAGATGGGCAGCCATACAAATAATCACAACAACAATAACGACAGCGAGATGCCCACAGCAATAACTAATCCCACATTAGCCAAGCCGAGTGGGTTTTGCAATGCCCAGTTATGAAAAACAACTTTCTGGGTTGGTACACACACCGACCAGAGCCAAAAGTTGGGGAAGAGAAGTTTCTTAAATATAGTTGTTCTGCTCCAGGTCCTCTTCTTGGCAACCTTTCCCAAACCAGCTTCTCAGGTATCAGAAGACTGGTGGGGATTCATAGCTTCATCTTGGTCGATCAAAAGCTTTCTTTGAATGGTTCTTTTTTTCCTCCTACAATAGGGAGATGACTGGACCCTGCTCTCTAGCTCCTTAACTTTCACCAAGATAACCCAGGAGCAAGCCGGGACCTACACTTGCCAGGTCCACCATCCGACTTTGCCGCAGCTAACCAAGAGCACCTCGATCCACTTGCACGTGGAGGACGGCAAGAGTAGCTTTACTTACGGTGAGAACCCCTGAGTTTGGATGTTCAATATGGTGTCTGGCCACTTGGTATCTTCCACATCTGTTGTGAGAACATCCAGGAAGAGAGGCCACCAGGAGTCGGGACCCTTGTTTAGATCCATCCTCTTTAACTAGGAATATCTGAGCTGCTCCCCACAGCAGTGACCCTTAGACCCAACCAAACCCTTTTTTCTGTTCCTGCTGCCACAAACAACAATATTTACAGCCCAGCCCTGTGCATGATTACCTGGAAGTTAAATCCTACTGTTTAGTACAGGGTTGGGAAACCCCGCCCCTTCCACCCGATTGGCTCCTGCCTGCAAACCCCGCCCCCCAGTGCTTGTGATTGGCTCCCGCCCGCAAACTCCGGCCCCTGGTCCGCGGAAATCCCAAAAACCCTGCCTCCCACCCCCCCCCCGGTCCCCGGTTATAAATATCCAAATGGCCCTTGGCAGAAAAAAGGTTCCCCACCCCTGGTTTAGTAGGAGTTACATGCAAGCACCTACCTGTAGGATTGAGACCTTAGGTGGCTTCCCACAAGAGAGTCAGCCAAAATATATTTGGTTAAGGCTTAGTTTGCTGTGTGGACTCGACCACGGTGGCTTGCAAAACATAGTTCATGGCCTAGTAAGTAACATGAAACCAACCTATTGTGGTTTGTTTGACAAACTATGATTAAACAATGACCTAGCATGATATAGGAACCAGGCTGTTGGCTTGGATCTAGGTTTCGTCAGCCAGGCCTCATTCACCTTGCTGAAAGTTGAACGAGTCATAAAACTGACTGAATCAATAGGACTGTTTTTAGGAGTGATTAAGGCTCCTAACACATTTACCCTGTCAAAGTGATCTGTGTCCCTCAGCCAAGGTACTTAATTTGTACACGGCCTTCTTTTAATAATGGCGGCGATGCAAACAATATAAGCATCTCCTAGGATCCAGACGCTCCATGTAGCCTGGCACGTCTTTTCTGGGAGAAACCTAAAAACACCCTCCGAAACCAGCCCAGCCTAATTTGAAGGTTTGCTGGGATCACTCCTCTTTTAATTACAGCGTAGCTACCGTTTCCCTGTGGATGATCCCGTGGCGTGGGTGACTGCCTTTCTCTGCCTTCTGATGGAGGCAGACGGGGGAGGTCACCAGGGCTGGTCCCCATTTCGTTGTTGACCCTTTGTCTTCTCCAGATTCTGTGCTGTCCTTCAGCCCCCCCATGCTGGTTCTGGCCGTGGCACTGCCAGCTGTGCTCTTGCTGATGTTGATCTTGATGTTCGCCTTCTTCATTCCCCGTCACCGAGCAGCTGCCATGAAGAAAATGGCTTTGTGAGTGTTACATGGGATTTGGGGGCCTGCGGTGGCTAGAGGCATGCCTGTCCTGCTCCCAGCAGGCATCTGAAGTTCTTTTTGACCCCAAATTTGGCCCATCCCACCCAAGGACATTAACCACCATCGCCATTAGTGCTCCCATCAGACGGGAGCTAGAGTCCAACACATGGGCTCACGGTGGATGGAATCGGTAGAGATTATTTTACCTTTGCAAAAAGCAGAGCCTAAAGTTTGTTCTGTCTACAATAAGATGCGGAGAATCTAGTTCCAGCTTAAGCATTGTTCTTTGTTTAGGGTTTTCTTTGGGTCTTCCTGCTGCTGAGTTTAACAGAGACCTGTTGACATACCTCTGGGAAGTGACGATACATGAACAAGCATGGAGGAACCCGTAACATCTTTTGCATCATTCCCCACACCAGCTTTGTTTATTCGTTCAGTCGCTTCCGACTCTTCGTGACGTCATGGACCAGCCCACGCCAGAGCTTCCCGTCGGCCGTCGCCACCCCCAGCTCCCCCTTAGGCCATGTCTTTTTCAGTTCTTGTATTTATGCCTCAGTGGGGAGAACATGCTAACATTGGTCTTTTCTTTTTAGGGAAAAATCTGGCCAGCGCACCCCGATTTACAAAGGCAGCCTTGACTCTGTGACTTCTGTTGTGGGGGACACCCAGCCGTTGGTGATGTGAAGCAGAAGCACAGGTTACTAAACTTTCCTATCCATTTCTTCTGAAATCCTGGGGAAATCTGTTCATTCTTGGTAGTTCTTCAGTTCAGACTTCCATAAAGAGTATAAACAATTTTCACAAAATATGTCATTTCGGGGGAAATGGGCAGACTTTGTCCTTGATATATTGGTATCTGGAGAGCAATCTGATAATTCACGTTATCTACTCAGTGTTTTAGAATGCTCCCCCATGGCATTGCCTGAGGTTGGCCCAACTACAGAATTCAGGCAGTTTAAAAGGGACAAAGGGCTTCTTTTACAAATGCCATGTGTAAGTTTCAAAAAAAGCTTGGGAAGCTATTCTCTCAAAATATCTTTGAACAGATTTTAGTAGTAAGGAAAACAGATGTAACACGCAGTGGGAAAACAAAGAAGGCTTATTTTAAAAAATGAGATTGTCTGGCTCCTCTTTACAATGCTGAGACAGACAGGATGGTAAGCAAGGTAAGCATCATCTACAGTGGTGCTTAAAAGTTGGTGAAGCCTTTTGAATGTTCAATATTCCTCCATAAATATGACTTAAAACGTGATCTGTTCTCCACACAAGTCCTTGTTGTTGTTTATTCGTTCAGTCACTTCCGACTCTTCGTGACTCCATGGACCAGCCCACGCCAGAGCTTCCTGTCGGCCGTTGCCACCCCCAGCTCCCCCACGGTTGAGTCCGTCACCTCCAGAATATCATCCATCCATCTTGCCCTTGGTCGGCCCCTCTTCCTTTTGCCTTCCACTTCCCCTAGCATCAGCTTCTTCTCCAGGGTATCCTGTCTTCTCATTATGTGGCCAAAGTACTTCAGTTTTGCCTTTAATATCATTCCCTCAAGTGAGCAGTCTGGCTTTATTTCCTGGAGTATGGACTGGTTTGATCTTCTTGCAGTCCAAGGCACTCTCAGAACTTTCCTCCAATACCACAGTTCAAAAGCATCTATCTTCCTTCGCTCAGCCTTCCTGTTCTCCACACAAGTCCTAAAACTAGATAAAGAGATCATTTTCTGCAGTAAATCAATGAACAAGTATAATGTTTTTCACCCCTTGGTTTAATTGGGTTCTTTTTATCTAGTTTTAGGACTTGTGTGGAGAACAGATCACATTTTAGGTCATATTTATGCAGGAATATTGAACACTCAAAAGGCTTCACCAACTTTTAAGCACCGTTGTACAAGTTGGAGCAGTGGGGTGCTTTTTCTGGAGATGATTAGGGTTTCCCCATGGAATTGTTTGGGTTTCTTACACCAGTTGGCATTAGCTGGAGGGTTGGGTGTGATGATTCCTGCATATCTGGAGAACGTCAGGCCAGGGACTGTTCATGAAAGATCTAGGGTCCTTCTACTGTACATCAGTGTTTCTCGACCTCAGCAATCAATCGTCTTTTGAAACCGGTCCCTGGCGCCAAAAAGGTTGGGGACCCCTGCGGCATATTAGAGCATGGGCAAATTCTTTAGAACAGTGTTTCTCAACCTTGGCAACTTGAAGATGTGTGGACTTCAACTCTCAGAATTCCCCACCCAGTGGGGAATTCTGGGAGTTGAAGTCCACACATCTTCAGGTTGCCAAGGTTGAAAAACAGTGAGCTAAAAGATTCTTTGCAACAACTACCAGCTGTGTTAATAATTTTTTTTCTCTCTCTCTCTCTCTCCATCAGGATGAAATGGATTTTTTTTTCCACTTTCAAGATCCAACTTTTTTCTTTTTTGATTATGGAATGGTGGCAATATCCTTGGTTTACAGTAACAGATTGTTTTTGTATATATTTGGGGCATTTGTTATCTTGATTTTTTAGGGGGACCTGTTTGGAATAATTGAGGGGGGGGAGTAGTGATATTGGGGTTCCTATGAATCTCTCCCTTCCAGCTGCCATTCGCTTACCCTTCGTAGGCTGAAGTACTTGTTCCTGCTGCTTACTTGGCCAATGCCTACCCTGACCAGTGTTAACCCATTTCCTGTTTGGATGGATGCTGTCTCTTCAAACTTTTTAACTTAGAGTAAATGGATGAAGAGTAAGGCACTGGGGCATTACACGCTTTGCAGAGTTGTTGAAAACAAACATGGGCTCTTTTTACACTAGTGCTTGTTCTCCAGCAGAAGAAACTTTGTAATAAAGAGAGAACATTAAAAAAATTAAACATTAAAAAACAGGAAGACTCCTATTATTAAAGAGAAGGTTGAAAGTCAAGAAGCAAGAGAGGATGGACCCTCCAAAATGGTGTGCGTGTGGGGGGGGGGGGGGAGATTAACATTGTACCAACTGCAGCGTATTTTGTTTTTGTTGTTTGGGGTGTATTCTGCAACCCATCCCCTCAGTTTCACTCAGGGCCCCCTGTAGGCATCTCTGCAGCAGTATGCAAATGTATTTTAGCCTTTTCTGCAAAACACAGCTTTGAAAACATGGAGGGATAAATAATCACTAGGCATCTACGCTCACAGATGGGGTACAAAGCTTGCAGAAAGTCTCCCTCCCTTTGACCTGTGGTTTAGTCAAACGTCTGATCCGTTCGGGTTTTTTTCATCCTCCTCTTAGTCTCTTCCTGTGACCCAGAGTCCTCTGCAGCCCTGCATCAAAACCCGGAGGTTTTTTTGTTGTTGTTAGAGCTTTGTGTTAAGTCTTAAGGTAATATGCCTTGAATTTCAGTTGTGCTTTGCTATTATTTGCATGCCAGCACATGCGGGTGGTGGTGGTGTACGGAGGAACAAGTATATATCATGCTGTCTCTGCACCATGCAGTTTAAATGTCCCCCCATCCGGCACTTCCTTTCATCAAAATAAAAAATAACAGAATCTTGCCACGGTGGCTGTTTGGAGCGAGTGACATCAGGGTTTTTTCCCCCCTTTATCACCCGCATTCTCTACGGCGCCCAAGGGGGCGATAAACCAGCCCACGCCAAAGACGGCACAGAGCAGTGTTTCCCCAACTTCTACAGAAACCAGTCGTAAAAGGCCTCTGTTGGATATTAAGTCCTAATAAAAAACGCACCATCTCTTCTATCTCTGTGTGTCAGAGGCAGGGCCTCTACATCATGCAAATCAGCGGTGCTCCGTTATCGGGGGAACAAATAGGGCGACGTGGTGGTTACGGTTAGGTGCTGTGTTGCATCTCCACATATGCATCGCTCCTCATGGCAAAGGTACCACTTGGACTACCGCAACCCTAATCCTAGTCATCCCTAGAAGACCCAGGAATAAAACATAACTGGGTTGCCCTTCCAGAATTAAGTTCTCTTCGATTGGTAAGTTTTTGTTCTTTAAAAAAAAAATCTCGGCTATCGCTTGCTTCTCCTAAATCAGGGCTTTCCAAAGTGCCGCCACTGGTGACACACCAGCAGCGGCGGCGCGCGCACATGGTGGCGTGGGGCGCACTTGCACGGTGGCGGCGTGGGGGGCGCATGTGCACGGCGGCGGTGCGGGGGGCGTGCGGCGGCGCGCGCCTGCACGGTGGCGGTGCAGGGGTGTGTGGCGGCGCGCGTGTGCACGGCGGTGGCGGCAGTGGCAGCCTCCGCTAAAACGCGGAAGCCGCGGCTGCGGCCACCGTGCACACGCGCGCCGCCGCTTCCAGGTGGTGTGGCGACACACTTTTGTGTCGCCACACACAGTTTGGAAAGCTCTGTCCTAAATAATACATTTGAAACGAAATGAACTCAGATTTTAAGGACTCCCCTTTTTATCCCCAGGGAAGAGGGAACCCATGAAAGTTAACATGGGGTATAATCAGCATAGCGGAGTCTCATGCTCTATTGCAGTGTTTCTCAGTCTGAGCCACTTTAAGATATGTGGACTTCAACTCCCAGAACTCCCCAGCCCTCATGCATGGACTTTTAACTCCCAGAATTCCCCAGCCAGCATTCTGGGAGTTGAAGTCCACAGGTCTGAAAGTTGTTGAGATGGAGAAACGCCGGTCTATTGGGACTTGATAACTGCCATGAAACTTGGGCTGTTGTACTGCAAGAAGAGAATGGAGTTTCAGCTAAGGGGATGACTGGCACTCGGATAGACCTGGTCTGCAATCCAGGGCAGCCCGTTGCGAAAGGGAACAGGAGCACAGCAGTGCAAGAGCACAGCAGTGCAAGAGAGAGACAGAGGCTGGATTCACACATCAGGCTAAGCCTTAAAGCTAAGCTGTATTCGTATCACGTGCCGCAGCCAGAGAAATCAAGCGTGTTCTGGCATAAGGCGATGTCCTGGTTCGTAAAACACGTGAGGACACGACAACAGCTGGGTTTCCACAACACTGAGCCATAAACTACCCAGTCCCATTTTAGGTTAGCCTAGCCTAGGATATTGTGGAACCTACATTACCCACCTTTATTTTGGACAACAAGCAGCAATGAAGCCAGTTAAGGGTTTTTTTTCTTCACCAAATCTGCATGCTTGTCATCTGGAAACTCAATACAGCCCAATTCCTTTCCCCAACAGGGCATAATTTTAGCTTTCAGGGGAGGGAGGTGGGCATGGTTTCAGCAGCAGAGGAGAGATTGACAGGCTGGGTCAATTTTCTCTTGGATGTATTTAATATTAGATCGTAAAACAGCAATGCATTTTAAAAGGATGTGGTTACATCATCATATTCAGAGGAACGTGTGCTGCTGAAATTACAAATTTTGCTATTTTGCAAACGCGGTTTGCAACGGGGGCTCAGCTTTGCCCTCGGTGCCCTCTCAAATCTTGAAGCTAGAAAGTAGCTGGTAAAAATGGCACTTAAGACGGGTTGCATATTAGTGTTGCAATGCTCCCCTCTGACGCCTCTGCCAAGCTTCTCTTCCTTGCCATAGAACAGGGGTGGGGAACCTTTTTTCCGCCAAGGGCCATTTGGATATTTGTAACCAGGGTGGGGGCGGGGTTTCTGGGATTTCCGCGGACCGGGGGCCGGAGTTTGTGGGCGGGAGCCAATCACAAGCACTGGGGGGCAGGGTTTGTGGGCGGGAGCCAATCACGTGGAAGGGGCGGGGTTTGCGGGCGGGAGCCAATCACGTGGAAGGGGCAGGGTTTGTGGGCGGGAGCCAATCACGTGGAAGGGGCGGGGTTTGCGGGCGGGAGCCCCACGGGCCTCATACGGCCCGCGGGCCTGACGTTGCCCACCCCTGCCATAGAAGAAGGAGTAGCCAAGGTAGTTCAGCTTCTCCACCCTTCCCCATCTTGTACTCTGGATCTGTTCTACAGACGTACACCATGCCGCCACCCTTCTCCTCTTAGCAATTGTTCAGTTTCCCAACAGGAATGAATACCTGAAGACTGAATAAATAAATAAATAAAATAACCAACCAACCTTGCCAAGAGGCCACCTTGGCAACAAGCTTTTCTTTGAGGCCTGTCCAGCAGGGACTCTAAAAATCAAGCTTGGAGAATCTTTCTCCGTGAAAAGCATCCACCCTCCAGGCTCATGCTGCATATAATGGAAACAGGCGGTTGAGAGTTGCCTAAGCACTTTTTAATATGTAAAAGGGACCCACCACTTCAAACCAACCAACAAAAATGTGTTGGAAGGTGAAAAATGACGTCCCAGAAACAACTGGAATGAGCAATCTCGTTATATCTCTCTCAATGGCCTTTGCTCCTTCAGCACTTCCCCGAGATCAGCTGCTCTTCAGGATGACTCCTCCTCTTTGTTACCCCTTAGGTCTGAATCTTCGTCCCTAAATGTCAACTCAACATCTGCCTTTTCTCTGAAACCCAAATCCTTGGTGGTCCTGGCTAGACAATACAAAGCCCAAGTCCAGGGAGGTGCTTTGGCCATTTATGGGTCTACAGTATTTACCTTTTGGCTGTTAAGCTACCAAAGTCCAGGAGTCTTAACTGTGCACATGAGTGTGTACAGTATTTGTATCTGAATTCTCCAAACTGCACACGATCCAGGTGTGTGGACTTCGATTTGATCCTGATTTCCGGAATTCCTAGCCAGCATGAACTCTGGGAAAAGGCATCCCTACTTCTGACAGGCACCCTAAATGGGAAGGCTGGTGTGTTGGGGGTGTGCATGCACATGCCTTGTATGAAAACATGGGGGAAAAAACAAACACTGACCTAAATCTAGGATAGCTCAACAGTCATCCTAGGAGGCATGAGGAGTGATAGAAAGATCCCTAGTCATCCAGCCACATTTTATTCTTCTCTGGAAGTATTTCCAAACAAGCTAGAATGCCCAGAAATTCCATTTTTCCCTCTCCAAAAGGTGTGAGATGAGATCATGTGCAGATATTCAAGTCCAAAGTGTGAAACGTGGTTCAGATCCCGCATGGGTGCACTCTGAACTCACCAGTGGGCTCTTAAAGCCTATTGAGATACAAGCTCAAGTCCCTTCATGATGGGTCATGGGGTGACAGCCATTCTCTCCCAGCCTAACCTTCCTCAAAAGATAGTTGTGGGGATGTAAACCACTTGAGTTCTCAAAGAAAAAGGTAGAATATAAATGCAAAGAAGATGGAAAAAATAGTGGGGGACATCACAGGACGGAAGGCAACGTCTTTCTTTTGCAGTTTTCCATGAGATTCCAAGAACAAATGCACCCAAAAGACCTCATTGGAAGGACCCTAATCATCATCTCAGGCCTGTGGTGCTTTTAGCTGGAGGGAAACACACATCCTACCCTCCCGATGCCACCCTAGCTCAGGACTTTGGATCTTGTTTCAGCCTCCCAGTTTAATCCTGCATGACGAGAGGAAGAGAAAATGGTTCACCCTACAGCAGGGGTCCCCAACCTGTGGGCCGCGGCCTGTTAGGAAGTGGGCCGCGGGGCTCCGTCCTGCAAACCCCCCCCCCCGTGCATGCGATTGCCCCACCCCCACGCCCCCAGTCCATGGAAAAATTTTCTTCCACAACCGGTCCCTGGTGCCAGAAAGGTTGGGGACCGCTCCTACAGCATATCGGCCACAGCCATGCCCACAAGCATTGCATGAGTGAGCTGATAAGGATTTCTACAGAAAAGGGCACATTTTTAGATGGGAAATCCTTCAGGACCCCTTATTTCATGTTGGATGTTTCACATCTCCTTCTACTAATCCCCATTCAAAGGTTGGAGGCGGATTGGATTAGGCAACCAATGAAGCCAAGGACCAGAAGGCTGGGGAAGATGCTTACCTGTTAATGAGGAAAATGAGATTCGTTAAGAGCAATTTCATTCTTAAGATGAGTTTGCTGCCCCAGTGAGCAGACACCATCCATCTTCGCTCTGGCAGCTGCCATAATTTTTAGCATTAGGGACAGATGGGCTCATTGGTTTGACTCAAAAGGGGCAGGAGAGCAACACGGGGCCGCAGGCCTGGGAAATAATTGCAAGCAAAAGGCTAATACAAGGCCAGAAAGGATGGGTGATCAGCTTCTATCCTTCTGGTACTCTTTTTATTTTTTTTGGTAATCTTCTAAAATAACCATTTAGAAAAGCTTGTCTTCTCCAATATGGTGTGTACAACAGTTTATAAAACTGAGATAAAATTATTGGCAAGCAGCAAAAATAGGAACCCAAACTCTGCGAATCCTAGATGAGGACGAAGGGCGCTATTGCAAGATGGTGCCTTGCAGATTGTTTGGACTACACCTCCCATCAACCCTGAGCTATTGGCAATGACTGGGACTCATGAAAGATGGCGGGGGGGGGGGGAACCACTAAGCAGCACCACTTTGGAAAGCCTGAACTAGATAGAATTTTCTTTTGAGATGGTTCAAGGTTGGGAGTTGGGTAAATATAATTCCACGAAAGAAGAACATGAGGTTGAGAATAGGATGTAGAAAGGAATGAGAGTTAAGGACCTTGTAGTGTGGAGAGAAAAAATATTTTCATGATTGCAGGAAAGGGGAAGGGGATAAATTAAGTAGAAATATGGCTGCCCTCCAGATGGTAGGAAACCGATGGTGGGGGGACCTGTTGGACTTCCACACAGGTTGGGTGTTCACCATTGGTGGTGATCTGAAAGGGATACTACCCAGAGCTCAGCATTAGTTGATTGCTGTGGCCAAAAAGAGGTGGGGTGGAGCAGCAGTAAGTATCTTTCCCCCCCAAATTCTAAAGGTTGCCTGGATCCCAATGAAGACTTCAATCAACTTCGTAGAGGCCTTGCACAACACGTTAAACCTGGGAAAACCAAAGCAGTTACTGTTTGCCTAAGATGCAATGCCCAAAGAAACAGTTCCTCTTGCATCTTAGTGTGATGATCTGATTTACTGAACACGCTAAGACAGCTGGACTTCACAGGACGTGCTGAACCGCAAACTGCCCTGTCCCATTTTAACTTAGTGTGTGGTGTGAAATCAGCCAGTGGATCTCATGTTTCAGCTTGATGTCAGTGGTGATTAAAAACCAGCAGAGTGCAGCTTTACTTTGGTTTGGACAAGCCATACAACTCATCCAGGGCACCGTTAATCCTAGGATTAATAGGTTGAACGTTCTAAATGAGGCTGAATGAGGGCAAACTCTCTTCTCTAAAAATCAACCCATTCTCTTTCTCCTTCACTTATCCCTCATACCCTTTTTAAGGCCCTCAATTCTGCTTGGACTTTACACTCACTCCTTTGCTTAACCCTTTTAACTCTGGTTGGGAAGTAGCAGGTCCTATTAAATGCCCAAGATCGTAAGGCTGGAAGACACTGACTTACTGAGGACTCCTATAAGACTCCTTAGGATGGAATGACCTCACTGCTTTTTAATTTAAGGGTGTGTTGAAGAAACAGAAGAACAAAGACTGTGATGAAAGAGGTCTGTCCGCACATTTGCCGCTTCTGTTTGCAATAGCGAGGCGCTCTGTGCAAACTGCCCCACTGCTTAGACTCTCTGTCTTCATCCTCCACCCCAAGTTTGGTGGAGGTGCTTTGCTAGCATGCTACGAGCAGGTCTTCAAGGCACTGCTAAGATCCCAGGCATTAGGAGGAAGCATGCTTGTGATGCCTTCTGGGCATTGCCCCCGAATACGTTTACTCTTCCATCTAATGAGCATGAGTCATTTCTCACAATGCCTGGGCAACATTAGTGATATACAGGTAGCCCTTGCTTAACGATCACAATTGGGACCGGAATTTTGGTTGCTAAGCGAAGCGGTCATTAAGCAAATCCGACCCGATTTTACAACCTTTTTTGTGGTGGTGGTTAAACAAATCACCGCAGGTGTTAAGCGAACCACGTGGGTGTTAAGCGAATCACGCGGTTCCCCATTGATTTTGCTTGCCAGAAGCTGGCCGGGAAGGTCAAAAATGGCGATCACGTGACCACAGGACACTGCGATGGTCGTAAATGCAAACTGGTTGCCAAGCACCCGAATCATGATTACGTGACCGCGGGGGATGCTGTGACGGTCATGTCAGGACCGGTCGTAAGTCAGTTTTTTCAGCACCGTCATAAGTCCAAACTGTCACTAAACGAATGATTGTTAAGTGAGCACTACCTGTAAACTTGTTTTCATTTCCCATGATGCCCTGGGGTGATGTTCCATCAGGAAATTGGGGAGAAGAAGGCACCTACTGATCTTGCAGAGGGGCATTTTAAACCGCCCACATGCTCCCCTCCAAAACTTCTTGACAGCCCTTTGTTCTCAAAATGAGTATCAGAAGGCAGCAGGTGCATTCAAATTGCAAGAATGCCTGTGTAGTACGTTCACTTGAAATTATGGCATGACGAAGTTCATAGGACACCAGCTGTGAGGGCCCAAAGGCTATCTAGAATGAAAATCACAAAGACAGTTGTGATTGTGGTATGATCCAAACAACAGACACCCAGCTAGGAGGCCTTTTGGGCTAATTCTGGTGGGGAAACGATAGGTACACGTCAGAGATCACGAAGCATGATGCGCAGCTGGAGAGGTTCTGCCGCTTTGACCCGGATCGCTGCCCCAGCTACTTCGACGCCGTCGCTTCCATAAAAAGAGCCGCAAACCCAGAATTTATGCCATTTTGTTTAACATTAAATTCCCCCCACTCCTTCGATTGTTTTAAAATATTTTTCCTGGGAGCTCCCCGTCGAAATATTTTCCACAAGAAGAGAGTTTTGTACAGGATGACAGATGGGGAACGCAGGGAAAGAACCCGCTAGAGTAATAAAAATGAGACCGAAGGAGAGAAACGGAAGGGAGGTGGCATAACGTGTAAAGCGCCAGGAATATTGGCTCCGTTTCCAGCCGAGTCGGACTTAAGTGTGTTTGTTACGAGGCTTCGACTGAACCGGCACCACAAAATGTGGGCCCAGGGAGTGGGAACGAGGACCTCAAGATGGCGAGGAGCGGTGACGGCCTTGAGTGAAGCCTGAACAAAGAACCCGTTAATGGCATTGCAGGAAAAGGAATGGATGCAACGTGGATTCCAGTGGAGACCTCATTCAAATCCCCGCTCAGGAACGCAGCTCGTTATTCATCCAAACTCCATTACAGGGTTATTGACAGAACAACACTGAAGGAAAGAGAAAAGCAGGTTTCCCTTTGCAACGTGAAGAAAAGCGCTTCAGAGAGCAGAAGAGGATGCAGTGTTTCTCAACCTTGGCCATTTGAAGATGGGTGGACTTCAACTCCCAGAATTCCCCAGCCAGCCATGCTGGCTGGGGAATTCTGGGAGTTGAAGTCCACACATCTTCAAGTTGCCAAGGTTGAGAAACACTAGTGGGATCTACTTCTATTCTCTGACCCACCCCTCCCATGTGGATGTTTGTGCAAGTCTCTCGGCTCATTTATTTATTTATTTATTTATTTTATTTTTTTTATCACATTCGTATCCCGCCCATCTCCCCCACAAGGAGGGACCCTGGGCATTTCCCCTTCTGAAAAGAGGACAGATCTCTAGAAACAGCCCAATATGATATTCCAGTTGCATTAATCGTGTGTCACGGCTGACGTTTCTGTCCCCCCACTCCCATTCAAGCCTACCCAAGGACTTGGGAACCATAAAAGTGGGGTCTAATTATGCATGAAGTGCCCAACAGGGCTCTTGCTTGTACGGGGGCTGCCATCAATCGCTTCAGATTTAGCCAGTCCCAATTCTTTCCAAGTCCTCAGGGTATTGCACCATTGCTAACAATGTCAACCTCTTCCAAATTTTTGCAAACTCTACTATTGTTATTGCTGCTGCTGCTATTTACACACTGTCTACCAGATAGTCAAAAGCACCAGACCCGATCAGAACGATCAGGGCCATCCCAACAATCTTGGATAGTTAAAAACTATTGTAATGTATATGCTGTTCCAAGTGGTGCAACTTTTTGTAATTGATGGGTTCAGATTATTATTATGGAAATTATTACTATTATTTGAAAGGAGCTTCCATACTTCCATAATGTGCCTTGGCTTACCAAGTAGGGCTATTGCGAAAGGAAAAATAGTGCATGTACTTTTTATATAAACTAGAGTGCATTACAGGTAGTCCTTGACTTATGACCATTCATTTAGCGACTGTTCAAAGTTACAATGGCGCTGAAAAAAGTGACTTACAACCAGTCCTCACACTTATGACCATCGCAGTGTCCCTGCGGTCATGTGATCAAAATTCAGGCCCTTGGCAAATGGCTCACACTTACAACGGTTGCAGTGTTCCAGAGTCATGTGATCGCCATTTGCAACCTTCCCAGTTGGCTTCCAACAAGCAAAGTCAATGGGGGAAGCTGGATTCACTTAATGACCAAGGTGATTCGCTTATGGACTGCGGTGATTCACTTAACGACTGCAGCAAAAAAGGTCGTAAAATCGGGCGTGACTCACTTAACTACCACCTCGCTTAGCAAGGAAAGTTCTGGTCCCAATTGTGGTCATAAGTCGAGGACTACCTGTAATGCACTCTAGTTTATATAAAGTACATGCACTGTTTTTCCTTTCGCAATAGCCCTACTTGGTAGGCCAAGGCACTTTATGGGAGTATGGAAGTTCCTTTCAAATAATAGTAATAATTTCCATAATTCTTCAGTGTTTCAGGTCTCATCAAAGCCATCTTCTCTTCTGCAGGAGAGAAGCAGTCGAATGCCCCATTCAGTGATGGCTCCTTCCAAGGGCATCAAGGTTGGGGAGCTGCACCACTGACCCATGCCACACGACCACGTTGGTCTGTTTACTGTGGGCACCTGTGAAGATGAAGATGCCTAGTGGGTGCATCAGGGAGGGGAGACCCCAGGGAGGGGAGACCCCCCCCCACCTCCACACCGTGTTCTGAAGCTGTCCCTGCTTTCTGCAGGCCAGCACACGCTCGTGAACAAGGATCCCACAACCACTGGTGTTAAAAGAATTAATCAGGGGGATTTATTGAAGTATCAAAGGTGGTTAAAAGGCAGACATAGATATTTACATATATATTAACTTTTGGGCACGGGGGAAACAGTCTTGGGCGGCAGAGGAATAAGCCCCTCTATACACATCCCGACCCCCAGTTATATATTAATTATTATATTTTTCCTTTTTTTCTTTAATCTCCCCTTCTTCCAAGACACAAACAATTTAAAATAAAAACTGCGAGCCAGAGACGGACACAGAATCACACGTCAGTTTCTTCTTCTGTTTTGTTTGCATGTCCCCAGACAAGAGACAGAGGGAAAGGGGTGGGAGATTTGCAGGAGAACGGCAGGGAAGAGGGGAGGGGTGGGCATTTACTGGCACAAAGGAGAAAAGTCGGCAAAACTGGAAGGAACCATCAGGAATCACCAGGTGTAGGAGGTTGTAAGAGGCTTCGAGAATGTGTCTGAGCTGCCCCTTGTGGGGCGAAGCACAAGAAAAGGGCAGGGGATCAGCAGCTGCCTTGGGAATGGTGATGCAGGACACGAGTTCCAGGGGAATGTCCCAAATCCAGCTATTCCGGGCATTTTATCCGCAGCAGTCTGATGCAATTGTCCCTGGGGCAAAGCAGCCATTTTTGCCAGCGGCTCCTTAGCTGCGTCCAAGAAGGCGAAGTTCACCGAAACAGGGTCAAAACCTGGGGGTGAGGGGTCCCTACGTTCTGGGTTGTTTTGTTTTTTTGTTTTGCAGGACGATCGGCTTCTTCTGAAGGAGATGGCATGGGAAGAGGGGAGGGCCGGGAAGGGTAGTCTATGCTGACGTTCCCGTTTTCGTCTCTGGGGTCAGACCAGGGTGGTAGAATGTCATCCCCACCTGCACAAATGGGAGGACCTGGAGGCAAGCCAACTTTAATCGGGATTCACCAATATATTTAAGTCGGCCAGACTTTAAAAAAAAAAAAATAGCCACGTCTTCCACCTTCCGCAGAAGGTGGCCTTTTGGTGGCAATGCTGCGCTGTCCGGGACGGATGACAAGGTGAACGTGGTGTGGGAACTGGATGCTCCAAGGGGCTCTGTGGTCCCATCTCCTGTCCCCCCCCCCCGCCAAGAACCTCACATAACAAGGATGACACAGACAGACAGACAGACAGACACCCCCTTCCTCTTCCCCCCTCCCTCGCCCTCCCCAAACTATCATGGCTTTGAAGAAATAAAAGTCAACCTGCTTCTTACAGCCCAAGGTTCCTTGAGCAGCCCGGCCTTATCGGGGACAGCATGCAGCCGAGAAGGATCCCACACGCTGAAGAGACCTCCGGACTCCCAGAGTTGCAGGCTGCTGTCACGCCGGCACTCCTTAATGGCAGAGGTACGGAGGGGGGGGCACCCATGGGCACCTTCCCGGAACTCAAGGTACAGGGTCTTCCATCCATTCAGAAGATCAGGGTGCCCCAAAGCTAAACCCATTAGCCCTGTCTCCCTCCCCAGATACTGTGAAACTCAGTGCTAATATCTGGGGAAATCAGACCTAACAAGCCATGGGGGTTCCTCGGATGGGACCTCCTGGTTTTGAAATGTCCCTCACCTCACCTTCAGCATACCACGGGTCTTCCATCTTCCCACCTCCCCCCTTGGACTTTATTTACAAAGAGCCACAGCCCCCTCCCCCAAACGCACCGCCTCCACCCCAAAGGGAACAGAAATACAGCAGCTCTGCCCCCCCCCCCCCGCTTTTCTGGGGGCAAAGCTAAGCATGCACACCTGCCCCCACCAAATTAACAGGGCATAATAACTCCAGCGGGGGTGGGGGTGGGGGTGGAAGGAGGCATCTGATGGCAGGGGGTGGGGCTTCCTGGCTAAGGGGCGGGGCTAAAAAACCCTCGGTTTCAAAAAATAAAACCGAAAAAGTGGCATCAGCCGCATGTGGTTGGTTTTGTACACAATGGATTTTGTTTCTTTAAAGCATCTTCTTGTTTGTTCTCCTTTTTGAATCCAGCCCTCCCTCCCCCAGCAAGAGCAGCAGCTTTCCTGCAACCCGCTCCCCTTTCCAGCGCACCCCTTCCTTAGCCGCTTCTCCCAAAACAGCACCCCTGACACCCCTTCCCCCCACACCTCCCCCCCGGCTTAGATGAAAAACTCCTCTTTGCGTTTATGGCCGTCTCCACCATTGAGAAACGCCTCGCGGGCTTCTCCGTGTTCATCCAGGCCACTGGCCTCGTGCGTCAGGTAGGAACCTGTGATGGCAGAAAAGTGGGGGGGGGGGAGAGAGAGATAAGGCCTAAGTGGGTCCCCCCAACTGGCTCCACTCTTGTAGGGATTGCCCAGTTGATCCTTAAGTTGGCGCTGTTCCCCGTTCTGGAGGTGATTCTGGAGCAATGATCGTTTGCTGAACAGAAGGCCCCTCGCTTTCAGCTGCACGTTAACATCTTAAGCAGGGGAAAAAAAATAAAATCTGCCTTGGTTCTCAGGGGCTCTCACTGAATTGGAAGGTAAGGCAGCTGAAGGATGAAACGTGATGGCTACTCTCCATGCTGACATCACTGGAACTGGTTGGACTAGCTTTGGATGACAAGACTTTATTCCAAGGGATAAAACGACTGCCCTTTGAGGAACCTCACCTCCTTTATTCATTCCAACAAGAGTCACTTGTTGAGATGGGTGGCTATACAAACTGATTAAACCAGGGGTGGGCAACGTCAGGCCCGCCCGCAAACCCCACCCCTTCCACGTGATTGGCTCCCGCCCGCAAACCCCGCCCCCCAGTGCTTGTGATTGGCTCCCCCCCGCAAACTCCAGCCCCTGGTCCGCGGAAATCCCAGAAACCCCGCCCCCCACCCTCCCGGCCCCCCCCCCCGTTATAAATATCCAAACGGCCCTTGGAAGAAAAAAAGGTTCCCCACCCCTGGATTAAACCAACCAACCAACCCAGAATGCCACTCCTGACTGGGTAAAAGTGGACATGGCCCACCCTTCAGTTTACTTGAGGACCATCTCAGTACGGTTGCAAGAGCAAGAAGCAGCAGGGGAGGAAACACTCTCAACTCTAGATACTTCCCCTCAGCAAAAAGAAAATCCCAAGAAATGAAACTGGACCGGCCTTTCACTACTATATTAAACCCACGTCACTGGGTTGTGTCATGCAGCATTCTCCAGTGCTCCAGGATAACAAGGTTGGAATAATAACCTTGTTATTATTCTCTGGGCAACGGAATACAGATTATGGAGAAGAGCCAGGCAGGCATCTGGGTTTACGGTTTGGGCAGCCTTCGTCAACCCCCATCACTCCGGGCACAAGGGAAATAGTAGCTGTGTTGCTGCAACAGCAGTTGTGTAGCTGTTGCTCCAGGGTGGGAATGAGAGGTTCTGCTTTGTCTGGAAGACCTGTCTAAGAATACAGGTGAGATCACAGGCCATCAGGGCTGAGTCACAAACCCATCCCAATTGGATTGAGTGCAAAAAAGCAGCAGCTCCAGTCTAGAAAGGCAGACAATAATTCCTCTTGCAAACCAAAGGAGAACCAGCGAACCATGACACTCGCAGATCATGTCAAGTGCAATCACATTTCATCCCAGCTCACACACCTACAGTGTGTACATATACATGGACAGTGTCTACTGTACATGCTGTTAGCTCTGGCACATTATATCAGGTATATACAGGGCCACGTTATTTGTGGGACTGTCCCTCCCTGAGGGTAGCTGCCTGTCCCACGAGGTCAGATAGGGTGGGCATGCTCCAGGTCCCTTCCCTTAAATGCTGTCATCTGATGGGACCTCAGAGGCATGCCTTCTCTGTAGCCACCCCAGACCTTTGGAATAGCCTGCCACCTGAGGTACGAGGGGCCCCTGGCCTCCTGGCCTTCTGGCAGACGGTGAAGACCTGGCTCTTCCCTCAAGCACTGGACTAGGACAGAGCTTTCCAAACTGTGTGTCGGGACACATTAGTGTGTCGGCTGCAGTGTCTGGGTGTGTCACGGCTGCTGCTGCCTCCGAGCCCTGCCAGGATTCCGCGCAGGTCCTAGTGCCTGCCTTGTGCCCTGCTATAAGAGGGGAGCTCTGTCCAAGCCTTGCCCTGCTGTAAAGGGGAACTCTGTTTTCATGAGATATGTTGTGTCCCCATACATTTCGCTATTACAATTTACGTATGTGTCCGTATCTCTTATAAGTTAGTTAGTTTAACCTCCGGTTTGCTAGTAAAACTGAATTACTGTGTCGCGAAATGATGCATGTCTAAAAAGTGTGTCACCAACATGAAAAGTTTGGAAAGCTCTGGCAAGGAGGAGGTTAAGCCAGGGGGTCAACAGTATGGTTGGTCTGGCGCCTGGTGGGAAGGGCTTGTTCCGTTTTTATTGGTTGTTGTGAGACGCCTAGGGTCCCTGTGTGAGATAGGTGCCCATATAATTCTTTAAATAAATAAATAGGTGACCCAGTGGTTCCTAGTTGGTCTCTCCATTCAGGGACCACAGTGAGACGGAAGAGCAGGTGCTTGCAGTGGTGCAGAAGAGGCCGAGAAAGGGCAGGTGAACGGGCCTTACGAAGCTTCTCTTGGCTGGGTTTGCTCTATGCTTTGGAATTTGACTCCAACGCTGGTTGGTTTGCAGAGAGATGCTGCGTCCCCCTTCCCACATTCCCAAGGGGGACGATAACGGGTGAAGCTGGTCCGAAGCATCCCGTCTGGCATTCGCACCTCAACCCAACGCTCTTCCCCCAACCCCCAAACACACCCTTGAAATGCCCACTCGTAAGTGAGCAGAACCAGCTTCCCATTCACTGGCCAGCAGTGAGAGATGAGGGTCGCTAAGCGGCCCCCCTGGGTTCCCCCCATCCCCTCACTGACCTTTCTGCCGGATGGAGCACCACACCATGACTATCAGTACACAGATGACGAGAAAGACCAGGAGAGCCAGGATGCCCCCCACAATGGCATAGGGCACCGATGTCTGGGCCTCCACAATAGCCCCAGGATCTGCCAAGGAGAGGGAAAACGGTGAAGGTGGAAAGGTCCCTTGCAAGAATCGCCCCGCTTTGCCCAAGAAAGAAAGCCTCCTCCGCTCTTCCTATCTCTGGCCACCCTCCTGGCAGCGGGGAGCCAAGTGCCTGAGTCAGCAGCAATTTCTACCTCAGGCCTCAGCAGAAAACTCTTCCCCTTGACCTGGAAGGGTGAGCTTTGCCGTCTGGTTCTCACAAACGGCTGACTGACGCAGACAAAAAAGCGGGAATGCCGTCTGGCACAAAGGGTTCGGCCCAACCTGGTCCCCCCACTTGTGCTGGTTTTACGTGAAAGGCATTTTTCAGAGGGTTGGTGAAGAAAGGCACATCTTTTCCGCTCAGTAGCCGCCCACAGTGATGCCCGTGCCCGGAAACAAGACTGCGTTCCTGCGGTGGGGTCCGGAAGCACGAAGTCCCAATGGAGCCACTGCCGGAAGATCGGGAACGTGGGGTTCTAGGTTGGGGACGGCAGCGGAGATCTGGCTCACTTACCATAAACCACGAGCACGTACTGGTCTGAGGAGCGACCGTGTTTATTGGCCACCTGGCATGAGTAGGTGCCATTATCCAGCATGCTGAGGCTGGGGATGGTCAGCACTTCGCCCTCTATCAGGGCCCGCTCAGGCAACGTGTCGTTCGCTCGGCTCCATTTGATGTCTCTGGGTCTTGAAACGGGAACCAGAAGAATCCATTAGCCCAGTGTTTCTCAACCTTAGCCATTTTAAGGTATGTGGACTTCAACTCCCAGAATACCCCAGCCAGCAAAGCTGGCTGGGGTATTCTGGGAGTTGAAGTCCACACATCTTTAAATGGCTAAGGTTGAGAAACACTGCATTAGCCCATTCCTGACTCCCGGCCACCTTCTGGCCATGCGCAGCATCCTTTCCACCCCCACCCCCACCCCCACCCCACTTTGGAAAAGCAGCTCTCTTCCCTTCAAGGTTATTTGCTGCCAGACCAGTGATGGATGGACGAGTGAGCCGGGCAGCTGGATCAAGGGGCGCTGGAGTAATAACTCTGCTCAGGAATTGTATCCATCAGTCAGGCTGGTCAGGGAGAGAGGCAAGGACAGCCTCTGTACCGAAAGGGTGGAAGAAACGGAGGATCGGGCCACAGGACCCCGATGAGTTGGGACAGGCAGACATTTAGGCAAAAGCGGCTGGTTTTATTGAATTGTCACCGGCTATGAAAACTATGCCCAGGACAGGAACCCTGTGCCCCACTTGTGCCTGTGTGCACTCGCAGCAAAATACAGAGGCTAGAGCAGAGCTTTCCAAACTGTGTGTCGTGACACAAAAGTGTGTCGCCACACACAGCCTGGTGTGTTGCCACACAACCCGGAAGTGCTGATCATCATCAGCGCTTCCGGGTTTTCCCGCGGCGACACACCAACCGCGGCGCGCAAAACCTGAAAGTGGCAGCAGCGCTTCCGGGTTTTTGCGCGCTGCCGCAATGGCGGCACTTCCGGGTTTTCCTGCGGCGACACACCAACGGCGGTTGGTGTGTCACCGCGGGAAAACTTTGGAAAGCCCTGGACTAGAGACAGACCGGAATTGTGGACACACCGCATAAAAGGGGCAAGGAAGGGTTTGCTTCCTGCGATCCCTTTGCATATTCCTTTGGTCAAACTGGGTCTCCTTCACCAAGGTTATAGAAAAACATGTCAAACCTGATCAGAGGAGAAAAGTGACTTGAATGTGTACATGCCACCCACAGCTGTCCCTCTTCTAAACTGCCGTTTGCTGTGAAAACCGTCTCCCATGTCTCATTTTTCACACACGCACGCACACACCCCCCCCCCAGGCACACACAATCTCTGAAACAGCTGATGTTCCAAGATGGAGAGGGCAAAATTTAGATCAACATCTGCTTGAAGACGGTGGGATAATTTGCACCGGATCAAAAAGGCTCTCCACTGGTTTACAATGGCAAAAATTAGGGCTCCCCATCACCAATTCATCCGATCAAATTGTAGCAATTAAGATTTTCACAGTGGGGTGGCAGGAATGTATGAGTCTTGGAGATCATCATCATCATCATCATCATCATCATCTGTTATGGCCACCCACTCCAGTAGACTCTGGACTCAGTCCATTGTTGGCCCTTCGCCTCACCAGCCTCCATTTTGCATTTGGTTCTGCTCCCACACCCAAAACCATTATTTTGGAAATGGAATCAGTTGGTGGACCTTGAGATCTTAGTTCAAAAAAAAAAAAAAAAAAAAAGGCCAGAACCTGCAAACTTAAAATCTGCCCAGCTCTGTTCTAAGGCATCCTATACGCTGGGTTACAGATGGGGTGACAAGCTGAGCAGGAGATCCCGACTATGAATGTACAGGTAGTCCTCGACTTACAACCACAATTGGGACTGGAACTTCCGTCACTAAGCAGTGTGGTTGTTAAGTGAGTCACGCCCGATTTTACGACCTTTTTCCCCACAGTTGTTAAGCGAACCACGCGGTTCCCCGTTGATTTTGCTTGTCGGGAGCCAGCTGGGAAGGTCACAAATGGCAATCATGCGACCCCAGGATGCTGCAACCATCGTAAATACATGCTGGTTGCCAGGCGCCCAAAATTTGATCACGTGACTGTGGGGATGCTGCAACGGTTGTAAGGGTCGCAACTCACTCTTTTCAGCGCCGTTGTAACTTCGAATGGTCGCTAAACGAATGGCCATAAGTCAAGGAGTACCTGTATTGCTCAGCCTCAGTGTGGAGCAGGTAACCAAGGAAGCTGGTTAAAACTGGAGGGGGTCCGCAGCCCCTAAGCAGCCCCTAAGCAGCTTAAAAGGAACTGTCTTTTGGTTTAAATAGGGAAGCTGTCCCTAGCCTGACAGTGCCCAGATGCCTTGGGACTAAAATCCCAATGCTGGGACTAAAATCCCAGCATTTCAAGTCATCATTGCTAAAAGCTGTATTCACGTCAGCCTCGCTCGACTACAATGCCCGGAGTGCTGGGAAGGGGAGCAAAATATCCCATTTCAGCATCTCCAGTCTGGTCCCTCTGGAATGCCACACCCGGGGCCATTGGCCACGGTGGAAACTGCAGGCCCCCGTCAGCCGGAAGAACCCAGGCTGGCTGATCAGCTGCTCTCCAGGAACGGAACTGCTCCGGGGACAACCCCATCAGGAGGCCCAGAGGCAGAAGGGACTTTTGTGGGAAGTCGGGTTTTTGATGTATTGTTTCAGTTGAAAGGCAAAGAGAGGCAGATTTGGTCTCATAATCCATACCCTTGGTTGACGAAGCCCAAAATATTCCAATACCTCACTTAACAGCTCTCATTTGCTAGGGGTCACCAATTTCACCTTTTCTCAGCACCAGGTTTGGGTTTTAATAAAAGGATCCGTCTTTTTAAAGAGCAGGGTAACTGCTGCCACAACCACGGGCTTCCTCTTCACAAAGCAGGATCTCACAAAAGGCCACCTGGTGTTCTACACAAAGATCTTCCTGCTCCCACCACACGAGTCCAAAATTTGCCTTTTCCCATCCAGCAGGAGGACTTACAGTGGGTTGCCATTAACAGCACAAGTCAAAACTAGGGTGTCTCCTTCCCTCATGACTCCTTGCGGGGGATGGATTCTTGCTGTGGGTGAGTCTGGAAAAAGAGAGAAAAAAAGAACAGAATCATCATCATCATCATCATCTTCTACAGGTAGTCCTCACTTAACAACCATTCGTTTAGTGATGGTTCGGACTTACATCGGTGCTGAAAAACTGACTTACGACCAGTCCTCACACTTATGACCGTCGCAGCGTCCCGTGGTAACATGATCTCTATTTTTGACCTTCCTGACCGGCTTCTGGCAAGCAAATTCAATGGGGAACCGCGTGATTTGCTTAACAACCATATGGTTCGCTTAACGCCTGTGGTGATTCGCTTAACAACCTCTGCAAAAAGGTTGAAAAATCAGGTCGGATTCACTTAATGACCGTGTCGCTTAGCAACCGAAATTCCGGTCCCAATTGTGGTCATTAAGCGAGGTCTACCTCTATGCCGCCTGACTCTCAGCGACTCTCAAGATTCCAGAGCTGTCTGCGCATAAAAATTGCCCAAACTCTTCAAGAACAAAGGGATGCAAACTATAGAAGCCATTGTTCCTTCAGATGTAGGAATGCTGTAAGCAGGATCTTGAAATGGGGCTTTACCTGACGCCACAGCAAGTTTAGACTTATTTGTTCACCTCAGTAGCATTTCACTTGGGATGGGAAGAGTGACAGCTCCTCATGGGGATGGCTTGCATCATAGAGTTCTTTTAAATATGACATCTGAGCCTCTTGGATTCTATATATTTTTAATTAACTTAACTTATGGTTGGTTATATGTATTGTTTATTGTATTTTATATGTTTTTATATCTTTTAATTGCTAACTTGTTGTAAACCGCCTAGAGTCCCCTCTGTGGGGGGAGATGGGCGGTGATATAAGTTGGAGAAATAAATAAATACATTTCCTTAACAAGGATTGCCACATTAAAACACAGAGGCTTACATCAAAAATGTTCAGGTTGGCCCGGAGTGTTTCTGGCAGCTCCCTGAAGGAATCTCATTGTAGGAGGAGAGTCGTGCAAATCTACGGTAGCAAAAAATCAGAGTCTGGTAGTATCTTTTCCGACTCGCACATCTGATTCGACGGCAGAAGCTTTTGTGAGCCGCAGCTTTTGTGAGCTTTTCAATCAAGCGTGTGAGTCGGGAAAGGTGCGACCAGACTCCTTCTGATCTCTGGAAGGAATCCTGGCACTCTTCTGTGTGACATCCTTTCAGGTATGTGGAGAGTGCTATCCCTGTTCCTTTATTCTCTCTTCACAGGAATTAGTTTCTACTCCTCTGACCATCTTCTCACCCTTGTCTGAACTCGTTCCAGATTGCCTTTCTTTGCACTCGCATCACACTGCTGTCTCAGACGCCTGTCTCTAATAAGCCACTGCTCCATGGTCTCCTCCACAAAAGATCCAGAGCCGAGCCAGAAATTCCCCATTCTATAGCAGTGCAATTCATCTGCTTCCTAAAATATTAGATTTTGCATCTGGCTATGTCCGACATCACAATTATTTTCTGCCCTTTCCCAACTGATCAAGATCATTTCAAATTTTATTTCTGTCTCCTAGGATATTAGTTAACCTGCCCAGCCACAGGTCATCTGCAACTCTGATCAGTATTCCCTCCGTCTCCTCATCAAAGTCATTAAAATGCTGGACAGCAAAGTATCCAGGACTGAACCTTGGGGCATCCTCCCTCCCATGTGATGAAGAACTCTATTCACACTCTTTGACCTAAGATTTTCAAGCCAGCTATCTATCTACTTCATTGTCACACCACCCAGCCTACCCTTAACAAGTTTGCTAATCAGACTGTTGTAGAGTACTTGTTCAACTGTTGCTTGTGGGCTTCTCAGCGGCTTCTGGTTGATTGATGTGGAAAACAGGATACTGGACTAGATGAGTTTTAAATCTGATCTAGTAGAGCTGCTCTGACTATTTGTTCTCAGGTTTAGAATGCTGGAGCATACTACTACAGATTATAGAGGTATACATCTACCTCTACATCTACATCTACATCTATTATATATAAATCATTTTTCCTCAACCAACTCAACTTCTAGGGGGTTCAAGGTGGGTTAAGACGGTATCAACTCTTATTCTTTCCTATATTTTGCTGAGCTAGTACATCACAGAAAGGAATACAGGTAGTCCTCGTTTAGCAACTGTCTCATTTAGCGACTGTTCACAATTACAACAGGGATGAACAAGTAACTTTGCGACCAATCCTCGCATTTACGACCTTTGCAGGTTAGTAAAGGAAAGCTGAAGTAAGATCGTAAGCACAGTCGTGGTTTCACTTAGCCACCTCTTTGCTTAACGACTGAGTTGCTGGTCCCAACTGTGGTTACTAAACCAGGACTACCTGTATACTCTTTCTTCCTCTCCAAAGTGCTAATTTTCTTATGAATGCAGAATTTTTGCTTTCTTTACTTACTGGATTTCTAAACCAGTAACTTCTACAGCCCAAGGAGTGAACATTTTACATCACTGTCCCCTCAGAAAATTCATCCATCATCAATGCCTTAAAAAAACTACACACTGAGCTTTATTTATTGTCAGCAGCCTTGGAAACCTGCTAGTAGGCAGAAAGGCAGGATAAAAAAATTTTTTCAAAAGAAATGCGTAACAAAGAAGCTGTTTTGCAGACACAGCTCCCAAAGTGGAACAGCTAAATAAAATATTTTAAAATAATAAACCAAGAATTAATTTCAGTATGTAAGGAAAAATGATGCGCATGTAAAACTTGCAGGATGAAGAGGTACAAAATGTGGACTCTTGTGGAACCAAGCCACACAGATCAGGTGGCTCTATCAAAAGCTGTTTTCCTTTGGGATCATCTACTTGGATCCCCATGCCAATTACAGGTAGTCCTTGACAGGGCCATTAGCTTAATGATCATTCAAAGATGATGGCACTGAAAAAAGTGACTTACGACCGGTCTTCGCACTTATGACCATTGCCACACCCCCACAGTCACATGATCAAACTTCAGGCGTTTGGCAATCAGCATGTGTTTACAACAGTTGCACCATCCTGGGGTCACATGATCGCCATTTGAGACTTTCCCAGGGGGCTTCCGACAAGCAGTCAATGGGGAAAGCCAGATTCGTTTAACGACCTTGTGATTTGCTTAACGACTGTGGTGATTTACTTAACAACTGCCGGAAAAAAGGTCGTAAAATCAGGCGTGACTCACTTAACGACCACATCGCTTAGCGATGGAAGTTCCGGTCCCAATTGTGGTCGTAAGTCGAGGACTACCTGTAGTTGGTGGGGCTGAAGTAAAGGACAGGTGGCGGTCAGAATGAAATCTTGGTAGAAACAGACATTATCCGTCCCCTCTAAGACCCCCACTCCCCCTTCTCGCTTTCTGGTATCTCCTTTTCTGCACTAAAAGGAGTGCAGAATCCTTTTCTAAACTCTCCTCCTTGCCCTCCATTTAGCAGGCTAGGATCAGGGGAAAAAAACAGTTCTTGCCAAAGGTTTGGACGGATGGCTTGCAGAACCTCTGCTTGACATTAAGCAGAGGCCTGTTGTGGGGCTGGGGCTCCAGGCTGGCCATCTCCGGTGTATTTATTTTAGTCCCCAGGAATCAATTAGCTTTTTGAAGGTAGCTAAACTGCGGAGCATGCAGGGAAGGGAAATAAGTCAATCTCTTCCCATCCTGAAAAAAAGACCACTTTCTAGAACCAATTCTGTTCTCTTTGCCTGCTGGTGAGCAAGGCATGGCTCCCCAGGAAGTGATATTGGATCCAGGGGCCCACAGCATCGTAATCTTTGCCTCCTTCATTCAAAAAAGACGAAAAAAGGGCAAACAGGATGCAAAATGCAACACGGCTCCATTTCTTGATCTCACTGACCCTGGCTTGCAAAATCTTTCTGCCTCTCCTGCCCCCTCTCTAGGGAGCTCCAGCAGCCACTTACACTGTACGTCTAGCACGTACTGCGTCTGCTTCCGCTGCCCGCGCAGCGCTGGGTGGATGGCTTCACACGTCACAATGCTGCTGTGGTCCTTGCGATCCACCCGAAAACGCACCATGCTGGTAATGCTGAACACTTTCCCATTTTCTTGCTTGCTGCTTGTTCCTGAAACACACACAAACGCACACCAGCCCCGTCAGATAACCCTAGCAAGCTCTTACAACTTCGCTTGACATGGAAAAGATCCATCTGCCTGATGGATACTTTTCTCTTTATCATTCCCAAACTGCATACCACACCCGGCGTTGAAAGAAGTCAAACATAGCAAAGGAGACCTATTTGTCCCCAACATTAGCCTGTGGCCCAGTCCCTCAAGGAGTTCTGGGTGAAGCTCAACACCCCATTTGAAAAAAACCGAAAAGAGAATCCTTTATTTTAATTCTTTTTCAGAGAAGTGCGGGGAGGCAGCTAATAATTCAGCATTTATATATGGCGGGGTTAAAGGGAGCTATGAGTGCAGCCTCGGCCATCCATTTGGAGACAGCATTATTTATTTGTTTGCTTGTTTGTCCAATTTATATGGCTGCCCATCTCAACAAGAGACTCTGGGTGGCGAACAGACTTAAAATAAAATTAAAGCAACTACAAACATTACAAAAGTTAAAATACACAGTGGCCGAGCAATGTCAGCCCAAATCACTAGCATAACTGAGAAGCGGTTCCCTACACATCCTCGGAGCCCCAGGCCCAGGCCCCGGACCTGTTTCTTTGTTGGAGACTGAGAGTTCTAGTCCCGCCTCAGGTACGAAAGCCGGCTGGGTGACCTTGGGCCAGTCACTCTCTCTCAGCCCTAGGAAGGAGCCAATGGCAAACCAGGAGACTGAGAGTTCTAGTCTCGCCTCAGGCACGAAAGCCAGCTGGGTGACCTTGGGCCAGTCACTCTCTCTCAGCTCTAGGAAGGAGCCAATGGCAAACCAGGAGACTGAGAGTTCTAGTCCCGCCTTAGGCATGAAAGCCAGCTGGGTGACCTTGGGCCAATCCCTGTCTCTCAGCCCTAGGAAGGAGCCAATGGCAAATCAGGAGACTGAGAGTTCTAGTCCCGCCTTAGGCAGGAAAGCTGGCTGGGTGACCCTGAGCCAATCCCTGTCTCCCAGCCCTAGGAAGGAGCCAATGGCAAACCAGGAGACTGAGAGTTCTAGTCCCGCCTTAGGCATGAAAGCCGGCTGGGTGACCTTGGGCCAGTCACTCTCTCTCAGCCCTAGGAAGGAGCCAATGGCAAACCAGGAGACTGAGAGTTCTAGTCTCGCCTCAGGCACGAAAGCCGGCTGGGTGACCTTGGGCCAGTCACTCTCTCTCAGCTCTAGCAAGGAGCCAATGGCAAACCAGGAGATTGAGAGTTCTAGTCCCGCCTTAGGCATGAAAGGCAGCTGGGTGACCTTGGGCCAGTCACTCTCTGTCAGCCCAACTCACCTCACAGGGTTGTTGTGGGGAAAATAGGAGGAGGAAGGAGTATTAGGTATGTTCGCCACCTTGAGTTATTTATAAAAATAATAAAGGCGGGATAGAAATTAAATAAATAATTTAATAAAATAAATAAATATTCCTTAACTTGGAATTCCAAGTTGACTTTTGCCCAAGTCAAATGCCACCCGAAAAAGAAGCGCCTGGATCCCACGTCACAGGACATGTATTCGTGTATTTGTTGGGTGGTCTGTTAAGATTGATACAGCGGCCCAATTCGCCATTTGGAATGACACCTTTTATCTCTTTCCGGTCCCGGTACCAGCGCAGGGTGGCAGCAGGGCGTGACCTGGGAATGCTGCAGGTGAGTTCGACTTCCCCGCCTTCCACCGCCTGTTCCTTCACCTCCACTAAGGGGCTGTCGGGGGGCACTGGAAGAAGAGAAAGCAGCAGATCGTTGGTCATCATCTCCTTCGTGTCACGTCTCGTGGCTGAATCCTGCACCTGACTACCTGAACCGCCTCCAATGGGGCAACTGATGGGGGGAGATTCCTTCCAGCAGGGTTCACACGAGCTTCCCAATTCTAATCCATTCTGAGAAGGTCATTTTCAGAAGGAAAACAAGGACCTAGCCTTCTACCACGAAGCTAAGCAGGAAAAAAAATGAGAAAAACTAGAGGTGGGAGTGAACCTCTGAAGGAGCAAGGGCTCAATTGGTTTTCTAAGTCCCTTGACCTCCATTTGTTCCATCCTACACTCTTACTTGCAAAATCAGAAGTTTGAAAACCAAGTATAGGTTTCATTTGCATAAGTGCTTCCATTTATGTTCTGTGAAGGAAGAATCTAAGTCTTCTCTCTCTGAAGATTATCTGCTCAAATACTGCCAAAGGCTGACCTTGAGGAACGATCGTGTCTTCTAACAGTCTTACATCTGGCAGGTTAGGTAGATTCCCGAAAGTGTGACTTTCAGAAAGGCTACAGATCAGCGTCAAAGCACATGTTTGGCACGCTAAAGATCTTAGGTTCAATCTCTGAACTCTCCTGAGGGGGATAAAGCAGGCTGGTCTGAAATCCTGGACAGCCATTGGAAGCCTGTCTAGACAACCATGTGCTAGAATGTCCTTTCTACCAGCACCTTCCAAGGCACACCTGACTTTTCCCTTGGGTCTCCTGCAGTCTGAGTTAGAGGGATGAGTAGAGTTTTAGGAAACAGGCGAAAACTCTTGCCAAGTTGCAGTGTGTGAAATCAGAACAACACACACCCAACAGACCTTCTCATCTCATTTGGGGAGACAAACACCCCCACACACGTTAGCAAGCACCAGCTGATTCAACTGAGTAATCTCAAGGGACAGATACTAGTAGACCTACCTTTTTAAATCTGGACCAGCCCCATCCCAGTCAAGGTGGTGTGGGGTTATTCAATTTAAAGGGCTAAATGGTGGGGTACAGTGCCCTCTTCTCTGGCTCATATCACTGTACCCTCTCCCTCTGGATCATAGTAAACCTGATCCAATCCTGCCAACCCATCCTTCTGGTAACTTTTCATTCTTCTCCCTGCCATACATGTGAATGGGGAAGGACTCCCTTTTAGAGAATCTTACATATGGCTCATTTGTCAGGAGACTGGAAAGCAGGAACAGATTTAATTCTTACGAATGGATCCTATAGTAAAACTGTAGTATGGGGTGTATCTGTTCTGGGTTCCATGTCATGTCCACAGCTCCATGTCTACATGCTCAGTTCCATGTCTGCATGCTCAGCTCTCACTGAACTGAGTTCCCTGCTACCTCTCTAAAGATATTCTGTAATCCAAACATCAGGGTCTCCCAATGATTGCAAATGCCTCCCTGATCTTGTGCATCAATGATGGTGTTTAGTTACATGAGGATCCAGTCAAAGAATGACTTTGCCATTGTCATTCACTTCTCTCTTCCAGCCTTGTGGCTAACGGAAGCAAAGAGATTTGCAAAGGTTCGGACCCTTGTCACATTTTGGGGACTCACATTATGCATACAGTATATACATACACCCCTAGCAACATGCTAAAGTAGATGGTCCCTCTATTCCATTCTAAATCTGCAGTTCTCTCTGAGTTGCGCTTAAGGGTTTCTTTAAGTGCCTGGAAAAATCAAGGCTGCCTCCTGCTCTTCCACAAATCCGAAGCAGGGTGGGTGACACATACCCAGCACAGTAAGGATGGCAATCTGATGGTGGGTGTCTTCTGTGTAGAGCTGGCAAAAGTAGCCACCTTCATCTTCCAGACGGGCATTGGAGAGCACAATGCGGACCTGCTTTTGGGTGAACTCCGCCAATTGGAAACGCTCATCCTTCAAGGCTGTAAGGAGCAGAAGGAAAATGCCTCAGTTGTGGGCCAATGACATAAACAAGGATCACTTTCTCCCAGGGACAATTAGCCACAGCCATGGCGTGGTGGCTCAGCGGGTAAGACTCCAGGCTTGTCGATCGGAAGATCGCAAGTTCGGAGATTCGAATCCCTAGCCCTACGTGACGGAGTGAGCTCCCGCACTCGCCCCAGCTCTTGCCAACCTAGCAATTCCAAAGCATGCAAATGCAAGTAGATGAATAGGTACCACTTCGGTGGGAAGGTAACAGCGTTCCGCGCACATCATGCCGGCCACATGACCGCGGAAGCGTCTTCGGACAATGCTGGCTCTTCGGCTAACAAACGGAGATGAGCGCCAGCCCCTAGAGTCGGACACGACTGCACAAATGTGCGGAGGGAACCTTTACCTTTACCTATGGTTCTGAAAACTCCTGGTCTCTAGTCCTGGACAACGTTGCAGATCAACATTTAGGGACAACAAGGAGGTGGATGACCCAACTTCCATGTGCCAATGTCTCCGGGGCTCTTTGGCTCGAACAGTAATCCCATCCCCAGCCCATCATCCGATGCCTTGATGCCTAGAATGCAGTTACCTCGTGTGCCGTTGAAGAAGAGCGTCTGGCGAAATGGATTCTGAATCACCACGATGGAACCGTCATATTGGTGCAGTTTGCAATTGATCTCAGCCTGCCCGCCTTCTGCCACTGTCACATTCTCTGCTTGGACCTCCTGAGCTCTAGCTAGGGTGGGGAAAAAAGAGGAGGGGTTACCAGTCCCATTTCCTGGAGAAAGGACATCTGGTCATTTTCTCTGCTCAAGGAAGTATGCCTACTGGATGGATCCTACCTCTATCGAAAACAGTTCCTTACAAAGGTAATAGCTGACTGGACATCAAGGTAGCTTTGGAAATTCTGTACCAGTGAGAACTAAATCAAAATAAGGGTGAGGAAGCTGCATCACTAAAGCTGGGCATGGCCCTCCACATCGTTTCAAGAGTGTCCTCCGAGCAAACCTCGGAGGGGATCAGAAGGTGTCAGGAAATGAGACAGAAAAGCATGCCCGCTACCATATCTGGGCTGCAAAAACTTCCCTGACCACTAGATGGCAGCAGAGAGTTAGTGTTCTTCGTATCTCTTTGCTATCACCTAGTGGCCATCCAGTACTCCATATTTTTGCGGTTGGCCTAGCCTCACTATTGGTGTGTGTGTTGTGTTTATTATAATTTTGGCTTGTTTATGTGAGCCATCTAGAACTACTCATCTATCTAACTGGTTTATGCAGACTAGTCTGCATGACGTGGGTCAGCGGCCAGTGGGTGGATAGCCTTGCCAAGCGACTAAGAGCTGGAGGGAAGGCTGCACAATCTCTTTCTAGTCCTTTGAAGCTTGACTAATAGTCCTTCACATCATCAGAAGTGAGCCATTATTCCACAGAGGCGTAAACAAGAGGACATCTCAGGAACACAAAAAACAATAAAGTAAAATATGAACAGAGAAGGCATTACAGGTGTTGTTTGAGAATTCCTTATAGGAACACAGTCATCCAGGGCGTGTGGATTACAGGGGAAAGGCAACGCATGAAAAATATCAGGCTCCCTGGACTCATATATGCATTTCTGTGACTGCACACAAGCTTAGGAAATACCCAGGGCTTCGATGAACCCAGTACCGATTGGTGCCATATATGTATTGGTTTGTAACTCTTAACAATCACCTTCCCTGCCTGTAGGTCCTCTAGACAACACACCAAAAATTAAACACCTTTATAAACAGAACGGAGACAAAAGGCCCCAGGTCAGTGTTAGAACTGTGTTCTCCCCACAGCCTCAGCCATGTTAAATAAATGCTAAATAGTAAAAACCCGAATGCTAATAGGCTTAACACAATTCCAAGGTTCATCGGTATTATCCGTGCTACAAAAACGCCAAGAGCGACATGATACGCCACTATATACAACCCTGCACAATACAAGCTTGACATAAACTGAGCTTTAAACTTGCGACTTATTTGATGCCTTAACCGCATCGCTTTCCTCTCCGTGCATTTTGAAATGGGGTGGGATGGGGTAATTATAGCCTACTCAAAATGTGGGGATGCAAAGCTCTACCAAAGACGAGAGGCTAACCAAGATATTTTGCTGCTGGGGTGTGTGGAAAGGGGGGGCGGACTCTTCTTTTCCACATTCAGAACCTGAAGGATAGCAAAAAAGATAGCTTAGGAGGTCAGATTTCTAATGGGGGGGTACCGAACAGGACATTGGATGCCCATAGCTGTCCTCCCACCAAGAGGAATGGATAGCGCCCAAGAAGAACGGAGGCAGGCACTGCTACCTGTTCCCCTGACATGTCTCTCACCTCAAGACAGGTACAGATACCGGCAGTCCTCGCTTAACGACCACAATTGGGACTGGAATTTCAGTTGCTAAGTGAAGCGGTCATTAAGCGAATGTGACCCAATTTTACGACCTTTTTAATGGCGGCCGTTAAGCAAAACACTGCGGGCGTTAAGTGAACCACGTGATTGTTAAGCGAATCATGCGGTTCCCCATTGATTTTGTTTGCCAGAAGCTGGCCGGGAAGGTAGAAAATGGCGATCATGTGACCACAGGATGCTGCAACGGTTGTAAATGTGAACCAGTTGCCACGAACCCAAATGGTGTTCACGTGACCGCGGGGACGCTGCGACAGTCAATTTTCCCAGCACCGTTGAAAGTCCGAACTGTCACTAATCGAATGGTTGTTAAGTGAGGACTACCTGTACCATGCTCTGCCTAATGGGTCAACCCAGACATTGGAGAAACCACCAGTGTGATAAGTCCAAGCTATCACCGCACTTGCCACTCCAGGGTAGCTAGGAATTCTGGGATGTATAGCCCCAACACCGCAGGAAGGCACCAGGTTGAAGAAGACCCCTCCATGAAGTCAGGGAGTTCTAGCCTGCTCAGCATTCCAGGAGATGAACGGCCTCGCGTCCTCCACACCATTCGTTTCAGTCCATGGCCACTGTCATGTTGGAGGAGTTTGGGGGGAATGTCACCGCCGTTAGAGGTGGCTGCCTTCGAGAATAAATGGCAGGTGTCGATAAACAGCCGTCGAATGGAAGGGGGAGGGTGATCAAGCCCACTCCAAGCAGGCACAAGGGATGTGATGTCCCAATCTCAGCCACCGATGACCACTTCAGTACGAAGGCGGTCCCAGCCAGAAGTGTTTATCCAGCATCTCAAAAACACACACAAAATTCTGCCTCAAGATAATTCCCCCTTGTCATTCAGGAGGACTAATTTTTTTCAGTCTGCATAAATTATGCATTTGAATGGCAAAGTTCTTCACTTAGAAATGATTACACAGTGTCGATTTTTCCTCCCCTGTGTCACCCATGCCATTCAACTACAGAATTAAAGGTCTAAAGCATCCATACCCATCACCATCTGGGTGCACCAGAGGACAACAATCAATGCTGGTTCAAGACATCTGAAGGGCACCAAATTCTGACTCTGGCCTTACAACCCCCTCTTTGAGAGAGAGAGAGAGAGAGAGAGAGAGAGAGAGAGAGAGAGAGAGAGAGAGAGAGAGAGAGAGAGAGTTTGTCTGTGTGTGTGTGTTTAGGGAGGTCTCAAAGCAATGGAGGGACAAGCAGAGATGTGAACAAATGCATCACAAAAATCTCACAGGTGCAGAAACAAAAGATCACACAGTGTTATGAAATGTGTCTCTGAAGTGGGGGGGTGATGTGATGGATTTCGGCGGTGCCGCTGGTTCTCAGGAAGGAGGGAGCACATTCCAAGGAGGTGGAGGAGATAAGCGGAGGCACAGTCCAGGGGGCAATGGTGGGAAAACTAAGAGGTTCAGAATAGCCCTGCCCTAGAGTCTCCCAGGTTATTTCCCCTTAGCTTAATTAGAGTAGCTGGCAAGATTCTGTCTATACGGTGTGAGCAAATAAAGAACTGGAGTTTGAATGGACTAACTCTTTGCTGTCCTTGGGCTGGGCCTGACATCCAGGCATACACCAAGATACACAGAAAATGTCTCCATAAAAGGCATAAGAGCTGTCCCTCTCCTCAACCATGGCTGATATTGCAAGTGGGTAAACTTCTGTCCTTGTTTCCAGCAATTCCAGGATGCCACGTGGTACCCATACTGATCTCCCACCTGTCCATACTGCAGATGGGCACCACATGGACAATGCACTCCCTGCCAGAAAAGTACAAATGACACCCAGAGAGTTTGCCCCACACTCTGCTTTTTCCTTTTCTATGTGCTTCATCCTGCATCTCTAACAAGATGCTTAGATTTCCAAAGCGAAATCAGAGGAAGTGCTAATGAGGACCAGATCCGACACAGCTATATCTGCCACATTCTCCAGAGGGCAAAGTGTCTGGATGCTCCAAAATGAATTAATTCACATGCACATGCTCTGGGCTCAGATCCATAAAATTCAAGATCACTTTTGACATTTATTTTTCCTGGCTCAAACATGAGCAGAAGTGAATTCCAAAACAGCTAGGGACAGTACAGCCTTTACGAGCTGTGGTCAGAGGGAAGTCTGAGGCATCCGTTGGGGAAAAAACCCTCCCGGTTATCAAACCCAAGTTCGACTATTCACACACTGCAAGGCATGACTGAACTGTTCATATGGGACACACTGGGCTTAAATCCAGCAGTACAGAGAAGCCCACCAACTCTTAGAGTAATTAGAACTAGTATCAAACTGCTAGGAATTTAACATTATTATACTGTATCCTGCACTTTAGAATGATATGGAACAGGTCCTACCCTTGTTCAATCTGACATCTTTTTAGGCTTCATTACCATATTCCCCCCTGGTCTTCTCTTCTCAAGTTTAAGCATACCCAATTCCTTTAATATTTCATAGAATAATAGAGTTGGAAGAGACCCCAAGGATTATCTAAGCCAATCCTTTGCAACGTGCAGGAAAACCAATTAAACCATCTCTTAGAGGTGGCTGTCCAGATATGGAGAACCACAGGTTCCTTAGCCAGACTATTCCACTTTGAACAGATCTCATTGTCAGGAAGTTTTTCCTTAGATTTGAAGGAAATCTAGGTAGCTGCAACTTCCACCTGTTATTTCTGGTCCTAGTTTCTGTGGCTATGGAAAATAGTTCTTGACCATTTCCCCTGGAGCTTCCTTCTATGGACCTGTTGCTTCACGGACCTTAGTTTCCAGTCCCCTGATCATCCTCCTTGACCTTCTTAGAAACAGCCTGTCACTGTATGTGGACCCAAATCTACATGCATAAAGAGGGAACAGAAAGAGGGTAGTGAAAGGTTAAGGACGAGTATCATCCTCGATATAGGATGATATTATGTATGAATATGTTGTATGATTATTATAAGAATTGGTATAATATGTATTAGGTTATATGTTATGTTAAGTTTTGTATTCTTGCTATATTATGTATTATGTTATGTAATATGTTAGGTTATGTATTAATGGAATATATAGTCATAATATGAACAGAATATATTGTGGCTGTTGTGGGTCTTCCGGGCTGTGTGGCCGTGTTCTGGAAGTTGTGGTTCCTAACGTTTCGCCAGCATCTGTGGCCAGCATCTTCAGAGGGCAGGAGCACAGATAGAAGCGATTTTGCTTCTATCTGTGCTCCTGCCCTCTGAAGATGCTGGCCACAGATGCTGGCGAAACGTTAGGAACCACAACTTCCAGAACACGGCCACACAGCCCGGAAGACCCACAACAGCCATCGAACTCCGGCCGTGAAAGCCTTCGACAATACATAGAATATATTGTATTTTATTAGAAGTAGATAAGGCCTTTATTTGTTACACTAATTGGATTTTATTGAAGATATAAATATAGATGTAAAAATGGAAAGAGCAAATGGAAAACATTTAATTGATGCAGCAATGAACATTTGATTACTATTCCAAGGAGTAGAAACCAGAGATGGATTGTTGGAAGATATCAAGAAAGGTGAAACCTATATGAAGAACAGAAGATTGGATTATAGAAATCATAGGGTATATGACAAAGAAAAGCTCCTGTGTATTGTATGAAGGACTAACATTTAAAGTTAATTATTGTACTTAAAGTTCAAGGATAAATTGGAGGACATCTATTTTCTATATTTTCTTTGTTTGTTATTTTTTGACTTCACTTCTTCTTTCCTTTTTTTTACTTTGTATTTCTATTTCTTTCTTTGTATTAATTTTAATATGTATTTTAAAATTCAATAAAACTTATGGGAAAAAAAAGATTAAGGATGAGTAGAAAGATCAAACTCTTAGCTCTGTGGAATATCTCACCTGAGAAAAAGGCGTCATCATCTTTTAATAAAGAGATGAAACGAAAAGAGAGGATGGCCACTGGGGTAGGAGGAAGGGGTGGAAAGCATCTATGTGACTGGAGATAAGCAACACAGAGGTTCTACCCCTTTGTAAAGCATCCTCTTCCTCTCCCACACATTGTCTCCATCGCCTCCTTCTTCCAACCTCCAGACAGGCACAGCGTGCTTGGGATTCCTGGGGACACATTCCAGCCATATGCCTCTTGCTAAAAGTCAAGACTTGAAAATGCCGACCCATCCATCAGGGCGCTGTGCCAGAGATGGAGGAATTAAACCCACTGCCACAGTGGGTCTTCCAGAGCACTTGAAGCGTGGCAACAAATACAGGCCAAAGACCAGGACCACCATGTCAGAGTGCGCACCGTGGGGCGGCCTGCTCCTTTTCCAAGACACCAGTGATCCACGTTCTATGCAGTAAATAGACACTCAAGCAGAGATTAGATAAAATAGCCTATTTACTTTATATACATACGTAGTCCAAATACATCCAACAGCAGTAACAAATGATACAGCAATACAGCGATGAGAAGCTTAGCAGCAACGAGAAGAAAGAATACCAGATCTTCACTGCTTATATACATAAACTGACCAATCACATTATAGGTCACTCTCATCATCTGCCACACCCAACTAAACTATTAGCACCTGTAGTATGAGTCATACACTGCCACATCATCCCTACAACAATGGCTGCTAACTGGGTGGCTTGCAGAATAATTCCCCTCTCACCTAGATATCAAGCCTCTCCAGTATTATTTATCTAACTGTAAATTCCTGGGTATATACAAACCCCAACACACCAAGGCTTGACTCTCTCTTCGCGGTCACAATACCGGGCACCAGTTTCAGACAAGGATGCGCAGTTTGCCCAATGTGGATCAGCTGACTTCTCTGAATGGGAGCCAGAGCTAATAGGTTTACTGACCGGAGGGCTTCCCTGCACAGTTTCCCTTCTTTTTCAAGCAGCTTTGCCCACATCGCAGGCACAGAAGAGCCAGGAGACAGCTTGATCTTTATTCATGTGTACCGCTCCCTTCTGTTCTATCCCCAAGGGCTCAGGCAAGAAGCGCACGTCCATTTCTAAGGGAACTGCGGAGGAGAAAGGTCCAAAAGATTGTGCTTCTTTGAGAAATACTCTGTTGCGTCAGCAAAAAGAGGACTTGGCGTGACGGGCGAGGATGGGGCTGGCTGGGCAAAGGGGCTAGCTCTGTCCAGGTAATACAGCTACGTTATCTCTACCTTTGGAATAAGGCAACGTGTGAGCAGAGGAGATGATGCTTTTTGCTGGAAGTCCAACCCACTCCACCAGAAGCATCTGGAGTGGCAAAAGCCTGCTGCACGAAACTTACGGCAAGGAGAATGCATCCGGCAAATGCAGCTCCATTACCTGAACTAATAAATCTGTCAAATTTCTCGGATTGATTTTAAGCGGTCTTGATCAACACACGCTCCATTCCGCAGCGGCAGGGGCAACAATTCATTCACGACAGTTCTGCCCGAGCTACGCCAGCGGAGCACACTCCCCTACGGCTGACTTGAACGCGGCTCCTTGCCGGATCTCCTGAAGAGAGGAAGAATGGCCTTCAAGCAACTAGGCGGAAAAGTCCTTGTAAAAAGGGATATTCTTTCTTTCCCCAAGGGTCACAATCCTTGGCCAGCCAAATGTCAAGCTGCAAGATAACCAAACCTAGGCATGTGGGAAACACAGCGAGCTTTTGTCCACTTAATACCATAATGGGAGAATAAATCAGAGAGCGGAGCCAGAAATTAAAGACAGCAGGAGTGGATTTGGTAGCAGAGAAGGGCAGAAGTTGAGAAGAATGCAGATTTCATAGCTCTTTCCATCACATGCTACTGGGTTCACTTATTTTTCTTTATTTTTCTTTGATTAGAACTCTTTAAAAAAGAGATTTTTCACAATAGATGACAAACCTCCCTTTTAAAAAATATTAGTAACTCTGACAACAGGACGGTTGCAAAATTATGAGAAGGTCTTCTGTTCACTTTGAAGCAGGGGGCAGAGAAGACCACCAGTGCCACACGACTTTGCATTCAGGCACCACAAATAGACACCTTTGTTATTTCGTTTTCACCCAAATCTTAAGAGTGAGCAAGGTACAGATTCTTTCACAGAAAATTCAGTACAAATAATGTCTGCTCTTTTATTTGCCAAAAGCTGAAGAAGGAAAAAAAACAACCCAACACTCATTTTTTTTAAAGCTTGTTTATTCATCCTGAATAAGTTTAACAAGATTTTGGCAGACTGTAACTTTTTATTTTTCACAAAAACAGTTTTTTTCCTTTGTTCTCCCCATCTTTTTTTTTCCTTTTGTGTTGCAAATTTTTAGAGTGTAAGTCTGAGGAAACGAACTGTCTGATTTTTTATTAAACAGCAAGCCACTCTGGGAGATTTTTTGATGGAAGAGCAGGGTGTAATACTTTAAAAGCCATCTTCCCCAACTGAAACCCTCCAGATGCATGAGACTTCTCTACTTTGTGGCCAAACACTGCGTCCAGGGATTGAGAGAGTTGAAATCCAACACTCTTCCCAATTTGGAGATCACAGATTTCGGCTAACTAATGATGCCAATGTACCGTACCTACACTTGAGCTGCTATGACTACATCTTAACAAAAATGGCCTGACAGACCTGTCCATCAAGCAGAATGACAGTCACTGTCCACATCTTCTCTATTCTATAACTATGCTACTTGCAGTGATACTCTGGCTAACAAAACAAGCAACCAACAGCTAATGTTGGACCACAGAAATCAAAATGGTAGCTATTTTGGTGTCTCTGTGGGAGGAATGAAGATATTTGCTCCCAGTAAGATGAACTGAAGGACCGGGTGGAAAGTCTAGGCCATAGCTTTCCAAACTGTGTGTCGCGACACATTAGTGTGTCGCGACAAAACCCGGAAGTGCTGATGGCATGTCGCCGCCGACCCTGCGGCAGCACACGCGGCGGCGGCACCACGCCATCAGCACTTCCGGGTTTTAGCGCGAAACGCGAGGCCGCCGTGCGCGCCGCTGTGCCGCCGCCGCCGTTGGTGTGTTGCCAACAGTGGGACTTTGGAAAGCACTGGTCTAGGCACTGTTAGCAGTAAGGAACCAAGCAGAATGAAAAGAGTGAATAAAAATATTCTGGGCAAAGATGCCTGCTATTTCACAAAACAAACTAGGGAAAGCATACAGGGCATGTCTCCTGGAATTCCTTCCAACCCCTTAATATGACTCCACAGAGTTGGAAGGAATAAAAAAGGGCCCTTGTCTTCCTTCCATCCATAGCAACCTGCAAGCATTCCCAAGGTATACAGGACTGCTTTCTTACAAGCCAAGGAACAAGCATGCATGCTCTTAGGCCTTTTACAGAGAGAGGACTGCTTCGTCTCCTTGCGTTTCTTCCAATCCAGGGCTTGCTCTACGACAATAACCAGAGCTGATTGATGGAAACAAGGCTGCCATTGGGAGTGAGTGCACCGAAACGGACAGGGGACAGAGCAATGTCCTTGGCAGACGGCCATAATTCAATGCCAGCCAATAAGAAGGAGCTGAGCTTTGAAAATATCTTTTGCCCCCCCCCGCCACCCCCCCCTCTTCGTGCACTGTATTCAGCTTAGCCCCTCCCTCCACGGCAGGCTAAATGCATTCCTCCCTTCCAGAGTTGAAAAGGGTCACGTTCTTCACATAGCAGAAGATGATGATGTTGGGTCTCGGCTCCTGGATTCTGTTCTCGGCTCCAGAAGGAGTGAGAGCCTCACCTGCCTTTATCCAATTCCTGCAGGTTCCAATCAGTAAGATCCTGAAAAGATGTTCTCTAGACCATTGTTTCTCAACCTCAGCAACTTTAAGATATGTGGACCAAGTCCCAGAATTCCCCAGCCAGCATGGTGCTGGGGAATTCTGGGAGTTGAAGTCCATACATCTTAAAGTTGAAAAACACTGCGCTAAGTGATGGGTGTAACCGCAGATAGCAACAGCAAGTGATAGGCAGATTCATAGGGATGGGTAGCTGATTTAATGATACAGGATGTAGACCCTTTGAAGACTTGAAGTGATTTGTTTCATCCATGTCATTTTGGCAATCTCTCCTCCACTTCTGCGGGGGAAGGATGAAGGATGGCAATGCATGAAGTAGAAGAGAGCCTTGACCAAGTTGCGAAAGTGTAAGCTTAGCCTAGACTAATCAAAGAGAATATTTGTAGCTCAGGGTTGAACTGTGGAGTCCTTGGTGCTCTCTGAGCCTTGTTGTTTTCTTGCAGACATTTCAATGCCAGACTAGGCAATATCTTCAGTGCGCAAAGGGAGTGTGGTTACCCTAGACCAGAGCTTTCCAAACTGTGTGTCGCGACACTTTAGTGTGTCGCAACACAGAGTTTAATGTGTCGCGAAGCGGTGGCGGGGTGTGTGTGTACGTCGGGGGGGCGCACGGCGGTGTGTATGGCGGCAGTGGCAGCGACGACGGCGGGGGGTGCCATCAGCGCTTCCGCGTTTTAGTGAGGCCGCTGCTGCCGCCGCCGCCATGCACGCCGCCACCGCCCCGCGCCCTCGCGCCACCCCCGCTGCTGCCGTTGGTGTGTCGCCAACGGCGGCACTTTGGAAAGCACTGCCCTAGACTATAACTTCATTTTGATAATACTAAGAACTCCCTAAATGTTACATTCATTGGGAGAAGGATACAAAATGGGACAAATTAAATACATAAATTCACAGCAACATGGATTTTTATAGGCTTTTTCTGATATAAGGCCTGATCCCCAGTGAATTCCTGCTTGGGTTTCCTGAATTCTTCTGCATCACAGATCGTACTGGTTTCTCCATTTTCTAATTTAAGGCCACATTTCACTGCAAAGGGCACTTTTTAAAAGAAGTTTCAAATGCTGACTTTGCTACCTTTCTTTATCTTCACGCAGTATTTTGTTTTCTGAAAACTGAGGCTCCCACCCTCAATTAGACAAGGTGAAGTGACAGCATCAGATAGATTGGAGGTGCTCCTCAGTAAGACCAACAGATATACTGGAACCAATCAAAGAGAATCAAGGAACTATTTACTCAGTCAATCAACCAAGCAGCAAACAACAGCCCAGTCAAGGAACTCCTAAAGCAGAGCTTTCCAAACTTTTCATGTTGGTGACACACTTTTTAGACACGCATCATTTCGCAACACACTCTTACAGCAGGGCACAAGGCAGGCACCGGGACCTGCGTGGAATCACAGCAGGTTTGGAGGCAGCCAGGCACAAGGCAGGCACTAGGACCTTCACGGAATCCTGGCAGGGCTCGCAGACAGCAGCAGCCACAACACACCTAGACACTGCAGCCGACACACTAACGTGTCCCAACACACAGTTTGGAAAGCTCTGTCCTAAGGGGAGAACAACACCCCCACCAACACAAGCAGAACAAGCCATGGGATATAAACAGAGAGCAAGTCCCACTCCCTTTTCGCACTGAAGATGTTGCCTAGTCTGGCAATGAAAGGTCTGCAAGAAAACAACAAGGCTCAGAGAACACCAGGGACTCCACAGATATACTGGAAAACAGAAAAGACCAGCAGGAGACTTTGCACCGTCCTGCAGAAATTGACAGTCACACGGTCTGAGTTGGGGGGGGGGGCTATAAATACTTTAATGCACACATACATACATACATACATACATACATACATACATACATACATACATCATTTGTTTTCTACTGTACGCTGCTAAAATCTCAAAGGAATCCTGACGGTTATCAACATACTAAAACATCCCTGGTAATTTAGCAAAGCAATGGTGAAAACGTCACACAAGACAATGAATTCTGGTGGGATTTATGCAGGGGAATAGGCTGATGGGTAAACAGTTCCTTGGAGGCCAGGGTATCTGCCATTTAATATTTGTTTTTTTTTCTCTCTTGGGACATATCAAGTAGGAACGGCATCTTCTGTTCAGAGATTTTATGCTAAGCAGGAAAAAGCAGAGGAGGAGGAAAGGCGCAACCTCGGTACCCGCCCCCCTGCCCGGCTGGCTCCAGGTCTTCACAGTTCAGCCTGTAATCACCCACACCACCTCCCATCTGCAACATAAGACGGACAGAAGGTCGTCTGCAAGGTCCCCCCCAGAGCCTTCCAAGAACGGAAGCTTCTCTTCCCTCTAAACATCCGCTGGCTTGAAGCTGGGGAGCAGGTGAGCCAAGGCCCAGGGCTGGAGGAAATAAAAAGGTCTGCAGGTCTTCTTCCTGCCCTCTGCAACTCCGTGATCTTGCCCTCAGACCTCGGGACACCGCAAACCGCACATCACAACAACCTCAATCAATACATTAAAAGGAACAATGTTTGAGGAGAGGGAAGAGGAGGACAAGAGTGTTTGCAGCCATCGTTCTGACTCCAGAAGGGGACAATGGGTCCTGTTCTGTCCTGGCCTCCGCTCCATCCATCACTGGAAGTGTTTCTTGGGCAGCTGGCATCACAACTGCTGCCGGGGCACATCCTGGCACCAAATCCTGACACACACACACACCCCAACTCACTTCTTGGACTTACTGGTGCATTTAGAGCTCCGAAGGCAAGCCAGAGAGGCGAAGGACGCCCAGAACATCCCTCTGCTCGACTTGCAGTGACCTCTCCTAACAGCTGCCTCTGGCCTCCGCTGACACCTGATCTCCCACAGCACCGTGAATGAAAGGCCCCTGGCTCTCAACAGCTACTGGCCGTGATCATTGCACATTATCTGCAGGATCAGAGGTAGGAGTCTGTCTTGGAGTACAAACTGCTGTATTGTAGGGCAGAAATTCTCCGGCATGAGTATACTTATGTCCTGCTTATGGCATTCCCACAGCATCTTCCTCAATAGAAAGTAGGATGGAAACTAAAGGAACTCCAACTCTGTCAAACTGTCCATCAGCTGGATACCTTTTCAAAACCTGAACAGAAACAGATCGAATCTGGTGTGGGAGAACCCAGCAAAAAGATTTGAGGCTGAAAATGGGTCAGATTGGGCTGGGGACTGCAGAGGAAAAAATCCAGAACAAATACCCCAATGCACCCTTATGGGAGATGCCGTCGGGCAGTGGCTCAATATGCTGCCAGCTGCTCCAATCTAAGCCCCTCCCTCTTCCTTCCTGGTCACATGACCTAGAGCAGAACTATTACAGGTAGTCCTAGTTTAGTGACCACAATTGGGACCGGCAACTCGGCCGTTAAGCAAAGCAGTCGCTAAGTGAAACCACGACAGTGCTTATGATCTTATTTCAGCTTTCCTTTGCTTTGCAGAGCTGCAAAGGTCGTAAATGCGGGCATTGGTTGCAAAGTTACTTTTTCATCGCCGTCGTAACTGCGAACCGTTACAAGGCAGCCACTAAACGAGGACTACCCGTATTAAGGGTTAGAAAGCAGGCTGTTCATGCCTGCTTACCTTGTAATATTCTACTGTAGGGATAGGCAATCTTTTGCTAGGCAGGGGCCACCCAAAATATTCTTTAGGGGATGAGGCTATATACTGTATGACACGGACAAGTGGATCACCCAGAAGCGGCAGGGCTGATCCCATATGACCAGGGCTGAGATTTTCTGGGGAATTTGCTCTGCTTTGGAGGGGGGGAGGGGACATTTAGCCTCTACTTTTTCAGGGCACAATTGGAAGAGATTCAGAGCCCGCCTGCTGCTCTATAGCTCTTCCTACCCTTTTATGGGGAAAAAGAGGAGGACTGGGGGGCGGCCGCCAACGAGCATGGCAGGATCAAGAACTTCAGAATCCAGTTGGAGAAAATGAGGCAGAAGACAAAACCTATCCTTTTAATATTTTGGCTACCGTACCCAAAAATGCAGTAGCATCCCCAGCTATAGGCCATTCACAGCTGTCTCTGGGACATGCCATGCCTATAAAGACCTGGCAGGCATCCTTTGGCTTTAATGGGCCCTGGAAATTTCCCTGGATTAAGACCATCTGGTGTTCTTGGCTAGGCTACCTGGCATTCAACAGGCATCAGATGGAAGCCACCATGATTCATGGGGCAGGTGCAAGGGGCCCAATAAGGAGAGGAAGACTAGCGACACCTTCCCGTGCCTGGGCTTGCTCTGGGTTGTACAGACCCTCAGGGAAGCACCACCCAAAGGCCACACCCACGAGGCTAAGAGCGTTGGCTAGAATCGGAACCCTTCTTCACCACCCCACTTAAAAATGCAGGGTTCATCTGGTACTGTTTTGCTGCGAAATGGCTGATTGCCAAGACTGGCTGGCTGAAGTAAAAATCAGCATGCAACCAATGGTGGTAGTTACTCTGTTGTGAGAGAAGAGCCCTCTGCACGTGCTCAAGGCCATTGTCCCAAATTAGTAGACAATCGGACAACATTCTAGCCTCTGAAAATGAGGTTCAAGGGTTCACAAGCAGATTAAGTTGTTTGTGCATGGAAGGGCTTTGCTGGTTTGATAGGGCAAACTCACTTAACTCTCCGTATTAGTAGTATAATTGCACAGGAACAGTCCCCACCACACACACATATGCAAATAGAGCATCACCAAAACCAAGTAAGAGGAAAAGATAGCTTTCAACGGCGCCTCTCATCAAGTTATGATTCACAATTCAAATAAGTATCACTGTTTTTCCCTAAGCTTTTGCTTTCCCTTGGATATTGCAAAATTAAAGAGGAGAGGGAGGAAACAACCCCAAAGCCACCGGCAGTGGCTCACCCCCTCTGATTTGTTTGATGGGTCACACAAGGATCCACAATCAACAAGAAGAAAGCTGGGCAAGTAAATAACATCTGCACTCTGCAAGTTTTCACAGCCACCCACCTGTGGTTTTCCAAGCCTTATAAACAGAACTAGGGTGCATTTGGGGGCTGGTTGTATTTTAAGCACATGCCTACACCATGTCCCTGGTGTTTCAGCAAAAGAAGTGACAATGTTTGTGAAGACAGCTGCAGGTTGGTATTGTAGCTGCTTCCAAATGTGGATTTCTTGTGGAATTGCTTGGGCTTGCTCGCTCCTATCTTACACGTGGCCCATACAAGGTCATAATTCATTTGCAATCCTCCTGTGTTTTATTACCACTGCTTTTGTTTGTTTGTTTGTTTGCTTGCTTATTTGGTACCTTCGAGTCAGTCTTGACTCCTGGTGACTGCTTAGATAAGTCCCTGGAGTTTTCTTGGCAACGGTTTTAGAAGTGGTTTGCCACTGCCTCCTTCCTAGGGCTGAGAGAGACTGAGAGTCCCAAGGCACTGGTTGACTCCCATGCCCAAAGCAAGACTAGAACTCACAATCTCCCAGCTTTGAGTCCAGGGCCTTTTACCACTTCATCAAACTGGCATTTATTTATTTGCCGACTCCCATTTATACGATGCTTAAAAAAAAGGTAAAGGTAAAGGTACCCCCCGCACATTTGTGCAGTCGTGTCCGACTCTAGGGGCCGGTGCTCATCTCCGTTTGTTAGCCGAAGAGCCAGCGTTGTCCGAAGACACTTCCACGGTCATGTGGCCGCATGACGCTGCGGAACGCTGTTACCTTCCCACCAAAGTGGTACCTATTAATCTACTTGCAATTTCATGCTTTCGAATTGCTAGGTTGGCAAGAGCTGGGGCGAGTGCGGGAGCTCACTCCACACGCAGGGCTAGGGATTCGAACCTCCGAACTTGCGATCTTCCGATCGACAAGCCTGGCGTCTTACCCGCTGAGCCACATTACAACAAACATGAAAATAACTTCAGGAACAAAACAAAGGAGAAAACAACACAACAGCACCCCAAGCCCACACATCTTAAAGTTGCCAAGTTTGAGAAACACTGTTCTAGATATCCAGATAGGGCTTTAAAGATGGCAACCAGCACCATCTATTTTACTGGGGGGGGGGGGTGTTTGTGTGTGCGCCTTTGAGTCAATCGTGACTCCTAGTGACTGCCTGGACGAGTCATGCAGTTTTCTTGGCGACATTTTAGGAAGTGGTTTGCCACTGCCTCTTTCCTAGGGCTGAGAGAGAGACTGGCCCAAAGTCACCCAGCTGGCTTCATGCCTAAGGCAGGACTAGAACTCACGGTCTCCTGGTTTCTAGCCTGGTGCCTTTAATCACTACCCCAAACTGGTTATCTTACTGACTATGCTTCCATTAATTAATCAGACAGATGAACTTATAATAAGCAAGCATTCATTACAATCTTTGTTGTGGGTGCTCTGTTCATCACCAATTTGTTTTTTTCAATGTTAAAGTTCATGCCAGTTCATTCATCAATGGGGATTGCCAAATGGAGGGGTGGGGACAGCCTATTTAGTTTATATTTCTTCATTTTATTAATCTGATTTGCATCCCACCTGTACTTTGTACCACTCAAGGTGGTATACACAATGCTCCCTCCTCCTATTTTCCCCACAACAACCCTGTGAGGTGAGCTGGGCTGAGAGAGAGTGACTAACCCAAAGTCACCCAGCTGCTTTCCATGCTTAAGGGAGGACTAGAACTCACAGCCCCCTGGTAGCCCCCAGCACCTTCACCACGACACCGAACTGGCTCTCTAAATTTTAAGTACCTGTGTAATCCAACCAACCTTAACCTCGAAGGGCGTTTTCTCAAATAATAATGGTCTGATCCAGCCTTCCCAACCTGGTGTTCTTCAGAGGTGTTGGACTAGGAGTCCCAGAATTCCTTTGACCATGGAAAAGTTGCAACCAGACTGGGGAACAACAATTTCACTCTGAAGTCAAGCCTGCAGTGACCTAACTCTGAAGCTAACTCAGGCAAGATGCACAGCCTTCAATCTCTACCCGCCGTTGCTTCCTCCCCGTAGAAGCAGCCCTGCTTCCTTCCATCCAGAATTAGAGCAGTTACATTCTCCAGGATTTATGCACCAGCGTGGTGGCTCAGTGGTTAAGACGCCAGGCTTGCCGATCGGAAGGTCGCAAGTTCGGAGGTTCGAATCCCTAGCCCCGCGTGACGGAGTGAGCTCCCGCACTCGCCCCAGCTCTTGCCAACCTAGCAATTTGAAAGCATGCAAATGCAAGTAGATAAATAAGTACCACTTCGGTGGGATGGTAACAGCGTTCCGTGCGCGTCATGCGGCCACATGACCGCGGAAGCGTCTTCGGACAACACTGGCTCTTCGGCTAACAAACGGAGATGAGCACCGGCCCCTAGAGTCGGACACGACTGCACAAATGTGCGGGGGGGAACCTTTACCTTTTAGGAGGGGTGCCCTTGCTGGCAGCAGGACACAGCCAGTGCTGCTTGCCGACTGAACAAGTCTAGCGAGAGACTGTTTCGTCTAGATAATCCTACTCCTCAGGAAAATTCCAGGATTTGGGTTTTTTCGCCCGCTGCTTTGTCATCGGCCTCCAACCTTTTCTCTCCCGTGTACAAAAATACCTAATAATGACACCATCTCATTTTAGCTTGTGCTACTCTTTGCTCCCTCTTTTTTCCACCTGATGTTGCACGGTGGCTCAGCTGAGGATCCTGGTGCATCAAAACGGGCTCTCCAGCCGAGCCTGCATCTGTCCCTGATTCACAAAGCCAATGCAGCTCTTGCGGATAGAGAGGGAGAAGGGGACAGAAATAGTTATGCAACCAGACGAAGCCTCTTTTTTTCTTCCAAAACTTAGTAAGCATAGCACATTGTAAGAACGTATGTTTTAAAGAAGCCTTGTCCTTATTACATCTACAACAGCATGTGGTCTTAGACAATCCTTTTTGATGCAAACTTAATGGAGCCCAGTAAATTCTAAATATTATTTGTTGTTGTATAAGTTGTAGTTTAAGGTCCATTGATACGCTTGCTATAAAAGTTAAGATGCTCTCCCATTGCCTAGAGCAGTGTTTCTCAACCTTGACAGCTTGAAGATGTGTGGACTTCAACTCCCAGAATTCCCCAGCAAGGTTGAGAAACACTGGTCTAGGCAACATAGGAACCTCTGTGTATTGTCGAAGGCTTTCACGGCCGGAGTTCGATGGCTGTTGTGGGTCTTCTGGGCTGTGTGGCCGTGTTCTGGAAGTTGTGGTTCCTAACGTTTGGCCAGCATCTGTGGCCAGCATCTTCAGAGGGCAGGAGCACAGACAGAAGCGAAATCTCTGTGAGAAAACTCTACCTGGGCACAGAGATTTCGCTTCTGTCTGTGCTCCTGCCCTCTGAAGATGCTGGCCACAGATGCTGGCGAAACGTTAGGAACCACAACTTCCAGAACACGGCCACACAGCCCGGAAGACCCACAACAGCCATAGGAACCTGTAATTCATAGCTTTCCAAACTGTGTGTTGCGACACTTTAGTGTGTCGCAACACAGTTTAGTGTGTCGCAAAGTGGCGGCACGGGGGTGCAGGGGTGCGCACGGCGGCGGTGTGTATGGTGGTGGCGGCAGCGACGACAGCAGCGGCACGCCATCAGTGCTTCCGCGTTTTAGCGAGGCCGCCGCCGCGCATGCTGCCGCCACGCCCCCCCACCGCCACTGTCCACGAGCCCCCCGCGTGCTCCCCGCCGCCGCCGCTGTTGGTGTGTCGCCAACGGCGGCAGTTTGGAAAGCACTGCTCTAATTCTTTATTCCATTCATGTCTTAGCATCTGCGTATCAAATTGCTGTATTGATAACAAATACCTATAAAAACTGATCGTAGGTGTTTTAGTCTTAAAAGATTTAAAAAGTTGTTCTAGTATCTCAGGCGTCTCAGAAGCTGAAAATGCTGCTGGTCCAAACGATGCTGTAAGACGAAGCCTTAAACCCCACGGACCAGGTTGGCCTCGAGCAGGGAACATGTTCGGATTTCCCCCCAGCTTCTCCTGCCCACGGATCTCTGCTTAGGATTTAACATAGCACGAAAGTCCTGGGCGTGCCAAACCACCTAACAGGAGTTCGCCTTTGCTGGCAATCTGCAATTTGCCAGGCCCGGCCCGTGCATGAGAAAAAAACGGCAAGACCTGGTCATGCAGGGAAGAGAAGCAAAGAAGATCTCCTGCTTGAACTGCTTTTCTCAAAAGCCGGGGGAGCAACAAGGGCCTTGTGCAAGTTTCTGGTCTGTTTCCCTTTCAAGAATCACGTTAAGGAAACCCTTAAGAAAGGGAGATTAAAGCGACAACAATTATAAAGCAGCAGCTCTTTCTGATGTTTAGCCACCCCAAATGATTCTCAGATTTCTCCTTCTTCCTTCAGTTTACAAGACGTAAGATTTCCCCCTCCCCATCGTTGTTTCCAGCGTGGATTCTGAGCAGACGAAGTAATTGACGTTTACCTTAATCGGTTCTTATTTTTCCTGTTCAAACTGACAGGGTCCTGCAATTATTTTCCATTAGACTCACCCATCTGCATTCAAACCAAGAAACTGTTTAACTTCTCCGTAGTATTTAGTTTGGTCTTTGGGTTTTTGTTTACTGTCATAAGATACACACACACAGTGTGTGCAAGCAGGAGTGTGTGGGGGGCTTTTTACTACAGCAATCCTTTTTTTCTTATCAGACTGCCTCTTCTCTTGTCCCCTTCAATCTTTTTTAAAGAAACACAATGTTTATTGTAAATGCTTATACTGCACTTCATCTCTTGCAAACCACAATTTAAAAACCATCCAAGTAAAACAATAATAACTAAAGGAATTGCCCAGAATAAAAGTTGAGAAGACTCAGATGGCATGAAACGCACTCTAACTCTCTTTAATGAGCTTAGCTGCCAGACAAATGCATCTATAGCCTCGTAGCCTCGTTCTGTTTCCTTTTTCTTTCCCTGCTTCCAGAGGAGGAGATTATTGTGCAATCTCCTTGCTTCATCTTCACTGTTAGGGGGAATCATCTTCCATTTGCAAGCCTGCTCGATTTCCCAAGTTTTGTTTTGTTTTTTAAATGGGGATGGAAGAGCTGCACATTGAGCTAAGATTGGTGTTTCCCCAGAGCGTGCATCAGGACGCACCGTTACTCAGAATTTATTTATTTATTTATTTATTTGTTCATTCAATTTATCCCTGCCCATCTCCCCAAACAGGGGACTCTGGGCGAGTTACAACACATAAAAATTTAAAATCTATACAAAATTTCTAAAAAACAACAAGTACAAAAATAAATAAAGAATGCATCTGCACTGTAAAAGTTCCCTTGAAATTTGGCATTATTTCAAGCTGGACCCTTTTATGCATCTGTCCAGAAGTCAGTCCTGTGTTTAGCTCCTGGGAAGAGGCTAAAGTGCAATACAGGTAGTCCTCGCTTAACAACCATTCGTTTAGTGAGGGTTTGGACTTACAACAGTGCTGGAAAAAAACGACTTCCGACCAGTCCTCACACTTATGACCGTTGCAGCATCCCTGCGGTCATGTGATCACGATTTGGGCACTTGGCAATCACTTTGCATTTATGACTGTCGCAGCGTCATGTGGTCACGTGATCACCATTTTCAACCTTCCCAGCTGGCTTCTGACAAGCAGGTTGTAAAATCAGGTCGGATTTGCTTAATGACTGCTTTGCTTAGCAACCAAAATTCTAGTCCCAGTTGTGGTTGTTAAGTGAGGACTAGCTGTAGTTAAGACACTTTCCTAAAATGGAGTGGGGGAGAACTCCAGATCACCTAGCCATCTCTCTAGCTTTCTCCACTTTGGGGTTCCCAACCTCTGAGCATGCCTTCTGTAAGGGTTCTTTGAGCAGCGGCTCCATCTGCAGCAATTAGCACACCACCATGTTTTGCTTCATGCTGCAAAAACTTCCTGAGTTGGCCAGGGCTCATCGACTCCGTTCAAAGCACAAGAGCAGGCCAGGCTGTTCTTTTTTCCCTTGGCAATTCTACCTCAGCTTGGCAGCAGTTCCTTTGGGGCTGGAAGGGAGAACCCAATTTCAAGGCTGCCAGGTGAGGGAAGGAAGGAGGCACATTCTGAATCCAGGTTAGGAGAAGCTCAGACTGTTTTTATGGGTCCTATTCCTGTGTCTTGTAAACAGCAGTACATCATGCAAAAAGAGAGCGTGAGCAATTAATGCTCCTCCTGGCCTAGAGTTAAAGACAGGGGGGGAAACTGCCTGCTTAATTTTTGCTACTAAAGGACCAAAGCCGTTTTTTTTTAAAGTAGGGAAGGGGTCACCACCTGCAGAACAAAGAAGAAACAGCAATCTGGGGACCAGAAGTTCCCCAAAGCCTATTTTGAAGTTTGCAATTTCTGCTTCCTGCCTCCCTGAAGACTCAGCCTAATGCAGGCACCTGGTCTGGTTTGCTGAACACATTCGTGCATCATGGCTCCAGCGAGAGCCATCTGGCCATGGCTGGGAAGGGGGAAAGTTACCCAATATTTAATGCAGCCTTTCCTAACCTGCTGCTCCACGGCCACTGCTATCATCCTCGAACGCTCCTGCCAAAAGGAGCTGTACAAAAACACACCTGAAGGATACCAGGATGGGAAAGGGGGGGGCGAAGGGCCGGTCGCTCACTCCCACACATCCATTTCCTGCAAACCTTCTGCAGGAGCAGAGATTGGTCATTCTAAAATGTATCTGTCAGGGGGAATAGGGGGTGTTAATTATTACCAAGTCAATAAAGGTAAAGGTACCCCCCGCACATTTGTGCAGTCGTGTCCGACTCTAGGGGCCGGTGCTCATCTCCGTTTGTTAGCCAAAGAGCCAGCGTTGTCCGAAGACGCTTCCACGGTCATGTGGCCACATGACACGCGCGGAACGCTGTTACCTACCCACCGAAGTGGTACCTATTAATCTACTTGCATTTGCATGCTTTCGAATTGCTAGGTTGGCAAGAGCTGGAGCTAGTGCAGGAGCTCACTCTGCACGCAGGGCTAGGGATTCGAACCTCCGAACTTGCAATCTTCCGATCAACAAGCCTGTCGTCTTACCCGCTGAGCCACCACGCCCCAAGTCAATAAGCAGTAATTAATTAAGATTTAAGGACAGTAAGGGGAGCAGAGAATGCCACTATCATCCAAAGCAGAGGAGCAACTGGAGAGTTTTGTGTGTGTGTGGGGGGGGAGCTCATGGCAAAAGCAAACAGGGTGGGGGGGCAGGAGAGGGGATCAGCTGTGATGGAACATTTTGTTCCTTTAAATCCCTTGGTAATTTGTCCCTCCTCCTTAGACATCATCATGAGTTGCCATGGGAATGGCACCGATGAGCTTGATGCGTTTGTAGCCAGAAAGTGTGCCTGTCCCTGTGTGTGTGTGTGTGTGTGTGTGTGTAAAGGGGAGGGGAGGTGCCTTCGGCTCTCCTGAATAGGGGAGTGGAAGATAAGGGTGTGTGTGGGGTCAGGTAGCCCAACCTTAGCATGTTTCCACACTTGCTGGGTCTCTTTCTGTTTATGCAGCTCCTAATTCCCTTTCAAAACCTGCAAATGTGTGGGACCTGCAGAATGCCCAGCCCCCGATGGCTGAGAATAACAGGGCAGGAAACTTCTTAATGCATTTGCTTGGAGAGACAGCAATCAATCTATCTTCTCTGCAACAAGCATGTCCAATATCAGCTAGAAAATCTCTAAAACAAACCAGGATCATCTCTTTTTTTATTTATATTTATTGAGAATTTTCTCATACAATAAAAGACAAAGAGAAAGAAACAAAGAGAGAAAGAAACAAAAAAAGTGCAAGACAAGATAAAGAAAGACAAAACTAAAGTTAAGAAATATAGGAATGACTTCTGACGTTCTTTTCAACAGATAATTACAATCTTGTTGTCCCTCCTCCCTCCTAAATAATTACAAACCAGGATTATCTCACGGAGAACCATTCCCCAAGGGACAAACACCAAATGGTCTTCCCAGGACTTGGCAGGAAATCTGGGGCACTGGATTCACACGCAGTCCTAAGCCCAGGTTAACAAGGCCCAGTTCCTCTGTTTGTGGAACATACTCTGCCTAAACAAGTACAGGTAGTCCTTGTTTAGCGACTGCCTCAGACAGTGACTGATCACAGTTACAAAGGTGATGAAAAAATAACTCTGCGACCAATGCCCACATTTACAACCTTTGCAGGTCTGTAAAGCAAAGGAAAGCTTAAGTCAAATCGTAAACACAATCAGTTTCACTTAGTGACCGCTTTGCTTAATGACCACATTGCCAGTCCCTATTGTGGTTGCTAAACGAGAATTACCTGTACCTTATGGCTTTATTTATTTGCTTTTTTTTTTAACCTGCCGCAATCTAAAGACTCTGATTCACACATTGTGCTGAGATAGTGAATACTTAAAATGAATGTATATATGACTTTGAATCCATGCTTTGCAAATTTCTGGATTTTAAACGTGTGACTCATCTTAAATACTCACTTGAGCATACATATAAATAAATAAACAACTGCCACTTCCTCTCCTGGCATTTTTTGAGGGGGGAAATGTGGATTGGAACTGAAAACCTGTGACTCGCAGGGCTCTCTGGTAACAAATATATGTAAATGGGCAGTGAAGAGACCCATCTAATCCGCTCAAGAGGTTAACTATCGCCCAGCAGCCCAGTTAGTCCAATCAATCAATCAATCAATCAATCAAGGCCAAAAGCTGTTGGGAGAGCAATCGCATCCATTAAGACAAGCAACCACTTCTTCACTTTTCAGAGTGGATCTAAAACAGGGTGGGGAAGTGGAAATGGCCCAGGTCTGCATTTTATAAAAATCCTATAATGGACTGCAGGAGATGATATGCAAATGTGGACGGTGAAGCTAAGCACGTATTCTCAAAGGAAAGCCCCAACAAGTTTAATGGAACTGACTCCCTAGTCAATTTAGGATTGCAGCCTTAATTAGCGTAAAGGATGTTAAGCCCAAAGCAAAGTCCAAGCACAAATCTTATGTAACGGGAAGTCCCATTGGCTGGATTCACACAAGACGCTGTATTAGAGGGCTGAGTGATTTGTGGTTCTGCCTGCTGCAGCAACCTTAGGATGTTGCTTGTACCAGATCATTACGTTAAGATCATTTGCCTGGGCATGACATGTTTGATTAACTGAGGTTAACTTCAGAGGTTAGCATGTTGTATTAATATAACTAACATGTTATTTCCAGGTAAGTATGCCAAGGAGTTCCTGGGAGCAAGGCACCATAATAGCACTTTTCTTAAAAAAGACAGAAACGTAGTCCAGCTAGGTAGCGCTCTAACCGTGGCTGATCTCAAAAAACAGGGTTGGATTGACTCATACTTGTGTTAGAATGTTTTTATTTCCTTACCAGGTTCGCTTCTGAGCAGGGATCAAAGAAACAGGCAGTTGCATGAAATTAAGTTCTTTATTCTTCACCCAAGAGCAAAAGCAATGACAGCAAGCTGTTGGTGGGCGATCGCGCAGGACCCCCTTCTCACAGCACATTATATAATTCCATTCAACTCCTCCTTTAGAATACCACCCCTTACTCAGTTACCCATACTCCACCTTAACCTCATTCCATACTAGGATCTTCCTTCCGTCACTCCATCTTAACATCACTCCATATAAGTGTGGAGGATTTCGGTGCTGCCGCTGGTTCTCAGGAAGGAGGGAGCGCATTCCAAGGAGATAAGCGGATGCACAGTCTGGAGAGTGATGGTGGGAAAGCGAAGAGGTTCAGGATAGCCCCGCCCTAGAGTGTCCCAGGTTATTTCCCCTTAGGTTAGTTAGAGTAGCTTTAGTCTGGCAAGATTCTGTCTATTCGGTGTGAGCAAATAAAGAACTGGAGTCTGAATGCACTGACTAGTGGTCGTTCTTGGGCTGGGCCTGACATCAAGGAACTTCCTTCCATCCTTGCTAGGGCCCCTTGACCGTTATTAAACAATATGTTTCCTCTGGAGAAGCTATCCTTGGAATGTACACCTTATCTTTCTATGGGCATAGCTCTCTATCAAGGTCTGTTAGAAAGGAAGAGTAAGAAAGCCAACAAAACTCTTCAAGGAAATAAAACATGGTTTCAGAGCCATAATAAAAGTGCAAATGTTTCTATTATATTAATACTAAATATAAAATATATTTGTATGTAAGTTTGATATATGTAAGATCTTCTTTCAGTTGAATGGGAGACCACTAGAAAATACCAGGGGTATAGGTTCGACTGAGAAGTGAATAATAATAATGGAAAATACAATAACTCACTTCTATACAGTTGCCACGAAAACTACACAGATCTGTCCATGAATTTACCAGTGGAGCTTTACGCAAAAGAGGCTTTACAGAAATCTAAGTCTTACTGCTTAAGCAAACACAAACAGGTTCCTTGCGAATCCAAGAAAAAAAAAAAGAGGAGCTTTTACATAGCAAAGCAGGAGATTAATCTTAGGCCTTGCACTAGGAAAGGATCAGTAGAAGCCAAATTGGATAGTTCACCGTTTGAATTTATGCTACCCAATTTTGGTTTCTTTGGGCTTCCTACCAATATACCACATAATCTCCAGTGTAGCTAATATAAAGGCAAGCCACTGATATGCTGAAATCTGGACCTGAAAGGATCCAGTGGACTTTTCTGCAAAACGCAGAATCCCTTCAGAAATTGACACAGTCAGATGTATAAAGTGGAATCAAAAAAGACAGAAGGGAAATCTCGGGGCGGAGGCCACCCTGAGGTTCTAGAAAAAGGGACTTGCTTCAAAACTCTTCTGCGGAACTAAAACGTCCATCCCTGGCCTCTTTTACCATCTCCAATGCAGCTGTTTTCCACATGTGCAAAATGGCCTTGAGAATTTCCTAGTCCTTCCGTCTCTGCAGCAGCACCAAAGATGCTGAGGCGGCAAAAAAACGCTTCCTCTGCCAGGATGGGATGTGGACAACCGGGAGAGCGAGACCGACCGAAAACTTTCACTGCCATCCATCAATTATATTCCTGCACGAGGAAGCTCTTTCCGGCACCCCTCCCCTTTCCCCAAATCGGTTTCCCCTCTCCGATAATGCCGGTTTCACCTATTTCTGACATGTTCTTTGTTGCTTTTCCCACAACGCTAATCCCTTGTGCAGGAAACGCCGAGGACGCACAGCCTAAATCTTTCTTTGCCCTGGCACCCTATCAATTTTTTCACACTTCCAGGGTGAAGCAGCCAGAATGTTGGAATCTGCTGTGGGAGACTCACATTTAAATGCTCAGAAGACGCCAGCTGACATTATTTCATCTCTTGAGCGACTTGTGATAAAATGAGCATTACTGTACTTTCCCAAAGTATTCTACTCCATGGAACAAAATCTGAAAATGGAGTATGAATGAAATTTGAGTATCTGAATATGAAAGGTGGAGTTACTTCTAGTATGTCTTGTAGGGAGAGAATGGAGAGAGGCTTAGGACAGATAGACAGAAACTTTATTTCGGTCATTGATCAATAAAAATACATTCAGTCAAACAAACAAAGCAAAGTTAACCCCTAACGTCAATGACTACTGGCAACCATTTGTGGGCGAAGCTTACACATACGGTAGCAAAAATTTGCTACTTTTATAGAGTTAGATTTATCTTGGTTATCTAACAGATAATGCAAATAAAAATTATCGGAGTGTCCAGGAAATTTTGATAAAAACGGGGTAATCAGCTGGTGGTGAATGTCCCTGTAGAACCAGCAGTACATGGGCTGTGATTTCTATAGCACCCATGTCACAGGGGCAGTGTTGCATTTCATAAGGGGTTCTCCTATCAATCAAAGAGAATATTTGTAGCTCAGGGTTGAACTGTGGAGTCCTTGGTGCTCTCTGAGCCTTGTTGTTTTCTTGGAGACGTTTTATTGCCCGACTAGGCAAGATCTTCAGTGCGAAAAGGGAGTGGGACTTGCTCTCTGTTTACACCTCCACCAACACAAGCAGGGCAAGCCACTGTATATAAACAGAGAGCAATCCCACTCCCTTTTCGCCCTGAAGATGTTGCCTAGTCTGGCAATGAAACGTCTGCAAGAAAACAACAAGGCTCAGAGAGCACCAAGGACTCCACAGAGTTCTCCTATATTTCCCTTCCAAAACAGCTATGGGGAGAGCATTAAATTGAGCTAAAACTAAAGCTTTCCTGTATTCCTGACGATGTGATTCACACAACATATGAGGCCATGTTTTGGCTAGTCACAGCACGTTCCCTAAGCTCAGACCATGGGTTAAATTGTGGCTAAGGAGCAGCGCCTTGGTTTACTCCTCTAAACCACAGTTCAGTGACTCTTCTGAACCCAGACCTGGGGTTAATCAATAAGGCATGTCCCTTTCAGCCTCCAGACAAGGATGAGAGACAGACTGGCTGTAAAATAAGATGCTCCAATCCCAGCATTTTGTCCCCTCCTCTCTTTTGCCAATCGCTGGGTATCTATGAAGCGCCGTGGAACAAGGAAGAGATTTAGCCTTCCCCCACCTCATCAGCGGTGGCTCAAATCCCAACTGGTCACTGCATTGTTTAAATTTTATTTTTACAGAAACGTTTTTAAAGCCTCAGAAACTGTTGACTAGCCAGCTCCTGCAAAGACAGCTGGGATATTAAAGAAAATGAAGGATGACCAGCAAACCATAACTGATCATAGTTTGCTATGTCTCCTAGTGCCACACCAATAGGTCATAATTCTGGCACTTGGGATAAGTGCTAGAGTTGGCTTGGGGTGTCCTCTAAACGCATTCCATGCTAGTCAACCCCAACAACTAAAATGAAATATTGCATCCCCCCCCCCCCGCCTCCGGATTAACATGGAATGAAAAGAGGTGATCATGTGGCGGCCAAATATAATTACAACCAGAAAGGCTGAGACACAAGCTTGCTTGATTGTGATTGAAAGCGAATGCTAGAAAACAACACCTGGCTCTTTGTCCACTAATTTCCATATGCAACTTGATAGTGTGAGTGCAAAAAAAGAAACACTTACACACAGGAATATATTCAGCATCCCTGCCAACATTTTATCCCCCTGCTCTTTGTCACCAAGACTCACGCTCAATCCTTCACTTGGGAGTGCAGTTATAAAGGGGCCCTGGATAAACATTGCTTATTCTCATTTTTGTAAGACCAGTAAGAAAATCTCTGCTATAATTATTGGGCTTATCATATCATGAACGCCAGAGCAAAATCCATCCCGCTCCGCTCTAGATTCCAAAAGCAACCGCATCTGCTGTGCGCCAGGCTGTTTAAAGACAAAGTTATGATGTTCCTATCGCTGTTTTGGTAGACAGTTTGCCAGCACATTTTTCATCAGTAGGAAGAACTGGGTAGATAATCTGAAATCTCTTTTTAAGTTCGGAGACAGGGCGGAATATTCAATTTAATTTAATTTTTATCCTGCCTTTATTATTTTTATAAATAACTCAAGGCGGCGAACATACCTAATACTCCTTCCTCTTCCTATTTTCCCCACAACAACCACCCTGTGAGGTGAGTTGGGCTGAGAGAGAGGGACTGGCCCAAGCTCACCCAGCCAGTTTTCCTGCCTAAGGCGGGACTAGAACTCTCAGTCTCCTGATTTGCCATTGGCTCCTTCCTAGGGCTGAGAGAGAGGGACTGGCCCAAGGTCACCCAGCCGGCTTTCATGCCTAAGGCGGGACTAGAACTCTCAGTCTCCTGGTTTGCCATTGACTCCTTTCTAGGGCTGAGAGACAGGGACTGGCCCAAGGTCACCCAGCCGGCTTTCATGCCTAAGGCAGGACTAGAACTCTCTGTCTCCTGGTTTGCCATTGGCTCCTTCCTAGGGCTGATTGACAGGGACTGGCCCAAGGTCACCCAGCCGGCTTTCATGCCTAAGGCAGGACTAGAACTCTCTGTCTCCTGGTTTGCCATTGGCTCCTTCCTAGGGCTGATTGACAGGGACTGGCCCAAGGTCACCCAGCCGGCTTTCATGCCTAAGGCGGGACTAGAACTCACAGACTCCTGGTTTCTAGACTGGAGCCTTAACCACTAGACCAAACTGGCTCTCTCTCTCTCTGGAATATGTGGATAGGGGCGGGGAAAATGCCCTTTGGCAATTACAATGGCCAGAAAGAGACCACAGATTTTCTACCTGGGGTTAGCTGTAAACAGCTGTAATAAGAGTGGCTTTTCAAACTGCTCATGAAGTTCGGCCTCTAGGGATCTTCGAAAGTATCATCTTTGTAAGAGTGCCTCCACTTATCTTCTACTTGTACATTTCTAAATAATATAAATGTTAACATGAGACACTTGGGGGGGGAAACCTAATCCTGTTAGCATTGTGGGGAAATGGGGAATATACGAATGAGCAGGCACAAGGTATCCTACTTTGGACACATTATGAGAAGACACAGCTCTCCAGAGAAGGCTCCAATGCTGGGAAGGTGAAAGGAAAGAGAAGAAGAGGATGACCAGCAGCAAGGGGAATGGACTTAGTTACAGTGAAAATTGATGTGTCATTGGAAGACCTGAAGGACCAGGTTGGGGACAGACCCTCCTGGAGAAAATCTATCTATGTGGTTGCTAAGAGTTAACACCAGCTTGATGGCTCATAATCAGTCAGTCAGTCAGTCAATCTCATGGACAGATTGGTCTTTTTACACCTCATGCAAAGCCATGGTTTGTTTACCAAGCCACAGCTGGTTGGGTTCACACATTGTGTTCAATTATAAAACAGGGCTTAAAATCCACCATGGCTGCGTTCACTGACACCTGATCAGCATAATGTGATTTCCTTGGTTTTGGTTTACTAGTGACAGAAAGTTTGTGACTTCTTTAGAACTACTGTATCTGTAATCTAGTGTGGTCTACAGTGTGATCAGAGCTTCATCTAAGTCCTATTAGGAAATAAAGAGATTCAGATTAAACAAACAACATACAAAGGACTATATTGTGGGTCATCCCTGAACACTTTGAACCAACATTCATTGTCTTTTTGTTGGAAAAATACATGAAGGCCTGGGATAACCATTTCCCTCGGGAGGTCACGAAGATGAAAAGCAATGAGATACTAGTCACGTGTGAGTTTGAGGGACCCTCCCCTATAAAAACATACACATCTGATGTTGTTGTCAGAATCTACTCACGAGGCAGGTTTGTGGAAATGAATTATGCCCTGATCAAAACAGATTACTGAGGACCTCAGAAAAAGTAGTGTTGATGCTCCTAAGGCTAAAGGCTTTGGTCTCCACCAATCCAGTCAGGCAGATGAAGAGAATGCTTTGGTACTCTGAAGTATTCAGTTCTTGTTAGATCTGTCTTCAATTAATTGGGCCAAGCCATCTTCAAAGCTCCAGGAAAGCCAGTGGTCCTATCACTTCTGAAGAATGCTTGGTGGTAACTGTTTCCAAAGTTGGATTTCCTTTCTTCAGACCCTGTTTTTCATATTACTAGAAATCTTTCCTTGTTGATTTGGCTTGCTTTATTTTGCTACTGGCAAAACCTGCTGATTAAACTCTAGATTCCTTGAATTGAATTTTGAATTCCTCACCTCATCTTGGGCCTACCACCTGCATTTAACACTGGGACAATTCTGAACTCTGCTGTTTTGATTTCCTTTCCATTACAAAATAACCAGCTTTAAAAGGAAATGTCAATTTCATTGCCGAGCAATGGGCAATGTTACCTCCGCACACATTTATAATGAAATCAGCAAGTGCCAACCAAAAATAGATACTGTTTGCCAGAGGTGGCATATCTGCTGTTATCTCAGCTTTACCTGCTTCCTCCATTGCAAGGAACACACTCTCCAAATCTCGCCTTTCAAACAGATTGCTAGGTTTCTTGTAATAGTGCCTTAGGCTGCATGACAGTTACTGTTGCCAACCATCCTAAACATAAAGCTTGATCTGCTATTGTTCATCTATCAACCGCTTGATCCTGTAAGAACTTGGGATGTCACAAAGAGGAAATGTTTATATACAGTAGTTAGTCACTCCAGCTTTTTCTCCATAAAAAAGGTAAAGGTTCCCCCCGCACAGTTGTGCGTCGTGTCCAACTCTAGGGGCTGGTGCTCATCTCCGTTTGTTAGCCGAAGAGCTAGTGTTGTCTGAAGACGCTTTCGCGGTCATGTGGCCGGCATGACGTGCGCGGAACGCTGTTACCTACCCACCGAAGTGGTACCTATTCATCTACTTGCATTTGCATGCTTTCGATTTGCTAGGTTGGCAAGAGCTGGGGCTAGTGCGGGAGCTCATTCCGTCACGCGGGGTTAGGGTCTCGAACCTCCGAACTTGCGATCGACAAGCCTGGCATCTTACCCGCTGAGCCACCACACCCCCTTTTCTCCATGCAGAAATGCAATATAAGGCAAAGTCTGACCTACTGAATTTCTATCAGGCTGCTGTTAAGGAGTCGCAGCAGCCAGGACAGAAGAAAAAGACATCTCTGTTTGCAGAGTCAATATATTGTTGGGCATTAACGTGATTATTTCCCCCACCCTTGCTCTTCAGATGATGGTTAGGTTTGCTCCCACGCCATGCTTCAAACTACAAAGACTAGATTTACATAATATGCTAAGCTAACACCAAGAAAGCACCATCATGGCTTGGTTTTGGATGACTAGTCCCACAATCTTGTGCGCCACTGGCCACACTGAGTATCTACAGCATAGCTTTCCAAACTGTGTGTCGCAACACTTTAGTGTGTTGCAACACACAGCTTAGTGTGTCACGAAGCGGCGGCGGGGGTGTGGATGGCGGCGGGGGCAGCGACAACGGCAGCAGCGCGCCATCAGCGCTGCCGCGTTTTAGCGAGGCCGCCGCGCACGCCCCCGCGCCACCGCCGCTGTTGGTGTGTTGCCAACGGCAGCAGTTTGGAAAGCACTGATCTACAGTGATCATATTTTCTTGGAAAAAAATAAAGGACAATCCTGAAAAAGTGGAAAATCTGAAAGAGGTTCATAAGGATTTTTAAAAAATGAATTAATGTTTATAACTTTGGTTTTTACAAAGGAAAATTCAAGAGCAAAACCAAGAAAATAAATAATTAAATTAAATTAATCTAAAGGACAACTTTCTGAAATAAAGGACTGTCCTTCATAATAGCTTAGCAAGTAGATAAATTGGGTACCACCTTAAGTGGGAGAATTTGCTGGCGTCCTGTCGGGGGTCGGCCACCGAACGGAAGACCTCTTGAATGGCAGCGGCTACGACGGATCCCGAAGCAGCAACATCTACAGGACGTCAGCAGCCGGCTCCGACGCAAGGCATCATGGGACATGTAGTCCAGTAGCCACGGAAGAGTCGGTTCCCTTACCCCTTCCCTTAACGCGCGGTTTAAATGTATGAAATGTATAAAATGAAATGTATACGATGTATGTAAGCTGCCTAGAGTCCTCCATTAGGGAGGGGATAGGCGGGGTATAAATATAAGTATAAATAAATAAATAAATAAATAATAAAGGACGTATGGTCACTGTAAGTATGACAGATGTTGATCCCAAACAGCTGGGGGGCCATGACGGTTGTCTACCTCTGGGTAGCTCTAGTAACCAAACAGAGAAAAAATTATCTGAACTGCTATTCTGCTTTTAACAGCAGTCTGATGTGCAGAAATCACTGAGTGAAGCTTTTCACAGCCGAGAGATAAACATTATGATTTGCTAATGGATGCAAATCTTACTGCTATTAGAAGCAGGTCTACAGTGGCTGGTTACTTTTATTCTATTGTTATCTTAATGTTCAGTCAAATTTGATCTCCCAAAGAGGTTTCGGTTAATAAAATAAAAACAAAAATTAGAAGCCCACTCTCAGGTTTAGAAACTCTGCCTCTGGGTTGTCATGTGGCACTGAGGAACACAAACATATCCATAATCAATTCCTCTGGTGCTTTCCAAGTTCCCTGCCCATCTGACTTCTAAAAATTGGCTTAGATTCTATAATAGTTTAAAAAGTATGTCTCTTAAGATTTTTGGCAAGTTATTAAATTTTCTCTCAGCTTCAGAGTTTTTCCTACTAGTAAACGGATGAGTTGGGACTGGTCGTGTCCACCATCCTGTGGATGAAACTCAGCCCCTTGGCAGCCATCTTTTGAGATGCTCATAACGTGTTTTCAGGTGTTACGAGATGCCTACAAAACTAAAGTTGGGGACCTTTGCTTTGTATGTGCAATGGGAGGAGTGGGAGATAAAATGGTCAATGAAAAAGAGCAGTTTAATGATACAAACAATTAGAATTGACCCAGCACCTCTGGAGGGCACCCAGTTGAAGAAGCCCAACGTGCATTACACCCAAGCTGCACAAGGCAACTAAAGAAATAAGCAAAAGGTTTGGTAAAACCGACAGATGAAAACACCCTTTCTTAAGGAGCATAGAAAATTGCCTTCTCCTGAGCAATTTCCTGCATTTTACATCTCTACAACGGGGCCCCAAAGCATTGACCCTGGCTAGATTCAACCCTCCCAGGCTTTGATGCTCTACTTTTTCCGGTCCAATCTGAAGAGGCCAGGAATTGAACCTGAGACCTTTAGCAAGTAAAATGCGAGCTCCACCACCACTCGGCTTCTGGTTTCCTCTCCTTATTATGCCTCTCTTATTACCCTGCTTTCAAATTGCTCGGAAGGCTTCTGAACCTACCAGCCACAAAAGGTCCCCCTTTTGCTGGAGAAGGAAGAGAGGAAGAGGCTGTGAATGCAAATCTGACCCTGATGGGGAAGGAAAAGAGCACCAAGTTTTTGCAGGGACCCCAAGCCACCCTCCTGCTCTATTCATCTGCAGGCTAATCACTGGTTGCCATGCCGACCAGCCATTTGCATAGCCCTGGCACCATGCCATGTTGGGTCTCACTTCCAATGGGGCCTGTGGAATGGGAGGGAAAGGAAGGGGGGGGAGAGGAAGAGATCCTCTGCACACTCCCTCCCCTCCCTGCTACAAAGAGCGTGTGTTTTCTGTTCAAAAATATGTTCATTGTTCCTTAACTTAAATTGTCTGGGGGATTTGAATAGGCTTGCAGAAAGGTGGTGGGTTTTCATGCGCTCAAGGATCCATCTTTCACAGAAGTGCATTGAGGAAATCTCCCCCTCTTATGACACTCACTTTGGCCACATTCTCTAGCTCAGCCATGCATATTAATAATTGCACGACCTATGGTGGAACATTACTTTATGTTCTTCATTTTAAATAATGTTGATGCATCTACATTTTATATGTTCTTTTGAGGGTGTGCATGCATGCGTGGGTCTTCACATAGCCATTAGTTACCTGTCTTTGATCCTCAGTGATTTTAGTTCTTCATTCTTCCTTTGGTACTATTTTTCATACCATTTAAAATACAGGTTTTACAGGTTACTGCAATTATTATTATTATTATTTCTTTTATAACAAATTTCTTGCTTTGCTCTGTTAAGTATCTCTGTATAAAGATTTGCTGAGCTGTTTTATCAGTATTTGATAACGGGTCATCAAATATAAGAAAAGAAAAATGAATTTGACATCCAAGGTAGAAGGAACTTGATCTGCTGAGCATATACCTGCAGTGCAACAATTCAAGGATTTTTTACAGACAAGAAATACAAGCAAACACAAGACTCCCCTATGAATATGGATGTCCCACAATAATTTTCCCCACCCTTTCAGCACCTTGAGTCTTCAATGCAGCTGATGCAGCTGATAAAACAAGCTGTATCCATGAAAGTTACATCAGCCACTCCTAACCTCCCCTTCGAGATATGACACCCAGTATTCTGGCCCCTGGTCAAAGAAGGGTGGTTTATGGAACAATAAATATGTTAATCTTGAGCCTTTGTGGCTTTTACCTAACAGAGAGGAAGGAAGGAAGGAAGGAAGGAAGGAAGGAAGGAAGGAAGGACCCTTCTCTGATCTGCTTATATAATTCAGGATATTTCAAACTATGTTCTGCAGATTCTGTAAGAATCTGAGGGGCTCCGCAAGAAACTAAGGGGGGAAAAGTTCACTGGAACACAGCCAATATTCTATCACAAGAGTTTGGCTTCATGATCTGGGTTTCCGGGATTGATTAATTGATTTTGTTTACAGGTTCCATGGCCTGAAAAGTTTGAGTATGGTATCATTCACCTAGACCAACCCAGTCCTCATCCAATCCTCAAATTACTGTATTTCTCCCTCTCCACCTCCCTTGCTAGTTTCCCAACCTCTCCAGCAACATGACACAGAGAACTCCAACTGTTCCAACAACACAGGATGATGTTTCTCTTCTGTGGCCTCAGGATGTGATTAACATATTTGCAGCCCACTTTCATGGAACACTGGTGTAGTTGAACACTGTAGTGGGAATTGCCAGATCCACAACTTATTGGTCATTTCTCCCCCTTTATTTAAACACACACACACACACACACCACGAACTGTCGGTGGTGGAAAAGCCATCTTTCCCAGACCATTTCTTCTGGTTCTATCCCTCGCATTCTGAGCTAGCAGGACTCAATGGTGCGTAATAGGTGGCAGATACGAGCAGAAAGAGAAAAGAACCAGAGAAGGAATAGATGGGAGAAGCCACGGGTCTAACATCTCCCACTTAACACAGTAGTTTTAAAACATTAATTCCCCAACTGTGTGCATTACAGCGCTGCAAAAGGACGGCTGGTGTGCTGGGAGAAATGTAATTAAACAGATTCCACAGGCGCAAAGTACCCACTTCAAGAGAAGGCATTCTACCTCCTCTGCGTGGTCTACTGATCTGACTGATCTCTCACCTGGGGGGGGGGGGGGTTGCAGGGGAGAAATTCTGCCATGCTTCTGAATCAGATGAGATAGGACTATTAAAATCGCTTTGTGCAGAAATCTCTTCCCCCACTCCCTCGGCAAAAAAGTTCCTTGTTGTCTTCTGCATCCAAACCAGAAAGCAACCTTGGGACCAGAGCTCACGAAGATACCTTAAATACTTCCTTTACGAAACTCTGAGGATGTTATTAAGAGTGAAGCAAAAAACAACCCAATGCTAATCTTAATGCCGTAAAAGAAAATATGGGCATCTCCGACCAGACTTTTAAGAAATGTAGATTTCTGGTTACCCAAGGATTACAGAGCAGGATGGGGAGAACGCAATCTTGGTGGCTAGAAATCCTTAGCTGGGGAATAATTATTCACGAATGCTACATATGGAAATCAGCTTGGGCCAATTACACAATCAGTTGTCCTGTTTGGCACACACCTTGGTTTTGTGAATGCACCAACTGGTGGCTGACATGCTGCGATCATAGTTCATTAGCGCAGTACATGCTTGAGCCAGGATATGGAGAGAGACAGTATCATCTCGAGAAGAGGGCGCACACACACAGCCAGTTTTGACTCTGGCAGCCTGCCCCTTGAATGTCAAAATGGTTTTATGAATAGACCTCTCGGCCCTGAGCAACAGCAAAAAGTCAAGCTCATCTGCCAAGCCATCTCAATATATCTCAGCATGAGTCTGTCTCCAAAGAGCACCACATGTCCAGGTAGTAAACAATTTAACATCCTGGTTAAAAAAAATGTCAACAATTGGAGTTTGGGGGGAGGCAGAAACCATTAGGAAGCACTTAAACAGGAAGAAAAAATAGCAGGCTTGCAAGCAAAGGGAGAGGTTGATGCAATCCAAAGAAGAAAGTGGGTCAAAAAAAGTGATGAAGAACAATACCGGGAATGTTTTAAAGAAGGGTGTAAAAGTTTGAATCAGAAATGCATTTAACTCTGTGAATGAGAAAACAGGCAGCTTTGCCTCCTTTCAGTTTACTTGCCTGTTTTTTTTAAGTAATCCCAAAGAAAATGAACTACAATTTCTGATCAGTTAATGCAGAGCTTTCCAAACTTTTCATGTTGGTGACACACTTTTTAGACATGCATCATTTTGCGACACAGTAACTCAGTTTTACTAGCAAACCGGAGGTTAAATTAACTAACTTATAAGAGATATGGACACATACATAAATTGTAATAGCGAAATGTATGGGGACACAACGTATCTCATGAAAACAGAGTTCCCCTTTACAGCAGGGCAAGGCTTGGACAGAGCTCCCCTCTTACAGCAGGGCACAAGGCAGGCACTAGGACCTGCGCGGAATCACAGCAGGTTTGGAGGCAGCCAGGCACAAGGCAGGCACTAGGACCTGCGCGGAATCACAGCAGGTTTGGAGGCAGCCAGGCACAAGGCAGGCACTAGGACCTGCGCGGAATCACAGCAGGTTTGGAGGCAGCCAGGCACAAGGCAGGCACTAGGACCTGCGTGGAATCACAGCAGGTTTGGAGGCAGCCAGGCACAAGGCAGGCACTAGGACCTGCGTAGAATCCTGGCAGGGCTCGGAGGCAGCAGCAGCGAGGCGCTTGAGGCTCTGAGCATCCGACTCAGAGGTTTCTCGTTACGTTTGCGCAACACACCTATACACTGCAGCCGACTCACTAATGTGTCGCGACACACAGTTTGGAAAGCTCTGTGTTAATGGTTAAAAGTTTTCATGACTGCAGTGGTATCCAGAATTAATCAGGCAATATTTCTTGACATTTTAAACACGTTAACTGTATGTGGGGTGTTCAATCGGAAGAGGACAGGAAAAACAGAGACATGCAAGCTGTGTTGAGGCGCACAAAGGGATGGCTCCAGGGAAGATGGACAAGAACTCTTTTCTGTGGACACAGAAACTAGGATCAGAAATAACAGGTGTACGTTGGAATAAAAGGAAAAAGTTCCCCATAGTAAGATCTATACAACAGTGAAACCATGCACCTATGGAGGTTATGGGTTTTCCGTCTCTGGAGGATTTTAAGGAGGGGCTGCACAGTCACCACTCATGGACATGGCAGAGGGTTGGACGAGATGATCGCTGGGGTCCCTCTCGGGTTCACAATGCTACGATACAGTGAAGTGTTTCTACAACTGCAGGCGACAAGTACCATCTTAAAAGAGGCATATATTCTGCCTTTATTTTCACCTTACAGGGAATGCCTCTTCTAAGAGGATCTCTGCAACAAGAGACCCTTTGTAGTATGTAAAAACCCAGAAGACGGGACTTCCCTGCCATTGGGAGAGGAACGTGACAATATGAACTCTGCCAAAACTTAAAACTTATCTGTTCGTCAACTAAGGGACCAGCGTTAGGAGCAACTGAAAAATCTTCTCACCTTCATTTCTGGGCCAGGAAAAGCCTTGCACATCAGGCTGCTGATAAAGGCGCTAGAGCAGGGTCAGGCCAAGGAAAAGTGGCCATTTTCAAAAGAAGATGAGACTGAAAAATCAATCCAGCCCTTGAACAGCAGACGAGAAAGGAAAAATTGAGCAGGGCCATTTTTTCTGCCTACCCCCGACTGCCTGCTTCCAGCAACTCAGCAGAGCCAAGAGATCCGTGCCTGTATTAACTCTATCCAGCTCCCAGCCGCTCTCTCTGTCTCCTGACATAATTCAGGTGCTACGGTCCTGCAGGGGCTTTGCAAGAGCCCTGGTTCCCAAAATTGGCTGGTACCTCTGCCTCCGCTTGCTCCCTGACATCTCCTCCACCCCCGCACTCCCAGCCTCCGTCCTTCCTTGCATCTCCTGCAACGAGAGGTCGGCAGAGAAGCACATCAGAGATGCAGCTCACGAGCTCTTCTGATATCCGGCAGAGGAGGAGACAGGGAGCATGAAATGCTGCTGTGCAGCTCGGCCTTGAAGTCCCCCCCCCCCCGCACCGCTCTGACCTCTCGGTTGGGCCTGATTGATATTCCAGGAGCCTTTCTCCACCTGTGAGAGGGAGGGAAGCGGAAATCCACCCATTAGCGGGGGGGGGGGGGGGGCTGGAGAGGAAGAGAGGAGCAAGGATGTTCTTGCTACAGCACTTTCTAGGACAGAGCTTTCCAAACTGTGTGTCGCGACACAAAAGTGTGTCGCCTGCGGGGCCCAGATGTGTCGCGTCAAAACCCGGAAGTGCTGATGGTGCACCATCAGTGCTTCCGGGTTTTCCCGCGGTGACACACCAACGGCAGCGTGCGAAAATCCGAAAGCGCCGCAGCCATGGCGGCACGCAAAAACCGAAAGCAGCAGCAGCGCTTCCGGGTTTTTGCACGCTGCCGCAACAGCAGCACTTCTGGGTTTTCCCGCGGTGACACACCAACGGCGGCGCGCAAAAACCGAAAGCGGCAGCAGCGCTTCCGGGTTTTTGCGCGCTACCGCAATGGCGGCACTTCCGGGTTTTCCCGCGGTGACACACCAATGGCGGTTGGTGTGTCGCCGCAGGAAAACTTTGGAAAGCCCTGTTCTAGGAGCTGGACAGGAGGAGATTGGGGCAGCTGCTTCTCCTCCCGAGAACTGACAAGCAGCGGTGCAGGATTAGGCAACTGGTCCAGCAGCCCAGCATCCGCAGGAGCCAATCAAAGCTATTGGAAACTCTGTCCCAGGGCTAGTTAGCCCCCTAAATTGTTCAAGGTAGTCCTTGCTTAATGACCAAAATTGGGACCAGAATTTCGGTTGCTAAGCAAAGCGGTCATGAAGTGAATCCGACCCAATTTTACAACCTTCTTTGCGGTGATCGTTAAGCAAATCACCGCGGGTGTTAAGCAAACCACGTGGTCGTTAAGCGAATTCCCCACTGATTTTGCTTGCCAGAAGCCAGCCAGGAAGGTCAAAAATGGCAATCACGTGACCACATGACACTCTGACGGTCATAAATGTGAACCAGTTGCCACAAGTGTCCAAATCACGATCACGTAACCGTGGGGAAACGCCGTGATGGTCATAAGTGTGAGGACCGGTTGTAAGTCGTTCTTTTCAACACTGTCTTAAGTCCAAACCATCACTAAACAAATGGTTGTTAAGTGAGGACTACCTGTACTTGCCCCTTGCCAGCAAGCAGCAACTTGCCCACTGCCTCCCAACTCTGACATTCTATTGAACTACAGCTTCTCAGCAAGGGGCCGTTTGCCTACCTGGTGGCGGTGAGTTCCACAGAGCAATGCTACTGGGGGATGCCAAGTTCTAGTGTTAGGGAAAAGGAAGAAATCGAGCCTCCTGCAGCAATATGATCCTAGCAATTTCCCACCCGCCATCCGCCAACCTTCCTCCTTAGCTTAGCTACCCAAAGCGCAGAATCTCAGCCCTTCGTTGCACTTGGTGAAGCCTTCCCCATTCAAATGTTTTGCTCTCGTGGCCATGAAAACAGGGGATGCCTCTTATACATTTTGCTCGTTTTTTTCCCCTTTTCCCCACCAATGCATACGAGGGGTCACGTCTCCTAACATGCACATAGTGTCTTGTCTGACACAGACTCGGTCCCACATACCTGTAGGCTGCACCAACGCTACATATAAGATTTGCAGGTGGCAAACACAATGCTGCTCTATCTCCCGCTCCACACCATCTATATTTAATTAGAGAAGAGTAATTTAAATAGTGATTTTCTCCTTGTCCAAGGCAAAGGGTTAGTTCCATGCTTTTAATAGCAATCAAAACCCACTATTCATTCATACTCCATCTTTTCTCCAAGCTATTCAAGGTGGCATTAGTACTGATAATCTGCGACATGGAATCCACCCACAAAGATCTTTCTGATCCAAGAGAATTAGAAAAAAAAAAAAAGCCGACACAGTTTAAGAACCCTGACAGAAGGAATCCTCTCCTCTGTAAAGATACTAAAAATATTCCCATCCCATTCTTCAACTTGAAACATAAAAGAATAGGCCTTTTTATTTTTTATAGTCTTGGATTTTTTTTAATCACCACCTCCAGGTTTTGCATTCATAACCACTGACACAAATTAGAATCCTTATTGCACCCAAGTGCAAATAAAATTTCCTACAGCTCTTTCTTAGATCTGTATGGAGAAGACACCAATATAACAAACTTTTTTTTTAAGAAATACTCACTTTCACAACTGTACCAGAGTAGTGCTGGATTTGCTAGCATCCACTGAATTAAGTTTCATGGCAATCTGATTTATCCTAAGGTTTGCTCCAGATACCTTTCTATGGAAACTTCCCCACGGCCACTATTTTTACTCCCCAATCCTTCAAAAGCAGTGATCCTGTTAATTTCTGTTGACTCCAGAACACTGAAAACAGGAAACAAAGAAGTTCACTTAATTATTGCTCTGCCCCAAGCTGTTCAAGTAACAAAAATCCCATCACTCCTGTCTCCACACAAAAGGAAAATAAATTGCTTGCAGGACCCTTCTATCTGTATCTTTCTCATTAGATCCATTTGTTTGGTCCTATGCAAAAAAAAAAAATCTGAGCAATTCCTATGAAGGGAACTACAAATCTCCAGGATATGGGTGAAGCAAGAGGTTTTGCAAATGTGTAAATAAACCACTCACAAGTTCCTGAGATGTGGAGTCCTTGGTGCTCTCTGAGCTGGGTTGTTTGCTTGCAGACGTTTCATGACCCGACTAGGTAACATCATAAGTGTGAGTGAGTGTGGGGTTTGCTCCCTGTTTATATACAGTAGCTTGTATATTTATCAGGGAGCAACCCCACACTCACTAACACTGATGATGTTACCTAGTCAGGTAATAAAATGTCTGCAAGCAAACAACCCAGCTCAGAGAGCACCAAGGACTCCACAGTTCAACCCTGAGCTACAGATATTCTCTTCTATTGGAAGTTCCTGAGAGTTACAGCATTTTCTTTGAAAGACTGGGCTTTTTGTGGCTTCCAATACAGCGCAATTAGTCAGAAATAAATCAATTTGTGTCCCAAGTACAGCCAACTTTGTAGGATCACGGAGGTGCAGGACTGATTCTGAGTGATGGAAAAATCACATCTTAGAAATGCCCTATTTCAGTCTTTCCAGGTGCAAAAAACCCCCCACCAGTACCTATGTCTGCTAAAGTCTTTAAAATACAGGTGGACCAAACACTATTTTACTAGCAACTAGCAAGCAACATTATGTAATCTCATAGAATTTCATGGATAAAAATAAAATTGCGTGGATAAAAATAAATAAATAAATAAAAATCCTAGCCAACATTTCATCTGAGTTGTTGTGAGAAGCAGAAGTCTCAGGGCATTCCCGCACTCTTGCTTGACTTCACCCATTTTAAAATAAAAAATGCATATATGCATGCTTTTACCATTTTTAATGTTGGTCATGGATGCCACTAAGAAACACTGTGGGTGTCATGGCACCATGAGTGCTGCATTGCCAATGTAAGGTTTATTTGGTGGAGATGAAAACTTTTGATTTATCTTTAGAATGGTATATACCAGGGGTCCCCAACCTTTTTGGTGACAGGGACCGGTTTCAAAAGACTATTTTTCCACAGACCGGGGGGGGGGGCGGGGTTTCTGGGATTTCTGCAGACTGGGGGGGCAGGGTTTGCGGACGGGAGCGAATTGCATGCACCAGGGGGCAGGGTTTGCGGGCAGGAGCCAATCACAAGCACCGGGGGTGGGGTTTGCGGGCAGGAGCCAATCACGCGGAGGGGGCGGGGTTTGCGGGCGGGAGCCCCGCGGCCCAGTTCTTAACAGGCTGCGGCCCACAGGTTGGGGACCCCTGGTATATACGGTTCACCTTCCTCTTCTGAAGTTCTCAGACCAGTGAGATACAGGTATTACATTACATCATGTTCTCAGGTATGAGTTTTGCTTTCCACCCTCATCCCTCCCTTAGCGAGACAGAAATTTTCTCTTTTTACACTGTGTATATCCTGTGTGGGGTTTTTGCCTATATTGATGTAAGCCTAAGCCATTAATACAGGCAGAATAAATTTGGCTTCATTTGCATAATATATTCAGAGAGTAGAAAACTTAATGTACAAATCTGGATTTATGGTTTGGCTTTGCAACCATGTTTTGGATGGCATAATCCTATTTAGGATTTACTCATACCTGAAAGTGAATCTTTGAGATTTAGAGACTTTCAAGAAAAATGGACATTAAGTAGACCAAAGCACGTGGCTTTCGACTTGCTACTTAACATGCATTAGAGGCTGTTGTTCCTCTGGCCACCTCAATCAAAGCAGTCTGTGATTTCTTCATCTGAAAGCTCCAGAGGATAAAAGTTTTAATTCAGGTGTTGACACAATCCATGAATGTATTATCATTATAGAGGTTAAATGCTCTATGGCCAGTGAAGCAAGAAAAAAAAATAAGCATGCGAAAACGTGCAAGCAGTTGGATCAAGAACTAATGCCCAAAGACACAACTCACTCAGAAGATAAGGACCAAGTTGGCAACTGGCTGGATTGCTGGATTTTCCCACCCAGAATGATGTTAATAATTGGATGGACTATTTGGGAACAAGTTGTGAAAACATCCAAAAAAGTAGCCTTAGTAAACCACTTCTGTACTGTTGCCAATAAAACAAAGACAGGGCCATGAAGCCAACAAGATCAAGCCTGACAGGAGGGAATCTCTTCCTTATTGAGTTTAGCGCTAGCCTTTTCTTTCTTTAAAAAACCAGCCATGACCCAGTCTCATTTGGTCTTGCAACATTTGGAAGGAGTCTTAACCCTATTCTTTCTTTCTTTCTTTCTTTCTTTCTTTCTTTCTTTCTTTCTTTCTTTCTTTCTTTCTTTCTTTCTTTCTTTCTTTCTTTCTTTCTTTCTTCTCTCTTTCTTTCTTTCTTTCTTTCTTTCTTTCCTTCTTTCTCTCTCTCTCTCTCTCTCTCTCTCTCTCTCTCTCTCTGCTGGAAAATTTCTCATTTTGCGGTAAGCAGAACTTCCTTGGGGAACAATGGTAGCAGCAGGAGATTTTGGGGAGGAATGGGAATAAAACATCCTCTCAATCCAGATTAGGGACTCATGATTATTTTCTTTTTTTAGAAGTGGCTAATGTGAAGTACATTTTAAAAATCAATGTTTAATCTAAAGTATATTATGGTTGTAAAGTCGAAGGCTTTCACGACCGGAATCCGATGGTTGTTGTGGGTTTTCCGGGCTGTGTGGCCGTGTTCTGGCAGTTTTGGTTCCTAACGTTTTGCCAGTAGCTGTGGCTGGCATCTTCAGAGGACAGGAGCACAGCTAGAAGATTCTCTCTGTGCCCAATTTTTTCTTTCTTGGGCACAATTTTTTCATCTTGGGCACAGAGAGAATCTTCTAGCTGTGCTCCTGTCCTCTGAAGATGCCAGCCACAGCTACTGGCGAAACGTTAGGAACCAAAACTGCCAGAACACCGCCACACAGCCCGGAAAACCCACAACAGCTATTATATTATGGTTGTAATTCAGGATTGTGCAGCTGATGATCTGAACCTACATGCACAACAGAAACCTCTGCACACTAGCTATTCTATTCTATTGTGGCCTCATGCAAGTAACAAAAACAGGATGGCTGGACTTCTGGAAGATGTTGGTAAAGCTGTGGGTTATTGAATAATTATGCTTAAACTGAAAGTTGAAGGCGACACAGAAGGAACCTGAAAAACAGGAGGACAAGCCGTTGTGGGCACAGGCTAGGCAATTTGCTCTAGGCACCATTACAATATTTTCATCACCATTAACAACCGTTTCCACCCAATGCGGAAAAGGGCCATCCGGAAGATTTGTCTCAATAACCGAGAGCTCTTCAATTTATTTCTTAGAACTAGTGTTGCAAGAGGTGATAAATCTGGAGACATTTTTAATACATCTCCTTCAAAAGCTTTCTGGAACTGATTTTCAAAAGTATTCGCCACTAGTTCATTCAACCAACCCACTTCTTCACAATTCTTCAAGAACTGAGTTGATGCTGGGGCTCTGGTCTGCTCATGAAGAGTTTGCCGTCACTCATGTTCTACCAGTCTGTGCATTACAAATCACAGCTCTTGGTTGAACTGCATAAGAAAGCTTACGTCCTTCCAAGTCTCTGCTACAGTATATCTTGTGGGAAGACACTGATCCATCTGTTTCCCATTCTCTTCTCTGCTCCCTCAAGAGTCAAAAGATGCTGTCAAATGATATGAAGATTAGGCTAGACGTTTTGCAAAAAATGAGAAATGGGGATCTTCTGGATATCTCCAGGGCCTGGGTGGTCAAAAGACATCTCAACAGGTCATTTTTCTATTAAGAAAGAATGCTGAAAAGGCATGTGATCCCGAAACAAAGACTGAACTGTGCAACCCAGATGGAGATGTAATTTCCACTATTGGCACTTCCACATCGCTATTGTTTTCATTTCCCACTCCTTCAGAAGCATTTTCAAGACAATGTGATTGTTTTTTTCTTCGGCTGATCTGAGGTTGCTGAGAACAAGAAGCAAAAATCTCTACCCCAACCCAGCAGGTGCAGGTTTTAGAAAAACAAATATTTTCTCACTCTTGCTCCATAAAAAGGGAAAAGAAATGGCTTGCCACCATTCTCACCCCTTTCCAACATCCTTATTTCACATTATATGCATTTGTCCGGTTGCATGAAAAACAAAATCAGAGTATTTCCCATTCTGGGCGTCTCCAACCCCATTAAGGAATTTTTCCCCTTGAAAAAGCTGCTAGTTCAGGGGAATGTCCAGGTAGCCAAGAAAGGAAATGAAACACCCAGAAATTTCTTACAGTAGCACCATTTCAAAGAAAAGACTAATTTGACTGTGGTTTGAAATACCTGCAGCTGCCAAAAATAAACTGGCTCAATCCTTGAGCACAGCCAACGTCATGAGGTCTGAAACTGCTTTCGAACTGCCAGAGTCCTTGTGTGGAAGTGTCCTGAGACTGCAAATCCAGGAACTTATGACCTAGTTTTCCCTTTGCCCAAGGGCTCTGCTTGTTATTGCTTGCTGAATAAACCATAATTAGCCTGGTTCGCACCTGCCATTAAGCCATAATGTGTTGCCTGATTTGCCATGTTGTTTGGGTGAGACTCAGCTTACTGTAGGAACCGACGCTACCTCTGCTACTGCTTCCCAGCTGGAGCCAACCGTGACAAGACAAGAAGAGGGACCCTGAAGAGGGACCCATCACCTGTTATGATCAGTCAGCTCGTCTTCGTCCACCAATCACCCTCCAGAAGCATTGGATGATAGCGATCATCCAATTCTCAGACAACTATCTCGGGTGGCTTTGTGGAAAATCCTGAAAGCTAACCAATATGTGTAGCGTCTATATGGATCAAGAGAGCACCACCACTGTCACAAGAGAGTTTATGTTTTTTTTTAAAAAAAAGTAAACCCCCTTAGAAGAACAAGATAGATTGGTCATATAAATTTAAAAAATAATAGATAAGATAGATGATAGATAGATAGATAGATAGATAGATAGATAGATAGATAGATCACGCTCTCAGTACAGGACCGAAGCAACTCTGGGATGAAATAAGGTGGGAAGAGGTGGACAATTCTAGTCCTTCCCATATTTACCGGCCTGGCGTGAATAGCTTATTATCCAAAGGAAGCATTTTAGGACTTAAACCAGGATTGTCTGCCAGTTCTCAGCATGCAGCACTTCTTTCCTCTCCAAAGATGTCAGATGCTCAACGAAGGGATCTTCAGAACTGCCCTGGCAACCGAGCAAAGGACGGATTGCTCCTTCTATGGGTCTGTCTATAACTCTGCCTCTTTCGGGGGGTTTTCCAAATAGCTTACAGAAAAAAATTCCATTCTTTCTTCCCTCCTCAGCAGAGCTCCCTTTAGACAAGGTAAGCATGATTATGGCATGACTCCTTGCTAAAGGTGCAGCTGTGAGAAATGCAGGGATGGGAGAGGCACTCAGCAGCATCAGTTTGAAAAGAGAAGGATTCGCTTCAGCTCCATGCTATAGTATCACCCACCTCCTCCATCTTAACACTGCAAATGCTCCTAGGTAAGAAACAGATGTAATTTCTTCGTCAATTACAGTTCATCCCTCCCTTCTACAGGTAGTCCTCGATTTACAACCATTCGTTTAGCAACTGTTCAAAGTTACGATGGCGCTGGAAAAAGTGATTTGTGACCAGTCCTCGCACTTATGACCGTCGCGGCGTCCCTGCAGCCACATGATCAAAATTCAGGTGCTTGGCAACCGGCTTGCACTTACGACGGTTGCAGCGTTCCAGGGTCATTTGATCGCCATTTGCAACCTTCCCAGCTGGCTTTCAACAAGCAAAGTCAATGGGGGAAGCTGGATTCACTTAATGACCATGTTGATTCACTTAATGACCATGGCAAAAAGGTCATAAAATTAGGCACGACTCACTTAACAACCGCCTCGCTTAGCAATGGAAGTTCCAGCCCCAATTGTGGTTGTAAGTCAAGGACTACTCATATCAACAGTATTCTTGGTGCAGTTAAAGGTTCAGACTTGGTCAGGAGTAATCTGCATTCTCAATATATCTACAACACAGCACTAGCAGAAGTGATGGAGAAAAGTTTACAACATGGAGCTAAACTGTAATCTCCCCTTCAGTTGATTGATTGATTGATTGATTGATTAGATGCCCTCAAGTTGGTGTCGATGAAGGTTCTCAGTCATCCAGGTGGAATTGTCTGTAGCTTGAATCATGTCAACTGGATTTCTATTTTCTCAGTGGAAACGTTTCGCTCCTTATCCAAGAAGCTTCTTCAGTCTGAGCAAAGTTTGTAAGGGAATCCTTAAATATGTTTCTAGGGTGGCTGTGTGACCTTGCACCTGGGGCTAGGTCATGGTTATTTGAGATGTTTATTTCTAAGTCCCTTTATCATCCAAAGGAGGATCCTTAAGATTACCTTGCTGTTGTTGAGATTAAATTGGCACCTCAAGTTGGTGCCAATTTTTAGCAACCACACAGGTAGACTTTCTCCAGGATGATCTATCCTCAACCTGGTCTTTTAGGTCTCTCACTGGTGCATTTGTTGCTGTGGTCATTCAGTCCACCCACCCTGCTGCTAGTCATCCTCTTCTGCTCTTTCCTCCCACTTTCCCCAGCATTATGGACTTCTCAGAGGAGCCGAATCTTCACATAATGTGTCCATTACATGACAGTTGAGCTTGGTCATTTCTATGTCAAGTGGGAGCTCTGGATATGATCCATTTGTCTGTTTTCCTGGCTACCCATGGTTTTTTCAAGAGTCTTCTCCAGCATCCAAGTTCAAAAGCATCAATATGCTTTCCATTCTGCTTCTTCAAAGTCCTATTTTCGCATCCATTCAGCATCACAGGGAAAACTATGTTTCCATAATGCTAATATTTGCAGGCATAGAGACATCATGGCATCTGAATATATTTTCCAAGGCCTACCTTGCTACTCTACCAAGTCCTAGTCTGCAGCTTATTTCTTGACTTCTGGTTCCTTTAAAGTTGATAGTTGATCTAAAACGCAGACACTATCTACCATTTCAATGTCTCTGTGGTCAGTTCTAAGGCTGGTTGCTGTACCTGTTGTCATTAGTTTGGTTAATCGTAGCCTCATTTTTTTCACTGTGCTCCTTGACTTCCATTACCAGAGCTTGCAGATCATTTGCATTTTCAGTTATCAGAGTAACACCATCAACCCCCTTCAGTTGTGCTCCACAAATACTTTTGCAGATCTGAGTTGTAAAAATAGGGCTGACCACTGAGAGCAGCATAGATAATAGAAAACCCTAATGCTTTACTGCCCTCTAATGGCCACCCCCTGGCGTGCTATGGTCCATGAGGTCACAAGGAGTCGGACATGACTAAACGACTGAATAACAACAACAATGGCCACCTGGAGTTTCACATCCAAAACTGGTGGCAGGGTACTTAGGACATCCCAAAGGAAGAAATAAATGTATTTCAAGCTAAATCACTTTTATTGCAATCTTCCTCCAACCTAGTGCCCCTCCAGATGTGTTGGACTTCAACTGTAATAATTTCCAACAGCTAGCTTTACAATATGGGAGTTTGATTGCAATATATCTTGAGGACAACAGGTTAGAGGAGAATGGTTTTGTGTGAACAAGCAAAACTGCTTAAGGACACCCCACTTTTCTCTCTGGTTGTGGCACACACAATAAATAATAGCTAAAAAAGGTAAAGGTGCCCCCTGCACATTTGTGCAGTCGTGTCCGACTCTAGGGGCCGGTGCTCATCTCCGTTTGTTAGCCGAACAGCCAGCGTTGTCCGAAGACGCTTCCGCAGTCATGTGGCCGGCATGACGCACGCGGAACGCTGTTACCATCCCACCGAAGTGGTACCTATTCATCTACTTGCATTTGCATGCTTTCGAATTGCTAGGTTGGCAAGAGCTGGGGCGAGTGCGGGAGCTCACTCCGTCACGCGGGGCTAGGGATTCGAACCTCCAAACTTGCGATCTTCCGATCTTCCGATCGACAAGCCTGGCATCTTACCCACTGGGCCACCACGCCCCTTAAATAATAGCTACTTCCTTGTTTAAACTAACCACATTTCCTATCATAACCGAACCAGCTCAAACCATGGTTAGTTGAATATTCTAGGATTTGTTGAAAAGTTAGGATTAGAAGCCATAATCTGCTTTTTTTTCCCCAATAAGCAATGGTTAACCACAATTTGGCTCAGGGTGGAAATTGTGACAAAGTGCTTAATTGAAAAGGGAAATATTTTTTTATTGGAAATAACTCTTCCAAGATGCCCTGAAAGGTGGAGATGGTTGAGCCTGGGAGGTGAATCCAGTGTGTACATTCATTCCCACCTCTCCGTTTCAACTCTTCAATTACCTGAATTCATAATTGGGAAATGTGAAGAAGAAAATATTTAATGCAGCTATTAATGATGTGAAGAGAATAAATAGAGTAGTTCTGATCTCCCCCAGCTCTGACAAATAGACCCAAATCATGGGAGTCACCAAATAAAGCTGATTAGAAGTAATTTGCAAAATTTATCACCCTGAGATGTGTAAAGACTGCTTACTTAAGATTATTTTAAAGAAGGATAAAAAACTTTACAGACACAGCGATAGCCCTCCCTTAATTAAAAAAAAGACAGACTTAGGATGGATACTATTGAATGTAGCTCAGAAAGCCATCACTGTAGACTGCATAAACTTAGGTGAAGTTTGCCAGCCAAAAGTTGACCTTCCATACTTAAAGGTAAAGGTCCCCCCCCTGCACATTTTGTGCAGTCCTGTCCAACTCTAGGGGCCGGTGCTCATCTCCGTTCGTTAGCCGAAGAGCCAGCGCTGTCCGAAGATGCTTCCACGGTCATGTAGCCAGCATGACACGCGCGGAACGCTGTTACCTTCCCACCGAAGTGGTACCTATTCATCTACTTGCATTTGCATGCTTTCGAATTGCTAGGTTGGCAAGAGCTGGAGCTAGTGCAGGAGCTCACTCCGCACACAGGGCTGGGGATTCGAACCTCCGAACTTGCAATCTTCCGATCAACAAGCCTGGCGTCTTACCCGCTGAGCCACCACGCCCCTTATACTTAATACTTATACTCCATACTTAAGAAGAGTTTAAATAGGTAATTGATGCTAGTAGCTCCATTGCTGGCAGATTTTCCAGGATGAGTGGCTGGCTTTTATTGGTACATAAGAGTGCTGGAGCAAGTAGAGTAGATGCTGATCTTATCCGGAAAAATCTATGTTGTCTTTCTAGGCTTCTTTCAAACTAAGGATTGACCAGAAAACATTTCTATGCATTCAGTATTAAGAGGAAAGATTTCCAGTTTAAAAACTGTAACTTACAGATCCAAAGCAGCCCATCGTCAATTAAAACAGACAGACAGACAGAAGGTAGATACTGGAGCTTAGAAACCACCACTCCAGACTGTACAAACTCCAGTAAGTTTCCCATCAAACACTGGCTGGAATAAGTGCAGATATCCAAAGTGCAAACTAACTACATCCCCAACTATCAAACTTATACCCCTCTGGACAAGTCTGGACAAGACAGAGCCTCTTCTGAGATTTTAGCAAATCTATAAATCCTGGATCTACCGCTGCCAACAAGAAGGCAAGGTGTGCCTGCAAATTGCAAGTGAGAGAGCACATACATAACCCACCCCGGTTTCAGCACACTTCCCCCTCCAAGAAACAGCAGAACTAGGTTTCCAGCTCTGTAAATCTCTCCCAAACTGCCTTGCGGTGGCGCATTCATCATAGCCATGACTCCACTCGAATTTCCTCCAATTTGTCAATCTGTCTCTCCCCGAGAAGTCAACTTGCAATCCCAGGAACTGTCAGCAGGCTTGGAGACTCTGGGTTCTCCATATGCAGGGGAACTAGCATCTCTTTCTGCAACCAAGGAAATGGCCAGCTTGGGACTAAACACTAGAAAGACTGCTGGTGTTGAAGGGAGAGGCAGGCTCAATTCACATTTGCTCTTTAGTCTATAAATCCTCGCAGTGGCTTCTCTGTGCCTAGCTTGACACCCAAGTCATTGTCAAGCATCAGTGTTCCAGGACTGTAAACCACGAGCACAGCACATATCGGGAAGTGCCAGGGCTTTTCCTCTTGGTGGCCCATGGTGCACTGTGCTTGCCTGCTATTAATTCTTCAATTGTAATTGGAACTGGCTCCACAAGTCTAACTCTGATTAGGAGACACCTGCTCTTCATTAGCAAATCTTTGCTGATCCACAAAGGATTCCCCCCCCCCTTCCATTCACTTCTTAATTAAAATGAAGCATCTCAACTGGTCATCTCCCTGAGGACCAAATCTTGCCTTAAGCTGTACATTCCTCTTGCCCAACAGGAGCATGGAACTTCCAAGGCCACGCTAAGCATCGGCAGAAGCTTGAAAAGCCACAGTCCTCTCTCACCCAGGCAATTGGTATTCAGAAGTGGCCTGTCTCAGACAATGCAAGTTCCGTAAAGCCATTTTCAAATCATCATCCCGGGCAGCCCTCATCCCCTCCAATTAAGTTGCCTATCTGTTTTCAAAGCCATCCATAAGCTGGTGACTGCTACTGACATTTTGCAGCAGAGAAGTACATAAATTATATTGTGCAAAAAAAAAAATCAGGAGATGATGACCCTCAATTGGACTAATGCCCCTTCACCAAGGTATTTTCAGGCTATATGTGAATGATTGGAAAGAAGAACTTCTAAGATGGAACATGCTTCACGGGGTGGGGTGAATGTGGAGGGAGGGAAGAAAGCAGGGGTCAAAGCTCAAAGGAAGTTCAAGGAACTCTTACTTTCCATCCAATTCTCCTTGTCACTTCCCACCCTTCCCCTCCTCCACTCCTCTCCTACCTTTTTTTTTTCAAACATGAAGACAGCAGACTTTGATGCACAGGACACAAAGAAAGCATATTTATGTAAGCAGCGAACTTTGCAATTTTTTTTTAAATGATCTGCAAAAATCCTTTCCAGTCTTCCCAGGTACCACACTGGCTTCCCCTGGCTTCAGAGATTGACATTGTGGACTGCAGGAATACGAACAGGCCCCAGCTACTGCGGTAGAGATGGACTTCTGTTAAAGACAGCATCGCACAGATAAGTGAAATAAAATGGGGAGAGGTGAAGCCAGCTTCTTTTTTGATTGGGATTTAAATGAAATCAGAACTTGTCTGGAATGAAGCTTACAGCCTGACTTGAACACCAGTCAGCAAGGGTTAAGTACATTAATCACTCTCTTTCAAAGAAATTAATATTTATTTATTTATAACATGCCTCAATCCACATGGACTCATAAAAGCCATCATTAAAAAACGGAATCTATTGTTGGTACCATTCAATTAAACTAAAATACTGCCATGTTCCAGTAGTAATGGAATGAGTAGCCCTCCAGAAGTTGTTGCACTGCAGCACCCATCATTCCCGTCAGCCATGATGGGACATGGTTTCAGCAATGTGTGGAGACGACCCATTGCCCATCTGCTCTAGCACATGGAAAGATGGCCCACTGTTGAACACAAAAAGTACCATTTGCAAAACAGCAGAAAGCACAGCTCTCTTTTCTCGGCTGGTTTGCCAATCGATCGACAGGAAACCAGCAATCTCATTGCGCCCCCCCCCAGCCGTCAACTGGCAAGGACCAGCTCTGTAGCTTCCTACTGCTAATGGAAACCAGCATCTGCATAGGGTCACTGAGTGAAGAGAGGAAGCCTGATAGTTCTGTTGGGAGACTATGCAACAGAAAACAGAAGAGAAGGATCCAAAGGGTATGGTAAAATCTCAGGGATACCCTGGAACTGAATGACTCTGCGTCAATAGGCATAGCTCTTGATGGTTCCAGTTGACTCAAGGGATTCAGCCTAGGTATCTTTATTTTACCTAGCATCAACTGAACAGATGTGATTTCTAATAGGGGGAAACCCTACCCATGGGAATCAAGTGGTGAGAGTAGTAAGAAAACTGCCTTGATCCTCCCCAAGACACATCTCATGGGATGGCCAGCTAGACTGTTCCTCTTGCTTCTGAAGAGAAACTGTATGTTTAAGGGGAGAGAGAACTATATTCAAAGCTCCCAGTAATGGGGGGAAACAAAGATATTGGGTAGATTTATGGATTTATATCTGATTTTCCTGCAGGAGCTCAAAACATTCCACCCAGCACTCCCTCCTTCCATCTTTCTCCACAACAGAAAGACTGGGTTGAGAAATACTGACTATTTTTGTACAATATGATTAAGTTAACCACAGTTAACCCACTTTTCTGAGCTTGTGTGTTCTGTTGAAACATAAACTAATCACACAGGCAGCATAATAATAAAGCAAACTTGGGAGACTAGTCTGTGGCTGAATGGGAGGTTCAAACAGAGACCCTGACTGGCCCAAGATTCAAGATGGACTTGAATCTAGGTTTTCCTGTTCCTCCTCTAACACCTTAACCACTTCAACACAGTGGAGATATTTCAAGGGAAGAGGGAGAAAATTAAGGATGCTATCTTCACTTTTGGAGACTCATTGCCAGTCAGAATTGACTATGAACACTTCCACATCATTTCCATTCCCCAATCCCTCAAAGCTATTTGTAGCTGATCCCTTATCATCTTCTCTGCCATCAGCCTCAAAACACAGAGAAAAACATAAGCTGTTCAGCTCTTTCTTTCAGTTGGCCGTGTTAATTAGTTCATTGTCTATGCATTTGTCTGGTGATTCCCCCACCGCAGCCAAGAAACAAACCATTTACACTGTATATATGAGAGGAAAATACAATCAATACAAAATACAAAGATGTGAAGTTACAAAGGTGGCCCAGCCTCTGCAGGGAGTTGAGAGAATGGCTCGGGCTTCAAGGCCAGGAGAGGCAAACTCTTGCCAATAGGGCAATAACCTCCCACAACCTCTGCAGAGCTTCAACGTCAGAGATGGAAATATCACTTTTTGGGGCAACTCTGGGGATGGTGCAGCTGCGCTAGAGATATATGGGCTTAACATATAACAGAGATGACTGTGTGAGATTGCACAGGTGCACTACTGATTCTGGAGCAGTGCCGAGACCCCGTGTAGAAGTGCCCTATGGTGGGCTTGATGGACCAGTGGTATGACCTTGCATGGAGCAGCTTCTATCTTCTGTCTGACCCAGCCATCAGAGAAAAACAAGCCAGGAATAGATAATGGAGGGGAGGGGAGTTCGGCTGGGATTTTCCTCTTCACTCAGCTAACTTACACAACTGGACAGACTATTAGCTGGTTAGGAAAAAGCAAGGGTATCTCAAAGCGCGTATGGAAAGCCTCCCTCCTTTCTATGCAGTGTAGTCCTGGCCCTCGTTCTTCACATTTAGGGAAAGAGCCCCCAAAGTGCGGTGGCAGAGGACCCAGCCTAGTCTGAGCTCTGTCTCTCTACAAATTAAATGTCACACTCCTAACAAAGGAAAATAATTTTTTCTGAACTTAACAGGTCTTTTTTTCTCCCCTGAGTAAATATGCGTACGACAGGGCTATGCATCGGAAATACGGTTACTCGGGTGACTGGGAAAGCATGCAAGGTCTGTCCTTCACCCCCCACCTGTGTACACACCATTTCTCTCTCTTTCGCTCTCTCCCATGGATACCCACAACATATAGACACACACACCTGCCGTGTAACAGCTGGGACGGACTAGAAATGCAGCTGAAAGCAAGCATGGTGCTGACCAGCGGGGACGATTCGGACCCTCGGCATGCCACGCTTATGAAGACAACTTTTAGGTTTCCCCTCTTCCTCCACCCCCACCCCCAAGTATCAGTAACAGAACTCTAAGGTAGGAACCGAGTATCGCTGTTGCCCAACCTGAAGGTACCCAGCTGCCTCCATCCCAGTTTATGTCACAAGAAGCTGCTGCATCACCATCCCCGGTCTGGTTGCCTTAGCAACACCCCCACTGGCTGTTGCTAGGTACCACAACTCTGACTCGGTGGCGAACGGTGATGGGGGGTGAAGTTATTGCTGTGTCAGCTCATTCCTTTTATCCCCCTCTCACCCCCTCCACGGAATCTCCTGTGCAGCCAGCTAGAACTGCCAAGGTCATTCTCCTCTTTGCCAAGGTCAACCACCCACTGCCCCCAATAAGGCAGCTCTGCAGAAGCCCCACAGCCCAACCTGCACCCCTCCTAGCGATCCCACCTCCATGCTGCCATTCTTCCTTCCACCAGCCCTTTTCCAGCCCCACCTTAACCCCAGCCCCTTCATCTGGGGGAAATACGACATAACGGACTACTTCTAGCGAGGATTTCTTAAATAGCATCAAGGAGAACCTCCCCAAGGAGACATGGCTGGTTGCCAGGGAAGGCACAAATGCCATCCGTGTCCTTTCCCCGTTGTGCCTGCTCTGTGCCAGGAGGAAGAGTGCCAACCCACTGCCTCTCTTCCATAATATAAGAAGCTTGGCCTGGAAGAGCGAAGAGTGAACAGAGAGCAATTATTCATTCTCTTCCAAAGCACTAGAATTCAAGCTCATCCAACCAAGCTGATTGACAGCTAGGCTTAGGACAGACCAGACCAAGTTATTTCTTCACCTGATGCATAACTAATCTGTGGAATTCATCATCCAAAGGTGCTTTGACGGGCCTCCTCGTAAGCAGACTCTTTGGTCTTTCAACTAGCAATCGTGATCCAAAGGGTGGCTGTTCGTTCCAACAGCAAGGCAGACAATCTGCACATTCCACCTTGCATCACCTTCAACCAGTATGACCAATGGTCAGAGGCGATGGGTGTTTCACATCCAAGGCATCTAGAGAATCTCAGTCTCTCCCTTCTGCTTGATGGACATGGTTATCTCTATGGATCCAGGCTGTCTGTCCAAGTAAGAAATGCCAGGGGGTAGGTTCCCTTTATCATTCCCTCTCTCTGTGTGGGAACTTTGGCTGACAGTGTTGGAGACAAGCTGTTAGGCTAGAGGGGCTAACTATTAATTAACTGATGGAAGGATCTCTCGAAGTTTCCCCTGGGAGAGCAAATGAAAAAAGCCTGCAGAAGGGAAAGAGAGAGCAGTGCCCCAAAGATTGGGGAGAAATACCAAGGAGGAGATCAACTGATAGATCTTGAAAAGAAATTGGTCCTTACACTGGCAAGTCCCTATTTTGTGAGCCCCAGCCCCAAGAATTCTATGCATACTTGAGAGGGATAGAATTCCTGGCATTCCCCAATCCAAACCTACTGAACTTCAGTCTTACGTACCAGCCACAAAGAAACCCATTATTCTGCCTTTCTGGGTTTATGTTAGTTCTAAAATCCTGCTACACCTGCAGTCATAAGAACATGTTTGCACAGAGAAGTGGATAAATTTGCATTTGAAATTCTCCTCTGACATATCATGATTGGTGTGAATGTATCCTCTACTTTTCAGCCTCAGTTCCCCTTTCTAGAAAACAGTAATACTAAAATATAAAGGACACTAAAAATAAGAGCTGGAGACTATAATTTTGAAGAGAACTGAAGTGGTTTACAAGAGGTCTCACCTCTGGTGAAACACTTCTGCAGGATTTGGGAAGAATACCAAGACCAGATGCACTGGTGGGATTGGGCACAGGTATCTTAAGGAGCGATTCCTTTTTGAAAACACTTTCAGCTCCCTGAGAGAAGGGGAAAAAACAACACTATTGTCTCTCTGTTGATATGCACGCTGCATAAACAGAGTGCTTTCACAAATGACGCTAACAAGGGCATTTGAATTTCTCGTGTCGGCACATTGAAAGAACTGCATTGATTAGAATGCACATTCAATTTACAAAATTGTGCTACTTCATTCTGTGTTGCCTTTACAACATTCAGAAGTGATGCGTTAGAGACTAAACAGTACTCTTAACACCCCCAGCGTTCCCCAAACATCCTTCAAGAGCCGCTGCGGGAGAAGACAAAAGCAAAGCACTCCTGATCCAGCATGCTCTGCAGACACGAACATAGAGGTGGGGATGGGAACAGGACCAATGTTCCCAGTGTCGCTTTCACCGTAAGTAACATGAGGAAGGGAAGTCACTGAGAGAAGGATAATCCAATGCAGAAGGAAGAAAGAGCTCCTGAATTTTTATCCCTCCCTCTCTGTTCCATACTGCACTCGGTTTCACACAGTCCAATTATCCTGTTTATTCAGAAGCCAGTCACAAGGAGTCCCATGGAGTTCACCCAGGTTAAATCGGAAGGGTGTTTCCTAGTCTGATGCATTTCAGGTATGCTGGACCAGTGTTTCTCAACCTTGGCAACTTTAAGCTGAGTGGACTTCAACTCCCAGAATTCCACAGCCAGCAATTGCTGACTGGGAAATTCTGGGAGTTGAAGTCCACACAGCTTAAAGATGCTAAGGCTGAGGAATACTATGCTGGACTATCATTCCTCACATTCTAACCCAGCATAGCCAACGCCTCTTGGGAGGGGAAAAAGGGAAGGCTGATCCAGAACATAGCCACAGGATGGACAGGCAGGTCTACAAGACATCTGCTACCAACGCTGTCTCCCACTCAACCGATTTCTCATATTTCAGAACAGAGGTGAGCAATCCGCAGCCCTCCCTCTAATTCCACAAGGAATCGTTCAGACCTCCAGCAAAAGCAACCCACTTGACGTACTACAAAGAAGGGAAATGAGGGGGTCAAAGAAAAGCATCTCAGGAAGGGAAAGAGAGAGGAGAAGGGGGATGAGAGAGAAAGGGTGGACCTCCCAACTTTCTTAACGTATTCCTATTTTTAACTCACTGGTGTGGCTTCTCTTTTGACTTCCAGAGGTAAGTACTTAAATAAAGGATTTTCTGCTTCAGGTGCCAACACAAACTTGGTGGCCCTTGAGATTCCACACCTTGACTTGATGGAGGGCAAAGTGTCATCCACCATTCTCCCTCCAGCAGCAGAATGTTTTAAGCCAGACCCATGGGGAGAAAAAGTTGTTTCTTCTGAAATTCCATTCTCCAGGCAATCAAAAGTGGAGGAGGGGAGGGAATGTGTCCTACTTCACTGAGCTCTGCCCTCCACTTCCAGGAGAACATCATCCTTCTGAAGACCTCCTAGTTGGGGTCTAAAGATGGAGGACCATATGAAAGGAGAGCAGGGGTGTCCACAAGGGGGAGTCAAAAAAAGTCAAGATCGCAGCCCAACCTTGTGATTGAAGCCCCACCCTTTTTGTGTGAGCTTGTGGCCGCCATCTTGACTTTTTTGACCCCCGGCAGACACTCCTGCAAGAGCAGTAGAGTCTTGAAGGGACCCACCAATTAGAGCATCTGGACAACTGACTGCACAGACCTTCCCCTTCAGCAAATCACAGCCTTTCTTCCAATTTGACTAATTATTTATATGTTGAGGTGCCTCTGCATACAAATGGCATCTGTTTTGCACTGGGAACAGGTTTGTGGAAACATGCAGTCTTTGGGGATCCAAATTCAGGAGTGAGCGCCAGTGCGTCACCCCCAATGCCCCTGTGCATCCAGTTACCAAAGTGAGAAGGGGGGCAGATGCCCCCTGAAAGCAGAATCAAGGACCCACATTCTCCTTTCCCATCTTTTGGAAGACCTTTTATTGGACAAAGATTCCAAAAAGAATGAGCTTGTTTTTCCTTCATCCTTCCCAGCACCCCCACATTTTATTTATTTAATTTTTAAAATATATATATATATTTAAACACCTTCTGAGCTTTCCTCTAACTGGGTGAGAGTTTTAACAGACAACTTTGTCTCAGTTTGATAATGAGATCATCGCTGTTTTTGCTTTTCAGAACCACACACAACAGCCCAGAGGCTTCCAAATGCATCTACATCATAAAAAAAACCCTATAAATCTTTCACAGGCATGCACATTCAAAAGAATAGCAGATTAAAGGGAGATAAAAATGAAAGATTAAAAAATGTTTTTAAAGTTCAAAAAAAATAAAGCCACAAATTATAAGCACTAGCAGAAGACATCCCATAATCATGATAGGAGGGGGAAAGACAGATGAGGAAGATTGCGGATATCACAGGAAATTTTGATTGTTTTTTTTTTATCTCACAGCAAGCAGGAGACTGGGAATAACAAGGGATTTCAACTATATATTCAGTTCTTAGAGAGAAGTTGCAGGCCGTCTTAAAGAAGTCCCAATGGATTTCCAATACCTTACTGCTTTGTTAAACCCTTCATTTACCCATGCATATTGATTTTCACTCGGGTGACCCTTTTTCAATCTGATGCCCATCAGGGTATAGTCATTACTGTGCAATCATTACCAGCTGACACAGGCCAACCACATCTTGAAGAACCCAGTCTTACAGGCACCTGAATTTGTCCCACATTATTCACATGTTATCCTGAGTAGTATTTCCACCTTTAACTTTCTGAGGGGTTACAGGAGACTTATCAGGTCCTCTTAATGTGACTCAGTATATATGTCCCAATCAGAATTCTGAACCATCTGCTATTGTGAGGTGGGAACAGGGAGGGGAACCATTCCATAAATCCTTCAACTATTTGTTCTGGAAATAAATTGCACCTAGCTTCTCCTTCTGACATTCTTTGGTCTATGCTAGGGATGGGCAGAAGACTGGGGCTTACTGGTAGATTTCTGGAGTTCTGCAAGAAAATGTTGGAGAGACCTAGGTTGAAGTCTCCACTTGACGACGGACTCACCTGGGTGACTCTGGGGCGGCCACTATCAATGTAGAAGGGCATGCGTGCTACCTTGTGCTCCTTAAAGGAAAGGTGGGATACAAGCATAATAAAACAAATACATTTTCTGACCTTCTGATTAGCAAGGCATCCTTTCTCCTAAATTCAGTAGCTGAAAGCTCAAGGGCTGAAAAAATCAAGAGCAGACCAAGAGTTCAGTTCTGGTATTCAAACAGGATCCTGTGGCATTTATGAGCTCAGTGGCACTATAGTTCCTTCCCCCTAAAAGCACAACGCTCTCAGATTGCTATTTTGCACCTTACTCCAACTTCAGAGTCCCAGTAAAAAAAGAAAGGCAAACTAAAACAAGAAACCTGAAGCCTGCCAACTGCTGAACTAGACTTTAAGTAGCAAGTGGAAGGTGGGTGCAAAAGTAGATCCGCATTACAAAAAAAAAGTCAACCATTGCTCTCTTCTGCTCTATGGATCCCTAAAACGGATCAAAATGCTCTTTCCCTGTTTCCCAGATCTTTCAGCTCCTTTTGTCATGAAGAAGAAAAAAAGTGGATGCCTCTGGCTATTATCGAAATAATGGTGATGGGGAGCAAAGGATGGAAGAGATGGGGAAGAAAAGAGGGAAAGAAAGGAACATCAGGGAAGAAGAGATTCGTTTCTTGAGGATCGGGCGCCTTGTCTGCAATGAACCCATTCCCTTCCAGGCAGGTCAATATCTACTGTCCAGAAATAAGCAACTCTGCTAAAAGAAAGGGAGATTTCTGAAGGCAACTGAGACATCCCTGTCTTAGGTGTCAAGGTGATCTCTTTGGGGGACAGGTGTGTACAAGGCAAAAAGAGCAGAGACTCCAAAATGGGAGGGAGGTGTAATGGTATGTGGGAGACGGGCGCAGCTGGATAGTGGGCGGAGCAAGAGGCTCAGAAGGGACCCTCCCTAAGTTATTGGGCTGTAAAGGTGATGGTGGGAGATTTGTACTTTCAGACTTGCAAGATTCTGTCAATGTAGCTTTACAATAAAGTAGAATTAGCTCATCTGGTCGTGATTCCTGTCTGGTCTACCTAGTAAGGCTGACAGGCGGCATGTGTAGGAATGGAAAGGGCCTTTCCATATCTTTCTTCCTGCTTGCAGATCTGATCTCACAACTCTGGCTTCCCCAAAATCACTCAACGTGGTTCAGTTACCTATTTGGCATTATTTGGTCAACTTCTCAGGGGGACATTCTCCCACCCAACCTACAAGCACGCATGCTACGGACTGAAGAGAAAACTGTGATGGAATTGTAATTATAAATGATAGGGCCAGAGGTGTGTTGGATTAATCTCAATTGGCTCTGGGGGTTGGATTGTTAGAAACAGAGGACTAAAACCACTAAAACCAGGACCCCCCAGTTCCCCACTGGGGGAGATGGGCGGTTATATAAATTTAATTAAATAAATAAATTAATTAAATTAAATAAAAGCTGTTACAGGTAGCCTGAAGGCAAGGCAAATAACTTTAAAAACAAAACAAAAACTTGCATTTTTAAGAAAACCAATACAGTACCTTCCATGCTATGTTTGGCATCAGGTGCTTGATCAAACCAATCCAGAGTCCGCAATGGGGTTATCTATCCTCAAACTGCCATCCCTCTGCTCAATTGAAACTATTCTGGGGAGTCTGACCTGCAGGGAAAGGGGCAAGCCCAGGAAATGGCATGAGACAAGACCTCCCACCAGTGGGAAAGTAGCGTTGGCAGCGTTTCTGCGCTTCCATTGCAAAGAGGCTTCACTGGGATTCCCCAGAAGCTGCAGCTGAGCCAGAAAAAAAAATAAGCTGTTGTGAACAGGGACAGCAGCATGGAATCCCATCAGCATGGAGCTGGTGCAGGAGTGGCACAAAGAGAAGTGCCCGTAGCCAAAGCTAGGACCATCTGGCTCTATCACCGACAGGGGCCACCAAGCCACAAGCTCTCATGTATCCCACACATGCATTTCTCCTGCCTTCGGTATTTTTTTTCCCTTTGATCATCATCAGCACAGGGGAAAGTCTCTGGAAGGGAGCGGAGCCAGCCTAGGATAACAAGGTCAACGGTGAGGTCCCACTTCCTGGGGGCCCCCAATTTCCCAAGAAATTGGGACAGTGGTAGCGTATTCAACCATGGCATCCAAGCAAGGCCCCCTTCTGCCAGTTCCCCTCCGAGGCACTGCGCCGAGAGAAAGGAATGCAACGTTGCGCTGGCCGGTTTCGACAGGCTTCAATCATTCCCCATCTGCCTCTGCTCTGCTCCCGGCCAAGCTGGCCTGACAGCCCCTGTAAGTATTAGATTAATACAATGACAACGTCGTTTACATCTTGTTCAACACTTCCATCCATCCTGTAATATAGCAGTTCCCGGATCCCAGCCAATCACCAGCCGTCACTTGGCAGAGTGACAGCTACCATAATTCACAGAAGACCCTCACCAGACCCTTGCGTCCCCTTAGGACTTGATCCTTTTCTTTAAAAAAAAAAATATATATCACACAGCAACCAAGGCAGGCTTTGACATAAAAGGCAGCGATCATTAGACCTTTCCTTCTCTATCGCCACCCCACCCCTTCCGCCTCTACAAAGATTTGAGACCTTCTGAAATGGGACAGCAGAGCTTAGTTGAAGGGTGTGCATTCATCTGCCCTCTGCTTCTGTAGGGGAGGTCGCCTAACCCCTAAAGTCTCTTTTTACTGGGGAAGGAGGGAAATGTATACTGGGCTGGGAACATTCTGGCCTGGCACTGCAGAGAAGAGACTCAGAACGTCCTGGAATTTCTCTGGGCGGGTGAAGAATGGAGCTTTTGAAGGTGCCTGTGACTCAGTGGCGCCCCCCAGGAAAGGGAGCGCGACCTAGCATTCTTTGCAGGCCACAAGCTGGAACCAAGAAGCGTCAAAGCTGCCCACAGAAATAGATAAGGGGGTCTTTTGTTCTGCAGCTGACTCATTTTTCTTCATCAGACAGGGCAGTTCTTGCTAAAGAGCTGTCTCTAATTCTGTTACCAAAGAAGGGGCAAGCATCTGGCTATGTTCATGCAACGTACCAGAGCAAACCTCCCCAACCGGGCCCCCTCTGTGCCTGTTGGATCCCTACCCCATAATCCTCATCTTTTGGCCACGTTGGGTGGAAATTCTGGAAGCTGAAGTCTAACACGCCTCAAAACCATCAGCTTGGGGGAGGCTGTATTTAGATGTTCTAAGTTTCTTATTCAAGGCCTCTCAATAGTCATGCTTCATACCCTCTTCTCTCCCCACACTTCACACCCAGCCTTCTGCTGGCAACAAACACCTCTGGAAACATCTGCCTTCCACCCAGATCTAGCCCAACTTCCAACATAGGGAAAAATCACTGCTATACCCAGTGGCCATAGGCAAGAACAGGCCAAAGAGCCAGCCTTAAAAAGGAGATGTTTTCTGAATCGGTACCAATCTGGATGTGTTTGAAACGTGATCGTGTTCTGCACAAGTGCAAAACATTCTTTTACGGCACGTGTCCTTCCCTGTCGTTCCTTGGCTGCAATGTAGGGAGGCTTGATTACAATAGATACTTGCCTCCCTACCCAAGACCAGATAATTTCATCCTTCAAAACTGAGACCTAGCAACTTGTTTTTTTCTCCTCCTCAGTGTGAAAGACGGGAGTACCTGATGCCAAGAAAATGAAAAAAGGCCAGATTTGGCATTGGGCAAACATGTTCTTTGTCCCCCAGGCTAGCAATATCCAGTGCTAAATGTAAGAAATACTTGCTGGCTTTAGCTGCAAAGCTCCCTGCCTGTACACCCCTCCAGCTTCTTTGTGGCCATCCAGAAGTTCCCCTGGATATACACCACCATGAAAATGAGAACTAGCCTCAAAGCTTAGTGCCCAGGAAGGTACAGGTAGTCCTCGCTTAGCGACCACAATTGGGACTGAAATTTCGGTTGCTAAGCGAAGCAGTCATTAAGCAAACCTGACCCATTTTTAAGACCTTTTTTGCGGCGGTCGTTAAGCGAGTCACACGGTTGTTAAGCAAACCACGTGGTCATTAAGCAAGTCATGGTTCCCCATTGATTCTGCTTGCCAGAAGCTGGCCGGGAAGTTCGAAAATGGCGATCACAGGACGCTGCGACGGTCGTAAATGCGAACTGGTTGCCAAGCACCCAAATCGTGATCACATGACTGCAGGGATGCTGCGACAGTCGTAAGTGTGAGGACTGGTCATAAGTCGTTTTTTCCAGCACCGTCTTAAGTCCAAACTGTTGCTAAACAAATGGTTGTTAAGCGAGGACTACCTGTATGTGCTAGTGAACAGGGAAGTTACGTTCCATTAAGTTACGTCAGCAAGAGGCAATGACAACACAGCTCCTGGAATTTTATTTATTTAATTTTTATCCCACCTTTATTATTTTTATAAATAACTCAAGGCGGTGAACATACTGTACCTAATACTCCTTCCTCCTCCTCTTTTCCCCACAACAACCCTGTGAGGTGAGTTGGGCTGAGAGAGAGTGATTGGCTCAGGGTCACCCAGCCGGCTTTCATGTCGAAGGCGGGACTAGAACTCATAGTCTCCTGGTTTGCTATTGGCTCCTTCCTAGGGCTAAGAGAGAGTGACTGGCCCAAGGTCACCCAGCTGGCTTTCATGCCCAAGGCGGGACTAGAACTCACAGTCTCCTGGTTTCTAGCCCGTTGCCTTAACCACTAGACCAAACTGGCTCTAGAACAATCGCACCCCCGCCGTTTCTTCAAACCAGGGTCTGTCACCACCTGTCACAGTGTTGGAGTCTGCAAGGTGGCTGCTGCATGTGCTGAGGAAGGAGACAAAATTGACATGAGAAAAATATTCCATCTCCGTATTCACGCTTGGCGCGCGTCTTTTGTGAGTTGGTGAGAACTGGCTCCAATTCCTCCCTCCTTCCCTCCACATTTTAAATAATGTCTGCTCTTCCTGTTCAAAATGTTTCAGGATTTTAAGGCACGTCAGCCGCAATCACACAGAGTGGTAAGGCAACGCAGTTGTTGCTCGCCGTGAAGGAGCGGCAGGCCGGCACCCTCGGCTTGTTCACACCAGGCTGTTTCCCCATCAGAGACGTCAGAAAAGGTTACCTTCATGTTGCCCAAGCTGGCTTTGCAAACCCTCCCGGTTTGTTTGGAGCCATGCTGGTAATGGGGGGCGGGGGGGTTGGGAAATCAGCAATGCTTACCAGCATACATAGGCTGACCATACGTCCCGTTTTGAACGGGACAGTCATGTTTTTTTTAGCATTTTTCAACCGTCCCGTCGTTTTGATAAAAATCTCAATTTTGTCCCGTTTTTTAAACCCGGTGGGAATGGCGCGGAAGGAGGATCCAAGCCGGAGCTGCCGATTGGAGGCAGCCCGGAAGAGGAAGCCCTCCCGCCTATCAGTGTGCGGCAGAGGGACCGAGGGGCAGAGTTTGCAGGTGGGAGCCAATCGCACGGACCGGGGGGCGGGGTTTGCAGGCGGGAGCCAATCACGCGGACCAGGGGCGGGGTTTGCAGGCAGGAGCCAATCGTGCAGACCGGGAGGCGGGAGCCCCTGTCTTTTTCATGAATACGGAATATTACATAAGACCCCATCCCGTTTTGCCATCCCAATGTCCCGTTTTTGTCTCAAGGAAATATGGTCAGCCTAAGCATACAGCTTGCTTAAAATAAACCAGGGTCCTGGCTAACTGCACCATACTTTAGCCCGATTTTATAGAGTGGTATCACACTGCCACTTGGGTTGCATTTTAGGGACATGGTTGTGGGCTGTCTAGAAGACAAACCCATGACCAAGCTTGCAAATATTCCTCAGCCTCACCAATATTGAGATGGGCATATGCTTCGTTCCCAATCTCACTCTGCGTCGCTCTCGCAAAACTGGCCCTCGGATGCCTGCTTGCTGTCAGCCCGGGCTCCGAGAACAGGGAAGGCTCTGAGCTCGCCCCTCCCCAGCTGTTTCAGTGGTCCTTCTAGTGCCAAAGAAAGCCCAACTACAGATGTCATTAGCAGCCGGGGGAAGATCCAACCTGCAGAGGCTGCGATAAGGGATTAACCTGCTGGAGCATCTCATGGGAAGCAGCTACCAGCTCACAGGGCTGCGTTCTCTAGCACAGTCTGAATTAGTTTTCCCTCTTATCTTGGCGGCAACTGAGATGGGCCTCGCTTTAGAGGGATGAGAGCTGTGTCGGTGGAGCCTTGGTGGAGGAGGAGGAACGCCACAATGGGGAGATAATTCACTGAAAAGCCCCACTTGCTCCCTCCAGACCCATTCTGGCGATGGGACTCTAGTTCCATCATCCTAACGCTCCTTTCCTCCCATTGCTTAGAAGTGCGGAGTTCCCCATCACATGCCACATCCCTTTGTATTACCCAGATCCGGCCCTTAAAATTGCTGGCAACTCCTGCTTTTGCGGCCTCGCTGCGTAGTTCAGTTTTGACCTATAAACCAAGTTGCTTCTATACGGCGGTGCTGCAGAATCTCGGGGGGGAAGTACAAAGCATGCTCCCAGTGGCATAATTCAGCACACTGAGAATCCGTTTTCATGTTCAAAGAAAAGCTGCTTCCCCGCTGCAAAGGCTGCCTCAAAAGGAGGGGTGGGAGGACTCTTGCCGAAAGCTACTAGTAAGGCAGGGATAGCTGAATCTGAGTTCCAAGGCTTGGATTATGACTTCGGCGCTGTCTGCCTCCTAAGCTTACCTGTCCCACCTAACCAAAGCGTGCAAAATAAGAACTAATGTAAATTGGATCCATCCAAACAATGCACACCAGTTAAGGCAGAGCTTTCCAAACTGTGTGTCGGGACACGTTAGTGTGTTGGCTGGTGTCTGGGTGTGTTGCGGCTGCTGCTGCCTCCGAGCCCTGCCAGGATTCTGCGCAGGTCCTAGTGCCTGCCTTGTGCCTTGCTGCCTCCAAACCTGCTTGATTCCACGCAGGTCCTAGTGCCTGCCTTGGGCCCTGCTGCAAGAGTGTGTCGCGAAATGATGCATGTCTAAAAAGTGTGTCACCAGCATGAAAAGTTTGGAAAGCTCTGACTTAAGGGAATTCAGTTTTTCTTAGCAAGTAGTTTGGACTGGCTGGCGGCAGATTATTTTATTTTTACATCTGGCCAGGAAGGCATAAAAAGGGGCTTTAAAACAATGGAATGAAACATAATGTAAAACGAACTGGGATCTCCAAACATTAGAAACCACCTTCTCCAAGATAAAATGGGCAAAGAATTTTGGTTATAATATACAGATGGATCAATGGGAAAATATGTGGTTAAAAGGGTTGAAATTTACGTTATGGTATGAGCTTAAAGAGAATTTTTATAAAATGATGGATCGTTGGTACGAGATGCCAGAGAAATTATTTAGAATGTATAAAGGCATTTCAAATGTACGTTGGAAATGTGAACAACACGAAGGGACATTTTAACCTGCTTGGTGGACATGTGAAAAAATTTTGGATTCAAATTCACACATTGATACAGAGGATTTTAAAGATTAATATTCAATTGAAGCCAGAACCTTTCCTTTTAGGACTGATGGATAAACAGTTAGAAAAGAGCCATGAAAGTTCATTTCAATATATGATTACTGCGGTGAGATTACTATATGCACAAAGCTGGAAAGATTCGCCACTGCGCACCATGGAGGAATGGTTGGTGAAATTGACAGAACTTGCTGAGATGGATAAACTGACTTCTTTGATTAGAGAAAGGTCATCATCAATGACTAGAAACCCCTTATGGGCTTTTTGCATAAAAAAGAAAATGATTCTGTGAGTTATGGTTTTGATGATTAGAAAGAATAGGTTATAGGAAGAAGGGAATTATGATGTAATGTTAGAGAGGTTTGATTAGAATTGTATGTATAACTGCCAAGAGGAAGATCAGAGGCCACTTCTTTTTATGTATATGTATATGTATGTGTATGTGTATGTGTATGTGTATGTGTATGTGTATATTCATGTTTTCTGTTCTTTTATTTTTATTTTTCTATCTCTTTTATTTGTCTCTTCTTTTATTTTCCTTTCCTTTCCTTTCCTTTCCTTTCCTTTCCTTTCCTTTTTCTTTTCTTTTCTTTTCTTTTCTTTTCTTTTCTTTTCTTTTCTTTTCTTTTCTTTTCTTTTCTTTTCTTTTCTTCTTTTCCTTTCCTTTCCTTTCCTTTCCTTTCCTTTCCTTTCCTTTCCTTTCCTTTCCTTTCCTTTCCTTTCCTTTCCTTTTTTCTTTTTCTTTTTCTTTTTCACATTTACTTTATTTTTTCTTTGAATGTATTTCTTATTATGTTACCTTTTTCTTTTTCACATTTACTTTACTCTCTTTTTTTCTTTGAATGTATTTCTTATCTAAAATCTTTTAACAAAAACTATTTTAAAAAAGAAAAGAAACCACCTTCTCCCACCCGAGGGACTGCCACAAAAACCCTGGTGAGGAAGGGTCCCAAGCAAAGAGGTCTAAGAATCAGCCAAAGGGGCAAAGTTGCTTTAGAGATCACAATGTTCCGCTAAACGAGGAGGACTATGGCATTTTGCTCAGGTCCCAGATGCCAGCCACCATCACCAGCTCGCAAGTCAGATCCAAACTGGGTCATGGAAAAACAAAGACAAGATTAAAGTGAAGCTATTTGTTAGCTTGTATGGCAGCCTTCCCTACAACCTGGGATCTTCTAAACCAGAGCTTTCCAAACTGTGTGTCGCGACACAAAAGTGTGTCGCCACACACAGTCGGGTGTGTCGCCACACAACCCGGAAGCGCTGATCATCATCAGCGCTTCCGGGTTTTCCCACGGCGACACACCAACGGCGGCACGCAAAAACCCGAAAGCGGCAGCAGCGCTTCTGGGTTTTTGCGCGCTGCCGCAACGGCGGCACTTCCGGGTTTTCCCGCGGCAACACACCAACGGCGGTTGGTGTGTCGCCGCGGGAAAACTTTGGAAAGCCCTGTTCTAAATGTTTTTGGACTACAATTCCCACCAGCCCTAGACAGTAATTTGGAATGGTAGATACTGTCGTTCAATGCATCTGGAGGGTACCAAGGTAGGAAAGGAGTATTTGTTCTTTGGAAGCTCCTAGCAGAACAGAACAAACTTCATTATGGTCAATGACCAGCACAAGGAAACTCCTAGCTCTCTAAGGATTCCCCACCACCACCAGACTTGAAAAGGACCTGAAATCCTAACTCCATTCTTCCCAACAAGTTCTAAGGAGAAAACATGGTAGCTACCAACAAGACTTCATGCCCACACAGACTCTCCTATCCCACCATTTTTCCAAGTCTGCTTTTCAAGCATTTAACCAAACATTGCACTGCACAGTGGTGGCTCTTTCCATTGCAAAGCTCTGTTCCTTGACAATGTTTGCTGAAGAACCTTGACTAGAGAGGCTCATCCCCATTTCCCCCCCTTTCTTCTTCTTCTAAAGGTCTGCAACCTGCTTTGCTATCTCCTGATTTGCTCTCCTCAGTCAAGTGCCCCACTGAGGAAGGGCTTCCTCCGCACCATGAAGGATAAGCCCTTTAGCCAGACAATCTAATCAGAAAGGCTGAGCTGGACCTAGTGACTTGGAACGGAGCCCTTTATGCTGAGCTGAAGGAGAATCTAGAAGCAAGGACAGATCCATCCATCCATCACGCAGAATAGGAAAAAAATTGTGCAGAATGTACACCTGGGATGGCAAAGGGGAAACGTGATCTTTCCCTGGTCTCAACAGCTCCGAACCTTTATCCCTGGACATTAGCTACCACAGAGAAAGGTCAGTTGGTACCAGGTCTTCGGGAAGAGCATTCAACTCACCGACAGCCAAGCAAGAAGTCTTCTACACAAGCCAAACAAAGCTTAGTTTGTCCCCGGTCCAATATGATCTAGTGCAGGGCTTTCCAAAGTTTTCCCGCGGCGACACACCAACCGCTGTTGGTGTGTCGCCGCGGGAAAACCCGGAAGTGCTGCCGTTGCGGGAGCGCGCAAAAACCCAGAAGCGCTGATGATGATCAGCGCTTCTGGGTTGTGTGGCGACACACTTTTGTGTCGCGACACACAGTTTGGAAAGCTCTGATCTAGTAGATTAGGAGCTGGACTAGGAGCTGGAGAGGACTGGGTCTAGATGTCCCACAGCCATGGAGTGACTTCGGGCCAATCCAATTCTCCTCCTCAGTCCAAGAGCTGCGGTGGTGTGGTACTGAAGGAGTTGGGCTAGAAGTAAGGAGACCCAGATTCTAGATCCTCCTCGGCCATAGGGGAGTTCACTAGGTGACTTTGGACCAGTCCTTCTCTCCCAGCCTAAGAGCCAGTGTGATGTCATGGTTAAGGTTTGTTGTTTATTCATTCAGTCACTTCCGACTCTTCGCGACTTCATGGACCAGCCCACGCCAGAGCTTCCTGTCGGCCGTCACCATCCCCAGCTCCTCCAAGGTCGAGTCCGTCACCTCCAGAATATCATCCATCCATCTTGCCCTTGGTCGGCCCCTCTTCCTTTGGCCTTCCACTTTCCCTAGCATCAGCTTCTTCTCCAGGGTATATTAAGGTTAAGGTGTCACACTAGATATGCCCCCCTGGCCCACCCCTTAACGGTACCCAAACCCATCTCCTTGAGACAAAGGTCTTCCAAAGGCTCCAGAAATGCTGTTCTCTCCTTTGTGGCTCAAGGTGGATTCCTGCAGCTGTTTCAAGACAGTATTACCCCCTCTTGCGCTCCAGAATTCTGCAGAGGAAGTCAGAGCTTCTACAGGGAGCCAGCACTTTGCCAGCAATCTCTCCAATCCCATAATGGAGACAACAGGAGAGGTGGTTTTTTTTTATATATTCTCCTCTGTGAAATTTAAGTACCTCCTATATTTTAACAATGTCGCTCACTCCATCTGGAATTATCAGCATTTTACAGCCTCCTATGTTAAAAAGCAGTTATTTATCTGTAGGAACTCCAGGTAAACATAGGGAGTTGATGAATAAGACACAGGGCTTTTTGATTCTAGCACAGGCAATGGAGATGCCATTAAAAAAAGCCCCAGCAAGGGATGATTTAAATCAAGGTCATGCTGGGCCACTGGAAGTAGCCGGCGTTGCTGAGCATAGACAGGGCCGCGTCTGCGATCCACCAGCACTGGCACAGTTTCTAGGAATCGTCAGAGATATGAGAATGCCATGATATTCCGTCTCACACAAAATGTGCTTCCAGATGGGTGGCCATGTTAGCCTGTTGCAACAATATGTTGCAACAGACCAACACCAAACAGGCTGGCTCCCACGTAACACACAGATGCTTGGCTTTAAAGCAGCACCCAGGTTCCTGGTCCTTGGGGTTCCCAGAGAGAAAATCCACCGCCCCCCCGGGCAGCACGAGGACCAGAAGCCAAAGGAAGCCCTGCCGATGTGCTGATGCGAAGGTCAGGTGAACCTTGCAGGCGGGAGAGGAGGTGAAGCAGTTGCTGAATTGCTTCGGTAGTCATGCAAATTACTGTGCAGTGCGCTGTAGGCAGAGAAGGGGGGTGGCTGCATTGCAAATTCCAGATGAGGGAGTCAAGCCAAGGAGTCCATGCCTTTCACCAACTGTAAGGTGTACCCAGTTGGCTGTGGAGTCCTTGGTGCTCTCTGAGCCTTGTTGTTAGGAGTTCCTTGATTGGGTTGTTGTTTGCTACTTGGTTGATTAGCAAACAACAACCCAATCAAGGAACTACCAAGGAGAGAACAACACCCCCATCAACACAAGCAGGACAAGCCATGGGATATAAACAGAGAGCAAGTCCCACTCCCTTTTCACACTGAAGATGTTGCCTAGCCTGGCAGTGAAACGTCTGCAAGAAAACAACAAGGCTCAGAGAGCACCAAGGACTCCTCAGTTCAACCCTGAGCTACAAATATTCTCTTCGATTGGTACCCAGTTGGCTCTCAAGGATGACAGCTTTGGGCTTCTTGGCATGATGCCTCACCCAAGCAGGGGAGGAAGAGAATAAGCCCAGGAACAGTGAATATCAGCTTCTCTGAAGAAGTGCCCACCATGAGTCCTGGGGTAGATCTCCTGTACTCGGGCAGGCAAAATATTAACTAGCAGGAGCACGGATGTAAACTGAAAGCAGTGTTCCTCCTTGGTTTCATTGAGCAACTTGGTTCTACATGATTTGGTAGACTGACATCTCCTTTCATTCATGAGCGGAGACAGTGCTCCCATACCTCGTACTTTTCCCCACACCAACCCTGTGAGGTAGGTTGGGCTGAGTGTGTGTGACCGGCCCAGTCATCCAGTGAACTTCCACAGCTGGGGATGGGTTTGAGCCTGGATCTTCCTGCTCCTTGTCCAGCACCTTCCCACTACACCACTCTGGGTCTTGGGCTGTAATGTTATGTGGGAAAGACCTTGTGAGACGGAGGGAAAGGATGCTGCTCAGGAAACAGTCAGATAAGAGGAAGCATAGCCCACAGCTGCCCAATGGGTGGAGCAAGAGGCTCAGAAGGGACCCTCCCTAGTTTTTCGGGCTGTAAAGGAGATGGCGGGATTTGTAAAAGATTTGTACTTTTAGACTTGCAAGATTGATGTCGGCCTTCCCAGGTAGACCAGACAGGAAACACAACCAGATGAACTAATTCTACTTTAATGTAAGGCTACATTAACAGAATCTTGCAAGTCTAAAATTCTCCCCCTGATTACATCCCGAGAAACTAGGGAGGGTCTCTTCTGAGCCTCTTGCCCTGCCCACTATCCAGCTGCAGGCTGTGCCGTCTCTTATCTGACTGTTCCCTTGGCAGCATCTCTTCGGGTCTCTTAAGGTCTTTCCCACATACCATTAAGTGGGCTAAAAGGGAGGGGCTCACCCAAAGTTCCCCCAGGAGCCTCTGGGATGGATTTGAACCTGGGTCTCGCCACTCCTAGCCAAGCACCTTCACCACTCAGCCGTGCATGGCCTCTTCCCTTGCCCTATCATTCCTTGCTGCAACACCCATAGTAAAAATAATCTCAGGGATCAAGTTGAGCAGACTCAAGGTCCTTCATGGCACAGTGAGCCTATCCTCCCTCTCCCCCCCCCACCCCGCTTGTAATATCTGATGAAAAAGATCATAGTAATCACAGCAGCCACTGAGTCACTGTCCATTTTAATTCCTCTTTTCCAGGATTACAGAGCAGATGCATTTTAGTTACCATCCATCTCCTTCTCACTCCACTGTCCTATCCAGAGCCTCTCAAGAAGAGGCAGGCTCGCCGAGCCCAGCGCCCTGTTTCCAGAAGAGGCTAACCGAGGCCTCCAAAACAACACAGAATTAGACCCCCACCTGCGTGCTTCTTCCCAAGCCACCTGCTATCCAGATAGACTGCCCCTGCCCTTGGAGGTGCATCGGAACAACTGCAAACTACCTCCCGTTCCCCAGGACTCCAGCTAAGAAGGCGATGCTTCTCTCCTGGGAGCCGCTGGGCTGTTTCCCCTCCCTCTTCCTCTGGTGCCAGGCAGAGATGACAGCTCCTGGCTCATCTGGTGGAGGGAGAAGGGGGGGGAAAAAGCAGGCCTCCAGGCTGGGAACAAAGGCCTGAGAAGCAGCTCTGTGTGCCTTCAATCTCTGCACAGGGGGCCCCTTATCCCAGCCAGGGAGCAGAGAATGGACTATTGTGCACCCACAAAATCAGCCCCCTCCCTGCATTTTGCAGCCCCATTCTCCCAATTCCACTGATGGGCACTTGGGGGGGGGAGGACTCCCTGCAAGACGTGCTCAGCAGGCCTTCGGCCAAATCCATCCCACCCACCGTCTTCCCCCATTTTTTCAAAAAATAAAGCCAGCCAGCCAGCCTCTGTGGGTTGCGGAACACAATCCTCAACAGACAGACAGACAGACAGACAAACACACGCATGCATGCACGCACGCACGCACGGACACACATACAATGCAAAACTGTCTGGAGCCACAATCCCAGTAGTTGACTTCCTTCGGAATGGAAGCCCAGCATTCCATAGTTTTCTTTATTAAAGTTGCGCCTTTGAAATGCTAGCTGGTCAACATCTGTTAAAAAACACAAAAAAGCTTGACATGACACAGATTTTTTCCAAATTCACCTGAAAGCACCAACATTCTTCCCTCTAGTCCAGGTGTGGAACGAACCCTGGTTGGACTACAGTATTCATTATCTCTAACCACTGATTACGGTTGATTGGATATCTGTTCCAACAACATCTGCAGAACCAAAGGTTCTCCACCTCTACTCTACAACTTTCTCCTGAACCGTGCAGTGAAAGGACGCGGATGGAAGGATGGAATCATCTGTGGAGGGGCCAAACAGTAGCCTCCCCCCCCCCCCCAAAGAGAGACAAGGCTGGGTTGGGCTCAGAACTCTGCTCCAGAGCCATTTGCAGACTCTTGTGATTCTGCTGCCAAATGGAAGAGGGCCCTTCCTCTGTGTGATAAGATAGCCCCGTCTTGGCACAGGGCTGGTCTCCTCACTAGCAGCTGGCATCAATATCAGTGATCTATTAAGGCCTCATTCCAAGGACTTGATTCATTTCTGAGCACAAGGAAGAGAGGGAGGGGGGAGACCTGGAGAGGCGGCAAGGCTCCGTGCCAGCCAATGCCATGGCAGCAGAGAAGAGGTGGGAGGGGAAGGATGACACTCAGGAAGATACACATCTGGGGGGGGAATACACCGGTGGTGGGGTGGCATTCACAACCAGTTGGGCAGTAGCCCAAGGATTATTTCATTAAAGCGTATAATTGAGACCTCTCGAGGAAGCCAGCAAGTGGTTTCCATGCACCAGGGGAAGCCAGACAGACGCTTTCTAGGGGAAAGTCAGGAACGAAGCTCAATCCTGCCTAGGTCATTATTTATTTACCCCCTACCCCTCGCCCCCAATCCAACAGGCACACCTGGGACCAAATCAGGGTCATCCTCAGCCTCCTGAAGTTGCCCAGCCAGAGAACTTTCCAAGGACAGGCACATGCCAGAAACTTTCCACCCTGGTGCAATGCTGTAAGATGTGCACCTGCTTTATCCCCAATTTAGTGACGAAGGAGGACATTTTACTCCAGGACTGAGTGTTTGGGAGCTCTGAGGAGTAAGTTCATTGGGTCCTCCTCCTTGGACTATAGAAATCTGCTTCCTGGTGCAGCCATTGGTCTGGATGCCGCGATCCATGGAGGGAAGGACAGCATTTACAGTAAAGGTAAAGGTAAAGGTTCCCCCCGCACAGTTGTGCAGTCGCATCCGACTCTAGGGGCCGGTGCTCATCTCCGTTTGTTAGCCGAAGAGCCAGCGTTGTCCGAAGACGCTTCCACGGTCACGTGGCCGGCATGACACGCGTGGAACGCTGTTACCTACCCACCGAAGTGGTACCTATTCATCTACTTGCATTTGCATGCTTTCGAATTGCTAGGTTGGCAAGAGCTGGGGCTAGTGCGGGAGCTCATTCCGCACGCAGGGCTAGGGATTCGAACCTCCGAACTTGCAACCTTCCGATCGACAAGCCTGGCGTCTTACCCACTGAGCCACCACGCCCCTCAGCATTTACAGACAGGGGTCTTATTCTTGGACCAGTGGGTTGATCTCAATGGCTTTTCAGGGGTGGGGGAAGAGTCTCTCTTTCAGCATCCTGTCTTTCGGATGAGCATTTTTTTCCTTTTGCTGGACAGACTGATGCATTCCCAATCAGCCGGGCAGACACAGAATGATTGACAAAATGTTGGAAGGGTGGAGAAAGCAAGCAACCGCTTTAAACCAAGTTAAACTTGCAAGTCAAGATAAAAAACTATAACCAAAGATGTCATGGTAGGTGGGAAAGACCTTGGGAGACAGGGCGAAGAAGTGCTGCCAAGGGAACGGTCAGGTAAGAGACGGCGTAGCCCGCAGCTGGATAGTGGATGGGGCAAGAGGCTCAGAAGGGACCCTCCCTAGTTTCTCGGGCAGTAAAGGGGACGGGAAGTACTTTCAGACTTGCAAGTTTCTGTCAATGTAGCTTTACAATAAAGTAGAATTAGCTCATCAGGTTGTGATTCCTATCTGGTTTACCCCGCAAGGCCAACATCAATCTTGTAAGTCTGAAAGTACAATTCTCCCGCCATCTCCTTTATAGCCCAAGAAACTAGGGAGGGTCCCTTCTGAGCCTCTTGCCCGGCCCACTATCCAGCTGCGGGCTATGCCATCTCTTATCTGATCGTTCCCTTGCAGTGTCTCTTGGCCCCATCTCCCAAGGTCTTTCCCCATACCATTACATGATAGGGGGCCCTTAGATGCAATGAATTGCAACCCCCCCTCACCCCGTCTTCAGAGTGGGGGTGATGGGGATTGCAGTCTTACATACGGTGAGTAGGTTGAAGATAAGGAAGGCTGAGAAACGGCCTTTTCTTCCCTTGGCAGCAAGCGCCTTCTCTTTCTGCCTCCTAAGCAAGAGCAACTCCAATCCCGCTTCTCAGCGCACAGGGGTCTCCAGGGAGAGAAAGAGTTTCATTACATCCTGACAAACAGGAATGAATTACACACACTTGCCTCTGGCAGCGGTCTTGCCTTCTTACTCTTCCTATGGCCCACTGGGATCCCAGCTCCTCGTGCGCTTGGCCAGGGCAACCCCACGGCCTGGCAGAGGGCAGGCCGGGGACCTGCCCGCATTTCTCTTCCTGGTAAACTCGCCTGCAACCCTACCCTTCCCACCCCACCGGATCAGGAGACCGACCCCGTCCACCACCGCTCTCCTCTTCCCAACGTCTCTAGCGTGCGGCTCAGAAGCTACAGTCTCTTCCCAGGCTGCGTAAGTGCCACAGGTTCTCTTTTTAAACCATGCCCAACTGGACTGACCCAGACTCAAGAAAGACACAAAAACAGTGGACCCCCTGGACAGATGGTTTCTTTATACCTCCCTATAAGGGTTGGGGCTCTCTCTCAGCCCAACCCACCTCCCAGGGTTGTTGTTGTGGGGAAAATAGGAGGAGGAAGGAGTATGAGGTATGTTCGCCGCCTTGAGTTATTTATAAAAAAATAAATAAAGGCGGGATAAAAATATAAATAAATAAGTAAATAAATAAATAAAAGTTTGTAAAAACAAACTTATGAAAGTGATGTGTAAGTGCTTTCTATATTCTATTCTGTTGCTATCTCTCTACTATTACTATGATAATTACTATTACAATGTACAGATGAACTGTACAACAGTGTGTCTTCTTCGAACCCAAAGGACTACCATATATATATATATACACACACACACACACACACACACACACACACATATACACATATACATATACATACACATACACATACATACACACACACACACACACACACACAAACATACATACATACTAGTACTCTTCACTTACTATTACTATGACAATGTTTATTTATTTATTTATCCAACTTCTATCACCGCCCATCTCCCCCCCCAAAGGGGACTCTGGGCGGTTTATACTATACTCTATACCAGAGCTTTCCAAACTTTTCATGTTGGTGACACACTTTTCAGACATGCATCATTTCGCGACACACTCTCACAGCAGGGCATCATTTCAGGACACACTCTTACAGCAGGGCACAAGGCAGGCACTAGGACCTGTGCGGAATCACAGCAGGTTTGGAGGCAGCAAGGCACAAGGCAGGCACTAGGACCCGCGCGGAATCACAGCAGGTTTGGAGGCAGCAGGGCACAAGGCAGGCACTAGGACCCGCGCGGAATCACAGCAGGTTTGGAGGCAGCAAGGCACAAGGCAGGCACTAGGACCTGCGCGGAATCCTGGCAGGGCAGGTTTGAAGGCAGCGGCAGCCGGGACAAACCCAGACACTGCAGCCGACACACTAACGTGTCCCGACACACAGTTTGGAAAGCTCTGCTCTATACTATTACTATTCAATATACTATATTCTATACCAGGGTTTCTCAACCAGGGTTCCATGGTACCCTCGGTTCCGCAAGAGGTCTATATTTCTAGGGTTCCTCCAGGGTCAAAAGGTTGAGAAAGGCTGCTCTATACTATTATTATTCAGTTACTATCACCTATTACTCTATTTCCTATTACTCTATTACAATTACCTATATACTATGCTCTATAACAGTGTTTCTCAACCTGGGCAACTTGAAGATGTGTGGACTTCAACTCCCAGCCATGCTGGATGGGGAATTCTGGGAGTTGCAGTCCACACATCTTCAAGGTGCCCAGGTTGAGAAACACTGCTCTACATATTACTAGTATGCCTCAACGTTTCTTCCTTCAGCCTGTTCTGCCTTAAGTCCCCTCTCTCTGAGATTTCTTCTTCTTTTTCTGTTCATGGCCAGCAAGTAGAGCACTTGCACCTTTTTTACGTTGCGCTTTGTCTCGCCGGGCCTCCATACTTCTTTTCCCCTCTTTTGGACCGTCTGCTCCCTCTGAAGGAAAAACGCCTCCTTTCCTTTGGCTGCTGGACTCAGTTTGCTGGTGGCTGCAGAGCTCCAACACAGGCATCTCCTCCCACACCTGTGTCAAGGTTGCCGCTTTATTGGCAACTCTGCCCTGCTGATGCCAGGGGAAAGGCTCAAATGGGAGGGGAAGAAGGCAGCCCAGGGGCCTGCAATTTTGCTAAGCAGCCTGCTCTTCCACAGTAAGCAAGAAGAGAACAGGAGAGACCTCGGGGAATGAGGAAGGGTTACCTTCTGTGCTGACCCTCCAATGCACTTTTTTGACACTCCACTCAGTTCACCGATCCAGCAGCTGACTGCCCCTGGTGAATAGCTGGGTGTTCCTGATGGAGGTCCAGCAGACAGAAATCTAGCTGGTCATTGTTTTGGTCACCTCGCCATCACTGCGGGGGGTGGGTGGGGGTGGTGCTGCCCCCCCCTGAACTCCAGCCTGCAATGCAACTATTAAGGACCCAAACTGCTCCCAGAGGGGGGGAAAAGGCAAGAAAATCTATTTGCGGGTCTGCTGAAATCTAGAAATTTGCAAGGCGCCCTCAGGGTGGAAGCAGATGTGACTCAGGAACTCAGGGCATCTTCTAAGTTTCCTCCTATTGTTTCCTTACTCAGAATATTCTCCCTGCCTCCTGAAACCTGCTATTAGCAGCAGAAGGGGAAAAAAATTAGTCAGATGCCTGTATTTTTCTCCCAGCAGGAGAAATAGCTGTTATTGGGGGGGGGGGGGGGGGAGTTGATTTAGAGCAATCTGCAGGATTAAAAAAAAAAACCTAGCAGTGCTACTGGCCTAACAAAAAACGAGTCCTTGCAGGGTTTTTTTGTTTTACAAGTAAAGCGCAAGGACATCCAACTCATCTTTCCACATCACATCAGGTTCTGGCCCCAAAAGAGAGTATGCCAGTTCTAAGCAATGTTAATCAAAGGTTGGTCACCATGTCAAGCAATGCCGTTAAATAATCAGAGAGCACCAGAGAAGACCCTCCCCGGGTAGTCCTCGACTTACAACCTCAATAGGGACTGGAAAATTCATTGTTAAGCGGTGCAGTCGTTAAGCGAGGCATCACATGACCACACCTGATTTTACTACCTTTTTTTTTCCCTGCGGTCGTTAAGTGAATCATGTGATTCCCATTGACTTTGCTTGTTGCAAGCTGGCTGGGAAGGTTGCAAAGGGCAATCACGTGACCCCGGGACACTGCAACCGTCATAAATACATGCTGGTTGCCAAGTGCCCGAATTTTGATCATGTGACTGCAGGGACATGGCGACAGCCATAAGTGCGAGGACCAGTCGCAAGCCGCTTTTTTCAGCGCCATCGTAACTTCGAACAGTTGCTAAACAAATGGTCATAAGTCAAGGACTACCTGTATTCTACTTCATAGGATTATTGTGCCACTAACAGAGAGGGAGCCCATTATTCTTCAGAGAAAGAAGGGAGAAATATGTCATTTTTTCCCACCCGATCTAAAAACCTGGCACTAATTGGGCTACCCCATTTCATCCTTTTGGTATGAAGCATCCAGATTTTCTCCCTTTCCTACTCCATGCTAGCAACTGTGCCAAGATGGCGAATCTGGGAACATCCATCCCTTTGGCCCAATAAGTGCATTTTTAAAAAATATATAAAACGGAAATTCTTTTCAGATGCATGTTGCTTTGGGAGTGTACTAGGAGCAAAATATAGCAAATAAGTAATATCTGTCCCTAGGAGAGCAGAGGGACAAGCCCTACGGACAATAAGCAGGACAAATATTTGGTATTAAAGGTCATCAGCAGCGGCAACTGCATAATTATGAAGCCTAGATGAACAAAAGTGGATGTGTGCAGCAACAGCTGGACACATACTGAAGTCACATTTTTAGGAAGGGGGGGCTCGCTCCCAAGAAATCCTAGGAACAGTAAAACTCTGCTAGCAACCCATATTTTTCCTCCTGCCTCTTTCAGAGAACTACAATTCCCACAGTTCCTCGGGAAGAGGGAGGGGTGACTACTAGGCCAGTTAAATGTGTACTGTAGATATATTTTTTTTGTAGGGGACCATTTGCCCTGGCAGATGTGTTTGCATTTGCATAGCTCTCCAGGGATTCAGAATTGCTGTGCAGTGGATGAATGAAGTCGAGTTGCCTAATACAGCCATTAAAGACGATTCCATGCCAAGAGGGTAGCATCTTCGGAGCTTGGAGCAGGAAGACAAAACTATTCATAACGCTGCAGATTTTGTTGTGCAAAAGCTGGCAAAGTATTTATATGTATTTTTTCCCCGTTATCTACCGTTTTTATCCTACAGCAATGGACAAAATCATCATCTCCTCACCCACCCCGCTCCAAACGCACCACCACAAGGAAAGGAATGCAGTTGGGAAGGGTGGTCTGCACAGAGCCCAGCCCTACCCAACCGAGCAAGGAAGACAAGACAAAAACAAAGCCATCAGATCAGAGATGCCGAGGCAAGCAGTAAAATCCACGAGGCTACTTTCCAGTAATGTGAATGAAAGTGTAATAAATTCCCTTCTCAGTAAAATCATTAGTCACATCCCAAAATACTGTACATCCACCTGTTACTGTCAAAGCAAATTTGCTGCTCAGCCATGACTCCAACATTCTTTTTTCTAGTTTGCAGAATCTAGAACAGAGAAAGCTTTCCCGGGGCGTCCACAGTAGAACTTAGCAGCGCATAGGCCCGATTGGCTAGAATCAGTACCGCATTACTTCCTTCCTCACAGAAGTTTTCCATCTGCTTTTAAATTGAGTCTGCTGCTTTAAAAAATGAAAAAGATAAAAGGACACATCCACCTTTAATGGAATGAGGATGACAAATTTATTACAATCATAGATCAGACAAAGTATAAGATAAAAACATCCATACAATCAAGACAAAATAGATTTGGAAATACTACTCAAGGCAAAGCAAGAATAATGACCCTGATTCCATGCAGCAAATAGAGCTGGCACTTACGCAGACCTTTGCAACATCTGTTGTTCTTGTTGGATGCTGATCCGTCACAAGAAAGCATAAGTAAAATTCATCTGACCTGGAATCCTAAACATGACAGGGCAATAAGTCCTTGTTTACATAAAGAACGTATAGCCTCCCTTTTAGATGTAGTATATGGTCTACGGCCTCAGCCTCTCCTGATCTATACGGACAAACCCATTTGGAGAGTAGAATCAGAAAGTATCTCCCTGACAACAGGACAGAGGGGGGAAACATTAAGAAGAGGCAGTATAAACAAGGGGCTGATTTAACACAATAAGTAAACCGTGCAACTATAGCTTTAAATGGAAAAATAAAATAAGGCAGCCAGATTGTTGAAACATGGGAAGTGGAGGTGCATGTCGGAATACTGAATTAACTTTCTATCCTCCAGCTATTTAAATCTGTCGCATGCATTACGGGAAGCGGGAGGTAGCCAAGTTATCTCAGGGCGGGCAAGCTCCTTCCAATGTCGTGTTTTGTAAGACAGCCAGCCAACAAAAGGCAGGGCAGGAATCTATTGGGTGCCCAAATATTTTGATGGGCCTCCTCATCTCAGGTGCATCAACCCAACCTCTGTCTTGGAGAAGCTGCTGAGCATTATTTGGGATTGTTCCTGGAGAAGCTAATTTTATGATGGCCTCATTAAAGTTGGAGAGAGGACCATCAGGAGCTATTTATAAGAGCCTGTACAGAGAAGTAGGAAGGGGTGGGTTTCTTCTGTCCTACTGCTGGTTCCTCCCCCTCTGCTTTTGCTCCTCCAGCCCGAGAGGTCCCTGGCCCCGAATTATGAGTGGGTTTTTCTTTCTTACAGAAACACTGGCCTTTATTTAATTATTTACTATTAACAGCAACATGTTCAGGTCCCGGACACGCTTATGCAGTTTAATACTTCTCTCCTGCCACTCCCCCACCCCCCCTTTTTGGCTAATGCATGATTTTCTGAACCTAAAATTCTGCGCTCGCTCTCTCTCTCTCTCTCTCTCTCTCTCTCTCTCTCTCTGTGTGTGTGTGTGTGTGTGTGTAGACAGAAGAGAGAACAGGGCTTTGTGGTTATCAAAAAAGGACCAGCCGGTTGGCACAAGAGGGTTCTGCAGGGAATAAAAAGAACCAACTATCCTCCAGCCCAATTCTTGGAGGAATCTTGAACAACTGGATACAAATAAGAGATGATCACAAAGCTACAGTGGGTCATAACTCAAAGTACACATATCTGAACCCAGCCTAAGGTGGTGCGTGCTAAATACCAATGCCAATATGATAAATCACAATAAACAAGTCACAATCCGCATGCTCAAAGGAAATCTTGGCTTTATTGGTGCTTCCTTGCTGTGAACTCTGCTTCAAAATTTAAGTCCTGAATATGAATCAAAAATCTGGATTCCTTGCTGGAAGGAAGGAAGGAAGGAAGGAAGGAAGGAAGGAAGGAAGGAAGGAAGGAAGGAAGGAAGGAAGGAAGGAAGGAAGGAAGGAAGGCACAAGAAAGCTACAGAAAAGAAGGAACATAGAGAGGAATTTCACCAGTCTCCCTTCAGATGTGTTGAACTAAACCTTCCATTACCCACAGTCAGCAAACCAAGAGCCAGAGGGGGTGGGTGCTCCATACTTGGAAACCATCTCCATATTTGGAAAGCAGCAGCTTGAGGGAAACGGCTGTATCTTTTCCTACCCAAATGGTTCTACTTTGTGCTCTCTTCATCAGAAGGATAATGCCATCCAGCTAGCAGGAAAGGAAATCTTTGGTGCAACCTCCCCAACCTGTGAATGTTGTGTGTGTATCTGTGTGTGTATCTGTCTGTGTGTGTGTGCATGCGTGTAATCAATGAGCTGAAAGTTTAAGGAGAAGAAGCCTCAATCAAAAGATCCAGAGCTTCACAGAAAATGGTCAGAAATCCAGGCACCTTATCTCCCCTGAACTCATTCAATTGAATAAGCATAGATGATCTGTTTCTCCCTCCATCCACGGCTGGGACATTCCCTGGTGCTTCTCGGCTGGAGAAGCTCAGATGAATTAAGGATCATTAAAGATTGATAGCTACAAAAAAACGACTGGGCACAAGGAAATGTTGGTGGTTATTTGCCTGCCTCTGCACACTGGCATACAACAGAGCCTGCTGTGCACCCCAGGACTCTCTGATCATTAGGAAAGGAGGTGGGAGCGCGGCATGGCCCACTATCCCTGCAGAGGCCTGCCAAATGCCACTGGCTGTCTAGGGGCAAGACCCAATGTGATGGAGCAAGCCCATTTCACGTAGGCAGTGCCGGTCTACTCCGCATAAGAAGCGCCTGCAGCAAAGGAGAACACGAAACAGGGAGGGGATTTCTGTTGTCCTTGCTCTGACACTTTTCAGGTTGCAAAAATCAGACTCCAGGGGTTGCTTACATGTCAATAAGACAGACACATGGAACCACCAATGGAGCTGCTGCACAGATCAACGAGCATGGCTGTGCCATCACATCTAGTATGCCCAGGGCCAGGAACAACCGAGTGGCATCCTTGAATCTTCCTTCTTTGTGGTCAGTGCTGAGTTATGAATGCTAATACAGCTTTTATTATAAGGTTACAGTAACAGAATCTTGCAAGTCGGAACTGCAAGTCTCATGCAATCTTCATGAGAACTAGGAAGGGTCCTACCTGAGATGCTTTCTCAAATTACATGTCTGCCCTGGACTCAAATTTCTGTTATCTGACCGTTGTCTTGGTTGTGGCTCTTCCTCCTGTTCCTCAAGGTTATTCCTTCTGCCCATTGCAGAGTGGGGGCTACTACAGAGAAGCCCTGGTGTCTCATCCACATCCTATGTGCCTTGCAAGGAGAGGGCATCCTCCCCAGAGCTGGTCTACTATAGGTGTCTGTAGATACTGTAGACCAGATGGACTGATTCCATTCTGGCAAGGTACTTCTGATGATACAAGGGGCGTGGTGGCTCAGCGGGTAAGACGCCAGGCTTGTCGATATTCGGAGGTTCGAATCCCTAGCCCCGCGTGACGGAGGGAGCTCCCGCACCAGCCCCAGCTCTTGCCAACCTCGCAATTCGAAAGCATGCAAATGTAAGTAGATGAATAGGTACCACTTCGGTGGGTAGGTAACAGCGTTCCGCGTGCGTCATGCCGGCCACATGACCACAGAAGCGTCTTCGGACAACGCTGGCTCTTCGGCTAACGAACGGAGATGAGCACTGGCCCCTAGAGTCGGACACGGCTGCACAAATGTGCGGGGGGAACCTTTACCTTTTTTTACTTCTGATGGATCCTGTCCTGCTTTGGTAAGGCTTTAAAAGTAACCATCAGCACTTTGAATCAGTGGCCCAGAAACTGTTGATAACCAAACTGAGGCTATTCTGTCCTGGTGGGATGGCCCCACCAGCAATCTAGCCATTGCATTTTGTACCAGCCGCAGCTTCTGAGTTACCTCCCAAGGCTGCCCCACCTAGAGTGGCTTGCAGGAGTTCAGACAGGTGGTAATCTGGGCAGGAGTTGCCATCACCAAGGCACCCCAGTCCACCTAGGGCTGTAGTCTGAACAGAGCCGAAAGAAACACGGGGAACAGGCAACCTCGGAGCATCTCCTGAGTAGAAAGGCGGAGGACATTCCAACTTCACACAACGATCCGGTCTTGCCTCCTCTTCCAACTTCCAGTGGCCCAGGCATGCATTTCTCATCCCAAATAGTGCTAGGCTGGCACTTCAGTCCAAGCTTCTCTAAGTAGGGAAACATCACAGAAAAGGAATATTCCATACTTGCACACAATGCAAGCCTGAAAAACTTCCTTAGCAGACATGCCATGCCATGTTAGCTAACAGGTGTGCTTCTTTCCTTTGACCTGCAGAATCCAGACCCTCTCTGAAACACACACACACACACACACACACACACACACTGCTGGGAGCTGATGTACCCATTCCCTGACTCCTGTAGGACCCAGTCGGTTTGCCATCTGCTGCAGGCTGTGTATCTCTAGGAGTAAACTTCTGTGCTATCTTCAGCCATTCTGCCCCTTTCTGCTACTCTTAGCCTGACCCAGGTTACGCCTCTAGAAAGAACTCTCAAATGTAATGTGAATACATATGCCCCAAGACACACACTGCGAACTCTGACCAAATTAGACCCATGCTTTTTCTGGCTGCTCGATAAACAGCTAGGAGAGAAATCTAAGCCATTTGGTCTTTCATCCCTGGGAGGAATAGGAAGGAGCAAGGAGGGAATGCCAGGATGGGGGGTGGACTCAGCTCTTCATCCCCCACCCCTCCATGAGCGTGCCTAAAATCCCTGCTTTCCCACAATGGGGAACTGATGGTCTGTTTTTGCAAGGGGAAGGGGGGGTTGTGTGTTGCATATGGAACAGTCGGGAGTGTGAAGGGACGGAGGGGGGGGAAGGAGTGTGGACGTGCAGATGAATGAGCAGTCCCAGATGCACCGAGCAATGTGGTCCTGGCACCCCAAAATGGTTGCTCCCTCAATTGAGATCTTCCCATCCCCTACAAACGTGCCTTAGCCACTGCTTTTAAAATGCCATCCTTTCACCACTCTCCAGCTTAAGTCAGGAATATTGCAGAGTAATTAGAGAGCGTTAATGAATAACTGCTTTTTTAAAACAATTTTTAGTATTCGAAGCCAGTCCCAGCTCCCAACAGCCCCCGCTAAGCCCCAAGCCATCCTGGAGTTACTCCCAAATACCCTGACATACATGAAAATACTGTCCCAGATCCCCATAAGAAATTGGGTTTTTTCTCAGCCTTGAAGTCCAAAGGAGCTTGCTTAAAACATACCACCATTCACCATCAGACCCCAGGGCCTCTCTGTAATAAACTGGAGCTTGCTGGCATGGGCTGCAGGTATGACCCCTCTGCATGGAGCTGCAGAAGCAGAAAAGGCGAGGCTTCCACCAAAGAGAAGAGGGATTTGGGGCTTAGGTTCAGACAACAAGGCTAGAGAGCCAGTTTTGTCTAGGGGTTAAGGCAATGGGCTACAAACCAGGAGCCTGAGAGTTCTAGTCCCGCCTTAGGTATGAAAGCCGTCTGGGAGAGTTTGGGCCAGTCCCTGTCAATCAGCCCTAGGAAGGAGCCAATGGCAAACCAGGAGACAGAGAGTTCTAGTCCTGCCTTAGGCATGAAAGCCGGCTGGGTGACCTTGGGCCAGTCCCTGTCTCTCAGCCCTAGGAAGGAGCCAATGGCAAACCAGGAACCTGAGAGTTCTAGTCCCGCCTTCGGCATGAAAGCCGGCTGGGTGACCTTGGGCCAGTCCCTCTCTCTCAGCCCAACTCACCTCACAGGGTTGTTGTTGTGGGGAAAATAGGAGGAGGAAGGAGTATTAGGTATGTTCCCCGCCTTGAGTTATTTTCAAAAATAATAAAGGCGGGGTAGAAAATAAATAAATAAATAAATAATCCGGAGAGAACAGAAACTGACACTACTCGGGTGACATGAAAGCTAACAGGGTTGATGAGAGCCAGAGAGACCCCCAACCCACTTAAACAGCCCAGGCATTTGACTCCTAAAACCATGAAGGCTAACTCAATGCGCTGATCACAATTCAAGCCTGAACTGAAGGTCCCCCTCACCCAGCTCCTGGACTCCAGAAGTGAATCTACTGAAGCCACCTGCTCCACTTTATCCTTTGGGGGAGTGAGAGAGAGAGAGAAAAAGAGGCATCCAGCTTCATTCATTTTAAGGGAAAAATTAGGCGGAAGTTGTTCAGAGAGGTGACATCCATCTGCATCAGCAATCCTGGGAGAGCACTGTAATTATTTTAATCTGGGAGGAGAGACACGGATTAAGGAGGATTGTGAGATGAATCCCCTAAGTGCTTTAGGAAACAGAGGAGAGAGGAAGTCCTAAAGAAGGCAACGGGACTTTGTCATGGCCCCATGGAAAAGCGGCGGGAAAAGAAAAGATGGTTTTAAGATACACAGCACTATAAATCTGGCTGTTTTGCAAAATACAGCTTTTTTTTTAAAACAATTTATAGGATGCAACCTTCAGGCCACTAGTCCATCTAAAATAGGCTGACCATATTTCTGGATGGCAAAACGGGACGGGGTCTTATGTAATATTCCGTATTCATGAAAAAGACAGGGGTCGGCTCCCGCCTGCAAACCCCGCCCCCGGTCTGCACAATTGGCTCCCGCCTGCAAACCCCACCCCCCGCCCCGGCTCGGATCCTCCTTCCGCGCCATTTCCGCTGGGTTTGAAAAACGGGACAAAATTGAGATTTTTATGAAAACGAGACAGTTGAAAAATGCTAAAAAACAGGACGTATGGTCAGCCTAATCTAACACGGCCATGATAACTGTAGAGGGAAGAGGAAATGGCCTTGAAGGACAGGAAGAAGAGGCTGCTACCAAGACACCGGTCAGATAAGAGAGGCTTGAGCCTGGGCCCAGAAAAGTAACTTGAGAAGACATCTCAGACCAGCCCCTCCCTAGTTGACACAAAAATAAAGGGAGGGAGGGGGAAGCACGTTCTGTAATGGGCTGTGAGAATAACCTTGAGGAACAGGAGGAAGAGCCACAACCAAGGCAATGGTGGTCAGATAAGAGAAATCTGGGTCCAAAGCAGAAATGTCATCTGAGAAAACATCTCAGACTTGACTCTCCCTAGTTCACACGAAGATAAAGGGAGGGAGGGGAAAACATATTCAGACTTGCAGGATTCTGGTAGGAGAGCTGTTAATAATAAAAGCAGTACTGACTTACATGGCTTTGGTTTCTTAGTCTGCTCTACCTCGTAGGGCTGACGGTACCATGGACTGGTATCAGTGGTTGCTGCCCTTTCTCCTTGCTACTGGCTTTACCTGTATGTTTGAAGAGGGCAGGGGCAGGGTTTGGCAAAACTCAGGGCAGAGGGGGCCAAAACTCCAGGCCTTGGAAGGTGCCTGACAATGCCAACCTTAGACACTGGTTCTAAAATAAAGGCAAAAAGATACAGGGAGGGGGAACCAACTGACAGCTTCTCATTTTAAATTGTGAGTCCCTACCATTTTTAATAGGACTTCCTTCCTATATCTTTTAAGCATATCACTCCATCTGATGAATGAATCATTATCATTAATCAGATGAACGATCAAATTGATTAGACAGATGCTCTCAAATAATCAGGTAGCAGATACATTTAAGTGGTTGTTGGTAAAGGGGAGGAAAGGGTAGCACTGTGCTTCACGTGGTCACAGCACAGCAGGCACACAGCACACTTACTCCACATTCTACCCTTCTACCTTCTTTGAAAGAATTAACAAATATTATTTCTGATCATGCCCAGAAGATGCATTTCCATGGGGAATTGGCTTCCCTTGCCTTGATGTGCCATCCAATGTGATGCATAGGTTTGAACATCTGCATGCATCAACTTGTATCTAGCATTGCTTCTGGTACTGCTAAGGGGTAGCAAGGTAAAGGTTCCCCCCGCACAGTTGTGCAGTCGTGTCCGACTCTAGGGGCCGGTGCTCATCTCCGTTTCTTAGCCGAAGAGCGAGCGCTGTCCGAAGATGCTTCCACGATCATGTGGCCGGCATGATGCATGCGGAACGCTGTTACCTACCCACCCACCGAAGTGGTACCTATTCATCTACTTGCATTTGCTTGCTTTAGAATTGCTAGGTTGGCAAGAGCTGGGGCTGGTGCGGGAGCTCCCTCCGTCACGCGGGGCTAGGGATTCGAACCTCCGAAGTTGCGACCTTCCGACCGACAAGCCTGGCGTCTTACCCGCTGAGCCACCACGCCCCTCTGCACCACTGCTAAGGGGTATCTGAATCCAAATCTGGATTCTCCTCAAATCTGCAATCTCCTCAGTCCTACAGTAGCAGAAGGGCAGAAATCTCCCCACACAAGCCCATTCCTTCAAAAACCCATCTCACTTCCCAGAAGAGAAGCCAAGGAAGAGAGGCACATGCTTTACGCAAAACAGCCCAGCATCGTTCCATCAAACAAAACCACACAAAAAACCGATGATCCTGCCCGACCATCAGACTCCTCAATTTTTAGGGTTTGGGACTGGGTTTTTTTTGGGGGGGGAGGTGGCTTGTTTTACAAAAACTGTCAGTAAGCATGTACAAGTCTGCATGAATTGTACATGCACCCCACAGCTGCACCAGGCCATAGCACATTCTGAGCCAAACTTGGCTTATTGTGAGAAGCTAGTAATGCAAATGAGGTCTTGCTTCAAATTCAATTTCCTATTTGTGGTCATGTCAGGCTTCCCATGAAACAGGGCCTTTTAACTATTGCCCTAAGCTCTATAGGAAATTGGTATGGCCATAACATGCCATTTATCTTGAAAGTGACTTTTCTGCTTTGGCTATATCAAAGGCTTTAATTGTGTTTATTGGTCTTGCATCTCTCATATTTTTGTATCCAGCTTTTAAATGGAACGGAATGGAGACATTTTTAGACAGCACAGAGCAAGCAATCTCTGCAGAAAACACAACCGGCTCTCTATCTCCTTCCCTAGCTCAACTTCCATGCAATGTCATAAAACCATCGGATGGAAAGGAAATGCCAGCCTCCCCACACCCCTGGCCAGCTCCTCTAAAGCACATTTGTGGAACTGCCACTCTAAGGATTCCATCTTAATCCTTGGTTTTCGTTCCAGATTAAAATCAGTCCAAAGCTTTCTCAAGATTGCTGAACACAGATTAACATCAGCTCTCCAAAACGCTTTCTCCCGGCTTTCCAAGAAGGCACAGCTGAACAGTTGCAGACGAGGCAAGAAGAAACGCAGGAGTGTAGAGTACGTGTGTTCCAACCAGATGAGGCAGTTCTTGGAAATCCATCCAAATCCTAAAGCTGGTACACTGACAGCGTAAATTTATCACATTTATTCACATGTAAGCTCACTTCCCCCATCCTAAACAAGACTTCTGCCCCAATAAACTGATTTTTTAGGACTGCAGCCTCACCTTTTTCCACAATCTGATATATCTCGGATTTTCAAAGTCTCAGTCAAAACCCACCAGATCAGAGCTTTCCAAACTTTTCATGTTGGTGACACACTTTTTAGACATGCATCATTTCACGACACACTCTTACAGCAGGGCATCATTTCGCGACACACTCTTACAGCAGGGCACAAGGCAGGCACTAGGACCTGTGCGGAATCACAGCGTGTCCCAACACACAGTTTGGAAAGCTCTGCACCAGATGGTCCCAACCAACTTTTTTGAAAAGAACCTGCAGGTAAAGGGCTCTCTCAAAACATGCTTTGGCTGGTGCTTCTCATTTTGCCTGGGCAAGCCCAGAGTGGGCACTGATAGAGAAGTCCTGTGATACGCAGATTAAAATTTAATTATTAAAAGTGGTATATTTATTTCTTGCCCAACTGCAACCTCAATGAAATCACCCGTCTTATTCACAGAAGGTCATGGTACCACGAAGTTTGAAAACCACTTCGATATATCCATTGAAAATCAAAGTCCTTTGAAAGGCACCCCAAATATTCAGGTAGCCAAGAAACAAATTGTTCATTTATATTAATGCTAAAGCTTGTGTTTTCTTAGGTCCCTACTTGTGTGAAATGAATGCCAGTTGAGGCAAGATGTGCTAGGCTTTGAAATCAACACGCAAAGGCATTTTGGAAGGCAAGACTTTTGAACAGGTTTTTTACACTCATGCACATGGACTTTTGGACTTCTTCTTGGAATAATAAACACCTGTCTATTAATCCAAGAAATGAGAGTTTCAGAGCAGGTATAATCTTGTTTGGGTGAACTGCGTATGGTATGTATGTAACTTCATGTGGACTGTTTTGTGAATGGTTACTGCTGATGATACAATTGCCATTGCTTGCAGTTTCTGCATTTCGTTTCTCTTGAACCTCACTTGCTGTTTACAACCTGCTTTCCCTCATCCCCAAGCATCACTGCATATATACTTAGAGCTCAAGCAGCTGAGGAAATTAACTACAGCCCACAAAACCTTATGCAGTAATAAACCAGTGGGCACCATAAAAATCTTGTGGTTTTCCCTGTAACAAATATGGCTCCCGTTTCGTGAGATTCTCCTTTCCTAATTTTTAAAAAAGCTTTCAAATCAAAAAAGTGCCGAGCATTTCTTTAGAAGAGGCATATTTCTCCCCACCAAGAACGAAACTGCTGTATCTGATATGGTACCTGCTGTGGCACAGACATGCAACTAAGGAGAGTTTTCCCCACTCAAAACTATTGTTTTATTCATAGGCACATTTATTCAGATTTAATTACAACTCATACAATTAACCGCATCAAGTTTCTTTAACCGAATGATTGCCCTAAATGATAGGTTTGAAATTGAGTTTGTAGTGTATTACTCTAAAGGCTATACAGTATATGCTCCAAACCATGGAACTTGAGAAACTGCAATTCCAATCAAAGAGAAACTGCAACTCCAACGTGAGAAACTGCAATTCGGTTGAAAAGAGCTTCATAGAGTTGTCAGTACCTAGGTTCATATATTGCATCATCAATCCATGGTTAAAACAAACTGGAATATATTGAATCAGCCATCTTGGCTAAGGTCATGCATTGCAATGAACCACAAATCACAGAATTCGGGAATTGCAGCTACCACAATTCCTAGCCCGCCCTGATACATCTGGAGGGCTGGAGGTTGGAAAAGATTAGTCCGAGAAGGAACAACGGTTTCAGGAACAGGAGGAGTTGACTGGTCCATACAATCTGCACCCCACAGAAAGGTATTTACAGAGCAAAATAACTCAACTCAAGGATAGAAGCCTGCCAATTATTCCCAAATGAGTCAACTCAGTTTGACCATAAGATCATCAGTGTGTGTGTGTGTCTGTGTGTGTGTGTTTAATCCATTCAATTGTGTCCAATTCTTGGAGGCTGGAGGCTGCCTGGACAAGTCCCTGCAGTTTTCTTGGCAAGGTTTTTCAGAAGTGGTTTGCCATTGCCTCCTTCCTAGGGCTGAGAGAAAGTGTCTGGCCCAAGGTCACTCAGCTGGCTTTGTGCCTAAGGTGGGTCTAGAACTCACACTCCTGGTTTCTAGCCTGATGCTTTAACCACTACACCAAACTGGCTCTCATTATATACTTGCAGATAAGCCGAGAATTTTAGGTGCCAAAATATACCCCAAAAATTGGGTTCAGCTTATCCGTGGATGGGCTTATCTGCAAGTATATATGGTAATACATTTGAAAAGTACCTACAGTATATATATTCACGGATAAGTCTATCCAACGATAAGCTGACCCTCAAATTTTTAACCAAAATATCATGAAAAACGTGCCACCCACAGGTAAGCGAATTGTGAAAATTAAAACACACAAATGTTTCGAGGGTCTGCTGATCCACAGATGGGCTTATCCACGAGTATATACGGTAACTGATGATGGTGCAAATAGTACCCCTTCCTACCCTGGAGCCAGGCTCAGATGCTGCCTGAGCAAAGGTTTCCTCTACTAATCAGCTGTCTACCTTAAAAGTCCCTGAAAATCTGCATCCCGGCAATTCCTTGCACAAACAGATGGCAAGCTGCTCCAAGAAGGACAGGCCTGCTACTGTTAATTACTTGCGTGCCATCACTGCTAAATGCAGCCACAGCCCTGCCTCAATTCCCAGTGGCCACTATGTCACTCTGGATCCAGCCTTCTCCATCTCCCGATGTGCTCTGCAAGCAAGGGAAAGAGAAAGTTGGGTCGGAGTCCATAGGGATGGGCTTGGTAAGCATCCTCTGTACATAAAATAATTAGCTCTCCTTGCTGACTTCCTAGGTCACTCCATCTTCTCAACCTGGTAGCCTAGAGGAAAGAAAACAATCTTGAAAGAAAAGTGCCAAGCTAGCAATAGACTCTGAACTACAGACGGCAATGTTTGGTCAAGATAATAGGGAAGGCAGAAAACAATTAGGCTCAGCAATTGAAACCAGACAAGAGGGGAGCAATCACTGCTCCAAAGGAGGATGCAATGTGAAAAGTCTTGTGAGTTGGGACCCCTGGGTTCCAATCTACCCAGGAAAGTTGGCTGGCCAAACTGTAACCCTTTCAGCAATCTGTTTTGTCCCAATTAAAACATACTTGCAATAAACAAGACAACATTTTTAAGGGGCGTTTGTCCCACACCACCATGGACTTCATTCTCAAACCTTCCTTTAAAGTCCAGACAGACACAATGTGATCCAGCGGACAAAAGATGAATTCAAACCAGGAAGACTTGGGCTTGACTCCTTGGTCAGCTACAAGCTTCCCCAAATGACCTTGGGCAGTTCCAAGTCTCTTTACTTGGTCATTCCAAGATACTTTGCTGCCTGAGAAGTAGGGCATGATGGCACGCCTCCCCCATTGGGTAAGGTAAAGGTTAAAGGTTCCCCCCGCACATTTGTGCAGTTGTGTCCGACTCTAGGGGCCGGCGCTCATCTCCGTTTGTTAGCCGAAGAGCCAGCGTTGTCCGAAGACGCTTCCACGGTCATGTGGCCGCATGACGCACGCAGAACGCTGTTACCTATTCATCTACTTGCATTTGCATGCTTTCGAATTGCTAGGTTGGCAAGAGCTGGGGCAAGTGCGGGAGCTCACTCCACACGCAGGGCTAGGGATTCGAACCTCCGAACATGCGATCGACAAGCCTGGCGTCTTACCCGCTGAGCCACCACGCCCCCTATCTGATATATACCCCCACTGGGTACACAGAACCAATTCAAACTTATGCTGATCCTGGAGAGGGAACAAGATAATCCACCACACTTGCAAACAGATTACTATCGTAGGGCACACTGGGCAAACTACTTGTTACACCCCGTTCTAGGCTTAAGACCTGAACTGCTAATTGTTTCGCCTGGCACCTACATCTATTCAAACAAATACTGCAATGCAGTGGCACCAGCATGCATCACCTAAGCAGAGTAATAACAGGAACACCTGATTCTCTGCCTGCTCCCTCAGCCAGGGGTCTTTCCCCAAGAGTCCGGCTTGCAACACAACAAGAAATGGCGAATGGGCAGGGCAGACTGAGAGCCCCACCACTGCCAGCTCTGGAGAACAAAATGGTCAACAGGGAAGTCATAAGGACCATTCTCTGATCCTCTCACTGTCTTACCTGAGATACCTGTCTTATTCTACCTGATGGTTAAGGCCAGCTCTTAGAAAGGGCTGGTGGCATATAAATATGACAAAGGCAACCTGCCTATGTCAGAATTGCTATGAAGCAAGAATTTCATCAAAGGAGACCTTTCTAGTACTGCTATAGGCAGGTCTGAGTCATCAAAAGTGATGCCAGAGACTTAAGCCAGTTTAAGTTTTTACTTCTCCACAGAGAATCTTGAGAATATAGTTCTGTGAGGGAGGGTTATACTCTGGGGAGCCATAAGTAAGTATGAGACCCATATATATTTGTAGAGCACATATCTTTTTTATTTTACTTATATAAGATCAGTCTGCCAAGACATTTGATCTAAGGAATAGTCCCTATTTGCCGGGAGAGAGAATCCTATTCTCAAGAATTGGGAGTCTCTGAATAGAATGCGCTGAACTTACATTAGGGAGATCCAAGTTTGAATCCTCACCACACCATGAAGACAGACTTTGAGACAGCAGTTAAAAGACTTCCTTTTAATAGGACCACAGCTTGATTATTGGGCATATGCTTTGCATACAGAAGGTCTAGTCCCCAATATTTTGAGGTAGGGCTGGAAAAAAGCCTTGCCTGCACGCCTGGAGAGCTTCCACCAGTCTGGGCCCATGGCCACGGGCTAGGTGGACCAAGGCTCTGACTCGGACTAAAGCAGCTTTGCAAGTCCCCAGCTACACAGACTGCCTAGTGGACTGCCAAGAGCCCAGAGCACCTGGAGCTCCACTCTGGAAAGAAAGTCACTTAGCACACAACCGAATGGAGGTCAAAGCTGCATGGTTCGCCTTCCAGTTCCAAGACAGAAACAAGGCACCGTGCCCAGAGCCGGGTTCTCTACACCCACTCGCTTGGCTGTCCTAGGAGCCCAATGGCCTCTTTGGCTCCCATCTCTTCATTAATGTTGTCCTTTAATAACTAGATGATGATGGATTGGCAGACCCAGCAAAGCTGACAGCAAATGAACCGGCTCCTGCAATCTGTGGCACGGAAGAAGCTCGCTTATCCCCACAAGGGTAAGCCTTCTTCTTCCAGCATCCGAATCGGCCGAACTTCAGGAGGATCAGCAGCCTGGTCACTTCCATCCTGCTTGGCCATGTCATTTTAGCACAACTGGCACAACACCTTTTCTGTTGCAAGCACATGTGCTTGATGGCATCCATGGACGCTGCCCCAATTCTTACAAAACTGGTCATTCTTTACACCCTCTTTTTGCTGCCTCTCTTCTATGTTGAGGGCGTCGGGGTGAAGATTCCGGTTGCAGGTACTCTATCAAAGACAGACCACTTTGTGGCATTCCAGATGCTGATGAACTAAAACTCCCAGCATCTCTAGAAAGCATGTTTATTTATGCTGTTGTGCTACAACTTCCAACATCCATCTGGACCGCCCACGGGGTGCCTTTCCCAGTACCGGCTCCAGATTGTGTGGGTAGAGTGATCTGGATCTGCAGTGGACCCCAGAGAGAAGGGAAATTCTACCATTCTACCTGTTAGTGCATGAATGAGACTCAAACACCAGGAACAAAGAACATGGAGAACAAGAGAGTGAGAGAAGGCCTCCTTAAGAGTGTGTCTCCCCACTGATCTTCCACTATCATACCCATTTGGGAGCAGAGGAATGGGTAGAGGTAAATTGTGCTGGCATCATTCTTCGCTTTTGGCAAGGTAGATTTCAGGGGTCAGTGTGATGGTGGAGAGGCTGGGGGAGGGGAGGGAAGGGAAGGGAATCATCCCACCTTAACGAACTCCCTATAACTATAACTGAGGCTGGGAAATTCCTCTAACCATTTCCAAGATTTTATGCCCCGCCCATCCCAGAAACATGTCTGTGTCAGACCTGAGATGTCAGCGGGTCCCTGAGTCCCGAGGGGCAAGTGCTTCGTGCTATTCTGGTCCCTGCTTTTCCAGTATGTTCACAGTTCGGCAAGAACCGGGTGGCAGAGCCAGAACAAGTGCGAACACAGCTTGAGGGAGGCTTTCTCTGAAGCAATTCACACCTCATTCATCAGACAGTACAAGAACTGTTCCCAGTCTGGGCCGGCCGCTGGAAGGGACTTGCTTTAATTGGACACCCTACCCCAGAGGGCCCAGGGCAGGCAAGGCTACTTCATGTCAACTGCCTGCTTCATTACAGTGGCAGAGTTCCTAAAACACTCGGGCAAAGCCGGTTCCTGGCGGGAGGACAAACTTATTTAAGGGACGGGAGGTCATGAGTAACATCTACATCCAACTGCCATGCAGGATGGCCCGTACAGGGCGGAAAGGGGAGGTCGAGGTGGGGGAGAGGAGGGCAGACGACGAAATGCTTAGAGACCCAAGCAAAGGAGGGCTAAATTCCTGAAATTAGGAATTTTTCCAAATGGATTGCACAGGCACAGAAGAAGCCATCGTTGTCCGTGGAATTCAAGCCCCCGCTTGGCACAAGAATCCAAATTAAACTCTCTACGGCCGACGGCAGCGAAGACTCAGCTTGAACGCATCCGGCAAAGGGAGCCCATCACCTCTCTGGCTAATTGCCTCCGCCATTAAGCCGCTCTGGCTGGGAGGAAGCGGTTTTCCAACATTCAATCAGAACAGATCAGATAATCACAAAGCCTCAGGTGGGAATTAGTGTTCAACTCACCGAGTTTGTTCCAAAGTCTATTCTATAAAATACCTGCAGGTTTACCACAAAACAGGCTTTTTTTAAAAGACACTATATATAAGAAAAGGCAATATGGAAATTTCAAATGGATTCTCATACCCTTCTAACCACCACAGGTCCACAGAGCCTCTCTCTTTAGCTGGGCTCCAACCTAAGCTGGCCCAGCGATGCCATGGATCTCGGTGTCTCAAGGCGGCAGGGGTCTGGATGGGGGAGAACGGGCTTCAGCTCAACCCTTGCAAGGCTGAGTGGCTCTGGGTTCCAGGGCCTCCAGGTTCTGGGGATCTTCCATCTTTAGCTTTGGATGGGGTTGCACTACCCCAGGTAGGACCTGTGCACTCCGTGGGGGTCCTCCTGGACTCACAGCTCCTCTTTGAGGAACAGGGGGCAGCTGTGGCCAAAAGGGCCTTTGTACAACTTCGTGTTGTGTGCCAGTTGTGCCTGTCCCTGGACCAGGAGGTTCTGCTCACAGTCACTCATGCCTTGGTCACCTCCTGAATGGACTACTGAGATGCGCTTTACATGGGGCTGCCCTTGAAGAGCACCTGGAAGCTGCACCTGGTACATAACGCAGTGATGCAGGCAGTTATGTGCGCTCCTTGATTGGTACATATTTCAGCTCTGCTCTGTGAGCTGCACTGGCTGCCAATGTGCTTCTGGGTTGAATTCAAGGAGCTGGTAAAGTCCATCATAGCATGCGGCTAGGTCAGGGCTTTCCAAACTTTTCCCAACGGCGGCGCGCAAAAACCCAGAAGTGCCGCTGCTGTGGCGGCACGCGAAAACCTAGAAGCACCATGGCGGCGGCGCGTTAAAACCCGGAAGCACCGCCACCATGGGGCTTCCAGGTTTTCGCATGCCACCACACCGCCTTCAGGTTTTCGCACGCCACCGCACCGCTTTCAGATTTTTGTGCGCCGCGGCGGCAGCGGCAGCAGTGTTCTGGTTTGCCGCACGAAAACCCGGAAGCGCTGATGGCCCGCCGCCGCCGCGCGCCATCAGCGCTTCCGGGTTTTCACGCGACACACCTGTTTGGAAAGCTATGGGCTAGGTTATTTGAAGGACCACCTCTCTCCAATTGTGTCAACCTGTCCCATCAGATCTGTCAAGAGAAGCATGCTCCAGGTCCTGTCTATTATGGAGTGCCATCTGGCAGGACCCAGGAAGAGAGCCTTTTCTGTCATGGTGCCTGCCTTTTGGAACATCATCCCCCCAGAGATTTGATTGGTCCGATCCTGGGGGCCTTCCGTATTTTGAAGACGTGGCTGTGTCACTGGCCTAGGGGGTTAGAATATGCGACAGGGCCCGTGGGTGGTTGTGTTGACGGTTCAGATCTTTTACCTCAGCTGTCATTTACATATTTATTGGGGTGTTGTATGTTTTGAACTGCTGTTCACCGCCCAGAGTCATAACACTGAGATAGACAGCCATATAAATTAAAATAAATACAAATAAGCTGTATTTTGCTTAACCAACTACACACCCTAGTTCAGGGTTTCTCAACCAGGGTTCCGTGAGAGGTCACTAGGGGTTCCCTGGGAGATCACAATTTATTAAAAAAATTATTTCAAATTCGGGCAACTTTACATTAAAGAGGTAAGTTTCATTCTTTATTTTCAGTTTAAGAACACTGTTAAGGCATATATACAGGCCTACCCATGAAACAAATATAATAATTTTCTAACTTCTGGCCTATATCTGAGCCTGAATGTGCAGGGGTTCCCGGAGGCCTGAAAAATATTTCAACGGTTCCTCCAGGGTCAAAAGGTTGAGAAAGGCTGCCCTAGTTTATAACCAGACCCACACAAAAAACAACAGGGTTTAATTGCAGAATGCTGGAATTTAGAGAAATGTTAGCTGGCTACCTACAAGTTCACAATGTCGTGATTATACAGAACATCTTAGAAATGTGTGGCCAAAGGCTTCTGGAGATTTAGCACAAGGGGCATCAAATGTCTGCTTGTTTCCTTTTAATTTTGCAGCAAAACAGAGGGTAAAAAAATCTTCTACTGCATATACAGGTAGTCCTTGCTTAATGACCACAATTGGGACCAGAATTTTGGTTGCTAAGCGAAATGGTCATTAAGCAAATCCGACCCAATTTTACGAGTTTTTTGTGGCAGTTGTTAAGCGAACCACGTGGTCATTAAGCGAATCGCGTGGTTCCCCATTGATTTTGCTTGCCAGAAGCCGTCTGGGAAGGTTGAAAATGGCGATCACACGACCACGGGACGCTGCAATGGTCATAAAAGCGAACCGGTTGCCAAGCGCCCAAACTGTGATCGTGCGACCACGGGGACGCTGTGACAGTCGTAAGTGTGAGGACCAGTCATAAGTTGGGTTTTTCAGCACCGTCGTAAGTCCAAACCATCACTAAACGAATAGTTGTTAAGCAAGGACTACCTGTAGGCTATTCCTGCCATTTCCCAAGCAGGAGTTAAGATATGAGAGAACTACTGTAAGGGAATAGTTTCAGTTGGAAAAACATCTGTGGAAATCAACACATAAAGATGCAGGGACAGCTAAACCCTTAACCTTTACAGCCAGGTAGCCAGAGGCTGCTTGCTATCTCATCTGCAGTTGAGTAGGCCAATTGCTATTAAGCAGTTCACCGCACTCTTCCCCCACCCCATCACTCCTCTGGGAAAAAAAATATAGATATAAAGCCTACCCAAACCTCAAATGCCAGGAGAAGAAATGATTATGCAGAATGAAATACATGTGCATCGCCTTAATTAACTTGCATAATTAGTTCTGACTGTATCTTTGACACCGACGCTGGAACTGGGGAAGGGAGGCGTCTAAGCAAAATGCGCGTCTGTAGCCACGACGCGACTCAGTTCAGCCGAAAAGAGGAAAGTTTTCTGGGGTGGCGGGTCAAAATTCAGCCTCCTTTGCCGCGCGCCTCCTTCCCACCCCGGCCGTCCTCCCCGGATAGGTGACCTTGCGCGCGCCCACTTGCGCGCGCCCGCCCCGCGCTCCGCCCCGCGCGGTTCTAGCCCGTTCTGAGCGGGGGCTTTATTATTTTCTGAATGGAAGGCGAGGAGTGAGCTGCATGCTAAGAGAGCCGCGCCGGCGCCTCCCCGCCGCTCGCTTCTGCTGGGTCCTGCCGCCCCGCCGCTCCTGATCGCGGGAGCAGCCCGGCTTAGAAATGCGGCTCGCCCGCGAAAAGACCGGATGTTGTCGCTTCCCAGCCGGGGAAAAGAAACGCCTGCGGTGCAGGGATGGGAGGCGCAGGGGTTTTGCTGACCTGGGGGAGGGGGTATCGGTGAAGGGGGTAAAGGGAGGCGCAGTTCCTAAGGGACCGCGTTCACTGCCAGCGTTCACACACACCTAACCCCGTGTTGGGATGGGAAGCCAGCAAGGTGCTGCTTCTAACACTCGGTGCCAACTTTCATCCAAGGGGCTCGAGTTCTCTCCCCCAAACCGTCTCAAATTTCCTACAACACGCCTGCGAGGTAGATTCAGCAGAAAGAAAGAGGCAGTTATCCAACGAATTCCCTGATTTGGCAAGCCTAGTGCAAACCCTGTCTTGGAGCTCAGGAATGTCACTTCAGTTCATAACCCAGCCAGGGCTTACACCACAGCTTTCCAAACTTTTCATGTTGGTGACACACTTTTTAGACATGCATCATTTCGCGACACACTCTTACAGCAGGGCACAAGGCAGGCACTGGGACCTGCGCGGAATCACAGCAGGTGTGGAGGCAGCCAGGCACAAGGCAGGCACTAGGACCTGCGTGGAATCCTGGCAGGGCTCGGAGGCAGCAGCAGCCACGACACACCCAGACACTGCAGCTGACACACTAATGTGTCCCGACAAACAGTTTGGAAAGCTCTGGCTTACACCTTCCTCTGAAAGGCATCTATCTGGCCTCCCCGAGAATGAGCAGACCTCTGCCTACACCCCACCCCGAATTCTGGTGCCCCAGGAGTCCCCAGGCTGCTCATGGAAACCAGTCTGTGTTCACACGCAGCACTAAGACACCACTGCCTTGTTATGACCCTGGTGTGTCAAACAGCCACACCAGCCTGATTCATACATACACCCAGGCGATAAATCAGAGTTTATGCATGCACAAGGGCTGATCCACACATTGGGCTTAGCTAAAACCCAAAATAGACAGTCTGGCCAGGCGCAAAAGGTGGATCCAACTTTTGCGTCCAAAACGGGGACCAATGGAAACCTTGGTTAAAGAGTAGCATGCTAATCGTGTACAACAAAGCCCATGAAGCTGGTGGAAAAATGCCTAGCACGCAAAGGGGTTCAGGGCTAAAAGGATGGCTTTCTCCTGCCCCTCCCTCCCTAATTTATTTCACAAAGGGAACCACTGACTTTGCCTTCACTGCTTTGGCCCCGCCCAACTGATTTCAAACCAAGACCTTTGATTTGAGACAGAGCTTGCTGATTTCTGGACCATTTTTGTGCAAAGCAGCAGCAGCAGCTGGCCCGATCAGAGGAGCAGTTTGCAATCCCAGTGCCATCAGGCGCGATCCTGGTTCTACAGCACAAAGCCCTCCTGCCTTGCATAAACAGACTCAGCTTGGCAGCATGCAAGCAAGGTGCAACCCCCCCCCCTTGGCCGGTGCACAGGGGGGAATCACCAAAGTATCTAAGAATGAGATCCTCTGCCAAACTCTCTTAGCATTCGCCCTGTGGAGGAAAACGCCCCAGAGGCTTTTCCCTGGGTCTCAAACTAAATTAAAATTGACAGATTCTGATTTCTTTTAAAGAGAGACCTGCGCTGTATGATGCTGAAAGTACGAGCTGTTTTAAGGAGCCAAAAAGGGGCTTTGCACAGATGAGGGGCGATGAACTATCTCCTCTATACACAAACACACACACACTCCTACAAATCTGTTCCTTCACCCAGAAGCTTTTCTCCCAGTCTGTAACTGAATGGAGAGCAATCCTGATCAAGAGACTTTCCAAAGATAAGCTTTGGCTCCACTTTATACAAGATTGCAGCAGCTGCAGGTGTGAAGGCTCCAGATGTTTATTTTCCACCCAATGCAATTTGGGCCTCGGTTTGGAAGAAAGTGGATTAAATGCACAACCACACTGCCCGACTGGGGTTATGACCAGAAGCCGTCTCCTTAAAAGATAAGACTTGGGAATCTAGATCTAACCCAATAGCCACCAATTCCCTGTTTCAAGATCCCTTCCTTCATCCTAAAACAGAACTAGCTGTCTCAGCAAACAGCAGCTATCTTCCCCCCTCCCCCCATGACTTGCAAGATGCAAGCAAACTCATGAAACAGACCTATGCGTTGTAAACCTAATCTTTGGGCTCAGTCTGGCCAGCAGATCTCCAGTTTTCACCTGCTCTTTTAAAATCAAGTTCCCATCCTCCATTTGTCCAAAACGAAGGTAGCAAAGTGCTATCTTCCCCCTCCCCCACCCCTGTGACTTAGCAGGGTGCAAACAAACTGCTTTCCACTAACCCCGTACAGTTTAAATCAACCCCTCCTAGCACACACAGATACACACAAAAACCAATCAAGAAACAAGTACACACGCACAAAGAAATTGCCATTTGACGCTAAATCCCTCCGTGATTGCCAAATTGCAGATCGCTCTTTTGAATTCACCATCTGCAACTGGCAATGTGCTTTTTCCAAACTAGGATGGAAACGTCATTGACTGCAGGCCTCTTGCTCCCCAAGGCAAGTTGTCTTTCTGTGTTTCAAAGGGGCAGCAAAACCCTAGGCGAGTGCTTCTCTACCGTAGCAACTTGAAGACGTCTGGACTTCAACTCCCAGAACTCCCCACCCAGCATGCCTGGCTGGGGAATTCTGGGAGTTGAACTCCAGACATCTTCAAGTGGTCCAGGTTGAGAAACACCGTCATTGGTTAGGATGTCATTAAAAAAATTGCCCCCAATAAACCAGAAACAATCCCTCACACCTTCAAAAGCAGAAAGAATTCTGTCTTTGCCCATCAACCCGAGAGCAGAAATCTGGAAAAGGGCTATGGAGAATGAAGTACAAGCGAAGGCCTGATTCCAGTTCTAAATCTCCCAGGGTTGCATTCTTAGCAAAATTAAGCCCAGCACAGACTTTTTCCCAAGCAAACTATTGCATGCCAATCCACTGTGCAAAGGGCTGGGGGACGGGGAGATAACAGAGACCCGTATCTAAGGTCCCAAAGCTGCCTGTAACCTTCCCCACCACTAAGGGGACTGTAAAAAGGGTGATACCAGATGGTAGCTACATTATTAAATCCACCATTGGAATGGGGCTATATTTGCTACATTTCATTCTAAACTGAATGAAATTCAATCACATTTTTGTTTTTGTTTTTTCATGACCCACCCACTACATTTTGGCCAAGGGCACCCTTTGCAGTAGAAGAGGCTATACAACTACAGGTAGTCCTTGACTTACGACCATTCGTTTAGCGACCGTTCGAAGTTACAACGGCGCTGAAAAAAGTGACTTACGACTGGTCCTTGCACTTATGAACATTGCAGCGTCTCTGCGGTCACGTGATCAAAATTCAGGCGTGTGGCAACCAGTATGTATTTACGATGGTTGCAGCATCCTAGGGTCACGTGACCGCCATTTGCAACCTTCCAAGCCGGCTTCCGACAAGCAAAGACAATGGATTCGCTTAATGACATGATTCACTTAATGACTGCAGCAAAAAAGGTCATAAAATCAGGTGTGATTCACTTAACAACTGCCTCACTTAGCGACAAAAGTTCCAGTCCCAATTGTGGCCATAAGTTGAGGACTACCTATAGACAACTCCTAGATAGAGGAGGCAGACATGTACACACTCTTTCTCTCTGTCTCTCCCCCCACATCATGACAAACAATAAATACTGTGACACCAGGAGTTCAAATCGGCAAGTCCAGATGTGCTGGACTTCGAATCCCAAGCAACCTGAGCCAGTGCTGAGCAAGTTGAAGGTGGGCACAGAATTTGCTTTCCTTCTGCACGCCAGAATACGCATACATCTTGGGCAAGAACCCTTTGGTTAGGTCTGGTCCCCAGGCTTGGCCACGTGACTGTTTCCTTCCATTTAGCTGTGGAACGGCAACAATCAGTGCACTGTGTACAACCACCACTAATTCAGAGGACTCAGCACTCCACATTCCTCAAGATGCTATTTTTCAAGAGACTGAGCAATTAATTTGGAGGGATCCCATTTAAAAAAAATGTGGATCAAGCTTTTCAAGAGATAGATGGAGTGCTGTCAAAACTCACCCTGTCTTCTGTGGGATTCTGCAAAATGTGAATGTTTAGAAAGCTCTGCTTCTAGGTGTTCTACAGGTACTCTGTCTTTCTCTTCATTTCTCTCTTTAAAAAACTTTTACCTGTTTAAAAGGGGAGAGGGGTCTGCCAGCCAGAGGTAGCCTGCATTTCCCTCACTCTGACATCGATTTATGTATTATTATGAATATAATAAAGCTAATGCAGAGTGAGGAAAAGGCAAACTATGCCTTCTTCAGGGTATCTTTCTGGCACCTGGCATGTTCCAAACTAGTGCTAGATTTGAGTTCTAGGAAAAGTTAGCCTAGTGGAGGATTTGTTTCTCTTCCACCAAATATTCCACCCTTGCTATTACCAAAAAGGGCAAGGGCAAGCAGGATGCAAGAGGAAAACACTTGCTGCATTCTAGTCAGTTATTTTATGCATTTTTTTAAAAAAAAAAAAAGCAAGAAAGCTCTTGCAACAATTAATTCTGGCATCAAACGGAGGAAGTGTTTTGTAAGCACATTTGCATAAAAGGGCTCATTTGCTGCCTCAACTCCCTCTTTTTGCAGGAGTGGTGTTTGTCTCTCTCTCTCTCTCTTACACACACACACACACACAGAGAGAGAATTCTCTTTGGATACACGCCTGGGAGTGTGCTCCCTCACTGGGGGGTCTCATGCACTGACTGGGTGCTTTAATGTGCATATTAATGACAATTACAGGAAAAAGGGAGAGAGACAAACTCCTTTTCCACACAAACCAAACTGCAACCCCAACACAATCCTCAATTGTGGTTCTCAATTTCACAGGTATTTCTTTCTTCAACTTACAGCCCCACCAGGGAAATCCCAGCCCACTTTTCAGAGTTCCAGTGCTCCCTGGAACCGGAATGAAAGTTTCAAAAGCCCAGAGCATTGCTCATTTTAAGGAACTTTAGCTACCCCAGGCCCTTTATTTTGGAGTTACTGTCCCTTAAACCAGAAGCTCATAAATCTATATAGAACATATACAGGATGCTCCTTCGATTCTTTTCTCCTCTCAGGGCTATGTAAAAAAATAACTGCCATCTTTTACAGTTTTTCAAACTCTGCTTTTCCAGAGAGTCTTTTATTTTGAAAATATTCAACTGAAAAGCCCGGTTGCCCGGGGACTTTTAATTTTAAGGGACTGTCCTTGGGAAAGAAAGACAGAAAGAGAGGAGGGGAGGGGAGATGAGAGGAGAAGCAGACTAGATCGCTTGCTTTGCAAAAATAAATGGAAATGCAAGATGTAGCACTTTTAAGCATGTGCAGAGTGTCTTTTCCTGACAAGCAAACTCATGCACCTGGCAAGCCCCAATGCTTTGTGCAAACAGAAGGGCTGCAGACCTCTTCTTCCAAACCAGAGGACCCCAGGAGTCTATATTTACTGTTGCCATCCATCAGGGCTGATTTGAAGACATTTTCCTGTCATTCTCCTGTTCCCGGTGCCCACACCCCTATTCCAGTTCTGCTGCCTGAAGGATGAGTAAAGTAGGAAAAGGAAGGAGCGGCGAGGAGGAGGGAGGGGGGGAGGGAGGGGACGGAAACACACCCTCCCCTCACTGACCTAGAAAGTAGATTTAGTCCAGCTATTGATTAAAGCAGAATGCAATTACCCAGTGCATGGACCTGCTGCCTCTGATAAGGAACAGAAGAGAGTTCGTAGCAAAGTCACAAAATTAAAGTCAAGACCAGTTCTATTTTCTTTGCAACCAGATTCTTCCCCCTCCTCTCCACCCCTATCACAGGCACTTTCTGCTACCACTTCCCCTTCTGGCTGAGCATCACTCCCCTCATGCGCCTGCCCATCCGACAGGAACCATATCTTGCATCTCGGCCGAGCAAACCCTTTCGTTCAGCAGCCAGAGCTTCTGCCTTTCAAATGTCCTTCTCTGCCTCAAAACTTGTGGGCTTCTCTTTCTCTCTCTCTCTCTCTCTCTCTCTCTCTCTCTCACTCAATCTCTCTCTCTCTCTCTCTCTCTCCTCCAGTTACTAAAAAAGCTTCTGCCCCTTTTTTTTAAATCAAGCAATGAGAGACAGCAAAAGAACGTCCGCCAATTTTATTTTGAGCCACTCGTCCATGTACATACACAGTATTCACACTTTACTGCTGCCTTTCCAACCAAACTGAAAAAGAAAAGCCAAGCCTGAAGCCCTAGCTTATTAAAAAAAAAATCAGGTTTTTAGGTTTGCCCTGATGATAAAAAGTGTCAGCAAAAGCAGAATTGAAAATCAGGCTGAAATTGAACTAGAAATCTGCAAGACCGCTCGGTGCTGTGGGAGGGAGAATCAAACTCTAACCTACTGAAAAGACTATATATGAAAAACGGTGGCTTTTCTCACTCAATCAACAATTTTGGGTTTTTCCCCCAAAAAAGGCTTGCACCACACAGTCCACATTTACTGGTGACGAGTCTCCCAGAGATTTAATAGGCTTATCCCAAAATGGTGCATTTATTTAATAAAATGCACACATATCTTTAATAAGAACATTTTATAGTTTGGGTTCATTTCCCCAAATATGTGTTTCATCACAGAGCACAGGTCCCTACTAAGAACATTGCATAAGGAGTTCTGGAAAATACCAAACCTTGTTTGAAACGCATGCACAAAACTGTTCAAGAAAAGTTGGACTTAACATTCACCATCTTTTTATTTCCTGGTCCTTTCAGTTGAAGAACAAGCTGGAATGGCTGAGAGGCTGTCTGAACACACTCTTTCGCCGTCCCTGCCCATTTTTATATGGTGATGAAATAAACCAATTACCCAATTTGAAAAGTACCTAACCAGCTCATAGAAGCTAGGAAGGAGAGCGTGTAAAGGTCACACGCACACGCTTGCAAACACAGGACCCTACTTCAAGCCCCATTTGCCTTATGCCACCCGCAATTCCTCATCCAAGCCATTTGCTGGCCTGCTTTATAATTGCATCCTTGAGCAGTGAAGGACAGAGGTGGACAGCTTGCAAGAAAAGATCGCAGCAGCAGCGGAAGAGGCACACCTGACAGGCTTGCAGACCCCATGCTGTGCTGGAACTTCTGCCTGAACAGAAGCTGACCTCTCCAAAGAGAAATTGATTGATTGATTGAGATGCCAGCCACTTACTCGTATAAAGTTCAGCACTTTTCTCTGTGAACTGCAAAGAGAAGGGAATGTAAAGCTCGGAATTCTGACCTTTTCAATGAATCCCACCCACTGCAAGGTGGAAGGAGATGAAAGGCCTTTTCCCCGGCTCAGCTCACAGTCAGACAGATCTACAAGGCCATTAAACTGAAACACTTAAAACTGGAATCAAAGGAACATCCTGGTGCTTAAATTCAAATCGACCAGGCTACTCATCAGACTGAAATGTCCCTTGCCTTCTTTTTTTTTTCTTTCCCCCAATCTTACTTTCCCCGGCTTTGTTCTCTTCCCGTCACCCCCCCTCCCCCCTGCTTGCTGCATCAGATGGGAATTGACGGATACCCAGGATTGGGGGGGGGGTGATTTGGAAACGCCATTTTTACTTGTACTTGCTCTTGTAATTCTCCCCACTGATCAGAGCAAAATTCAGGACGGTTTGTTTGGAGAGGGGGGTCGAGCGGCCAAGCCACCTTATGGCCCTGCAGAGGTGGGGGAAAGGAAAAATGTGACGAAGGTGGATTCACTTAGAAGTCGGTGGGAATTGAGTCTGGCAACCCCACATGCCTTTCCTTCTACAATACAACTCGTGGCGCCGGCTGCGATAGAAAAATGAGGGCAAAAGAGAAAGAAGGAAAGGGGGGGGGGGAATGATGTAGCTATTTAGATGCCTTTTTTTAGAACCGCGATCCATTTGAGCGCGAGCGCTGAGCAATTAGACGCGGCACCAATGAACAAAAGGAAGCGACCACCAGCCAAGATGCTTCAGGAATTGTGAGGTCTCCCCTCCGCAATAGGCTCAAGCAGGAAGGAATCTAGACGCCCCCTCATCCAATTTAGGAGTTGAAAGGGCACCAGTGAACAACCTCTAGGCTGCTGCCAGTGCCCCCTCCCCTCCCGGGCATCATCTGGCGGACGAGCTACGGAGAGGACCAAAATAGGCACCGTAACCTACCCACGGCTCGCCGGACAAAGTGGGAATGGGACACACACGCGCGCGCACACACACAAGCAGGCACGCAGAAACACACTCCGTCTAACAAAGCCTCGCCGGCAGCGCGGTCCCTGCGGCGCCCCAGCTAAGGGGCGGGCGGGCGCTCTCTCATTGTTCCCCTCCCCACCTCCAGCCCCGCAGCCCTTCGCTGCTGCAGCGGGCGCGGGGAGTACGAGGGTCACCCAATGCGGGCAGAAGGGTGCCGGGGGCGGGGGGAGCGCGAGCTCGCCCCTTCTCGGCCAGGGCCGTGGCCCCGGGAGGAGGGCACGCTCAGTCCATCCGCGGTCACTGCTCGGCCGGGGGGGCAGAGGCGAGGCGAGCCATGCCGGCGGGCAAGCGGGCGGGCCGGGGAGCCCCCTTCGCTCCCGACCGCAGGTGGGTCTGGCTCGGCTCTGCCTCGCTCCCGGCTCCTCCGCCGCGCGCCGCCGGCTCGCCTTCTCCAGGAGCGCCCGGCAGCCGTAGAGGACAAGCGGCGAGGTTAGAAGGGAAGCCGCGCGAGCCACCCGGGGAGGAGGGAAGGCAGAAGGGGAGGGCGAGCGACCAGAGGCCGGCTCTCCGCCGGGCCGCCGCCGCGCTTACCTCGGCCAGCCACGCACAGCAACAAAATCCCCGCCGCGGCCGCCAAAGGCGAGTGCCTGAAGCTCCGCGCCGATCGCATCCTGCCGCGCTCGCTTCTGCCGCCTCGCGCTCCCCTCTCGCCGGCTCCGCACCTGCACTCCAGCTCCCCCGGCGTTAATCTATGCTAATGAGATGCGAGCGGGGGGCCGGCCGGCGGGGCCGGGGGGCGGGGCCTGCCGAAAGAAGGGGGAGGCAACTGTTTACAACTCCCATGCGGGAGAGGGAGGGCGGGGGAGGAGGAAGCGGGGCCCGAAGGGAGGGGCTTTAAAGGCGCCGGGGAGGTCGGCTTCCCCCCCTTCGAAGCGGGAGGGGGCACCGCTGGCGTTGGCACCCGGCCTGGCAGTTATGGGAACTTTCTTTTTCTTTTTTTTATGAAAATAGTTTGGGCTTTGAGAACCCCAGCCCAGTCAGGGCCATCCCCAAACAGCTATCAATCCCAAGAAATCAGCCTAAAACAGCAATCTTCTTATAACTTACGGTATTGTATTATTATTATTATTATTATTATTATTATTATTATTATTATTATTATATTTTATTATATTTTATTTTATTTTATTTTATTTTATTTTATTATTATTTACTATGCTACTCTATTGCTAAATTAATATTCGTGTTATGTTCGAGGTTGCAGATCACAAGGAAGATGAGCAGTAAAGTACATTAACGATGTTAAAAAAAGGTAAAACACACACTGAAAAGCAGTGCATATTTCAGATTACGTAGAGGAAGAAGCTCCTGGGGACAGGCTTTCGGGATTTCCAGACATGTAATTCTTGATGAGGTGTCTTTTTTTATTAAAAAAAAGTTTTTCCCTGACAAAATGCAAAGCTAATGGCTTTTTCATTCACTCTCACATCCCTGCTAGGTAACTAAGCCCTAACAATGGATTGGGCTCTATTTTTACACGTAGGAACTCTAGAAATGGCACCTTGAATGTGCAGCTCTTAACAATCCATCAGCTAAGCTTGAGAGCAAAGTTACACTCTCCACCCTATTTTTCAAATGAGGAAAAATTATTCTCCCATTTAGTCAGATACTTACTGGCTCCTGCTTTGGAGCCACATCCAGATAGTTTTAGAGAAAAGTTGTGTACTAGGGGTTGGATTTCCAGATCATATCTATTCCTCTTTTTTTAAAAAAAAATCAGCATTCTCCCTACAAAAAAGAGGACAATTAAAACAGTCCATAACAACTTCACCTTATCGTCTTACTTTTATTCTTTTTCATTTCTTCTTACAATACTTTTCTTTAAATATGAAAGCTACTCTGAACACTATTTGTTTTACTTTCTGACTGCGCAAAGGGGGGCTATACTCTAACCTGGTTTATCCATTAAGCCACAATGTGGATTTTTTGGCTTTATATATTACTTACTCCTTGCACACAGCTTTTGCCCTAGTGTGTTGTGCAAACTCAGTCATTTTAAATCCTGGTTGTTGGGGTTTCGCCTGTTTTGGAGTTCCAGACAACTGTAACTAATTCAACAAACCATAGTTAAAACACTCTACAAGCCTGAGTTATTTTAGTTTATAAAGCCAGATTGTTTAAACTGGGGTAGGCAACTTCAAAACAACACAACACAACACAGTAGTTCTTTAGATATTTTGCCACCTCAATAATTCCCAACCAGTAGTCAGAATTAGGGGAGTTATTCAAAATATCTGGAGGGTCTCAGTTTAAAATAAATAATATAAATCTAAACGAAATGCTGAATTCTCCTTGCTGGATGTGACTGGACAGCTGTCTGCTGAGGATGCTTTCATGCATATTCCCATAGAGCAGAGCTTGCCAAACTGTGTGTCGTGACACACAGCTGCAGTGTCTGGGTGTGTCTGGCTGCTGCTGCCTCCAAGCCCTGCCAGGATTCCGCGCAGGTCCTAGTGCCTGCCTTGTGCCTTGCTGCCTCCAAACCTGCTGTGATTCCGTGTAGGTCCTAGTGCCTGCCTTGTGCCCTGCTGTAAGAGTGTGTCGCGAAATGATGCATGTCTAAAAAGTGTGTCACCAACATGAAAAGTTTGGAAAGCTCTGCCGTAGGGGGTTGGATTCGGCAGCAAACCTCAGCAAACCTTTTAATTCTCAGATTCTAGGAAAGGAGAGATAATTGTCATTGTTTGACAATATTCCCAAACCTGCCTTAGCAGATAGTCTCATCGTACCGAAGAGGAAGATTGTCCTCCTTTTTTGCACCATGTGTTCATGGTTGCTTTGCAGAATTCCTCTAGAGATGTAACCGCTATGAATTAGATGCTTACAATACTCTTTAAGCATCCTTGTAACAATGGACATTGCAAAATGAACATTCACAGGTGGAAGGAAGACTGTTTAAGAGCTGGTCAGGACATAGTATTACTCTGGATTTCAACTTGGAGAACTATGATCTTATGTGTATGGTTGGATTTCACTGTGTTTATGCACAAGGGACAAAAGCTTCCATCTTATCAGTAGGAAAAGCTACCTGGATTTGTATACAAAAGCTGCACAATATCTATAAACCACAGTCAATCTTCTGGGCCAAGAGAATAATGCTCCCTTAACCATCAAAGGCTAGGATTTTACTATTTTCGATCATTAGGCAAAAAACATTTAATGCTTCCACAATAAAAGCTCTTCCTCTCGGTTGTTAAACGTTATTGCAGCTTTGAAGGAAGCTGGTTACGAGCTCAGGCATAATCTATGGAAAATACCACCTTTCTTTTGCACCAGGTGACTGGATAGACTTCAGGCAAGGAGATTACATCTATGATTCCAAATAAAAGACAGTGGGACGGTCCCTTACTCTTTTTTTTAAGCGGGCCCAGATCAGGGGCATCAAATATTTTTAAGAAGACCTAAAACAGTTACTAGTACAAACAAATTTAGGGCACATGTGGCTTTGATCAGCACTGTTGACCTATGATGACACATAGGATATACATCACCCCCTATTTGGGCAATGTAACTGATTTCCTTCTAACTTGATTACAATTCTGCTCCAATCACAGATCATCTGTTTTGTGGTTTGCAACACTGGAGCTCCTCAAGGCTTGTTGTTCATTCGTTCAGTCGCTTCCGACTCTTCGTGACTTCACGGACCAGCCCACGCCAGAGCTTCCTGTCGGCCGTCGCTATCCCCAGCTCCCCCAAGGTCGAGTCGGTCACCTCCAGAATATCATCAATCCATCTTGCCCTTGGTCGGCCCCTCTTCCTTTTGCCTTCCACTTTCCCCAGCATCAGCATCTTCTCCAGGGTATCCTGTCTTCTCATTATGTGGCCAAAGTACTTCAGTTATGAAAAACTTTCAGTTTTTCCTCAAGGCTGGCATGGGCTATTTCCCCATTGGGGAGAACTTTAAAAAGGGGACAAGATTTCAATCACTCAGTTCATCTTGACACTTTTGACCCACTCCTGTGGATTCCCCCACATCAAACCCTTGCTTAACCCCCACTCCCCGTTTGGGCTCAATATTACTTTCTCTCCCTACACACACCCATGTAGAGGCCCTACAGTGCAGTCTACAGTCATGGTTGTATCTATCAGAAAAAGCACCAGGCTGTAAAACCAGTTTCATGCCATCCAGGCAGCTTTCAGTGGGGACTTGGATGTAACAAAAATGACATCCCTAATAATGGCTCAGATTTAGGGGGAAATGGCCAGAAAAATACACATAGCTATACTGAAAATGCCAGAGAGGAAGCAGGCAATTTTTCCCCCTTTCTTTGCAAAGAAAGCACATGAGAGGTGATTTGTAGCTGTTGTAGCTCTAGAAGCAGGACAATGACTGGATGATGACTTTTGCACTCTTCGGTTGCTCAGCTGGAGGGAGCGTTGTGGCCCATGGTGTTCTCTGCCTGTTCCCGGCATTTGAAGATCACAGAAATAAAGATGATCCCACAGTCAATTCTAATACACCTTGAAGGAATTGGGATTGAAAATCACGCCATCTGGAAGTGTCTTCATTAGATGAACGAGCCAAATTAATACAGGATAGCTGGAGGGAAATACTCCATGTTCAAATCCATCGAGGGTTCCCATTACCAAATGCCAGGCTAGCTAATACCTCCAGTGCTTCCAAGAACCTCAGATTTAAGCTTTGGCAAGCCTCCATGTGTGAGTTCCTAAGTTGCAGGCGACTAAAGATCTCTCTAAGCCAAGCTTCTGTTTCCAAACTGACCCCACCACAGTAGCCAAGAAGGCCCCTTTGGAAGAACTGAGAAGGAACAAGAAAGCCAAAATAAGCAGGTAACTCTTGGTTCTGCTGGCCCCCATTCAGCATATACAGTCTCTCAAGGAGAAGGGATGGATAGAGCCATCAAACATCCTTTGTGTGTGTGTTCGTTTAAGAGCCACAACCTGCTGCAGAAAGAGAGAACTACAGAGTCGATTGGCTGCAAATCTAGCTCCAGAGTGTGGTTGTGGCATGGAACAAATCTGGAACTACTGGATGCTCTGAGATCAGCCACACACACAAAAAAGTGGGGGGGGGGGGAGAATAGCATGCAGCGCACGCAGCCAAGGACATTCCTCTACACCAGTGTAGATTAAAGTTACCAAGGTTGAGAAACACTGCTCTACACCATAACTGGGCTTGTTTGGTTTTGTTGTGTGAAGCCAGCCAACTGTGAATGGCTTTTGCAAACAATTATTTAGACAGAGATTTTGCTTCTATCTGTGCTCCTGCCCTCTGAAGATGCTGGCCACAGATGCTGGCGAAACGTTAGGAACCACAACTTCCAGAACACGGCCACACAGCCCGGAAGACCCACAACAGCCAATTATTTAGAGCCCAATCAGACTGAGGCACCGTATACATTTCATAAACCAATAAAAAAATAAAGCACACCAGGATTCAGCCACTATGAAGCACTAGGAGAGAAGGAAGAACAAAGGTAGAGTGAATCACAAGCGCCAGGCCTGGAAAGTCAAGTTTGTGATACCAGGACTTCAAGACGCAAACCCATGTAAATTTTTCAGAGGAAGGCTATTTCTTGCTTTGAGGTCATTAATCAACCTGACTTAAGGTACCAGTTTCCTAGTGCTTAATGAAGGGGGGAAGGTTTCTAATTGTCAAATAATTTTGCCCAATCATTCTTTTCTCTCATTTCCCATTATTAATTATATCAGCTGTGCAGAAGATGAGGATTGGGAGGACAAAATGGGCCCCCAAATTGAGATACTAGATTAATTCGAATAACCACGTTCAGTTATGCACTCTGCCCTATTTTGAAACCAAACAAGGGGCATTATTATCACAACAACTATTAAGGAACAGTTCCAAAGGATTTGAATGCCAGATGTATAGCTTTCCATCAACAGAACAGGCTGAACTCTTCAGGAATTATGATTCACTGCATGTCAGCACATTTTAGAACAGGTGTTTTTCTCACCTGCCGATGTTCAAAACCTTGGGAGGGGGTTAAAAAAGTCAAGATGGTGGCCACAGCCACACAACCGAAGCACCACCCCTATTAAGATACATGTAAAAGAGGACCAGGATTTAATTTCAAGGTAGTGGCCACCATCTTGACTTTCCTGCCCCACGTTGCCCCTTCCTCCAGTAAACAAACTGACATACCTACAAATGAAATACCCCAAGCTGAAGAAGGGGGAAGCTCCAGACAACTATAACTACTGTTTTATGATCTTGTTGTAAACCGCCCAGAGTCCCTCCGGCGGAGGGAGATGGACGGTGATATAAGTTTGATTGATTGATTGATAAATAAATAAATGATAGATAGATAGGTTCCAGTTTAATATCATGCTTTCGTAGCTATTGAATTGTCGCTTCCATTAATTGATCCCCCCAAAAGCAAACCACCACAGCCATAAGGAAAACAGTGTAGCTTTAAATTTGCAGAAAACTACATGACCACGGAAGCGTCTTCGGACAACGCTGGCTCTTCGGCTAACAAACGGAGATGAGCACCGGCCCCTAGAGTCGGACACAACTGCACAGATGTGCGGGGGAACCTTTACCTACTTCCTAAAAAGTATAATTTATTCTCTGTAAGCCTCCCAGAGTCGTCGTGTATGAGTTGGGCAGCCGAGAAATTTGATAGATAGATGATAGATAGATAGATAGATAGATAGATAGATAGATAGATAGATAGATAGATAGATAGATAAAAATAATGCTTACAAGGTAAGATCCATACAATGGTCATTTTGTGCGGCATGACTCCTGAAGTTTAGCAGCGGCAGTACAGGTAGAAATTCGGCAGCAAAACAACACACCAGTAACAGACAAGAGAAGGGAAAGATTTTAAGGGTTAAAAAGAAAATCCCAGATGTCTGCATGTTGGGTTCCATATTGTAAGAACACACTCCATACCAGTAGTAATAAAGGACTGAGAATATCCCTACCTACCGTGTTCCAAATTTGAATCCTCATTGAAGTGTAACCCATTAAAAGTAACTCTTCATTTGAACAGATGAAGGAATTATACATAATGGATGAAGGAATTAGGTAATTAAGCTCCTGGCTAAATAATGGGTCACTGTCTCAGGTTGCCATCCTGTGGTTGCCGAAAGGGCATTTACTTTTGGAAGGCTCTACAAGCAGAGAAGATCTGCTTTTGGAAGAGCTGTTTGATCTACAACAGGTTCTTGCACACCCAGCCATAACATTTGGATGCTACAAAGGCATCTTCTTTCCTTGTGAGAATAGACTCGCCATGGCACCGTTCCTGGTCTTCTGGGCTCCAGATTTAAAGAGTAGGTCAGGAGTCATCAGCAAGAGTTATATAATCTACATTTATCAAACCCAGATCCAATTTAAGGAATCCTAGAAAGGGTGAGCAGCAGAGACTTTGAAGTTGCCTACCACACTTGGCAGTACCTGAAGCACAGACCAAGCAGAAGACACATGGGTCACCTGATCACAGTCTTTTCCATTGTTGATTGATTATGTTCCATCAAGTCAATGCTGACATTTAGCAAGCACACCGATAGACCTTCAAGGGTGATCTGTCCCCAGCTTGGCCCTTCAGGTCTTCCAACAGTGCACCCATTGTAACCATCTTGCTGGTGGTCATCCTCTTCTTCTCTTTCCTTCCACCTTTCCCAGCATTATAGATTTTTCATATCATTTCCTATAGTGTATCCAAAATACAATAATTTGTGCCTTGAGTGAGAACTCTGGATTGATTTGTTCCATGATCCATTTCTGTGTTTTCTTGGCTGTCCTCAATGTTCTCAGGAGTCTTCTCCAATGCCAACGTTTAAAAGCAGCAACGTACTTTCTATCCTGTTTCTTCAAAGTCCAACTTTTGCTTCCATAGAATGTCACAGGGAAAATGTCTTTGTAGGGATAGGCATTTCCTGGTGGCTGAATATCTGTTCCAAGACCTTCATTGCTGTCCTACCAAGTGCTAGTCTGCAGCATATTTCTTGACTGCGTATTTCTTCTCCATTATACTGACATATAATCTCTTTCTTTTTACTCCAGTAGAGAGAAATATGAATACAGGCAATTGTTATGCAACCCCGTCTCCCTTTTTTTAGCAATGCGTTTCTTCTTTTTCAGCGATACGCAAGCGAAGGAGGAGAACATCCCGGCCACCCCCAAGAGGGGCTTCTAGAACAGAGGAGACAGGTTAACAAGAAGGAACGCTTATGCTGAGCCAGGCAAGAGGAGGATAAAGAGGGCAGAGAAGCTACCAAATTGAACTGGGCAATGGAGCAGAAAAGTAAAGATGAACGGGAGGCACTTTGTAGATCAGAAAAGTAGAAGGCCTGAGTTATGAGGAGAGATTGAATTGGACCAGACTAGCTAAACAGTCAGAGAAGGAAATTATCTATACAGGAAATATCTATACAGAAGATACTAAAGGTCATGCATGGAGAGAGGGTGGCACACTATTTGCTGAAGAGAATTCGGTGAGCAGCTCACCGGTTAAAGAATCATTTCTAGTTCAGGCAGCTGCCAAAAGACCTACCCCCACCCTTCAGTGGCTAATCTCACACCCCTCTGATCTCTCACAGCCAGGCATCCCCCAACTGGTCACATGGTTTGTTTGGTTTTGGGCTTAGTGGGTTTTCTGAACCTAGACACAGTGGCTTGTCCATCATGTTTTATAATTCAATGTGTGGTCCAAATCCAGCCAGTTGTGGTTTATTCAGTAAAGCCTAATCAGCAAACAATAGCTTAGCATAAGCCAGATCAGTGTCAAGGAAGTTCTCAAGCCCTCTTTGAAATCAAAATGTTTCCATTATCAGGAAGGATCCTGTCACCTTGTAAGACAGTTGTTCCTGCACTGTCCCTGTAGAACAGCTTGGGGACAATGCCAGGATGAGTCCCATTACTGACAAGAAGCAGGCCTTTAGAACAGCCTTTCTCAACCTTCTGACCCTGGAGGAACCCTTGAAATATCTCTCAGGCCTCGGGGAACCCCCGCATATTCGGGCTCAAATATAGGCCAGAAGTTACAAAATTATTATATTCGTTTCATGGGTAGGCCTGTAGATATGCATGAACAGTGTTCCTAAACTAAGAATAAAGACTGAAACTTACCTCTTTCATGTGAAGTTGCCCACATTTGAAATAATTTTTAAAATAAATCGTGATCTCCCAGGGAACCCCTAGTGGCCTCTCGCGGAACCCGAGGGTGCCACGGAACCCTGGTTGAGAAACCCTGATCTAGAATATGCAGCAAGGAAGTTTCTCTCAGCCCTCCTTTAAAGTGCTAGGACAGGGCTTTCCAAAGTTTTTCCCGCGGCGACACACCAACCGGCGTTGGTGTGTCGCCGCGGGAAAACCCGGAAGTGCGGCAGCGCGCAAAAACCCAGAAGCGCTGCTGCTGCTTTCGGGTTTTGCGCGCTGCAGTGGGTGTGTCGCCGCGGGAAAACCCGGAAGCGCTGATGATGATCAGCGCTTCCGGGTTGTGTGGCGACACACACAGTTGTGTGACACAGTTTGGAAAGCTCTGTGCTAGGAATTCAACCAGGGAGCTACCACATAAATAGCCTGTCCTTTACCACTTACTCTGCCTTCTGCCACCAATTTAATACAGAAAAAAAATGTGTGCTTCTGCGACCAGACTTTGGAGTAACGTGGTTCCTCTGCGGACCAGAAGTAGTTGGAACTGGCTCAAGAAAGTCACCTTTTGAAAGCCACAGCCCAGAAGTTTCTCCTATAATCTTCTGCTTGACTGTTTACAGGTCTGCTCCTCGGTCTTAGCCTTCAAACCTAGCCAGCTTTCATAAGCTCTGCCTTTGAAAAGCGCGTCAGTTTTCATTTAAGGAAAATGAATCATCAGACGTACTGGGAGAATTTTTAACTTTTTTTTATATATTGTTACTGATTTCCTGGAACGCACTGCTGGCTCTTTGAAGCTTGTTGGGTGATCCAGAGTGACACCAGATTGGGCTACCAAGGAGGGATTTACTTGGATTCATCAGACGTTGCACTTACTGAGAAACTCAGAAAATGTAAGGTACATTTTCTGCATGCACACAGAGGTAGAGGGCAACACTCTCAATTGAAGTCAACCTCATAAGTCGGCGCAGTTTTCATCGACTGCTGGAGCTCTCCCAAACTCAGAATTTCCAGTTAACGGTGGAAGGGAGCCTTGAGGGAAATCTCTGGGCTGACAGGCAACAGCAGCGAAAGCGAAAAGGGTAAAGACTGAGATGTCTCGGTCATATGTTGACATCTGCCTCTGCCCTGCCAGTTGTCTAACACAGCTGCAAACAAAAGTAAGATTCACAGATCCAGAAAGAATAGGACTGGAACAGGCCTGATGGATCATTGGTTCTAATGCTACTACTGGTCAGAGGAGGGAGGTTGCCATTAAATATGCCTAAACCCTTTCCCTTTTTTTTCCTCCTATGCAGTCTTCATACACATATACAGTAGGTAGTTCTCGCTTACCAGCTGCCTCATTAACAGCTGCCCCGCTTACCAGCTGCCCCATCTTTTAGCTGACCATTTGAAGTTTGTTGTTGTTGTTGTTCAGTCGTTTAGTCGTGTCCGACTCTTCGTGACCTCATGGACTATAGCACGCCAGGCCTTCCTGTCCTCCACTGTCTCCCGGAGTTTACTCAAATTCATGTTCATTACATCGGTGATGCTATCTAACCATCTCATCCTCTGCCGTCCCCTTCTCCTTTTGCCTTCAGTCTTTCCCAGCATCAGGGTCTTTTCCAGTGAGTCCTCTCTTCGCATTAGGTGGCCAAAGTATTTGAACTTCAGCTTCAGTATCTGTCCTTCCAATGAGCAGTCAGGGTTGATTTCCTTTAGGATTGACTGATTTGACCTCCTTGTGGTCCAAGGGACTCTTTTCCAATCTTTTGACCTTTTCCAATCCTGTGGCCACTGTTGAGTTTTCCAAATTTGTTGGCATATTGAGTGCAGCACTTTAACAGCATCATCTTTTAGGATTTTAAATAGCTCAGCTGGGATACTGTCTTCTCCACTAGCTTTGTTGTTAGTAATGCTTCCTAAGGCCCTCTTGACTTCACTCTCTAGGATGTCCGGCTCAAGGTCAGTGACCACACCATCTTATTTATCAGGGATATTAAGATCTTTCTTGTATAGTTCTTCAGTGTATTCTTGCCACCTCTTCTTAATCTCTTCTGCTTCTGTTACGTCCCTGCCTTTTTTGTCCTTTACCATGCCCATCTTTGCACAAAACGTTCCCTTGATATCTCCGATTTTCTTGAAGAGATCTCTAGTCTTCCCCATTCTATTGTTTTCCTCGATTTCTTTGCATTGTTCATTTAAGAAGGCCTTCTTATCTCTCCTTGCTATTCTCTGGAAATCTGCATTCAGTTGGTTATATCTTTCCCTTTCTCCCTTGCCTTTTGCTTCCCTTCTTTCCTCAGCTATTTGTAAAGCTTCATCAGTCAGCCACTTTGCTTTCTTGCATTTCTTTTTCTTTGGGATGGTTTTAGTTGCTGCCTCCTGTACAATGTTACGAACCTCCATCCATAGTTCTTCAGGCACTCTGTCTACCAGATCTAATCCTTTAAATCTATTCCTCACCTCCACTGTATATTCATAAGGGATATGATTTAGGGAAAGTGGAAGGCAAAAGGAAGAGGGGCCGACCAAGGGCAAGATGGATGGATGGTATTCTGGAGGTGACGGACTCAACCATTGGGGAGCTGGGGATGGTGACGGCCGACAGAAAGCTCTGGCGTGGACTGGTCCATGAAGTCACGAAGAGTCGGAAACGACTGAACGAATAAACAACATGATTTAGGTCATACCTGAGTGGTCTAGTGGTTTTCTCTACGTTCTTCAATTTAAGCCTAAATTTTGTGATAAGAAGCTCATGATCTGAGCCACAGTCAGCTCCAGGTCTTGTTTTTGCTGATTGTATAGAGCTTCTCCATCTTTGGCTGCAAAGTATATAATCAATCTGATTTCGGTATTGACCCTCTGGTGATGTCCTTGTGTAGAGTCGTCTCTTGTGTTGTTGGAAAAGAGTGTTTGCTATGACCAGCGTGTTCTCTTGAAAAAACTCTATTAGCCTTTGCCCTGCTTCATTTTGTACTCCGAGGCCGAACTTGCCTGTTATTCCGGTTATTTTTTGACTTCCTACTTTAGCATTCCAGTCCCCTATGATGAAAAGGACATCTTTTTTTGGTGTTAGTTCTAGAAGGTGTTGTAGGTCTTCATAGAACCGGTCAACTTCAGCTTCTTCGGCATCAGTGGTTGGGGCATAGACTTGGATCACTGTGATGTTGAATGGTTTGCCTTGGATTCGAACTGAAAGCATTCTGTCGTTTTTGAGGTTGTACCCCAGTACTGCCTTTCCCATTCTTTTATTGACTATGAGAGCTACTCCATTTTTTCTAAGGGATTCTTGCCCACAGTAGTATATATAATGGTCTCCTGAATTAAATTCGCCCATTCCTGTCCATTTTAGTTCGCTGATTCCCAAGATGTCGATGTTCAATCTTGTCATCTCATGTTTGACCACATCCAGCTTACCTTGATTCATAGATCTTACATTCCAGGTTCCTATGCAATATTGTTCTTTACAGCATTGGACTTTCCTTCCACTTCCAGACACATCCACAACTGAGCGTCCTTTCGGCTTTGGCCCAGCCGCTTCACTCTTTCTGGAGCTACTCGGAATTGCCCTCCGCTCTTCCCCAGTAGCATTTTGGACAACCTGTGGACATTTTGGACAAGTTATGACTGTGTAAAAAATAGCTTTGCGACCAATCCTCACATTTACGACCGTTGCAGCGTCCCGTGGTCACGCAATTGCCATTCAGGCACTTCGCATCCAGATTGCAACAGAGTTAATACAGTACAGAATGGAATGCAGTCGCAGTCACGGGATGTTTCACTTAACAACCACGGTGATTCACTTAACAACCAAAGTAAGGTCATAAGCCCATCTCAGTCATGTGATTTTCCATTTAGCGACCACAGGGCTTAGCAATTGAGCTGCCCATCCAATTGTGGCTGCTAAGTGAGGACTACCTGTACATACCTTTACATATGCACAGAAAGAGGCATCCCCATTCTCAAAGCTCACTTACTACAGGTAGTCCTTCTTTAGCAACCACAATTGGGATCAGCAATTCGGCCATTAAATGAAACAGTCGCTAAGTGAAACCGTGACTGTGCTTACGATCTTACTTCAGCTTTCCTTTGCTTTACAGACCTACAAAGATTGTAAATGCAAGGATTAGTGGCAAAGTTACTTTTTCATCACCGTTGTAATTGTGAATGGTTGTCAAAAGAGGCAGTCACTAAATGAGGACTACCTGTATGTCAGCAGTTTTCCCATTTTCTATCAGTAAGGAGCTGTTGCTATATCAATTTGCCTGCTTAAGAACTCTTTAGGTCCTCTATGGCGTCCATCTATATTTCAGAGGATTCTGTATAATACCTTAGAGTGTGCTGTTGAGTCACACAAGGGAAATGCAGGGAAATGCATGAAAAAGAAAATCAAGGTATCTACTTCTCCAGACCAAACATACCCATTTCCTCCAGGTTTTGCCTTTAATATCATTCCCTCAAGTGAGCAGTCTGGCTTTATTTCCTGGCATATGGACTGGTTTGATCTTCTTGCAGTCCGAGGCACTCTCAGAATTTTCCTCCAACACCACAGTTCAAAAGCATCTATCTTCCTTCGCTCAGCCTTCCTTATGGTCCAGCTCTCACAGCTATAGGTTACTACAGGGAATACCATTGCTTTAACTATGTGGACCTTTGTTGTCAGTGTGATGTCTCTGCTCTTAACTATTTTATCAAGATTTGTCATTGCTCTCTTCCCAAGAAGTAGACTCTTCTGATTTCCTGGCTGCAGTCAGCGTCTGCAGTAATCTTTGCGCCTAGAAATACAAAGTCTGTCACTGCCTCCACTTTTTCTCCCTCTATTTGCCAGTTATCAATCAAGCTGGTTGCCATAATCCTGGTTTTTTTGAGGTTTAACTGCAACCCAGCTTTTGCACTTTCTTCTTTCACCTTTGTCATAAGGCTCCTCAGCTCCTCCTCGCTTTCAGCCATCAAAGTGGTATCATCTGCATATCTGAGACTGTCAATGTTTCTTCCAGCGATTTTAACTCCAGCCTTGGATTCATCAAGCCAGCAGGTCGCATTATGTGTTCTGCGTACAGGTTGAATAGAGTATACATCTCTGCCGTACTCCTTTCCCAATCTTAAACCAGTCCGTTGTTTCGTGGTCTGTTCTTACCGTTGCTACTTGGTCGTTATACAGATTCCTCAGGAGGCAGACAAGATGACTTGGTATCCCCATACCACCAAGAACTTGCCACAGCAGCCATATAGATTCAATACATACATACTTTTTTTTTAATCTGTTCAACCATGTCTGAATCTTGGAGACTGCCTGGACAAGTCCCTGCAGTTTTCTTGGCAAGGTTTTTCGGAAGTGGTTTCCTATTGCCTCCTTCTTAGGGCTGAGAGACAGTGACTGGCCCAAGGTCACCCAGCTGGCTTCATGCCTAAGGCAAGACTAGAACTCACAGTCTCCCAGTTTCTAGCCCAGCACCTTAACCACTAGACCAAACTGGCACGCACATACATACATACATACATACATACATACATACATACATACATAAAGAGTGTCCTCAAAATGCATCAGAATAATGGAAATTCTAGGGGTTTCTAGCAATTGGAATGGCTATGAAGGCTAAAGAGCATGGCTCCAATTTATTTGTCTATCTTTATTTATATATTTAGATTCATTATTCACCTTATAAAACAGATTCTCTTGGGCCTTATGTAAATGGAAAAATCAAATAAAGCATAACACAATAACAATCCAATACGCACATTAAAAAAAAACAGTGCAGAACAAAATTACCCACATAGAAGCTCACATACAAATCACACGAGCTTAAAACCACCATCGATACCGTGGGGAGTAAAATACACTAAAATCTTTACCAACCCAGATACTCCATCAGCTTCCTCTTCGACATTCAATAAACAGTAAAATGCGAAACTTGGAATGCGCAACCACAGCAGGATGATCCTTTTAACTGCAGGGGCAGAAATATTTCTTTGCAGTCTGGCAGCTCCAGCAGTTCCCCTCTGCCCTTGGTAGCAAGAAGCAGGCTGCCTACATACAAATGTATGGGAGCCAGCATTTCAAAATAAAACATTCCCCAGCGGTGCGTTCTGTGGTTTGCAGGAGCAGCTGTCTGGAATGACAAGGGTTAAGAGGCGATGACTTTTGCCCTCCCGTCAAATGCCACAGTGGGCCAGCTGGCCCTGACAGCAATTCTTTCCCCCGTTTATATTTTAATTCACGGCAAAAGGAAAGCAGGGTTCAAACCCCAGCAATCTTTTAATAATCATCTGGCCCTTTTGCTTATGCAAAATACGCCAGATAAGTTGCTTGCTCAGAACTGTCACACCACAATTCTGCAGGAGTTGGAAATTCACTTCCATGACACCAGCAATATTCAAGAGCTGATCTGATTTGTTTCTGGCTCCCCTGCAGTGGGTTTAAAACCACAGTGGAGCTTTGGCTACCTCCCCTCTTCAGGGTTGCAGCTGCCCTAACAGGTCTTTCAAGAGGAAAGATGGCTGGTTGGCTTTGCCATTTCCCCTCACTGATACTGCCTTGATTTTCTGCATACGATCAGACAAATGCAATTTCTTTCTTTTTCATGTATGGAGGGGCAAGACAACCTGTGGCCATTTGGAGCAGAGGAGTGATTCTTTGCTCTTTGTTTCCAGGGTCGCAAGGTCGGAAGAAGAGAAGATGATTGTGGATCATCCTGAGATCACTTGCCAGGGATTCAGGAGTGGAAAACAGTGTAGACATGCCAACCATGGATAAACAAGGGGAGGCATTTTTGCCATTCAAGCAGCAAGCAGAAAAGGATGCAGAGAGAGAGAGAGAGGGAGAGAGAGAGAGATGGGCAATCAATCAATCTAATTTCCAGGCAGGACCAAGCCTGGTTTTCTATTGAAGCTTTTATATCTAGGAGCTCTGAATAAACAACAAGTCACTGCTTGTTGGACAAGCTGCCAGGGAACAGTGCAATAGCACCTGGACCTAGAGAGAGTTCACACTGCTGTTGCATTGTCAGAGCCTGTTTTACAGGTCAGGGCATCATCATTCATTGCCTGCATGTGAATCAACTATACTTTACCTTTCATTTTCATACTGTGACTCACAAGCAAAGCAGGATCCTGCTTCTTAGTTTTGCAAGCCCAGCTCTCCAAGCAGGACGTGTTTCGCTTCTCTTATTCCAGAACAATCATGTTATTCTACAGAAGAAACAGGTCCCTTTTCATCAAGAATATTAACACTTGCTCCTTAACCATCACTCCAATTCTGAAATAAGTCTCCCATTAACTTTTAGCCTTAATAGAGGGCAGCCAGCCCTGCCTTCCAGATGCGTTGGGATTAAAATTCCCAGAATTCCCCAGCTATTGGCCAATGGCCAGGATTTAGGGGAGCTTAAAGTCCAAAACATCTGGTGGACACAAGATTGCCTGCCCCAGCTTTCATCTATGTAATCTTCCGGGCACATTAACTGTTCTCCTTTTTGCCTCGACATACAGATTGGGAATTGCTGCACTGTTGGGGATGGAGCACGGATCGGGGCTTGCTCCTGATACCAATTGCAGAAAGTCAGCTCAGGGTGAAGAAGCAGGTGTGAATTTGCATCACTCCAAGAATCCCGTACTTACTCAGTTATGACCTGGGAAAATTGGGAAAGGAACGTAAAAGCCAACTGGTGTTAACCTCTGGATTTTCAAGTGAGCACCTGGCTGAAAGGACCCACTTCTTTACAGAACGGGCAGATTGGAAGGTACTTCCAGGAGCAGTTTCTGGACCCTGCAATGCCGCTGTCATGATTTTGCAAATCTGCATGGCTTTTAATTATCTTCTATTGCATTTTAAAAGGAAGGTTATTATTTTAAATAATTAATCTGGCTGCTTGGAAAATAAATGCAAAGTGCTTTACAATTTGAATATTGCTCACTTTCTGCAAAACGGATGATAATGATTCCTGTTTTAGAGATTTTCTCTCCCAAAGAGGAAAAAAAAATGCCCAAAGGCTATTTAACAAATCTCAGGTTATGCACTGGCTGCCTACTGTATTCCCTTTTGTTAGCCCAGAGGGCACGCAGGCAACCCAAGGGCATATCTTGCTATCCCCACCCTCGCCAAATCCCATTCCCCAACACAATGTGCTGGAGAAGGGTCCCTCCCCTCTCCCCTCACCCTTCACCCCCCACCCCCTCCATCAATGCTTGGCAGGCTGTAAGGAACATGAATTAAATAGGGAAGATGCCACATTGACAGACTCCTCCCAGCTCATCGAAAGGCTGCAGAGAAGCAACATTTATTTGTACGCATAGACAAACAGGACAAGTGCATGTATGTGCACCCATGAAAGACAGCAAGGAAGTTTAGCCTCCAGCTCACTGACCATTACCCCATGGGGGCAAAAGGATGGGTCTCTGCCCCACCAGAGATTCTGGCTCTGGTGATTTGGTCAGTGTAGCCTCCCACATTATTTACTTTCAGAGGATTTTGATCTGAGTTTATACACACACAGACACACACATACGGGTAGTCCTTGCTTAACGACCACAATTGGGACTGTAATTTCGGTTGCTAAGCGAAGCGGTCATTAAGAGAATCTGACCTGATTTTATTACCTTTTTTGCGGCAGTCGTTAAGCGAATCACCACAACTGTTAAGTGAATCTTGTGGTTGTTAAGTGAATCACGTGGTTCCCCATTGATTTTGCTTGCCAGAAGCCGGCCGAGAAGGTAGAAAACAGCGATCACGTGACCATGGGTCACTGCGACAGTCATAAATGCGAACCAGTTGCCACACGCCCAAATCATGGTCACGTGACCGAAGGGATGGTGCAATGGTCATAATTGTGAGGACTGGTTGTAAGTCATTTTTTCCAGCACTGTCGTAACTCTAAACCATCACTAAACAAATGGTTGTTAAGCGAGGACTACCTGTACACACAGACACACATTTTTCAGCCACATGATTTAGGGTGAAAATGATCTCAGGATGTTCACAATATTAATTTAAATATTTAACAGTATTTATAACCTGCCCCTGTCTGAAAGGACTCTGGCAACATACAAGTACAAGAAGAAGTAATACAAACAACGATATCATCTTCAGTATCTATATTAGGCACCATCTTTCAATAACTGGGGCCAAAGACTTGCTGTAAGAATGCCATTTTTAATCATTTACAGATGATGAACAGAGTAGGAGCCGTGAGTAAGTTTAGGAGAGAGTCTTCCAAAGAGTTGGTGCAAGCCCAGAGAAGGCCTGTAATCCACCCCCCAGGTACTTCTCACAGAGGGGTTGATATACTCCGCAGGCTGTCTCTAGATGGCTGGATCAAGTGGGCAGATTCAATTACAACAAGACGTTGCCTGTGAGATGATTGAAATGCAACACGAAAAATCGGCCTCATGAAGGAAAAGTCTACCTAGATCATGATATATCTGCAAGATGGAAGGAGGCTGAACACAGAACTTTGCTAACACAAACAGGCAAATCCATCACGTTCAGGAAGGCAGGACTGCAGCTATCGAAGTCTGCGCTATATAGAGCAAAAGATTGCATTAAGCTGCCTGCAGAGAGTCCCAGTGATTTTCAATAGGTTATTTCTAAAAGAGATTTACCATTGGTAAAGCCCATTTTATCCTCACCAGAAACCCATGGGAGACCCATGAATGAAGCTGATTAGCGCAAATCACATTGTTCTGCAAAAATTGGTACTCAAAGTTCAAGCGATACGAGAGATGCGGTTCAGCAGCAGAAGATATGCTCTGTATGCTGAGGTTCCCAAGGAAAATACGAACTTAAATTAGTTGTATTTCAGTTGTTTTAGGCCACCCTTTCGTTCACCCTGCAGATACATGGAGGTTGTAACTCTCAGGAACCTGTTTTACTGATTTCTCACTGAATCAGAATACAGCTGATTCAAACCTGGGCACTTATTAGGGTGAAAATTAGGAATATTTAGATATCAACCAAAGTCCATGAAGATTTACTTCCTCATCATGGAGAAAACTGTATGAAAAGAGAGCCAGGTTGGCCTAGTGGTTAAGGCACCAGGCTAGAAACCAGGAGACTGAGAGTTCTAGTCCCACTTTAGGCATGAAAGCCGGCTGGGTGACCTTGGGCCAGCCACACTCTCTCAGCCCTAGGAAGGAGCCAGTGGCAAACCAGGAGACTGAGAGTTCTAGTCCCGCCTTAGGCATGAAAGCCGGCTGGGTGACCTTGGGCCAGTCACACTCTCTCAGCCCTAGGAAGGAGCCAATGGCAAACCAGGAGTCTGTGAGTTCTAGTCCCGCCTGAGGCACGAAAGCCGGCTGGGTGGCTTTGGGCCAGTCACTCTCTCTCAGCCCAACCCACCTCACAGGGTTATTGTGGGGAAAATAGGAGGAGGAAGGAGTATTAGGTATATTCCCCGTCTTGAGTTATTTGTAAAAATAATAAAGGCGGGATAAAAAAATCTAAAAAAAAAAAACAGGTCTGCTCAATGACCATTAACCCTGGCTTCTGAAATTATCTATTTATATTTATTAAGAGTTTTCATATAATAAAAGAAAAATAAAAAGAGAGCGAGAGAAAGAAAGAAAAGGAGTGCAAGAAAAGAAAAAGAAAACTGAAGGTAAGAAATATATAAACGACTTCCCAACCTTCTTTTCAACAGATAATTACAATCCTATTGTCCCTCCTCCCTCTTAAACATTTTGCAAATCCCCTCGCCCCCTCATTTAATCCACATCTTTCTTAATCTTCAAATCCATAAATCATCAATTCGTTTTTTCCTTCTTTCAGCAAAAAGTCCATATAAGGTTTCCAGTCTTAAAAAAAAATGTGTTGTTTGTTCTCTGACCAAACAGGTCAGTTTCACCATTTCTGCGGATTCCGACATTTTCACAATCCATTCCTTCATGGTGGGAATATCATTATTCTTCCATCGTTGTGGATATAATAATCTTGCTGCAGTTAGCTTCTGAAATTATCTAGTTCAGTGCTTTCCAAACTGCCGCCATTGGCGACACACCAACGGCAGCAGCGGTGGCGGCATGCACGGCGGCGGGGGCATGCGCAGCGGCGGCACGGGGGTGTGTGGCGGCGGCGTGCATGGTGGCGGCGGTGGCGGCCTCGCTAAAACGCGGAAGCGCTGATGGCGCGCCACCGTTGCGTGCCACCGCGCCGCCGCCGCTTCCGGGTTGTTTCGCGACACCCTAAACTGTGTGTTGCGACACACTAAAGCAGAGCTTTCCAAACTGTGTGTCGGGACACGTTAGTGTGTCAGCTGCAGTGTCTGGGTGTGTCACAGCTGCTACTGCCTCCGAGCCCTGCCAGGATTCCACGCAGGTCCTAGTGCCTGCCTTGTGCCTGGCTGCCTCCAAACCTGCTGTGATTCCACGCAGGTCCTAGTGCCTGCCTTGTGCCCTGCTGTAGGAGTGTGTCACGGAATGATGCCCTGCTGTAAGAGTGTGTCGTGAAATGATGCATGTCTAAAAAGTGTGTCACCAACATGAAAAGTTTGGAAAGCTCTGCACTAAAGTGTCACGACACACAGTTTGGAAAGCTATGATCTAGTTTATAGATGCACAGAGTCATTCAAAGCAATGTCCTTCATTTCATAACAGCTTTTTAAAGCAAATTTCAGCTTCATCATACAAAAGGCATGGATGCTATATAGCTAGAATCTGGGGGATATCCTTGTGAGTAGCATGAAGACTCCATTTAGCTTCAGACATGTATGTTTCAATGGTTACAACAGTCAATTAATCTGCCTGCTTGCTCAGTAAACAAATGAATTAGGAAGCTGGAAATGTGATTGAAATCAATTATTTAAATTGGCCTTTTTTTCTCGGCGATTGAAATAATTTATTTAAAATTACTTCAATTTAAAATCAATGCAGCCTGGGGCATGCATAGGAAGTTGAGTACTATTTGGTGGGTTCTGCCCCAAAGATCAGATATGCCCTATTCTTTTAATTAACAGTTAATGTCACCCCAACCCTCCATCTGAAGTGGTGCATTATGGAGACAGCCTTTTCTAATTGACAGGCAGGGCTGTGGTGCAATGTTGAATCCTGCTAGACATTTAAATCCCATTTTCCAGTTGCCGAAAACCCGAGGAAACTTTAAGAACTATTTTAAAACAAGACAACAAAAACTAAACCTGGCCTGAGGCAAAGGGGGTTGGGGGGTGGAATGACACAGCTCTTTTTTAAATGAAAAAAAACCCCAAAACCTGCAACATTTCTCAGTAAAAAACTAAAGCACGAGAGGGACAGAGCTCTTGGTCATTTTTGAAATTGTGGCCATATTTAAACCCACCCAAATCTGCACCTCCTTCTCTCCACCAGTACAGTTTACAGGACTGACTTGTGCAAGGAGATACAAAGTACAGAACACTTGTAAAAAAAGAAAGATTCAGGCTGTAATTTGCAGTCAGGTTGCAAATAAAGTTTCGCCTCTGGCAGGTCAGATGTCTGTCTGGTAAAACTAATAGAAAAGGGGGGGAAAGAAAAACCGCCAAGGACATTATACTCCAGGGATGAATTAAGGTCTGGGAGTTGAAAGAAGAACGTGATGAGTTATTGGCATGTTCTAAATATAGACGTGCATGAGAAAAGCCACCAGCGCATCCATACTCTGTTATGTGCCAGAGGGAAAAAAAATATCACCTGAGAGTTTGACAGATCTTAGAAATTGTATCCTTCTGCAGGGTGAGTATTTATTTCAGGAATTGATTTAAGTTTGTGGATTTTTCTTAATCTCTTCCTATGCAGAACTTTCAGTAACCAAGGGATCCTTCCTTAGAGTAGCTATTAATAGGATTTAAATACATAAACTGGGTGATGGGAAATGTTTCTCAGGAGTGTCTTGAAGGATGTTAGAGGGTCTGTCTTTCACCACAGCTTCCCCCACCCCACTCCAGCAAGCCAATTATGCCCCCTGCTGATGTAAAACCAAGCTTGCTTGGGGGGGGGGGCAAGGGAAGGACTGAAGAGGGAATCTCATGTTCATAACAGAATGTTATTTCTTGGAAAGGCTTCTGCGTGTCACTCTAATATTGTAAATTATAACACGGGAAGGGATCATGAACCACTAATGGCTCTACATCAGTGTTTTTCAAACTTGACAACTTTAAGATGTGTGGACTTCAGCATCCAGAATTCCCCAGCCAGCATGCTCTACATCAGGGCTTTCCAAAGTTTTCCCGCGGCGACACACCAACCGCCGTTGGTGTGTCGCCGCGGGAAAACCCGGAAGTGCCGCCGTTGCGGCAGCGCGCAAAAACCCGGAAGCGCTGCTGCCAGCCGTTCGTGTGTTGCCGCAGGAAAACCCGGAAGCGCTGATGATGATCAGCGCTTCCGGGTTGTGTGGCGACACACCAGACTGTGTGTGGCGACACACTTTTGTGTCGTGACACACAGTTTGGAAAGCTCTGCTCTACATGGTTCAAAACTAAAGGACCTGATTCACAGGTTGAATCCCTCTGATTCAACCTCTAGCTCAGAGCTTTCCAAACTTTTCATGTTGGTGACACACTTTTTAGACATGCATCATTTTGCGACACACTCTTACAGCAGGGCACAAGGCAGGCACTAGGACCTGTGCAGAATCACATCAGGTTTGGAGGCAGCAGGGCACAAGGCAGGCACTAGGACCTGCGTGGAATCCTGGCAGGGCAGGTTTGGAGGCAGCAAGGCACAAGGCAGGTACTAGGACCTGCGCGGAATCCTGGCAGGGCAGGTTTGGAGGCAGCAAGGCACAAGGCAGGCACTAGGACCAGCAGCCGCGACACACCCAGACACTGCAGCCGACACACTAACGTGTCACGACACACAGTTTGGAAAGCTCTGCTCTAGCTCAACCTTCCTCAAATCTGGAGTCTTCCAGAGGGTTGAATTTCGACTCCTATGATCCTGAACAAGCATGGTCACTAGCTAGGAATTATGGGAACTGAAGTCCAACACATCTGGAGACACCAACTCAAGAAACACTAGGGTCTACCATTAAATGGCTGAGGGGAGAAGTAATGGAAGAGAGACTGTGTCCAAAAACCTGGACAGTGGAAATCAGAGAAGATAGCCTTGGGTTATCCATCTCATTTGGCATAAGACCATCTTCACTGTACATTTTGACCTTGAGATAAGGCTTCCTTCTGATGTCCTTTCTCCCCAACAGCCTATCACAGGAATAATAATAATAATAATAATAATATTAATAATAATAATAATAATACAACATCTGCCTATCCCAGGTCTTTGGGAAGGACTTGATAGGTGGACAAAAATGCCAAATCCAGTCTAAACATCTGGCAGACTGTGTGACCAACCATCATCATCATCATCATCATCATAATAGCAGCTTTGTGCAAAGATCAATAGCACAATGGAAGACACAGTTGCTGGTGAATGGTGATAGACTGGGAGAGGTTAATATCAAGAGAGGAATCTTTCAAGGAGACTCACTATCACCACTACTGTTTGTCATTGTATTGATTCCTCTGTCAACAATACTGAACAAGTCAGGCCATGGCTATCAAACATCAAAAACATCTGCCAGGCTATCCCACCTCCTTTACATGGACGATGTGAAGCTGTATGGAAAAACACCATCTGAAATAGAATCGCTGCTCAACACTGTCCATATATACAACCAAGATATTGCAATGGAGTTTGGACTGGACAAATGTGCCACCCTTACCATCAACAGGGGGAAAATAGTGAAAACTGAAGGAATCAAGATGCCCTATGGAAATAGCATCAAGAGTCTGGATGAAGAAGATCACTACAAATACCTGGGCATCCTTCAAGCTGATAACATCAAGCACCCTGAAGTCAAGAAGAAGGTTAGTAGTGAATGCTTCATGAGAGTGAAGAAGATCAAGTCCAAACTCAGTGGAGGAAACACCATCAAAGCAACTAACGCCTGGGCAATTCCAGTCATTAGATACACAGCTGGAATAGTGGACTGGACTCAAGCAGAACTAGAAGACCTGGATAGGAAGACCGGAAAAATACTGACAATGAATCATGCCCTTCATCCATGCAGCGACGTTGACAGAGTCTACTTACCAAGGTGGGCGTGGAATGTTGCAAGTGCACCAGACAGTTGAAGAAGAAAAAGGGGCATTGGAAGAATATCTGAAGGACAGTGAAGAAGATGCACTGAAGCTAGTACACCATGAAGGCTTATTGAATACCGAAAAGACCAAACTGGCCTACATGAAAGACCAAATGAAGAATAAAAAAGAGACATGGCAAGGCAAAGTATTACATGACCAGTACATAAAAAAAAAAAAACTAGCAGGCAAAGCAGATAAGAACAAGACCTGGCAATGGCTAAGAGTAGGAAAGTTGAAGAAAGAGGAAAAAAGGGGCTAATTCTGGCTGCACAAGATCAAGCCTTAAGAACAAATGCATACAAAGCCAGAAGAAGACAGCAACAGACAGCAAATCCCCCTTCTGCAAAAAAGCTGAAGAAACAGTGGACCACCTAGTTAGCTGCTGCAAGAAGATTGCACAGACTGACTACAAACAACAGCACGACAAAGTAGCAACAACGGTGCATTGGAATATCTGCAAGAAATACCACTTGCCTGTAAGCAAGAACTGATGGGACCACAAAATAGATAAATAGAAAATGAAGAAGCTCTGGGACTTTAGAATTCAAACAGACAAGCACCTGCCACATAACACCCCAGACTTAACTGTTGTTGATAAGAAAGACAAAAATGTCTGGATAGTGGACATTGCAATACCTGGAGACAGCAGAACAGAAGAGAAAGAACTGGAGAAAATCACAAAATACAAAGACCTGCAAATAGAAGTAGAATGACTGTGGCAAAAGAAAGCAAAGGTAGTATCAATAGTAATAGGCGCCTTGGATGCAAGTCGAAAATGTCAGGAGGACCACTTGAACACCATCGGCATTGACAAAATCACCATCAGTCAATTGCAAAAGGCAGCTTTACTTGGAACTGCTTACATTCTGCAGTGATACCTTTAACACCATCAAACAACAACATCTGCCTATCCTAAGTCCTTGGGAAGGACTCGATAGGTGGATAAAAATGCCAAATCCAGTCTAAACATCTGGCTGACTGTGTGACCAACCATAATAATAATAAAACTTATAAAACTTGAGAGCTGGGGAATTCTGGGAATTGAAGTCCACACATCTTCAAGCTGCCAAGGTTGAGAAACACTGGGTTGGAGACTGCACAATTTCTTCTCACCCAACAGCCCTTTGACCACTAGAGCAAATGGCGGCAAGAGAGAAAGAGAGGTAAGGGGATGGGTCTTCCCAGATCAGCAGCAGCAGAAGCAAGTTTCTGAACCCCTTTCACCTTCACACAAGGAAATAGGAAAGAGAAGCACATTCGTCTTGGGTTCAGACAGCCCTTTCCTTCTCGTCAGTGCTCAGCTACTGTTTTACCACTAGTTATATTTGAGATTTGAATCTGGGTTTCCGAAACACAACCTTTGAGAGGCTGAGCGGCCTCCCATGCAACATATAGATTTTCAACCAGAATTTTTTTTTTCCAGTTGATTTCTAAAACCATGAGGGTCAGAGACTTCTCTTTTAAAAGCTAAAATCTGAGGTCCTTAAGCTTCTAGTAAGTTCTTTCAAGTCTCCTGAAGGTGGATAAGTAAGGTTTTCTATCCCTACTGTATTTACTGGCTTTGCAACCTGTTATCTAATTGTCAAAGTCTGAAGGAATGTACTAGCTACCTAGGACTGGAGTGAAATTAAAGCTAACAGATGTCTTCTCAAGAGCAGCAGGCTTTGCAGCCAGAGGCATACAAACAGCGCACACGAATGATGCCTTGGTGTTGGAGCGTTAATCATGGTCCACAGATAGAGTAAGTCTGAGGTAGTCAGCAGGATCTAAACGGATACAGCTGAGTTAATAGTTATAGGGGTGAAGGTGGGGGAAGGTGTGTTGCTGCTAACAAAAGAGAAAGGAAGGAATGTAATTATTTTAGTTGAGAGCCCCACAACTGGGTTTTGGAAACCCATTTCAGGAAAGGGGAAGGACACAATAGAAATCCTCTCTGGATGGAGAAGAACTATGCCCTTGTTGGAAAATACTGGGGAGCCAAACCATCCCGTGGTGATAGCAGACTAGACCAGTGAAAAAGTAATTGCGCTGAATATTCTCCTCCAAAGTAATCCCAATAAGAATCAGAAACTGAAAAGAACCCCAGATTCTGGCGTTTATCTTCGGTGAAGTCATCACTTGCATCTAAACCACCGCAGAAACATGTCCCAGCAACATGTCTTTTTCTTTTTTTGCTGGTCCCCATGATGTTGCCTTCATCTCCTCCCCAGCCCATGAGACCAGCTGAAGGTGTCTCTAGAGGTACTTGCATTACATTTGTGTTTTCCCTCTTATTCCATCACCATCCAAAGGCAGCCTGAAGATGGGTAAAATCCGTTACGCTTTGCCATCCATTACCTTGGAGGGACGTCAGGGGACCAGCAGTGACTGGGAGCAAGGCAGAAGAAGCAGGATAAGGATCGGCAACAGAGGCAGCAAATTTCATGCTGGTAAAGTTTTCTGCTGATTCAAGATCATCAACTCAGCCGTGGGGAAAGGGTCTTTGTAGCCCTTCTCAACCTGATGCTCTCCAGATGTTTGGAAGCTGTAACACCCTCTCCCCACTTTCCCTTCTCTTTCCTACTGTCACAGCTGTGTCCTTTGGGCACGCTGGCTAGGAATTTTGGGAATTGCAGTCCCCAAACATTTGGAGAGTACCAGGCTGAGGAAGACTGCCTTCTCCAGTTTTAGGACTCAAAGGTGCCCATATGCGCAGATCGTTGGCCAGTGCCATGTTCCAAATATTGCCTTCAATAGAGGAATAGTTGTGTTGCTGGTGCCACAGCTACAGAATGCTTTCTCTGTGGAGGTATGTCTAAGTCTGCAGTTTTTTATGCAGGAGGCAAAGATTTCCTTTTCTTTACTCACCTTTTAACATTGTTTTCACCCTCGTAAGTATTTCAAACTCTGACATTCCATGTTTGTTTCATATGTATGTATTATAATTTACTTGTTCTTTGATCGTGCTGACGTGCCATCAAATAAGGAATACAGATAGTCCTCGACTTACAACCATTTGCTTAGCAACCGTTCAAAGTTACGACGGCGCTGAAAAATGTGACTTACAGTCGGTCCTCGCACTTACGACTGTCGCAGCATCCCTGCGGTCATGTAATCAAAATTTGGGTGCTTGGCAACTGGCATGTATTTACAATGGTTGCAGCGTCCTGGATCACATGATCACCATTTGCGACCTTCCCAGGCAGCTTCTGACAAGCAAAATCAATGGGAAACTGCGTGATTTGCTAACAACTGTGGCAAAAAAGGTCATAAAATCGGGCGCAGTCATGTGATACCTCGTTTAATGACCGTACCGCTTAACGACAAATTTTCCGGTCCCCATTGTGGTTGTAAGTCGAGGACTACCTGTAAGGCAGTCTATTCATGTTTTAAATAGATAGCAACACATTGGATGGGGTTATGTTTTCTAACCTGGGAGAGGAGCAGCAGATGGCCATGCGCTCCATGAAGAATAGTTCAACTGTCCCAGGAGCTGTGACAGGAGTTCGTGAAAAGGATAGACACTTCCTTGTTCAAGATGGGCAGACCCATGAGTAGGAGACAGTTCACAACGCACCACAATTCTTTCCAGAAGGCTCTTTAATGACTACCCAGAAATGTTCCTGCAGTTCAAAACCCCCATAGAAAGAAAGAAAAAAAGTCCAAGTTAACAAGGCCATATCTCTGTTTGCTGTGGTCCCCAGTGCTCAAGCAAGCAAGATTACAACTCCTCTTATAGATACAGCAGCCTCCAGTGAGAGCATTAACAGTCACAGGAATTTTCAGGGAAAGAAATGTTCACAGGAAGTGCATGTCTGTAAAGTTAGGAAGGATATGCAGACTTCGACATACAACCGTTGTCCTTAAGGAAGAGTTAAGTAGCTTCAACGTGATGGCCGAAGGCCAAATTTTGACACTGGAAGTTGGAAACAGTGTGCTGATCTCATGCCTAGCAACATTTTATTTACAAATTCTGGTCAGTCCATGGTACTTTTTGATTCATTTGAAATTTTTGTGTTGATGCTTGTTTTGTTTTTGCTTGGCAAATAAGATAAATGTAAGATTGTAATGTTAGGCCATTTTGCTGTAATATGTATTATGTTTGCTTGTGTCTGATCTTATTGTATGTAACTATAGGTTCTCACCTATTATGATCTATTCAAGTTTTTTTAGTTAGCATTTTAAATATATTTCCAAGTTAGGAAATAAATGTTAGATTGCTTACAATTTCTTACATTCTAACGGGTGGGTTTTCGGTTGGGTTTTTTTGGGGGGGGACATTCATAATAACTTAACCGTTTGTTAACATTTATTTTCAAGTGCTGTAATTTTTTTAAATAATGATTTATACCCATAAAAAAGTCATGAATGTTGTGCCTTCCAAGATTGACCCTTCTAGGTAGCCTGGAAAACACATGCCCACCCATGACCTTTCAGCCATGCTTTCCTGCAAACTTGCTGCTTTTTGAAATAGTTTATTGTACACAGTTTTATCCTCCTTTTCCAGACAACGAAACAGCTCTAAAAATACCCTTATAGAACAGAGGGAAAAGCTAAAGACAAATTAAACCAAGGGATTAAATAATACATCCCTTTGAAATTATTCTAAGGATAAAACAGTGACATTAAAACACAGCACAACGCAGGGTCAAAAAACACTGAATTTTAAAAGGCAGCGAAAAGTTTTGAGAGCCGTTGTCTGATGCCAAAAAGATATTAAATAGATGGCAGGCCAGTCTTTCTGAGGAGAGCACTCCATGATCTGAGAATCTGAGGCAGATTAAACGATTCACCATTTTGAAGATGACTGGGGGGCGGGGGGGGGGAGTCTCCATAGCTGGTGAATCTGATCCTCCAGGGAAAGTCCGGCCCACTCCAGAACTCCATTCATCTGGAAGAACAAGCCACCCCCTCCGTATCTCCTCCTCATCTTGACTGCTCAACTCTTTATTGGCTTTCATGCAGTCCATTAATGTGCCCTGAATAACCAGAGAAGACAAGCTGAAGTTCAAGTTAACAAGTTTCTGGGGGGGAAACTCGATTTTTGATCAAGTCTTCTTGTCTCCCAGAGTTAAGCCTTCAGGGCAGTTTGAGAGAGAGGGATTCGGGACGTTTTAGCGCTGTTTTCTGCCCTCCTTCCCCATCAGGAACGCCACGCCAGCCTGTCTGTGGCACTGAAGCAGAACACCCACTGGTTCGCAAGGGCTGTTCCAAAGGCAGAACATCCTGGCTTGCAGATAATACATACTAATGATCATCTCTGCAATTGCTCACTGTGAAATAGATTCACGGCGCCAGCATTGCTGTCGGCCTCACTCCATTTATCTTGTCTGAGACAGCAAATGTGCCAGGCTGTTACCATCTTGACCGCCCCAGTTCTTCCCTTCTGCCACCAGGTAGGGAAGGTAGTTATAAAGGCACCAAGCTGACACCTTCCATGACTCCTGCCAGGTTTCTCTTACCTGTGTTTAAAAGGGAGCACTTAGAACATGAAATGAGCCCAACAAAATAAGTATGTGTTTTCCTGACCAACTGTCAAGGGAGCCACACATTCCAAAAGCATAAAAAATAATCAAACTGACTTTTTAAGGCTGCAGTCTTCTAGCCACTTAATTGGAACTGAACTCCACTGAACTCCATATCCTGGCTCATATACCCTTCTATACACTTCCACACAATCAACCGCAAATCGTAAGATTTTTGCACAAGCTTGGTATGCCCCTAGTACGGCACACTGCACTTCAAGCAATGGACACACTAGCTCAACAACTCTGGCAGTGCAAACAGAAACATTTTGTTTGTACTGTAAATATTTGTAGGGAAAAAAGGATGATTAATCCACCCAATTTCTAGTAGGGCTATTACATAGAGAGTGCAAAACTGTGTGACCACGAGAGGGGAACAGAGTCAGACTTTTCTAGAACTCATTTTGCTGTCCTCTAGTGGCTGATCAGGTTTTTGCACTTCAGATAGGATAGCTCTAAAACGGTAAAGGTTCCCCCCCCCCCCCGCACATTTGTGCAGTGGTGTCCGACTCTAGGGGCCGGTGCTCATCTCCGTTTGTTAGCCGAAGAGCCAGCGTTGTCCGAAGACGCTTCCACGGTCATGTGGCCGCATGACGCGCGCGGAACGCTGTTACCTTCCCACCAAAGTGGTACCTATTCATCTACTTGCACTTGCATGCTTTCAAATTGCTAGGTTGGCAAGAGATGGAGCTAGTGCGGGAGCTCACTCCACACGCAGGGCTAGGGATTCGAACCTCCGAACTTGCGATCTTCCAATTGACAAGCCTGGTGTCTTACCCGCTGAGCCACCACACCCCTTCAATAGTAGATAGCTCTACTAGCTCATAAACAGGAGATTATTCCAAACAATAGCAACAGCAGAAAAAAAGGTTGGCAAAATAAGAACTGGAGGAAATGGCATGGTGGAGTTTAGAAGGACAGAGAAAATAGCAGCTCTTCAAGCTTCAGTGGAAGAATGGGCAATACGAGGTGCAGAATTGATTGATTTAGAACAATTTCAGAAAATAGCTAAAGCAGAAATATTCACCTTGTGGTAGAGGGAGAAAAATCCACAAAGGATCACATTTGCCACAATCATTTGAAAAGGGTCTCTAGGCAGAAATGATCTGGCTTTGACTATCCTTTGGACATCTGCTGGATCACAGCTTGTGCAATTACATTCAGGAGCAAACAAGTCATGAATTTTTATTTCAATAAAGGTAGATATTTCAGCATGATTAAAACTCAGAGTAAAGCCTCTGACCAATCTACTTTTGAGCAGGCATGCACTGGAGCGCAGTGAGTCCACACCTTTCCAAAGCTGTATGGGAGTCTGCTTGGTTTGAGTTTAATGCTGTGTGTAGCTGTAGCTTTTGCAGTTTATTAGCATGATTTATAGCTTATCATGTGTGAACCAGGCCATTATGGCTTGAGCAAACCTTAGTTACAGCAAATCATGGCTTACCATGATATGCAAACCTGTTCACTAGTGTTGGTGCTTTAAATCCAAGATGGAAATCCATACGTCCCCCTTCTCCCAATAGTCTTCAAAGAAACTAAAAGCATTTTGAAGGCCAGCCATTTTACAGGGGCACAAGAAGATGGAAAAGACAACATGTGAGCAAGCTTCCCCACGTAGAGCCCTCCACATGTCCTCCAATCCCTACCAGCCCTGCCAGTAATTAAAGAAGATGAACTTCCACACATCTGGACAGCTGTTCTGCTGTTCTCACTGTGACAAACAAAATAATGTTCTCTCTGAAATTCAGAGCTGGAAATTCTGGCTGCTTTTGCCAAATGTAAAGCAGTATTAAAACAGTACTTCACAATGTTGGCCAAATATGCACAACCCCTTTTTGACAGATGTTATTACACAGGAGTTATTAAATCATACCACCTGTTGTTGTTAATTTCTTTCTGGAGCACATAGATAACAAAACACTTCAGCAGCCATAGGGCAACCACGGTATTGCAACCCCGTTTGGGGACGAAGCTCCTGACTGGTTCTTCTGATCAATGAAAATGAAACACCACAGTTGCTTTTCCCTTGCTATGGATGGCAATTGGCACTGCAAGACATTAGTAGCTGCCTTCTTTATAGCTCCAACCTTTACAATGAGTTAGATCACAAACCATCCTTAGCAAAAGAAAACTGGTTTAAGCTGAGCAGCATTGATTTCAAAGTCTGAGGCCGCTTTCAGTTCGGTTATCTTTGCTTCATTAGACAGCAATGTGGTAAGCTGGATTCACATCATCCCCATCACCAGGTATGTGTCAACCCCAGCAACGTCACATACAGGTAGTCCTCGCTTAATGACCATTCGTTTAGTGACGGTTTGGACTTACAACGGTGCTGGTAAAACCGACTTGCCCTCACGCCTACGACCGTCACAGTGTCCCCGCGGTCATGTGATTGCCTTTTTTTACCTTCTCGGATGGCTTCTGGCAAGCAAAATCAATGGGGAAACACACAATTCACTTAATGACCAGGTGGTTTGCTTAACACCTGTGGTGATTCGCTTAACAGCCGCTGCAAAAAAGGTCATAAAATCAGATTGGATTCGCTTAATGACCACTTCACTTAGCAACTGAAATTCCAGTCCCAATTGTGGTCATTAAGCGAGGACTACCTGTATTGGGATCAACGTGGGACTTGACTTTCTGAAGTGGTGGCCAAATTCTGCTATTCATTTAACTTTTGGCAGGATGCAGAGTCTGCATTTGCAAGAAAAATGGCCCAACATGGGATGCTCCCCCATGGATTGAGGGAAAACAGATTGTAAGATCTGGTTCTCTGACTGATAGATTCCTGATACCTTTATGTAAACAGCCAGCTATAGACTTCCCAGTTCTCACCAAAGATAACCCATTGATATACCTTAAGGCTGTGAGAAAAAGACTCAGAAAGTCTCCACCTTAATGTACACCGAAATAGATTGGTTCTAAATTGAAAAGTAGTTCCCTTGCTGGAATTCTTGTACCGCTACTCTTTCATCTTAATAAATCTCAGTGAACTCATGCCTGGAGAAAAAAGTGCTTTCAGTTTAGGCAGCTGACAAAGGCCTGACATAAGAGGTTGTTTCAATGGATTGTTCGTGGTCTTCCACCACTGAACTTCTAAAGTGATCTTTCAGGACTACTGGTTTTACAGGTAGCAAGGTGCCATCCCAGGATTTGCACATCACCGCATCCCTGACTTTCTACTGCCCCTTGAAATTACTGGCTGGCTGTAAGTGCTTAAATACTCTGCTTCCTGCTTGGCTTCCTCCCTCTTATAAAAACAAAAAACAAAAAACTTGACCTATCCTTACCACTACGTTGTAAGTGGATATCAAATGTAGCTGCAATTATATAATTCTTTGGTAATACAATATTAACTGTATTTAAAGTCCTGCTGTTTTTATCTGCTTGTACTATAACATATACACCCCTCTCTCCCCTATGGGTGGTCTGTGTCTTCCTCAACCTCGGGTCCTCTGCCAGAAGCCTGGGAGTTTGAGGGTTCTGCGTGGTATCTTAGCTGTTCCTAGCACTGCACTCTTCTGGGCAAAGAGCTCTGATGTTGCTCCTGGGATCTGTTGGAGCCACTCTCCCAGCTTAGGAGTCACAGCCCCAAGTGCTCCTACCACCACTGGGACCACTTTGGCCTTCACTTTCCACATCCTCTCTAGTTCCTCCTTCAGGTGATCGTACTTCTCCAGCTTCTCATACTCCTCTTTCCTGATGTTGCTGTCACTTGGCACCGCTACATCTATCACCACCGCTGTCTTCTGGTCCTTGTCTACTACCATGATGTCTGGTTGATTGGCCAGCACCTGTCAATGGATGGAAGAAGAATGAGAGAGAGAGAGAGAGAGAGAGAGAGAGAGAGAGAGAGAGAGAGAGAGGAGAGAGAGAGAGAATTAAGAAATTTGAAAGGAAATAAAAAGTAACAAGAAAAATAATATAAAGAAAAGAGAGAAAGGAACAAAGAGAACAAAGAAAAAGCCAAAAGTGGAAAAAGAAAGAGTAAAAAGAAATAGAAAGAAGTAGCTTCCGATTTTCTTTACAGCAATTATAAGTACAAATACAAAATTACCTCTTACTCTAGGGTTACAAAAACAATCCCTCTCTTTTTTCTATCACCTCTTTTTTCTAATCATCAAAACCATAAATCATAAGTTCATTTACTTCTTTGTGGGTTTCTTGTTGCTTTGGTCACATGTCATCTCTCATGGTTTGTTTTTCTTTAATTCAGGATTGATTGTCTTGAGCACATCAGAAGTTTAAATACAAATCTTCCCATACATAGGTGGACAGATTTATGATGGAGGTGATAAATTTGCCTAGATGCCTTTCTGAACCTGACCCATCAATGCCAAAGTTGCAGATATCTCCCAAAATTCCAGTCAACCATCTTGTGGAAATGTCTTGCTTCCCATATTAATTGGCCCGGTTCTGACAACATAATCCACAATAAAGTATTTCCAAATGAGGATTTTGTGCCAGTATGAAAGCAGTTCTCAGTACCCACAATATCAGCCATGCTGGAGAACTAAGCCAATTTATTTCCAGCTTAGCTACGATGTACCCGAAACTTCTGCTAGGTAGTTGTTCTGTGACTTTTATTCTGTTTGCCCATTAGAAGGAACTCATCCCTCAGCTCTTCTCCAGATCTCAAACTTTTTCCATCTTAACAGGTCCTGCAAGAGGAATGGTAGCCCAACAGGCAAGGAACTTCCTCTCAATAGCCCAGACAGGGAGGAACAAAGCAAACAAGAGTGTCACTTTCCCTCTTATCTTCAGCAGGGAACTAGAGCTTGTAAAGCACCAAGATGATTGTGTTTTTCCTCCTTTTCGTTCTTTCATTCTTTCCTTTTGGATGCAGTGGGGGTGATTGGGGATCTCACTCAGCAGAATCTGCCTAAGCACAGCCCCAGCAGAACATCTGGCTCCTTATCCTCCCCATTTCAGGTCAGAAACCTTCAATCTGCTTCTGAGGGTTTGGGGAGTGATACCAGTAGCAGGATGGAAATGGCCTCAGTTGATAAGAGGCAATTAGACTCAATCCAGGCTGCCACCAGAAGGCTACTGCAGAAGCAGAAGTTTCCTGTATCATAAAGATACCTGAAAAGAAGAGGTGACCTTAAAAATGTAATTGGCACCTGCTGGCTTCTTCTCTTCGTGTTTCTTTTCCTCTGACTCTTTCCCCACTCCCCCCCCCCTTTTTTTTTATTTGCAGTTTCACTCTGCTGTCTTGATGGTCAGACCCAGTTCTCTGTGAAACCAAATGCCTGGGTAGATCTAAAGCAGAAATCCAGGAGGCGCATTAGTCACTGCAGTTGTAGGCCCTTTAGTCATGAATCAGACCCAGACGAGACCTCCTCAGAACCCATTGGTGACGGCAGAGCTGAAAGGAGAAGCAAGCTAGGCCTTCTGAAAGCTGGCCATGGAGAAGAGTTCCTTTCGTCTGATCACCGGTGGCAAGGAAGCCTGCTGAGATAATTGACTCGGGGTATCGCGGCTTGTTTAATGCTTCATTCAAAGGTTGGTTCCTACAGGGTCAGAGAAGAGGTTTAAAAGAAAGAAAAAAGCAACAAGGGAGACCTGCTTGGGGCGGGGGGTGGGCTTGCTCTACAGCGAACCTAGGAAATTTGTGAAGGTGGCAGCAAAGCCGAGAGCTTGCAACTTACCTAGCCCACCCTCTTCCCCAAAGCTGACCACTATGCCGACTTCATAAATCATGGTGGAACATGAATAAACAGTAAACAAGTCAGGAAGCCACATTTCTACAGGCCACACAGCATGGAAAAGAAATCAACAGTTGCCCAGCGGCAATGCACAAATGCCGCTGAAAGAAAAGATGGGGACTGCTGGAACAGAAGAGGGGCTTATGAATGAGACATTTTTAAAAGCTCCTTTAATATTATTTTAAAATACATTTTCCCTGAACATTTTAAAAGAAAGATAACTAAATAAAGAGGAGGAGGAGGAGGAGGAGGAGGAGGAGGAGGAGGAGGAGGAGGAGGAAAAGTATTATTATTTGTCTGCTTAAAAAAGAGGTTCTCGAAAAAAAATTAAGAGGTTTTTTTTGGCCTATGAGAAATGGTAGCATTTAAATTAGAACCATTAAAAATAAATCCAGCATAGGAAATACAAAGCCCAAATTGGAAAGTAGGCAGCGTTTTATTTGAAGCACAGATATATATATATATATATATATATATATATATATACACACACACACACACACACACACACACACACATACACACACACACACACACACACATACATACATACACACACATACATGCATACACACACACACATACACACACACACACACACACACTGTATATATATAGCAGCGCGGTGGTGTAACAGTTAAGACTACAGGACGGCAGGTCGGCAGGTCGAGACCCAGAAGCACTGCATAACGGGGTGAGCTACGTTCTCGCCCAGCTCCTGCCAACCTAGCAGTTCGAAAGCATGTAAAAATGCAAGTAGATAAGTAGGTATCACTCTGGTGGGAAGGTAACAGCGTTCTGTGTGCCTTGGCGTTTAGTCATGCTGGCCACATGACCACGGAAGCGTCTATGGACAATGCTGGCTCCCTCGGCCGAGAATTGGAGATGAGCATTGCCCCCTAGAGCCGGATACGACTGGAAGGGGAAACCTTACCTTACTTATATATATAAAGGTTCCCACACACAGTCGTGTCCGACTCTAGGAGCCGGTGCTCATCTCCGTTTGTTAGCCAAAGAGCCAGCGTTGTCTGAAGATGCTTCCGCGGTCATGTGGCCGGCATGCTGCATGCAGAACGCTGCTACCTACCCACCAAAGTGGTATTTTATTTATTTATTTAATTTATTTATTTAATTTATTCCCCGCCCATCTCCCATACAAGGGACTCTGGGCGGGTTACAATAATTATGTGGTACCTATTTATCTACTTGCATTTGCATGCTTTCAAATTGCTAGGTTGGCAAGAGCTGGGGCGAGAGCGGGAGCTCACTCCGTCACACGGGGCTAGGGATTCCAACCTCCGAACTTGCGACCTTCCGATCGACAAGCCTGGTGTCTTAACCGCTGAGCCATCGCGCCCCCTACATACATACATACATACATACATACATACATACATACATACATACATACATATTTAGAGACTGTTTGGTCTAGTGGTTAAGGTGCTGGGCTAGAAACCAGGAGTCTGTGAGTTCTAGTCCCGCCTTAGGCCTGAAAGCCGGCTGGGTGACCTTGGGCCAGTCACTCTCTCTCAGCCCTAGGAAGGAGCCAATGGCAAACCAGGAGACATGAGTTCTAGTCCCGCCTTAGGCCTGAAAGCCGGCTGGGTGACCTTGGGCCAGTCCCTGTCTCTCAGCTCTAGGAAGGAGCCAATAGCAAACCAGGAGACTGAGAGTTCTAGTCCCGCCTTAGGCATGAAAGCCGGCTGGGTGACCTTGGTCCAGTCCCTCTCTCTCAGCCCAATTCACCTCACAGGGTTGTTGTTGTGGGGAAAATAGGAGGAGGAAGGAATATTAGGTATGTTCGCAGCCTCGAGTTATTTATAAAAAAATAATAATAATAAAGGCGGGATAGAAAATAAACAAACAAACAAATAAATAAATAAATAAATATTTTACAGTGAAAAGGCAACAACACTTCAGAGAACAATTGCTCCTACAAGGTTTTCAGTCACTGTGGCAGATGGCGGGAAAAAGAGTCCCCTAAACTGGGTCCTGTAGGAACTCTTGCTTGTGTTTTTAGATATTTTGTATAGTTTTTAAATTTTTATTTATTGTAACCCGCCCAGAGTCCCTTGCATGGGAGATGGGCGGGGAATAAATTTGAAAAATAAAAATAATAAAAATAAAAATAAACTCCCTTCAATGGAATCTGTAGAGCAGCGTTTCTCAACCTTGACAGCTTTCAGATGGGTGGACTTCAACTCGCAGAATTCCCCAGACTGGGGAATTCTGGGAGTTGGAGTCCACCCATTTGAAAGCTGCCACGGTTGAGAAACTCTGTTGTAGAGGGACAATATGATGGTCTGCATCATTGAACTGAGGCACTTCTCCCTTTAGCTAAGACCGCTATGAACTTCTGCATCAGGGCTTAGCTGTAGAGATTTTGATAAAGTGCCATGTCATCTGTCTTTGGAGCTGAGCAAGGATTTGAATCCACATCTGCCAGGTACAAAGTGAAACTCTGTTCCTCCAACCTGGCGCATCCAGATACGCTGGCCTACAATTTCTATTATTCTCAGCTAGCTTGGCTCCAACTAGGGGCTGAAAACCAACACACCTGAAGGCACCAGCTCTAGCAAACCTACAGTACTCTCTTGCACCAGCTTATCCATCATACTCAGTTCCAGTTCAACAATGGCCAAACCTTATAGGGATTGGAACGTAGGAGATGCATCTCTGGTTTTTCTTTATGAGCATTAGCACTGCGTTTCTATGAATCTGGGCACATTAATATGCAAACTTTATTATACAACTAAAAAAGAAATGAGAAAACACCAATTCTAAAAGTAGCCATGAACAGTAAGCTCCATATACAAAATTGGAACCCATAAAGCCATTTGGGCATAAAATCAAACTTCAACAGTAGTAGCTCTATAAAGCCAATGGCAAGTAATGGATTGAAGTTGCTGGACAATTTTGAAAATACAGACACTGATGAAATTACAATAATAATCACAGCTCTGCAAAGTAAGGAGCAGAGTTCTATTCCTGATTCCTCATCCCGGAGAGTCATAGGCACCAAGAAACTCTAATAATCCCCCAGCCCACTCTCCTGCATTGAGACCACCTCATTTCTAGATATATATTCCTGATAGGTAGGATCAGGGCAGGATCCAGATCAGGGCAGTGTCTTCTTTGATCCACAACTACGTCAAAATGGCAGATTGATTCTTAGAATCCACAGAATTTCCTAAGGAAGATCCTAACCCTCCTGGCTGCCATTATTAAGTCATGGCACAAACTTGGAAAGATCAGAAAGAAGTAAGCAAAAAAAAAAAAAGGGGGGGGGACACCCTACTTGATTATATTTTTCAATTTTCCAAGTATATAAATATTGATATAAAGGTCTGGCAAGAGCGAGCTCATGGTCAGGTTCCTAGAGCCTCAGGCTGCCTCCCGCATAGACCCATTTCTGTGGGTACATTCATGAGATTGATTCCCTTCCACGCCATGTGAATTGTAACAAGCGGCAACCTAGTTTTTCCTCTCTGCTCCTAGCCAGGGCGGGTGAGGCATCTCCTAATTTGCAAGCCTGGCACAGCCAGAGGAAGGAACATCCCCCACTGAGCAAAGTTGAAAGGACATCTTCTCACCAAAAGGGACGTGCCAGGAGACCCACAGCCACCATTTTCGTGGGGGAAGAATTTAAGGGCAGAAGCTACTTCCACAGGTTTCCTATCACGAGATAAAACAGACTCTGCATCTTGGGGGTTATCCATATAAGAAAATCCTGCGTTTCTGTGCCGATTCCTGTTCCATCCTTCTGGGTTTTTTTCCCACCACAGTGGCCAGCCCTTGTCATCTTTCATTGATGTGGTGACATAAGGATGATGGTAAATGTTGCCCTGCTTCCAAAGTGCTGAACCAAAATGAGTCAGAAAGGGAAGTGCCTGTTTGCATGCAACGTGGGTCATTTCGCAGGGCATGTTCAGGTAGGACTGGAAAAGACTTTAATCTGAGGTGGTGGAAGGTCAGGGTGATACAACAGCACTAAGACAGATGGACCAATATTCTGTAGCCTTGATTCAATACAGGGCATCCTTCCTAAATACTTCAATTATTTTTTCCCTTATTATACAGTGAGATAGGCAGAAACAGACAAGAAAGAAAAAAGAAAAATCAAACAAGCTCACACATACACAGAGAGACTTTTTCTAAACCCTGATTTATATTTCTGTCTCCCTCCATTAAACGCCTTGCTCAGAGATCTCAGGAGCTGGCTGCATACAGATAAATTCTTTTTCTTTATATAACTTTATTAAGATTTTAATAAAGGAAGATAAAAACTAACAGAGACTCATATTTAGAATAAAGGAAAGAAAGAAGAAAAGAAAGAAAAAAGACAAAGACAAAAGTGCAGAAAGAAAGAAAGAAAGAAAGAAAGAAAGAAAGAAAGAAAGAAAGAAAGAAAGAAAGAAAGAAAGAAAGAAAGAAATATAAAGAAGTGGCTTCTGGTTTTCTTTACAGCAGTTATAAGTATAAATTTGCCTCTTACTCTATGGTTACAGAATGACTTTCATATTTTTTCTATAATCTATTTTTTTCTAATCATCAAAACCATATATCATAAGTTCATTTTTTTCTGTTTCATGCAAAACATCTGTAAGGGGTTTCCAGTCAGCAATAAACTTAGATAATGTCTTTTCTCTGATCAGAGATGTCAATTTGGCCATCTCGGCAAGTTCCATCATCTTCACCATCCATTCCACCATTGTGGGTAAGGTCAAATCTTTCCACCTTTGCTAAATATTCCGATTAATTTGATGGAGTCCCTACATCCTCAATATTCATTGGAATCAAAACATGCTCGTTGCTTTCCAGCTGTTAGCTGAAATTGAATGGGTGGGGGCCACTTAATATGTGCCCCAAACACGCCTACAGTTTCTAGGCCCACAGCAAAGCCAGACGTGGAAAATATGCTTATTTGGTCAACTACAGGAGTCCTATATTTTATTGGGGTCACTTGTTGTGCTCCTGTTTTATATTTTCTTCACTTTGTAATTTTTTTTATGGTAGGGGCAGTCTTGGAGATATTATTATATTTTATACTGAGATTCTAAGCTGCCCAGAGCCTTCAGGAATAGATTTCATACAAGTAAAATAAAGTAAATAAAGAGAAGCTACCGTTCTTGTCACCCACTCAGTATAACCATGGTAGTTTGAGAAGTTTCTTGCTTGCCACTCAAGAGAGGAACTGGTTCTACTCTCTGTGAAGGCAGCAGTGGGTAAAAGAGCCATTGGGGGGTGGGGCTGGAAGAGGTGGGGCAGGAGGAAGGGAGGAGAAAATATCACGTCCTCCTTTTCAGAGGATCTGAACAACGGAGCTGAAAAAACATTTTGTAGGATACGTAATGCATGTTTCATCTATGTCACACATTCATGAGAGAGAAATGCATCAGTCTTGCATATTCTCATCCATCAAGGAGCATAACCCTAGCAGAGGACAAAGAAAGCGGGGAGGGGGGGGATCCATAGCCGCAGCTGTAAATCAAGTGTATATCCATTTTTAAGAATCCTGATACTGTATATCATCAGCTAGTGCATTATCAGGTTATGCTGTGCTACAGAAACCCCTCCATTCCTGGAGTTGCAGACAAAGGAGGGATCTAACCGCCTCTCGATTTGCTCCAGAGATTTTCTGGCAAGCTGCAGGTTAATGCACTCCAAACCTTAGAAAAGAACAAGGGCTGAGAAGTGGGGGGACGGGTGGGGGTGGGGGGTTAGGGTGAAGCAGCTGAAGGAGCATCAGGCTTCGTCATAGATAAGGAGAGTGGAGAGAGGAAAGTAAAGGGAAGGAGGAAAGGAGAAGTGGTGCTTAATTCTAGCCCTATTCACAGTTTCTGTTTCTCTAAAATTATCCTAGATAATGGTGCTGAAAGGAGCTCCTCTGGCTGAAACGGGGCGCTGAAGGGTGGGGGGAGCTTCTGTCAAAAGAAGATTCAGAACGGGTTCATCTCTTGCCAACAACTCTCTCAATTCTAGACTCCTAAAATGAGGCACTGTGGCCTCTAAAGGCCACATAATGTAAGACTTTAAGATGCACAGCACGAACATCTCATGTTTCAGGACTAATCGTGGTTACTTTTGCATCCTGAGCAGAACACACACACAAACACAACACAGCCATTTCAGGGAGTCTTGGTTCTAAAGCAGGGTTTCTCAACCAGGGTTCCGTGGCCCCCAAGGGTTCCACGAGAGGTCACTAGGTTTTCCCTGGGAGATCATGATTTATATAAAAAAAAATTCAAATTCAGGCAACTTCACATAAAAGAGGTAAGTTTCAGTCTTTATTTTTAGTTTGAGAACACTGTTCATGCATAGATACAGGCCTACCCATGAAACGAATACAATAATTTTGTAACGTCTGGCCTATATTTGAGCCTGAATGTGCGGGGGTTCCCCGAGGCCTGAAAAATATTTCAAGGGTTCCTCCAGGGTCAAAAGGTTGAGAAAGGCTGTTCTAAAGGGTTATCTTCTGGTCCTGATGGAGCTTCAATGATTAGCAGATTCCTCCTGGGCCCCTTACCAGCCCTCTCTCCTTTCATCCCCTCTACCCCCTATACCAGGGCTTTCCAAACTTTTCCCATGACGACACACCAACGGCGGCGCGCGAGAAAACCTGGAAGTGCCGCCACTGCGGCGGCACGCGAGAAAACCTGGAAGTGCCGCCACTGCGGCGGCACGCGAGAAAACTCGGAAGTGCCGCTGCCGCAGCGCTTTCAAGTTTTTCCGCGCCGCTGCCGCTGTGGCACTTTCAAATTTTCGCGCACCTCAGCGGTGGCGACAGCAGTGTCCTTGTGTGCCGTACGAAAACCCGGAAGCGCTGATGGCCCGCCGCCGTGCGCGCGGCCGTCAACGGCCGCGGCGCGCCATCAGCGCTTCCGGGTTTTGACGCGACACACCTGGGCCCCACAGGTGACACAGTATTGTGTTGCGACACACAATTTGGAAAGCTGTGCCCTATACGTTTTTCAGGGACCCATGGGGAAAAATAAGTGGAATTTATATTTATTTGCTTTTTATACTTAGGATCAGCCCACTAATTATTGTTCTGCGACCAATGTAAAAAAAACATTAACAGTTTACCATCGCAGGAAATAATTCAATCAAGCAGCCCTGAAACAATTACAGAACAGGGAAAAAAATCATACGAAGATGCAGCAAGTTAAAAGAGCAACATTAAAACCCTGCATAATATTGGGGTAGATGTTTCAGTTGCAAAAAGCCATTGAATATAAAAAGGGGCTTGCCTGATAGTGAAAAAACACATTAAAATAGATATATATGACAAGGCTTGCAGATTAAGACATTCCGCAAACGAGGAGGGACTCTTAGAAAGGTTCTTCCTTTTGTGGATATCCCTCTCAGATTACCAAAATGCTGGAGAAAGACCTTCATCGATGATTGTAGATGAGGAAATAAAATCTTAATTTACTGTATCTCCAAGCCACAACTGGGTTTAAATGTTTAAGGGTCCTAGTCCCTTGAACTAGGACCAGAAACAAACTGGAAACTTATAAAGATGTTATTCTGTTGGCATGATTAACTTATAATGCCTAGATGTATTTAGTATTCTATTAATCTTACTCCATGCCAAGGTCTCTGAGTATCTTCAACTGCAGTTACATTTACAACCCATGAGTGCTCTTTAAGGCTGTTCTGGTAAGCTGGGATTCTCTCTTTAGGTAAAATATTCCCTCATTTCCCTCTTGATCCTGAAATAAAATCAGGTGCAGCCTCCCCAAAAAAAGTCATAAAACAGCAACACCCCAAAATAAGGACCCCTACTTTCCTCTTTATTTGCTCTGAGCTTGTAAAGCAGGCAAACCAACATAGCGAGGAACATCCAGCCGTATAATAGCAGATGCCAACTGGTAATGTGTGTCTTTGCAGACTGCCATTCCATATCAAATTAAGTGAATGCACAGGAGGGAATCCCTCATAAAACTTCACTTAAATATTTTCTTCACTACTTGACTGCACGTCTCCCGCAGAGGAAGGGGGGGAAAAAGCAATGATCCAAAGAGAAGAGGATTGTCGGTCCAAGGTAAATTTTCCTCTTGGGTCTCGATTGTCAAGGGGCATATACTAATTTTGCCCCTCCTGACAGCAAGCGGGAAAAAAACCCCAAAAATGCAAGCCAAAGGTTTTGAAGAAACTGTTTCAGCTCTTCTGGGAATGAAATGGCGAGCTGGCATGAATTCCCATCAAGCTGTTTCCCACAAGCCAGGAGTGTCCACAAGGAGGGAGGGGAGTCAAAAAAGTCAAGATGGTGACCGCCACCTTGCAATTGAAGCCCTGCCCTTTATGTGACACACCTTTATGTGGCGCGGTGGCTCAGCGGGTTAAACCGCTGAGCCGTTAGTCTGCCGACCATAAGGTCGGCAGTTCGAATCCGCGTGGCGGGGTGAGCTCCCGTCACTAGCCCCAGCTCCAGCCCACCCAGCTGATCGAAAGCCACCGGCAAGTAGATGAATGGGGACCACTCACGTGGGCCAATTTGCTGGCGTCCTTCTCGGAGGGTCGCCCTCGGACCAAGAAGGCTGGTCCCCGTGGATGGCGGCGGAGGACGGCAGAGGACGGCGGATCCCGAAAAACGACAACTTCCTGGACGTCAGCAGCCGGCTCAGAAGCAAGGGTTCCTGGGACATGTAGTCCGACCTGCGATTGAAGAGCCGGTTCCCTCACCCTAACCGCGCGGGTAATAGAATTTGACTGTATAAATAATATATAATATGTATGATGATTGTAAGCCGCCTAGAGCCCTCCGCTTAGGGAGGGGATAGGCGGGATATAAATACAATAATAAATAAATAAAATAAATAAATAAATAAAAAAGTGGTGGGGCTTCAATCCAATGGCTGTGGCCACCATCTTGACTTTTTGACCCCTCTGCGGACATCCCTGCCCACAAGAGACTTGTTTTCTGTACCAAATGTCAAGTCAATTCACCAAATGCCTATAGTCTTTTCAATCTTCCAAATGTATACAGGTAGTCCTCACTTAACAACCATTCATTTAGTGACGGTTCAGACTTAGGACAGTGCTGAAAAAACTGACTTACAACCAGTTCACACACTTACGACCGTTGCAGCGTCCCCGTGGTCATGTGATCATGATTTGGGTGCTTGGCAAGTGGTTCACATTTATGACTGTTGCAGCGTCATGTGGTCATGTGAGCGCCATTTTCGACCTTCCCAGCTGGCTTCTGGCAAGCAAAATCAATGGGGAACCATGTGATTCGCTTAACCACCACGTGGTTCACTCAATGCCCGCAGTGTTCCGCTTAACAACCGCTGCAAAAAAGGTCGTTAAATTGGATCAGATTTGCTTAATGACCGCTTTGCTTAGCAACCGAAATTCTGGTCTCAGTTGTGGTTGTTAAGTGAGGACTATCTGTAGTTCGGTGTGGGGTGGGGGTAAAAGACTGTCAGAATTGGATTTGCAAGAAACCGATTCAAAACTTGCCTAATTTACGGCCATGGGAGCTGTAGATACGCCTCATCTCCCCTGGCTTCGGTTTCTCCATCTATAGAATGGGAACCAATTATTTTCCTCAATATGCTCCTAGTCTGCTAATTACGATGCTAATTATTATGTGCCAAATGGGTACCAGTCTGCATGTTCTCCCTGTTGGCCTCAAACGTCACCCATCTCACAGTCTCTGTCCCCCCCCCCCCCAGCTTAAGACTTATTTGCCTCATCTACACCGCAGTGTAAAAGAAGACTCTTACTTTCCCATGGACAGCTCTCCATTGAGCTAAGCACCATTATTGTTCATGAACTACTGCAGCGCTACCTTCATGAAGGGGAAGTGGACTTACAGCTCAACGTAACAGCAAACTGAAGCCTCTCTAACTAGGTTTGCGGGGCCACGGCTTCAGCATATGTGCAGATGCCAGTTTAGCTGCTATTCCCAGCTTTTTAATTGAGGTTTCCAGCTTCCTGTGCCATTTTAACTCCAAGCAGCCCCGCTCTGGGTCACTGTAGAATGGTGGCTCTAGAGTGATGCTCATTTGGCAACCCAAACAAACTAGTGGCTGATTCTGGTTTAAACATCACAGGAAGCCAGTAGTAAGCCTCAATTAAAGATGAGGAGAAAAGAATAGGAAGTTTACTGCTATTGTGCTGATTTTGTACACTTTTCACTCACACGATTAGCCAGGTTTGAAGCAGAACATGAGGCAGGATGGACCATCTCTCTCAATGAAGGTGGTAAAATATTTTTGCTATCTAAGACATGGCCAAAATGGCATCTTTCCAGCCTACAGAAACCAGCTGGATTAACAACTGGATCTTCTTTCTATACTAGAGTTTCTCAAACCCGCCAACTGAAAGATGTGTGGACTTCAACTCCCAGGATTCCCCAGCCAGCATGCTAGCGAAGTTTAAGATGTGTGGACTTCAACTCCCAGGATTCCCCAGCCAGCATGCTAGCGAAGTTTAAGATGTGTGGACTTCAACTCCCAGGATTCCCCACCCAGCATGCTAGCGAAGTTTAAGATGTGTGGACTTCAACTCCCAGGATTCCCCAGCCAGCATGCTAGCGAAGTTTAAGATGTGTGGACTTCAACTCCCAGGATTCCCCAGCCAGCATGCTAGCGAAGTTTAAGATGTGTGGACTTCAACTCCCAGGATTCCCCAGCCAGCATGCTAGCGAAGTTTAAGATGTGTGGACTTCAACTCCCAGGATTCCCCAGCCAGCATGTTCTATACCAAGGATGGAACACATTCTCCACTGTACCTATTGGACAGGTATGCCGAATAAATTGCTCTATATTTCAACACCTCATCACTGACCCCTTATTTCAGCATCTGCTGCATAAGGCAGTGTGTCATGCTATCCAAAATAAGACTCGTCCACCCTGGTGCCTTTCAAATATATCTGAGTGTAACCTTTCCATCATCCCTGGTCATGCAGAATCAGAATGATGGGAGATGTGGTTGAACACAACTTCAGGGGAAAACTGTTCCACCTGATCCAGCAAACCCAATCTGGTGATTAAACATCTCAACCCTCAATCAGAACAAGAGTCTATCATGTCACTGTGAAAGTGAGAAACCTGGTTTAAAGCTTTCCTCAAAGAGGAAACTTGCTGGCCGAGACAGCAACCTCTCTCCAGACCACATTTTAGGTATCAGAGCAGTAAGTTCACAAACTGCTCTTTCTCTGCTCCACCCATATACAATTATGGGGCTGGGGCAGCTCACTATGAGAAGACAGTACAAAAATTGGGGTCGGGGGTCTTTATCCTGGAACAAAGGACGGTAACAGGATTTATGCTTCAGTATAACGAACATTTGTGTCACAGACCACACGGATGAGACTTCTTCTCTCATACCGCCTTAGAACTCAAGGTCGTCTATTGAATAAATGTGGGGAAACTCAGGATCAATAGAAGAAAGGGCTTTTTTTTTTTTTTTAACACAGTACCTAGTTAAACCGTGGAATTCACTGCCAGCAGTTGTGGTAATGACAGCCAATTTGGATGGTTTCAAAGGAAACTGGGCAGGTTCATGGAAGAACAGGCTATCAATGGCTATTGAAGGCGCTTTATGACTTTCTGAATCCTAGGCAGGTGGCCTTTGATATCGGATGCTGGGAAGTGAGGGTGGAAGGCGGCTATTTTCCAGCCTTGTGACCTTCCCAAATGCATCCAGTTGGCTGTTGTGTGATAAGGAATGCTGGACGAGATGGGATGATGGCTGGATCCAGCAGGTCTCCTCTTGTTTTTTTATGTAGTTCAGCTTTTCTCTGGTTAACATTCAGTGGATGAGAATGAACTGGATGATCTTGTGTGATAACAGCTGCTGACAGTCATGGCTACCTTTTTAAAGACTTTTAAAGACCAATAGAAAAGAATATCTGTAGCTCAGGGTTGAACTGTGGAGTCCTTGGTGCTCTCTGAGCTGGGTTGTTTGCTTGCAAACATTTCACTACCCGACTAGGTAACATCATCAGTGTGAGTGAGTGTGGGGTTTGCTCCCTGTTTATATACAGTGAGTATATATACAGAGTATATATGAGTATATATACGGAGTGAGCTTCTGTACTCGCCCCAGCTCTTGCCAAACCTAGCAATTCGAAAGCATGCAAATGCAAGTAGATTAATAGGTACCACTCCGGTGGGAAGGTAACAGTGTTCCGCGCGCGTCATGCCGGCCACATGACCGTGGAAGCATCTTCGGACAATGCTGGCTCTTCATCTAACAAACGGAGATGACCACCGGCCCCCTAGAGTCGGACACGACTGTGCAGGGGAAACCTTTACCTTATATACAGTAGCTTGCCGTGCCAGGGTTGGTGGGGGTGTGGTTTTCTCCTTGGTAGTGCCTTGATTTCAAGGCACTACCAAGAGGGAAGCCGATCAAGGATAAAGCTTTGGGGTACCCTCAATTTCAAATTCAATTAACAGCTATTCCTTCTGAACCTGGCCATTCCACACCCTTGTCTTTCTACTGAATCTACCTCACAAGATGGTTGTGAATTTAAAGCAGCCGTTTCATTCCAGGAGGAAAGTCAAGGAAACCGTGATAAGTTAGATAAGTTAAATGAATGATTTCAGGGAATGAACCTGCCTGAACAAAAAGATTATTAAAGCTTGTGAACCTACCAGAATCACACAATCCCAGGAAAGCCTTATCTAGAGTGTAATATATTACAGCCCTAAAGAGATAAACAGGATCAAGCCCAGCAGGGGTTTTAGGTGGCAGCTCCCTGCTGTTCTCCATAGATCTGGAATTGCAACTGGCTCAGCAAAACTCAAATCCATCTTCTTCCAGGCTGCTGCATTACGACTGTGTCAACCCTGCAAACGCTCTTCAATAAGGCCAGTAACAAGAATTCAATAAGATTCACTTGGCTGAAGTTCCAGATATTAATTTTTCTTCTCTCCCTTTGCTGTGCTCAATGGCCTGAAAGCTTTTATTACTACAAATGGAGGATGGGTGAAACAGAGAGAATGTGTTCTCAGATGTAAGAATATGGCAACTCCCAGGCACACAAGCAACATGCCAGCACACTCCCATGTAACCGGTACGGGAAGATGCTGATGCTGGTTCATCGGATGGTTGACAACAACTTTTAACTCTTGCCTCTGAATTATTTCGCTATACCCCACTCCCTCAGCCCCGAACCACCCAGCATCCTGATTCACTCACTCACTCACTTTTCCCCCTGTAATTCCCAACACACTCTTTCTTGTAGGCGGCTTAGGAAAAACAAGATGGATTGAGTAGGGAGATTAAGACACGCTTGGGTAGCAGATGTGCATTTGTTTATTAAAGTTTAAAAGTTCACTGTATTTTTAAATATGCTTTCTAACTCAAAGCAGTTGATACACTGATTGAATCGGTCTCCCGAGGTCACTGTAGGGCAGTGTTTCTCAACCTCAGCAACTTTCAGATGCGTGGACTTCAACTCCCAGAATTCCCCACCCATCCAAGCTGGGTGGGGAATTCTGGGAGTTGAAGTCCATGCATCTGAAAGTTGCTGAGGTTGAGAAACACTTCTGTAGGGTGTTTGGCTTTGATGTTAAATTTCTGCAACAATAACCTTTCTTTGGGTGTGAACGCAGGGTGTGCAACATTGACACAGCTGCAAAGAGCAGGCGAGGTTGTCATCACATCCTTGCAGTTCAGACTCAGTTCAGATTTGCTTCTGAAAACTGGGATTGCTAGTGACTTTGCCAGCTGATTGCTAGTGATTGCCAGCTGCTCTCAAAGCAAAGCTGAAGGACAGTTTCCTTACCAGCACTTTTAGTCTATTTTTTACACCAGCTAATCAGATGTTCTCCATTTTGCTTTGTAAGAAGCTCCAGAAGACCAGATTTAAACCAAATACAGGTAGTCCTCATTTAGCGACCAGAACTGGGACCAGCAACTCGGTCATTAAACAAAGTGGATGCTAAGTGAAACCATGACTCTGCTTACGATCATACTTCAGCTTTCCTTTGCTTTACCAACCTGCGGAGGTTGTAAATGCGAGGATTGGTCGCAAAGCTACTTTTTCATCACCGCCACAACTGCGAATGGTCGCTAAACGAGGCAATCGCTAAACAAGGACTAAGGTTTTCCCTTGCACAGTCGTGTCCGACTCTAGGGGGTGGTGCTCATCTCCGTTTCTTAGCCGAAGAGCCAGCACTGTCCGAAGACACTTCTGTGGTCATGTGGCCGGCATGACGCATGCAGAATGCTGTCACGCGGCACTCGGGTCTCGAACCGCCGACCTTCCGATCGACAACCACTGAGCCATCGCGCCCCTTCTAAACAAGGACTACCTATATTGTATTCTTGCTTTAGAGAAAAAGACATTTCCCAAAACAAAGTACATATTTGTATGACATTGAGAAATTTGAGATGGGTTTGCTAATACCCAATACTTTCTAGCATTGTTGGTTTTGCCTTTTTGCCTATCTCTGTGGCCCTAAGTCTCAAGCCACAAATTGCCAAGAAACTGATAATAGCAATCTGGTCAGGGATGCTGCAAACAAACTACCTTTAGACAGAGATCCTCCTAGGTTGCCCTTTTACATCACTGTTATTTTTTCTCTATTTCTTTGCCTTTTGAAAACATATTAGTACAAGGTGTTCATATTGCCACTGAGGATTCGGCTTCTTCCCCAAAGCCTTCAGAATTAAATCTCTTTTAAATTAAATGCTCATGAACACCATGACAGAGTTTGCCATTTCAACTGCAACCCCAGGCCTTGGCTGAAATGACACAACGTTGTGTAGCCATCTTCATCAGGTTTGGCTCTGGTAAATGCTGAGTTGGAAGCCCTCTGCACACCATGGCATTCAGCAAATGCTGCCTTGAGTTCCTATTGCACAAAGAAGATGGGCTGTATATCGGAGGGATTAAGGCACTTTTCCTTTTAAAGTATATTTCTGCACTGCTCGTGACCTAAAGCCAATTATGTTATGCCATTTTATCTTTACCCAAATGAGCGCCTTGGTGTTGGAATCAGAGTGCCTGAGTGCTGTCCCAGGAATTCTGGGTCCTTTAAACCTGGCATGCTCTGCCAATTAACACTCAAGGCAGAAATCTCTTTTATAACTTTATTCTGTACAGGATAATGGCACTTGGAAATCAGCTTTCAAAGCAGGCGCAGAAAAGGAATTCTAAGGCATCCGGTTTTAAACAGTCGCTATCAGAAAATCATTACATCATAAGCAAATACAATTTCATGGGTATACAATAATTATTCACACCCTTGGGTGGGCAAAACACTCCCAAAAGGTGGGCACTGATACCCAAGGGTGGGCACTTGCTATTGCTAAGGGAAATATGAGCTAAGCTGGTGCCTTATTTATTTATTTATTTATTTATTTATTTAATTTATTCCCCGCCCATCTCCCATACAAGGGACTCTGGGCGGGTTACAATAATTAAGACTTAAAAATTTACAATATTTAAAACCATACAAAGTAGAAGATGTATAAAAAATCCAGATATAAAATAAAATAAAATAGAATCCAAGATGGAATTGGGGACCGCAGCATAGGCCTTATCTATGAGGTTACGAGTACCTCCTGCTGCATTCCATTCTCCGCTTTCTAATCTAGCTGATACAGCAACAATACACAAAGAAAAAGCAATTCGAACCCAGTTTGCAGTTTTATTATCTGTTCTGTTCCCAGCAGTTAGTGAAGGTCAGTTCTGGGGCCATACTGCTTCAGCTGCCTTCTTCAAATTAGCCCTAAAATCACCATTCTATCATGAGTGTTAGTGCTTACACTAGTGTTCTTCACTACAGGTAGTCCTCGCTTAACAACCATTTGTTTAGTGATGGTTCAGACTTACGACGGTGCTGGAAAAACCGACTTATGACCAGTTCTCACACTTACAACCGTTGCAGCGTCCCAGCGGTCACGTGATCACAATTTGGGCACTTGGCAACCGGTTCGCATTTTTGACCATCGCAGTGTCCCGTGGTCATGTGATCGCCATTTTCAACCTTCCCAGCTGGCTTCTGGCAAGCAAAATCAAATGGGGAACCACGTGATTCACTTAATGGCAACGTGGTTTGCTTAACACCCATGGTGATTCACTTAACAACCACTACAAAAAGGTCATAAAATCAGGTCGGATTCTATTAATGACCGCTTCACTTAGCAACTGAAACTCTGGTCCCAGTTGTGGTTGTTAAGCGAGGACTACCTGTAGGCACGTCACATTAATTTTAAGGTGTGTGGTTTCAGCTCTGAGTGAATTGCTGGTTGGCACACATCAGCCAGAGAGGGGATTCATTTTGTTTTCCTCTTCCTTCCATCCTATATGCACCCATCTATTGGGGCGGATGCTTTCTACTCCGGTATCTAGTCCAGCTAAATTACTCACACAATTGTGTTGATGAGATGTGTAGCTCTTGAGGGGTAAGCCGTTCTTCAGCCTGGAGACGTTCCGATTCTTCAGCCAGCTTCATCTATCCCACTAAGCTCAAAGATGTTTGTGTCTCACTTAGGACATGGTATGACTCCAGCTGTTGTAGTTTACAAACCAGGGCTTACGGTTTAGCAAGCAAGATAAATCCAGCCAACGGTGCTTTCAAATCCATGGTAAACAAGCCATGGCTTGCTGTGTAGTAGGAACTAGGCCTCTGTGCTGCTGGGTAACTGCTCCTCGTCCCTGCATACGAGATTGAGCTGCCATGTATGCTGCTGATTTGTGTGCTGTTGAGGAATTGTGCTGGGGTGTGTGTGTTTTTTTCCCCCCTCCTCTAGCATAAACTTTAAGTGAAAGAGTACATATCCTAGTTGTAGAACTGCAGCACTGGCTCTTGAAGAATAAATAAATAGAGCAGATGGTACAGAACTCCATCAGTGTATAATTAGAGGAGTGGATATGAGCCTCAGGCTATATGCCTTGGCATAAGAATAGACCTATTGCAGGTATGTTCCTATTTTTATAAATTAAATGTCTGAAGATCTGCCATTCTCTTTCAGCTGAGCTCAGACACAAAGCAGGACGAATTGACAGTGCTACAGCTAGGCCATCAAGACTCTCACTACCATTCAGGCTCTGCAGAACTTAATTTTCACCTTGCTACTTGTGAGTAGCATTGTTTTCTTCCTCCAGCTGTCGTCAGACAGAAAGCTAGTTTTCAATTCATTTAACCGACTCTGATTTTATAGCTCTGAGGCAGGGACCTCTTTCCCACCCATTCCAATGCCTGCTACCTTCAGAGGTAAAAAAGGTAAAGGCTCCCCCCACACACACACATTTGTGCAGTCGTGTCCAACTCCAGGGGCCGGTGCTCATCTCCGTTTGTTAGCCGAAGAGCCAGCGTTGTCCGAAGATGCTTCCGCGGTCATGTGGCCGCATGACGCACATGGAACGCTGTTACCATCCCACCGAAGTGGTACCTATTCATCTACTTGCATTTGCAGGCTTTCAAATTGCCAGGTTGGCAAGAGCTGGGGCGAGTGCGGGAGCTCACCCCGTCACGCGGGGCTAGGGATTCGAACCTCCAAACTTGCGATCTTCCGATCAACAAGCCTGGTGTCTTACCCGCTGAGCCATCACGCCCCTGGTACCTTCAGAAGCTACCTGATTTTTCCATTACTGCAGCACAACATCCAGAATCCACAAGAAGATGTATGACCTATGAGATTAATGAAGATGACGACTAAAGGGCTCTCCGCAAAAACGTTACAAGTAAACGGATTAGTACCGTGGTCTGCTAGCTTTCCCTTTCATTTGTAAGGAAGTAGACTGCCTTTATCCTTGAGAAAAGATTTTTAAAGCGTTTTCCAGTGGTAAAGGATAAACGTATAAAACTCCTTTTAGAAAAGTATTCTGAAGGACCAGAATCAGCAACCGCCGTGGTACGTTAAAAGGTCTGACATCAGCCTCTCGCCTGAGCCATCACAGCCATATGTACAGCACACTGGAGACCACATTTCCTGGCACATAAGCAGTGGCTTTCTCAATATGAAAGCCTATTTAAAAAATCATTATAATAGCAAAGTTTGTTCTCTGCATTGAGTGTAAGTTCAATGCGCATAATTGCAAATGAGCGCCTTAAATCTCCTCCAGGGCAGCACAGAGCACTGATGACACTCTGCACTCCAGACACACAGAAGGTCAAAGTGAGATCTCAGGGCAGGGGAAATACCAATGTGTTGCCAGGGGGATTTCCACATGTGAAGTCAGCTTGCCAACTGTCCTAATGGCTGTCATTGGCAACCGTCGCAGAGGTCACCCTTTCCTGGAGACCTGATAACTGATGGGTTGTCACAGGGACCGAAAAACGGAAGCTCCTTTTGCAGCACCGCGTCCTGGGTTGCCTTACGAAGAGCAAGAGGGTCTCAGTGGACCACAGATGGTCAACGTCTTAATGTGAAGGATGCTGTGTCATCCGCAGCTGGGAGCACGTGGGCATTTTGGCAGGTGTGACTTTTCAGCACCCTGCAGCCTGAGGATTTGACAAGGTGTATCTTGCGAACACTCCTCTTTTGACATACCTGTTAGAAATTACAGTAGTCTAAATGCAGGAGATCTCTTGTCGTACCTCCTCTGCTCTTTCTAGGACTGTTGGAATCCATAGCTAGCAGGAGATATAACACAGGGTTGCTGCCAGTTATTTTAATGTTTACCTCATGATCTACTTTTCGGTAGCAGCTCCAAGAAGAGATGACCATCTCCCACTACCTTCTACTGAACATACAGCTGGGCAGGACAAGCCACCTACACAATTTAGGCTAGAATAGTTCAACACTACAAGGATCAGCATGGACACATAAGCATGAATTCAGGAAGCGGGTGGGAGAGGTGGCATTTATTTTAACACTCTTCAGCCACACCAGTTGTAAGAACTGAACAGTTTGTGTGCTTACAGGATAATTAATCCACATTGAGCAATATGGAGAGTGTGCTTGTGCCAACCAAACAAATAAAAACAGATGTAAACCAAGAGCATGAACATATTAGTTCCTCTCTTTGTGGGTGTGGACAGTTCGTTTTTTCCTTAGACACGCACTCTTCCGTGAATTAAAACTTCCCATTTCCACCAATCAGCACCCAGCAGGCAATAGAAGAACCAATGAGACCCCACAACAGGGTACAACATGTAAACAACCCAAAACCAGCGTCTGCAGGAAATGCAAAATAGCCAGTCAGCCCGGTGACAAGGGTGAAGGCAAGCACCTGATCAGGATTCCCACCCTAGGACTACAAAGGGCCGTCTATTCGGCACTAAACTCAAGCCAAAGAAAGGCCCACCCTTGTTTCGGGCACTTGGTACTATGACGACAAATTTTCCAGAATCTTCTATTATTGCCAAGCGCCTTCCCTGAGCTGATTTAAAGTCTCTAAAGTCCAAAACAATGTTACACTATTATACAGCAAATGGGGCTTGCTATGCAGAATATTGCCATGAAAGATTTATTTGTTTAATTGGATTTTCATCCCTCCTTTATTTGTGCTAAACTCAAAGCGGTGTACATCTTTAATGCCCTCGCCTCCTATTTTCCCAACAACTCAGTGAGGGGTTGGCCTGAGAGAGAACAATTGGCCCCAAATCCCTTTCTTGCGAGGGAGGACTCGAACTCAGAGTCTCCTGGCTCCTAGTCCAGCACCTTAACCACTAGACCACGCTGGCTTGCCTCCTAAGGAAAATGTATGGGTCTAGCCAGTCTCTCCCTCCAAGCAAGGCATCCTATTCCCTTTCATGTTTCTTTTCATCCAGTCAAAATCACCTCAATCTTTCATTGCTAATTGGCTCAATTGGTAAAGACCAGTCTGAGTGGTAAATCTTGCATCTTGAGTTATATCTCCAAAGGCAACTGATCTAAAACATCTCCAACCCACATTTGTGGCCCTTATAATTTATGTGCATTTTTAAAAATTACATCCAGCAGCCAACAAAAAGAAAATCTTCCCTGTAGATGTCTTCTCTAAGAGGAGAAACTGTTCTTGAATCCAAATCTTTTCCCAAATTGTCCACATACATTTTAAAATATTCTATTACAGGAATTGCATCATTTATTTATTTATTTTCTACTCCGCCTTTATTATTTTTATAAATAACTCAAGGTGGTGAATATTCCTAATACTCCTTCCTCCTCCTATTTTCCCCACAACAACAACTCTAAATGCATAGTTTTGGAGGATTAGAGGCATCTGAAAGTCTAAAAAAGCAGCCAATGGATTTTATTTCTCCTTTAGACGATACAACCATGAATATCAGAGCTCTTTCAAGGTCTAATTTCAGTATTTCAAATCTACAAAAGTACTTATAACAAGCACCATTGTCATGCCTTTTCAGATCTAAAGACTGTGTAGATTCAGAATATCAGACTGTATATTCATGTACAGGCAGCATGAATAGAAAAATTATTTTTAAAAAATTAGCCTGACATGTTCCTCACTCCACTGAGAAAAATTTAGAGGAAAAAAGTCTCAATTATTAACAAAGCTTTCTACCAGTAGAAATAATTAAACAAAGGGAAAGGACAGGAAACCCAGCTATCTTCCAGTCTGTAGTGTGTCTGATGACAAACTCAACCCAAATACCCCCCCCCCCATTGGCAACGGAATACTGCATCCAGTTCTCAAAGTTGCTGAAGAATCCTAGTTAATAAATAATTTTTTAAACGTACATAACAAATGGGAGGGGGAAATGTAAAACAACAACAACAACAACAAAGAGTAGAAATTAGTCCTCCAAAAATACCATCTATGAATATTATTACTTAATATTAAATGTATTAATTAATATTTATTAACTGTGAATACCATTTTGGCTCCGTCCTCAGGGGAATCCTGTAAGCAATCAATTGAAAACACAAATTCATACAGAACTCTTTGAATAAATTATACATATTCAAAAATTAGGTCTAACTACCATAACAAAAAAACCCTCAAGAATAATTAAACAAAGCATGCATATATTAATACAAATGAGCGTATCTGCCATAGAGGGGATAATATTACTGATTTATCTCCTGCGGATATAGTAAAGATTACAATTAGATCAGGCATGTGAGTGTTTGAATGAGCTGGCTCAAGGAACTTTGCTGGCCAAGGAGAAGGACAAGACATTCCTTCCTCCATGCCAAATACAACAGCCAGGTGGACTAATGCAACTACATCTTATTGCAATAGCTATTGCTGGACAATGGCCTCCACGGGCATCTGATGCAGGACAGATTGGGGGGCACAGATGGCTGTGTTCTCTTACAAATGTGAACAACCAGGCAACCCCTGCCATGTGTTCTGCCTAATGGTAGGGCCGGCCCCAAACGCTTGAAAGCACTGTTATCGTTTGCCTTGTTCTCTGTGCCAAGGTGAACTCATCTACCTGAAAATTCCTCGGGTCTCCATCATTCGCGGCTGCTAATAGCCTCAGGTTTTTCCCTAGCTGGGCTCAGCCCTGTTGAATGTCAACTTTCAGAGCCTTTTCCCCCTCCGAACTCCGCCTCAGGCGAAGAAAATCCTGGTATCATTTTTACTCAGATGACTTCCAAGGAGCGACATGTTTCTCAGGTCTGCTCTCCACCAAATCTCCAGCAAGCAGCTTGGAGTTTCCTTATCATAGCTAGACCACAAGCAACAGATATTGTGGAGACAGCTTTCCCTCATCGTGGTTGGAGGCTACTTAAATGTCCCTCAGCTAGAACAACTGCCCTAAACCCTTGGGTTAAAATCTCCTCTTCTTGATAAGTTGACCCGGATGGATTCACTCGAGTGCCACCTGGCGGATCATTTCAAGCCCGTCTCCCCGGTACATACAGAGTGAGTGGTCTTGAAAATCAGCCACGCTTTCACAAGCCGGCTTGTACCAACTCTACATATGTCATGCTCACTTTTATTAAATGTCAACTACGTTGGAAATTGGAAGCATGTAGGTTCAAGCAGCACACATTTGGGCCTTGGACATGACAATTTGAAAGTCAAATTCAAAACCCATGTCTTTTTCAGCTGAAGAATGTTCACGTTTTAATGCCTTCTTTTGGTTGAGCAGTTCCTGAACACGAGGAACATCATTCCAAACTTCCAAACCTTATGATATTTCAAAACTCAGAAGCGCACATTTCCAAAATCCAAATTCAGGAAGCGTCTCTGATTTTGCACGAGCTCCATCCGCATGAATATCTCCTCATTTGAAATCTCTCCCGCATCCTTTCCACGTTGGTATTTAAACCAGACTAATCCCAATGAAACTGTAATGATGCTCAAAGCATCATCAGAGCCATTTACTCAATCATGCCCTGTGCTGATGATGGCTACAACCACCGAATGAATCATAATCCTGCCTTGTTGATGAAGATATATTCCCCCTTCCTAATTCCTCCTCTCCAGCTCTAATGATTTAAATGGAAGAAAGCAAAGGGTTGCTACCTTGGCAAACCAGGGCCCTTCCCAGAGTTATAGGGTATCATTAAGAGGAAGCACCCAGAAGGCCCCTTCAAACTATGTTGCTTCCCCTAGCGATAAATCTCGGCCACAGCACAAGCTATGCCGTTGTAAACAACAGCTGCTTCATCCCTTTCAAATCCCGCTTCCAGATCAGTGCCACTATCAGAAATGCATTACTTTGCTGCCATAGCTTGAGGAAGACGCCATTTAAAAATTTGCAACGCTCCTCAATGCTGAAGGCTGTAAATCTCCCCATTTTCATGCCTCTTCATGGGTTGCAAAGGAGCGACAGGTGGAGGAAAAGGCCTATCAGGCCCCCGCTGTTACGTATATTGAATTAACAATTCTTAGCAGCTCTAATTATTTCCAGAAGGGGCTCTCAAAAGATGGCTGGAGAGAGACTGCAGCATATTAAAAACCCGTTCCACACGAGTTCCCTCACTCCCCCTCTATACTTGCAGAGATCCCATTCAGCGTTTAACAAGCAGGTCTTGTCTAGGCCACTGAGAGCCAAATTTTCATGGAACCCAAAGCGCTTTTTCCCAAGGATCCTTTAAACCAGGGGGTGCCTAAACCCTGGCTTCACCAGAGCTCAACTCAGCTATGTCAAGATCGTAAGTCTACCTTCCGCAGTCTTTGACGGAAATAAATGACAAACACCTTCTAATAACCCCAGCTCAGTTCCTTCCCGCTTTTTGCAGCTTTGCACAAGTCACTTTTGCTGCAAAGCTGCAGGCCGCCTCTGCTTTCCTTGAGGCCCTGCCCATTTCATACCCAAGAATTTCCTGCCAAGGGTAGGCAGAGCAGCCATTCCTACTCCCCTCTGCCCCACTTCCCAGCTGCATTAGCCAGAAAGAGTGGTAGTGGCATCCTTGAAGAGAAACAAAAGAGAATCCCTTCTAGCTGAAGGGTGGGAGCAAAACAGGATCAGGAAAGCTTGCAGAGTCCACCTCTTGAATTCCTTCCCACTCCATAATCATAGCTCCGCTCTAGATCCCCTGACCAGGAGGCTTAAATTGGAGCGGTGGGTAGCACTTCAAGCTGCTGCCCAATTGCCTCTCCACAGGAATGCATTGGTGGAATTTGGGGGGACATTTTTTCACTTCAGCCTCTGGCTGGATCCAGCCCATTTTTGAACTTGAACTTTACACTCTGAGCCTCTTTGCTTTTTTTTTTTTTTTCAAAACTGCATTGGCTTGGAAAGAATAAGTAAAAATAAGAAAGAGAGTAAGGCCACCAATATCTAAAGCGTCTCTGTAGGCCATGGTTCCTGCATTTGGAATCCAGATTTCTTTTTTAAAAATTGTATTAACGTAGAATTATATTTTACTCTGCTATTTTTATATTCCATGCATGTAATGCCTAGATGTGCATTTGTTGGTAAATAGCCTTAAAAAAGGTAAAGGTACCCCCCGCACATTTGTGCAGTCGTGTCCGACTCTAGGGGCCGGTGCTCATCTCCGTTTGTTAGCCAAAGAGCCAGCGTTGTCCGAAGACGCTTCCACAGTCATGTGGCCGGCATGACACGCGCAGAACGCTGTTACCTTCCCACCGAAGTGGTACCTATTTATCTACCTGCATTTGCATGCTTTCGAATTGCTAGGTTGGCAAGAGCTGGAGCTAGTGCAGGAGCTCACTCCGCACGCAGGGCTAGGGATTCGAACCTCCAAACTTGCAATCTTCCGATCAACAAGCCTGGCGTCTTACCCGCTGAGCCACCATGCCCAAAATAGCCTTATCCAACCTTATTAAGTCTCTCCTTTTCCCTTGCAGCCACCCAACTGCTGTAGCTCACAATCCTATCCTATTGACCAATAGTGCAAAAACTGCGGCCCAAGGTTGCCAAGTTCTGAGATTCAGGTGTGGTACCATAGGACCTCCAGAGGTTACTGCCAAATTGTACTTTGTAATGTTACATGGGGAGTTAATTGTTCGGTGGCATACAGAGCATTCCCTCCTCCAATTTTCCCCCCAAACCCCGAGAAAAGTTGGGCTGTTTCCCCGTGACCCTCCATGACTAAAAACAGTGAGATTCGTATCTAAATGGTCGTCATTGTGGTGGCTCGTGAGCTGTGCCATTAACAGAGATTCTAATATCATGCCTCTTGCATCCCCAGCAGGATAAAACTCCCTCTTTAACAACCTCTGACATTTATTTTATACACAAAGTATATCCCAATCATCTGGTGGATGCTTACTCATCCCTCTGATCAGTTAATTAGAGTTTAAGGATGTAATTCCAAATTGGGGGGGGGGGGGGGGCATGAGATTTCCTGGCAGTTTTCCATCCATCTATGAGCCAGGTCTGACCGTTTAGCGAAGATAGATGTTATCATCTGCTACAATACTCTGTGGCTGAAGTTCTGGCAACCAATTTGTAGTCAAGTAAACCTGGACTCATGCACTTTGTTCTCTGTAGAAGCCAGAAAAACTCCAAGTCGGTAAGAAATATCCTGTCCTTTCCCACGGAGTCCAAACAACTGAGTATCCAGTAGGTCCAGCCTACCAACCATTAAAGTTGTGGTGCTGCCAGAGAGAATAGAAAGTTCTCAGATATGGAAGGATGGTCCTGTTTTTTAGTGGAGATATCCAATTCTACAGGAAACATTTAAATGAGAAAAACCTTCCCTGTGGTTGTCCCTGGATTGTTGAAATTAGATTGGTATCCTCTTTAATAGCCTTTGGATGCTTAACAAAGAATTTCTATACAAAGTCAGTGATAAATCTACTTGCTTTTTTAAATTTCATGAAATGAAGCTGAAAAACCCAGGTTGCCTGTACAGGTAGTCCTTGACTTACAACCGATCGTTTGTTTAACGATGGCCCGAAGTTACAACAGCCTCGGAATGGTCAAGCATCACAAAACGTCGCACCACCACCTCCCGCGGTCATATGATCACATTTCAGGCGCTTGGCAACTGGCTCACTGTTATGCAACGTCCTGCAGTCACATAATTGTGCTGTTTTCTTGCAAAAAAAACGCCCATCAGGGAAGCTGGATTCGCTTAATAATTGCCATAAAAATGGTCATAAAATCAGGGTCACATGGTGACTCAACTTACGACCGCAACGACTTACGATGCAAATTCCGGTCCCAATTGTGGTCGTAAGTCGAGAACTACCTGTAGTTTTCTTTACAAATTAGATACACCATAAGTTTGAATGTCCTGTGTAACATGTGAGCTTTGTCCTCTCAGCACATCATCATCTAGAGACTGAAAAAAAGTATGCACTTTTCTTTTTTGCTTATTAAAAACATTACAATACAGAAGTGTAGAAACTGCTTAAGAAAAGTGAGAATTATCCTGGTAACGTTGGTTCACCTGAATGCAACGTTGACCTATACAGGCAAGTTTTGTGTACATGACCCGATTACGCCAAATGTCCTCATCTCTACTGCACGGTATCTTGAGATACCCGTTTTCCCAAGAGTGGCACAAATTCTTAATTGAGTTTGTAAAGTGCTGAGCTCCTGAGAGATATTGCAAAAGTATGCATTAGCATCAAGCTACAGAGAACACTCTGGGGTTTCAGCACCATCCTCAAAGCTACAGTTAAGGCTGAAAAGGCAGTTTGATTCCAGAATCAGATGTTTTAAATCATTCATAAATTTGAGGGGGGGAAAAGCCCCTGGGGTTAACCCACCACTCATACAGTCTCCAAGGGAGGGTAATTTATTTTCTTTGAAACAGCCAGCTCCAGAGCTGCTCTGCAAAGATGGGATATGAAAATAGATACTGAAAGCCAGTATTTTCCCTTGGAATACAGATAGGACCACCACTGAGGAAAAATGCAACGGCTCATTTTTTAATTCCAAAACGGCATCCTATGTCCTCCAAATTAGTAGCAAGTTCATACTATGAATATACAGATGTGCCACATTTAGGAAGGATGAAATTAAGGAAATTAACATGAAATTGTGAGGCAAGAGCACAAGGTGAAACTGATTACATTTAGGGTCCCCGTCCCCATTTTTAAAAATACAGCTGACAAACCAAAGATATGCAAGCAGAAGATAGAAACGATAAAACTGCTGCAATCAGAGAGGACTTGAAGCTGTCTCAGTGGGTGATACAGAAATCACTGGCAAAAGTGGGTTTTTTTGCTGAAGCCAAGATACAATTCCAACAAAATCAAAACTGCACTGTGGAGTAGAGATTCCATTTGGTAACCATTTAATAAAGAGGTTTGGGTATCAGCTTTCCATACAGAGCAATACACAGAACCATCTGAAATATTCTCAACTAAAAAGTTACTAGTCTTCTGCTTCCTAATCAATATTTATATTTGCAGATGGAAGGTAAGAAGATATCGACCTACTTGTTTGAGCACAGAAAGACCAGCTTTATTTTTCAGGTCCTTTTGAAAGTAGCCTTTAAAAACAGAAATCTTTTAAGCCAGAGTTTCAATTAGAATTTGCCCTCTCCAGTTAAGCTTGCCTAGCAAACAATTTATCTGTTAATCTACCAATTAAAAGATTGCAGCCTATCAGAAGTGTGCCCGGCTCACAGGATGCTACTAAGGAGGCAATATTTTAAAAGAGCAGCAATACACTCACGCAAAGCTGCAATTGTTTGTATAAGTATGGAGAGTTCATAGCTAGCGTGCGCACACACATATATACTGTGTATTCTGAATTCTCAATTTGAAAGTTTCTTTTCCTTGTGATGTCAAATAAATATCTGAACAGAGGAAGGCTGTTAATAATTAAGCCTTAATTATACAAAAGAATGACAGGGTCAGTAAGAAACAAGGCTAAATTATCTTTCAGGAAAAAGAAAGCATCCAGGATCAGTAAATAAAGAACTTTATTTTTAAACTGAACTCCATTTTAATGTTTCTTGCTCGCAGCTGCCACCTAGGAAAGAAAAAGAGGAAAAAATCTATTCTAAAAGTATTTCCATATTAAAATAACTTATACACAAATATAAAAACTTCCCAGTATTCAGAGGGCCATTTCTCCCATTAAGAACACTGCCTTAATTCAAATACCATAGACCTATAGCATGAATGCTTTAATTCTGATCTGCTTTTTATGTCCCCTTGCTTCTGATTAACATTTTGACAAAAGGTCACAAATATTGCATTCCAGGCAATTTACTGCAGGGAAAATAGAAAAGACACACAGCCCTGTCACAGGCCTTGAAGATCTTACTAAGTCATGGTCATCGCCCACTAGCTTGCGACACAATTTATCAAGATAGGTGAAAGAGTCTAACTATGCATATTGGTTGCATATCTGACTGAGTTCACACATAGCTCAAAGCCAGGATTTGAATCATGCTCTTTGTTGAACAAGCCATAGTGAACAAACTGCACCATGGCTTTGTGTTACATGTGAATCATGCTGGAAAGAAAGGCATGCTTCCTTAGGACACATCAACATCCTTTCTCACATTCCTGCAAATGCTCATTTACCACGTCCACTAAAAGAGCCAACAGTAGCCCTTCTTTATATGGGCTGCTTTAATTATTTTCAGGAGCGATCAAGGAAGTGTCAAGATATTTGACTTGGTTCACACTTGAGCTCAACAGTTAGCAGTGAGAAAAACCTGTTTAGTGTGAGAGATCTTTGATCTTTCAATCTGGTTTTTGTTTGGACAGGCTCCCTGCAATTGTAAAGGGAATAATTTGCAAGAAATAACTCACCAACAGTACACTGTAAATGATGGCACAGAGCTGGTTAAGGTGCTATCACCTCAGCACTTTATCTAATGGCAGTGGGGCTGTTAAAACAGTTTTATTGGGGGTAGATGATCAAGTACAAGGTTTAAGAGCAAAACTATGGTGAAATATACAGCTCTTCCTAATGAGATTCATAGAGTGGGGTCTTCGGGGGTTCATTTAGGCCCCAGCAAAGGTTCTGTGGAAATATTCCTACAAGTTGCTGATTCTGACTCATTAGTTATCTATTTTGCTTTGCTTTGCAAAGCGTTTAAAGCAAGGCTGTGCAATTCTTTAGGAAGCGGAGATCTTTCCTTTCAGAGGGAGGCAGTCTGATGCCCTTCAAGTGTTATTGATTTCAACTCCCCTTGAGCTCCTGTCATCCTATCTGATGTTTAAAAAAAAAACCTGTAGAATGTGTACTCCAAAAAACCTGATGAATATCCCAAAAGTGCTTCTGGGCTGCTGCTGCCGCGGCAGCGGCTACCCCTTCAAAAGGGCAGGCTCCAGGGACCCCGAAAATGCCCTCGGTTCCGGCAGGGAGGCGAAAAGCCTCGCCGCACGTGCGCGCACACTGCCAGGCTTCCCGGCACACAGCTGATCGGTGCGGGGGGGGGGTGGAAATTCTCCATGCCAATCAGCTGTGAGCCAGGAAGCCCGGCAGCGTGCGTGCGCACGGCAAGGCTTTTCGCCTCCCTGCCGGAGCCGAGGGCATTTTCGGGGTCCCCGGAGCCTGCCTTTTTGAAGGGGCAGCGGCGGCAGCGGCGTCCTGGAACCCAGAAGCGCTGATGGCCCGCCGCCGCTGCCCCTTCGAAAGGGCAGGCTCAGAGGATCCCGAAAATGCCCTCGGTTCCGGCAGGGAGGCGAAAATCACGCGTGCACGCTGCCGGGCTTCCCGGTGCACAGCTGATCAGCGCGGAGAATTTCCACCCCGGGCGGCCCAGCAGCATGCGTGCACGATTTTCGCCTCCCTGCCAGAACTGAGGGCATTTACACCAGCGCTTCCGGGTTGTTATGCAACACACTTGGGGCCCCTAGGCGACACAGTTTGGAAAGCCCTGCTGTAAGATAACACAGGGGTGTAGCACGGCAGTAAGGGGAGGAGAACAGGGCAAGAATTAAAAACATTTTGGGGGGAAGGGTCTACAGGGAAATGTCATGATGCAAAACTTGCAACTTATGTACCTATATTGGATGCAAGTATGTGAGGATCAGGGCACCACAATGTATGACCCCCATTACTCAGCGGACTGAAGACCTGATGTTACTTGAGGCTTATGAATCAGTTGCTTTCAGACATAGATTATGTATGTATGATTAGAATGAAATATGGTCATCCTCTATTAAAACTGCAGTGTAACATTTTAGATACACACACACACATGCATACATGAGAAGCCTTTATATAATCTATAAACTATTATATAGTTGTATTGTTTTTGCATTTTCCCCTTTGCTGTTTTTTTCTTTGTTCTTTATTTTTTTAAAGGCAAGAAAAAAATGGACACAACCTGCAGACACCTGTGCCTAAATGGAGGATTTCCTAAGTAAAAATTTACTTCATCAAATGCAACTGATTTAGCTTAATAAAACTTCCAATATAGTGAAAACTCATTTTAATGGATTAATGGGAGGCATGTCTATTAATGAATGTCCATTAAATTGGAGAGTATTCACCCATGACAATTCGCATTATTTACATAATTGTAATTTGCAGAATAACATCAATACATGACTGTCATTAATGAGAATGAACCATCGGTCCATTCTATGCAAAGTATAGATATCTCTGTACTCAGTCTGCCCATAAATGACTAGGTTATTTGTGATTTTAAAAAGGGAGAAGAGAAAGATGGCTAGTCAGGTTTCTGGGTGGCCATTTTATATGCCACAAAAAAGCTGTTATTTCTAAATCTGCATGAAGGGGCCACAAGATTCTAGCAATAATAGTCTGCTGCAGTAACACCAAGCCTCTTGTCAAATTCCTCCTTACGCAGTTGTAGATATTACCTGCCCAGCAATCCTGTCCAGATCTCTCTGTCCCTGAGGAGTAAGTTTGCGACCTCTGAAAGAAACCAGTGACAAAGATCAGCATCTTCTAAAATGAAACTACTAACACGCACTGTGGATCACCCCTGACTTTGGTTACAGCTGTGCAGAGATCACAATTCAAATGGGAAAATGTGATTCAAAACATGTGGTCATGCATATAACGCCTGCTAAGAACATCTTAAAGGTGATGTACTATCATAGAAAAAGATTTGCTTGATTTAAAGTTTTTGCAGCAGGGGCTATGTGCACACCACAGCATCTCCAAATCACTGTTTGCCTTTGAACTGCAATTTCTGTGCAATCCTAGATTAGGACCATTCTTCAAGGAGTACTACTTTCCACACAGCCTGTATGAATCTTTTAAGATTCCCAAAGCTTTAGCACTGCCCTTGGGGAAAAGGAGGTAGATGTAGATGTTGCTTAATTGTAACCCTCAGCAATTATAGCCAGCACGGTCAATGGTGAAAGATGCAGGGAGCTACAGTTCAACAACACAGGAGTGCCACAGAATCCCCATAACAGGCTTGCCCCTGTTCATTAAGATGGAGTTTATCTGAATCTAAGATTATCTTCCAAAGGTACCCACATAGGCACTGCAACCAATAGTATCAGTATTAGGCTGACCATACATCCCGTTTTGAATGGGACAGTCCTGTTTTTTAGCATTTTTCAACCGTCCCGTCGTTTTGATAAAAATCTCAATTTTGTCCCGTTTTTTAAACCCGGCGGGAATGGCGCAGGAGGAGGATCTCAGCTGGAGCTGCCGATTGGAGGCAGCCTGGAAGAGGAAGCCCCCCCGCCTATTAGCGCGTGGCAGAGGGTGGGGTTTGCAGGTGGGAGCCAATCGCATGGACGGGGGGTGGGGTTTGCAGGTGAGAGCCAATCACACGGACTGGGGGCGGGGTTTGCTGGCTGGAGCCAATCACACTGACCAGGGGGCGGGGTTTGCAGGCGGGAGCCAATCGTGCAGACCGGGGGCGGGGACCCCTGTCTTTTTCATGAATACGGAATATTACATAAGACCCCATCCCGTTTCGCCATCCCAATGTCCCGTTTTTGTCTCAGGGAAATATAGTCAGCCTAATCCGTATTCAAGAAAAGTCATTCTACCACAGGAAAACACACTCTTAACATAGGTAAGGATATTGGTGGGCTTGGCTATAATACTCCAGAATTGTTTGGACAGTCTCTGGAAACCCTCATGTAGGGCATGAAGACAAAAGACCTCTTCTGTAACTGTCCAGCAATAGATATTCAAAGTCATATTGCCTCTGAACACAGAGGTTCCAATATGATCTTTATAAGCAGGTTCACACAGATGTATCCGATTTGATATCGAACACAACATTAATATGCAATCAACAATTATGCTTCTGCAAACCTGCCACAACATACACATATTTACTTAGGTTCCCGAGTTCTCTTCTCTGCATCTGGTAGGAACTCACCCATCCTGGTCCTTCTCCACCATTTTGAGCCCTTCCAAAGCCTGGAGCACCCTCCTGGCAACACTCTTGGAACCCCGGCTGAAGTGACTGGGCATCACACCATTGCGCTGGCGCCCCCCATAGATCTTGGTCATGGAACCAACTCCAGCACCACCCCGAAGATAGAGATGGCGGGCTGTGGATGCTGCAAACAAAAGAAGCCATCGCTTTATGACCCTTCTGCCTGGTAATTTCAACCACAGCTTTCTGGCACAAGGAAGACAACCATTTTCAAGATTTCACAGGACTCAAAGGATATCGTATCTTTTCCTTAAAGATGCCTTAGAACCAAGCTTGACGGCTCATGACTACAGTTTTCTTGGTAACAATTCAGAAGTGGTTTGCCATTATCTTTTTTCAGAGGGTTCCCCCCCCACAACCTACCACCCTGGTTGAATCTATTAATGTGAACCACATAATGCCCAGGCCAAAACAACATCTTCAAAATAGCAAAGTCCATCTTCTCATATTGAAGGTTGCTAAAGGCAAGATCCCTGAACTTTCAGTTTACGCCAAGCTGTCGCATGCCTGAGTAAATTATCCTCCTTCAATGAAAGGCCCTAATGAAAGTAATTAAAATTAATGAGCGCAGTACCTTCAACTGCTGTCAGCCCAATACCACCTAACTGAAGAAGTATTAGCACATCACTTGGAAGCAAACAAGCAAACTGCATTAAAATGCTCAATTTGCACCTAGAACCGGGTTCTGCAGAAACAGCATGGCTGCTATTCATCAGCAGGCAGCTTTTATACACACCACCTGCCTTCTCCTTTGAGGCTACTCCGCAGGCATAGGCAAAAGGAGAAACCCTTAGGCTATATTCCTGCAAGTCAGAAGCCTACTTCCCTATCTTACATTCCACTAGAGCCGTTACAGCAGGACAAAGGCAACTGGGAATACCACACTTAACAGCCACCATGACAGCAGTAATGAAAGGGAAAGGCCCGATTCTGGCTTCAGGGCATCCACAAAATGCTTCCCACAGCAGAGGGCCATTTGAAAAGCAAGAATTTTGGTTTGTTGTCATTTACTGTGAATACAAACAGATGTGCATATCTGAGAAGGCATTCTAATTCCCTGCGAAATAATAGATCAAGATCTCCACGCAGAGCATCTCTGAGGCTCCCCAACTGCTGCAGAGCCATCTGAAGTCAAGAACAAAGCGATCTTGTGTAGGGGGAGGGGGAGGGGGAGGGGGAGGGAGCCAAAGTCAGGACAGGCTATTGGAAGGCAGCCAAGCAGTTGCTTGCCTCCACTGTTTATAGGCAGGCAAATCACATGCAAAGGGTTTCAGGCCTGTGCAAATGGGAAAAACGACTTCCATACTGGCACTCAACATGGATGATGGGGGGCAAAGTTTCTAGCAGCAATCTGCAACAGATTAGAGGCCGGATGGAAAAACAAGCAACAAAGATATTTTAGAATAACTGAAGCTTTTAATGAGACATCATATTAAAGACCTGTGCAGCATAGCATCTGTGTGTTTGATTGGTCCCCAAGGTGTAAAAGCTTCATAATTATGTGCACAGAAACCAGCATCTTATTCATCAACAACATTAGCAAACTCTCCAATTGCTAACAAACCGTAGAGAGCTTATTGTAAACCTGCCGCCTCTACTTCAGGTGTGTCTGGTGCTGGAAGTTATTACCTGGGAGAATGAGAAAGGATGCTGTTCTTTCATAGTATGTCCCCTCCCAGGGCACACAGACCTGGACCAAAACAAAGACTAGGGCAGCTGAGAAGATGACACACAGGACAGTCCATTGTCCAAAAAGACATACTCTAGTAACAGTTAAGAGTGGCTTCAAATCCTGCAGTGTGATAAGCCAGATGCAGACAGACCCTCCCAGGATCTCAGCGGTTGGATTAGAAAAGCAGGAACTGCAGTGTTCTGCCCAGCGAAGTTTCTGCGAAAGACTTACTCCAGCAACGGTATGTAAACCAAGCTATGTTGTTGCTCAACACAAGTAAAGGCTAACACTAAAGCCAGTTTGGGGTAGTGGTTAAGGCACCGGGCTAGAAACCGGGAGGCTGCGAGTTCTAGTTCCGCCTGAGGCACAAAGCCAGCTGGGTGACCTAGGGCCAGTCCCTGTCTCTCAGCCGTAGGAAGCAGGCAATGGCAAACCACTTCCAAAAAACCTTGCCAAGAAAACTGCAGGGACTTGTCCAGGCAGTCGCCAGGAGTCAACACTAGCTTGAACGCCCAAACAGTACAGAGCATCAGCCTGAGTGGCCTGGGCCCATTTTATAGGATGAATGATGTACAAGATGAATTCAGCCATTGCAGTAAGCCATGATTTTGACCACAATCATGGTTTATTTTTATTTTATTTATTTAAATGTATTATAGCCGCCCACTCCCATAGACCCTGGGCAGCTCACATACACAAAACAACAAAAGCAGTTTTGAACAAGACACTGCACCATAGGTCCATATAAAAGTGCTAAGCCTTAAACCAAACCATATTTTAAATTCTACAATGGCTGGATCTCCATACCACACTTAGCCAAAACCGAACAAATTACAGCATGGCCCGGTATTGCATGTTAACCAGCCACTGAAATTAAGCAATGAATGTTCATTACATTTGCCCATTGTCATTTCTCATTCTACTTGCCCTTCCCTCCCACTGTAAACTTCTGAGGAGAATGAACTTATTTTCATCCACGGGTACTAACCAGAAGCACACTGCACTGTCTACCTATGAAGTAACTTCAATAACAACGCTCATCTTGGCATTTCTTACACAAAGAACATATTGTGGAAAAATTACACTACAAGTAGCAGTGCACTGAAATTATTCCATTCCTTACCAGCTCTGGTATAAAACCAGTTCTCGTCATATGGAGCCAACTCTTTGTGCTTGGCGAGTTTGACTGTGTCCACCCATTCAGGTACCTTCAGTTTACCTGACCTGCAAAACAATTCAAGTATCAGTTACGAGGACTGTGAATTGCTTCCTAGTTGTTTCCAAAAAGGTGGTTCAAAGCTAATGGGATGCAAATACAACATTGTCTGTAACTCTTTCAAGCAGCCATGTTCTTTCTGGGATCACACAGTGGCTGCAGAGGACTGCTTTAAAGGCTTGCAGAGAGATACGATATGTGCTCTGAAGCATTTTCTTCAAATTATTTCCAAAGCACTGCAGACTGCTGTTGGTTACAGCCATACAAAAGGCAGCAATTTTCCTTCAGCCAAGGTATAACTTTTGCTTTCTGTGGATCTTCTCAAATAGAGATTCTCAGTTCCTTAGGTCTAGGCAGTGTGTGTTCATCTATGTTACTTCTATAAAGAAAACACTTTTTTTTCCTTCCTACCCATCATCAGATTTAAAACTACCGGATTCAAAGATCAGTTGCAAGTTTCCCCAGTAGCCTAAATGAACAGCTTCTGGCCTGAATTCCCACTTCAACAAAGCCCAAAGTAACTCGCCCCAACAGCACTTCTGTACTACTATCAGTATGCTGTCATCTAATTAAAAAATTACTTTAAATCAGCTTAAGTCAGCTTTAATTAATCCAAGTATATGCATGAAATAACTCAAAGGGGAAACATATTTTGTTTAGTTGATGCACAGATGCACTAAAGCAGGTACTACTTGGGAGAAAAGAAAAGAACAGTCCTGCTCTAAGGTAGGTTGACCAATCAAATCCCAGCTATAGACAATGCTTTGTGGTCTGAAATGCCAACGTCAATACACAGCTAAGAGACCCCAGTTTTTAACAAATAAGAGATGCTTTGGTTTACATGCCCGTTTAACTATAAAGCTTATTGCATCACTATTTCTCAAATGCTCAAATAATTGATTTACACATATACATTCGATTTGTGTCCCATGTCACTATCCAGAAAGTACTTAAGGCAGCTAGCAGTATATTAGAGATGTGCAAAACAGTTTGTGCCTGAACTATTCTACACATGGAATAGCTGGTTTCTGGTGGTTATCTCCAAATGAAGTATGTGTGTTTGGTCCAGATACCAAAATGAAACAGGACTCAATTTCAACTTCTAGGCTGAAATGTGACTGTTCTGGGAAGAAGTGTTGGTGGGAGAGGAAGGGCAGGAAATGCCAAGAGCATCAGCAGGGGCAGTTAAGGAGAAGCAAGGCAGGCAGGCCCTGGGAAGATGGGCGGGGGGTGTAGACTGATGGAACATGCTGTGCTGAGGATTGACAGTGGCAGCTGAGCAGAGGGAAGGAACTGAAGAGATTTGCCAGCGATGGGATATGTCATTCTGAGACCGGCAATGATGGCTGAGAGGCAGGAAAGGGAGGGATGAAAGGTGTTGGAAAGGTCGGAGGGGCAGGCAGAAGGGGCAGGCTATGTCACGTTGGGAGCTGTCAGGGGGAATTTCAATACTGGGCATACCCCTACACAATCCCTAAAGACTTTTTTGTTTAGAAAACCAAATTGATAAAAACCAAATTTTTGTTCGGAAATAACAGGTGCAAATATGGGACACAATCCATCTACTAACCCCACAGCATTTTAATGGAGCACAAACTTGCATTTGCACTCCATCTCCATTCTGGCATGATTAGTTGCATGGAAGTATACTTTTAAGCACTAATAAAGCTGATTCAGGTGAGAAGAAATATGCTTTTCTTCAAACTATGTATTGTATTGAGTGCATTTTCCATTAAAAGATGCTAATCAAGAATGCTTTAGAGTCAGAAGATAGTGCTATCTTTTGGAAAAGTACAACTCACTATATCAAAAGTCCAATTCTTATGTGCTAATTAATTTTTCACACAACTTACTTTTTGAGAAAGGCTGCAAGGGCCCGTACAAACTCCTGCTGGTTGACGTCTTTTACAGTTACTCCAGGCATCTGCAGAAGGGGTAAACAATATGTAATTCCGCCAATTTAAAAAAATTAATTGCAGTTTCATACTTCTGGGAAGTGTTCAACTACCGCTGAAGGGAGGGCACGCTTACTTCTATGGCTGGCTGGGAGAGGACCCCTTGCTTCACAGTATTTGTTTATTACCTATTTATAAATTATATTACCATTATAATTCCCAAGGACCCCTGGCAGTTAACAGCAGGAATAAAACATCCCCAATAAACAGTACAGTATACTGTTACTTAACTAGTTAATAATATACTGTTATTATAAGTAGTAACAATTGGAGCAATCAAACAAAAATAGACAGCCACAGTCAGCAGAACCCATGGTAGGAGAAAACCCATATTGCCCCATCCAAGGTCCAGAAAAGAAATATAAGTTTGTTTTTCCCAGAAACTCCACTTTGAGACAACTGCCTTCAGAGGAAAAGGGACATGTATTTCAGACAGGTGACCAAGGAGTATTCAATGGTTGTAATCCTGATTCCTACAATCACCATTATTGGAATTAATAATTGGAACAACTATTTGTATGATTTCTATTACACCGTGAGCCTACAGGCAAGGACCACTAAGTTTTAATACCTGTAGAATGCGTATAGAACAGGATCCTTTTTGTTTACCTTACTCTATAGCAGATCATATTGTTGTCACCATTATCAAAAATCACATGTTCCCACTAATTCCAAAGGAAAAGCAAATAACTACATCATAAAATATGTGGATGTTGGTAACTGTGTTACAGAAACTCCAGGTCAGACTCTCTCCATTTCTGGTTTCAATTTCTGTGAGTATCTTTTCTACCACATAAACTTCAAATATAAACTTAAAATAACAAATTGAAGCCATATTCCTTAGGGGTGTTTTACAAGATCTTTAAAAATCGGGATTTTAATAATAATAATTTTTGTGTTCACAGCTTCTCCATACACACAGTTTCACTGAGATACCATTGCTTTGTTAGCTTTTTAAGGCACAGCAACTGATCCAGACATCTAAGAATACTGTAAATGGATATAAATGCAACTTTCTTCTAAGCAAATCCTTAGAAGAAATGACTACTAAGTACAGTGGTAATATTTAAGATGCTAAGCTTTCCAAGGTTTTTTTTAAAAAAGATGAATACCAGTAATATTAAAAATTTTAATCCATAAGAACATGAATATGCAAAAAGGGTATCTTCTTTCCTTGCGGTTACACTAAAGCATAAAATACAACTGATGTACAATAAATCCAGTCAAGCAATGGTTTTATTCAGTCTCCCCACATATATTTTCTCATTTCTAAGCGTCCAACCGCTGATTCCACAAGAGCCGGTTCCCTTCCACCCCGCCACATGGTCTCGCCCTGCCCAACAGGCCAGACCCAAGGGAGGCCAGGCCAGAGCACCCAGAAAAATTGGGGGAGCAGGAGTGGGCCCCACTGGGGTCACCCGGGCCCCGAGCATGGCCACGACCCGCCACCTCGCTCACCGTGCTGCCGCCTCAGCGCTCCCGGGTAGGAAAAAGAACGCACGGGGCTCCCCACCCGCTCCTCGCAGGGCTCCAAGCGTCGCGAGGTTTTTCTCGACCAATGGTCATCTGCGGGACTTAGGCCTCGCCCAATCGTTGCCTGCGGGAGGGGAGAGGCAGGCATCGCGCGATTTCCCTCCAAACGACGAGACGGTTTGTGCTGCAGGAAGTTGGGGAGGCACTTTGCCCATCGAAGGGCGGAAGTTTGTTCGTCTTTTTTCCCCCCCAGTGGGTGCGTTACCGCTGCTTGCCTCTGGGGGCGGGACGAAGGGCTTGGGAGTCAGAATTCCAAGTTTAGATTTTTGAGAACTGCTTTTTTGGAAGAATCGAGGAGAGATCACGTAGGATTCTTTCTTTTCTTCCTGGATGAGCCTCTGTTGAAAGTTCACGCATCATCAAGTTATTTACGGAGTCTCAAGCCTCTGCTCCTTTTGCTGCTAGAAATTTATAGGCTACTTTTCTGGAATTCTTCTGATTGATTGAAACACGTTTCATGTCATTCATATCAGATCTCTATATCCGTTGATTTCCTTTAAATTATTCTAAAAAATCGGTGAGGCAGGATTTGCCTGCCCAGAAGGTTCAAGTATTTTTCTTGAAGGAAACTAGTTTGTCTAAATCAGTGTTTTTCAACCTTGGCAGCTTGAAGGTATGTGGACTTCAACTCCCAGAATTCCCCAGCCGCCATGCTGGCTGGGGAATTCTGGGAGTTGAAGTCCACATACCTTCAAGCTGCCAAGGTTGGGAAAAACCCCGCTGTAGAGGAACTCTCCTGTTATCCCAGAACAGGTTGTGGCTGTTTAACAACGGAAAATAAAAAAAAATGCTGCCCAGCCAGATGCCCCTTCAGGGAAAGGGCTGGTGATGCCAAGGAACCCAGAGGAAAAAGTAGGAGGGTGGCCAGAGTCTAAAAATGTCTACATTTCAGTACATTACTTAACACCACAGCATGGAAGTAATGGGTGGTGTTCTTCAGAAGGGCCAGCACCTTCTGTGCTTCACTCTCAGGAGCCTTCCTCCAATGTAGCAAATGGCACATGGGGCAAGCTTCTTTGAGGAAGGACCCTTTGGTGTGAGGCTGAAGTTGTCCCCTGGGCAGTTAAAAAAAAATGGCTATTTTGGTAGGAAATGGATTTGGCCGCAGCAATGCTACATCTGCCAAGTATTTGTGGTCGCCATTCATTCTAAACATGGACTTATCCTTAAACTGCACAGGCCCTCCTTAAAAATCAAGTTTTCTCCGGGTGCTTTATAGATTTGGTCACCCCACACAGCGTAGGGAAGCAATTTGCTTCTGATGGCACCCGAGTAAGAGCTGTGGGGATGGGTGTATAGATGAAGGCAGGACTTGCTGTCTGAACAGTGCAGCAGGTATTAACTTTAGTGGGGTGGACGAGAGGGGTGTTTGGACTGCTTTATGAAGCAGGCAGCCCTGGAGTAAGCGCTCTCCAATCAAAAGAGGAAAACTGCCCAGTCATATGCAAACACCCTGCTCCAAGGTTGGAAGGCTAGAAATTGGAGTTGTTGGATTATCGAAAAGTCCTATGAATTACAGTACCTGCTGCCAGATGTATCCATGCAATTGGGGGTGAAATGGAAGCACTGGGGATTGATGGCTTTCCCTAGCAACTGCTTAGGTTGCCAAGGCAGTGGGGGAACCAGCTTTATTAAGGACAGCTGCAACAGATGGAAATCAATAGGCAAAGCTTGCCAGCCAAACTTCCACTATTGATTTACGCCTGTTAGTTAGCCCTAGGAGGCATGCCACTTCTCTTGGTAGAAAGTTAATAGGAAGAACCACATTACAAGCCAAGAAACCTGGAGTTAAATTATTTGCGGAATGGAAGTTGTAGGGTATCCCAAGCATTATAAGAACCAAAGATCAATAACTCAAAGCCATGTTTTCTGGCACTTACTTCTTCCCTATTTTTCTGAAGCTTTCCTTCCTGCCTTCCTTCCCATTCTACCTCCCCAAGATTGTCCTGAATTTTAAGCCAAATCAATTTCATCTGCTTTATTTAAGGTTCTAAAAATAGCAGGGGCCAAGCTACCACCTTTGTTTAAATAATGGGCTTATCGACATTCACTGATGCCCATTATGTGCCTTAATGTCGCAATATTCAATAGCTCTGTGCAGTTCAATTCCCTCGTTTTCAATAATTGCTTTGTGGGTGGAAGCGATTTTCCTGTGGCTGTCTTAAGTGGGCCTCGGTCTATTGCACTTAGCTGACGACACCCAGAAGCAGACAAAGCACACAGACGGGAAAGGGTAAAGGAGGGGCAGCCAAATTATCCATTCTGCACCATTAGAAAGGTGCAGCTATTTTGTCATCCTCAGCTTATTCAGACCCAGCATCAAAGGGCATTAGCACCAGGACCACTCCCAGCAGCATACAGGTAGTCCTCGCTTAACAACCATTCATTTAGTGATGGTACGGAATTACGACGGTGCTGAAAAAAATGACTTACGGCCAGTCCTCACACTTACGACCGTTGCAGCGTCCCCACGGTCATGTGATCACGATTTGGACGCTTGGCAACGGGTTTGCAATTACGACCGTCGCAGTGTCCCATGGTCACATGATTGCCATTTTTAACCTTTCTGGCTGGCTTCTGGCAAGCAAAATCAATAGGGAATTGCGGGATTTGCTTAACGACCACATGGTTTGATTGACACCTGTGGTGATTCACTTAACAACCGCTGCAAAAAAGGTCATAAAATCAGGTTGGATTTGCTTAGCAACTGAAATTTTGGTCCCAATTGTGGTCGTTAAGTGAGGACTACCTGTACCTTCTCCTCCTTTTTGCTGTTTCCCTATTTACTTGCTTTCCTAAGAATTAGGAGAAGAACCATCATCCTTCCCTTACTTTGCCTTCTCTTGCTGGGCAAAGGCATCATAGGGCCAAGAGACAGAGAGACAGCCCTTCCAAAATTTTAAATCAGCAATGGATTGATTTATTGCTTATAAATTTTGCTTTTTTCAAGAGACTAACAGGCAACATCTATATTACTCTAATGTGTCTGTCTACTACAGAGCTTTCCAAACTGTGTGTCACGACACAAAAGTGTGTCGCCACACACAGTCTGGTGTGTCGCCACACAAACCGGAAGCGCTGATCATCATCAGCGCTTCCAGGTTTTCCCGCGGCGACACACCAACGGCGGCGTGCAAAAACTCGAAAGCGGCAGCAGCGCTTCCGGGTTTTTGCGCGCTGCCGCAATGGCGGCACTTCCGGGTTTTCCCGCGGAGACACACCAACGGCGGTTGGTGTGTTGCCGCGGGAAAACTTTGGAAAGCCCTGGTCTACTAGCTAGGCAGTGACCACACCTTTAATATAATTTGTAGCTTGGCCCCAAAAGAAAAAGGTCAGAATTCATCTGGCTAGCAATAGGTAACAGATATTGTACCACATAAGCAACAATGGTTGGATCTGATGTACCTTGTTGTTATTTGTTTTCATTTAGTTAATTGGTCAATGTAATTGTTTCTAATGAATAAAACAAATAAATATTTTTCAGGCTTAATTAGGCTTTCAAGGGATTGCTGATCTGTCTCTTTTCAATTATCGTTGAAAGCTGCAAATGTTCCAGGCTGCCCTGCATCTCTTCCTCATTTCTGCTCAGCAATACATCGGAAAACAATATGGAGTTGAGGATTACGCTCTGTTCCTCTCCCCACCAGATGCAGCCAATGAGTGAGAACAAGGACGGGGAAGGCCAGAATGAATTTAACTCTTTGACCCTTCCTCTATTTCACATTTGCCCTTTCTTGTCTGTAGGGCTCCAATTGTGGATTGCAGAAGGTACAGGAGAAGGTGAATGCTTTGACTGTGAAGAGCTAATGTAAAATCTCAAGTCACCATTATATTAATTAATTAAGAATTAGAATGCAGGTTATCAACTTTGCCTCTTTAAGATGAATGCTGCCTTGGATAGATCTCTAGAACAGCACTTACGAAACACATGTTGTGGCATATTGCCACTCCCTAGCAAGAGTGCTCTTGGTCAACATTCCACACAGCATGCTCTCCTCTAGGACATCACACACATAAACCCATACAGAACTTCCCATTGTTCTTTTCCAGTGGATACTTGATGTTCTACGACTATTAAGCAGGCATGCTCCATGGCTGAGCATTGGTTGCTGATGTTTCTGGAAGGAAGTAGACGTCTCACATAGGCTTTGTTTTATTTGTTTTGGTAGGGAAGTCTGAAAATCTCAGGGTTCTTCCAAGCAAGCAGTAACTCTCTTCTTGTTTCACAGTAGAGCCAATGCACGGATTTCACAAAGCCGTCTGTTCAGCAGTTAAGAGTCGTTTAGGAACGATGCTTTCTCATGTCAGGCCTGAGGATGGACTTTGGGACTAGGACCACAGCAGGTCTTCATGGAGGGCCAGCGCAAGACTCGGTAGAGGAATACAGACCGGAGGGCCAGCCCTAAGTCTTTCTTCCTCAAAGCATAGACCAGTGGGTTGGCCAAAGAGTTCAGGTGAGACAGCAACACAGCCAGGTGTTCCAGTGACTCATACTGTTCACAGCTAGGACACAGGAGCTGGACACAGTAGATCATATGCAGTGGCATCCAGCAAATGAAGAAGACACCGACCAAGAGCAGAAGGGTACAGGCCATCTGCATTTCCTTTTTCTTGGCTGGCCAAAGAGGCTGTGACCGGAAATGGTCTCGGACCACGCGAAAGATGTCAGCATAGATACCCAGCATGGCTGCCAAAGGCAACAAAGTGCAGGTAAAGAAAATGAAGTAAACCAGATACTCAGGACTAAAGATGGAGGTGAAAGAACAGCGACCCAAGTGTTCAATGTGGCTGTCGCTGGAGTTCAGATTCTCTTGATCTTGATAGGCTTCCGAGAGAAAGTCTCCAGAAGGTTTATTCTGGATTACTAAAACAAAGACAGCTCTCTCTGAGCTGAAATGGATAGCCATTGTCTTGTTACTGGTCTCCCCGTATTGCTGAAAGCGATTCCATCCCATCATTGGGGAGAGGCCTATTAACAGTGACAGCAGCCAGCAGAAGACCACGATGATCACCACCCAGCGCTTCTTCACACGCATGGTGTAGCTGTCCAATGAAAGAAATTCATTAGTATCTTTGGATGGGCAGAAACCAGACACAGAACTGCTCAGAGTTGCTGGGAGTTGGGCAGCATATAAACTTAATTAATTAATGATAATAATAATAATAATAATAATAATATATATGATTGTGGCTCAGATAAACATACACCAAAAAGTGTTTCAAATAAAGTTCAGTTGAACCTTCTTCTATCATGAATGTCATCTCTGGGGTTTCGTGGAACGTTTCCAAACTGGAGTTTGGAATGCACTGACTCGTCGTCGTTCTTGGGCTGGCGCTGACAGTATTAGATCTATTGGGACATTGAGAATAGTTACAGCAGTACCTTAATTTTATTCCACTGCAGTCCTAAATAGGTATTTGCTTCTAACTCTATAAATCACAACATGTGGGGTCAAAAGTTTCTCATCATGAACCAATTGTTGTGGGTGCTCCATTGCTGGAGGTTTTCAAGAAAAGATTGGACAACCATTGGTCTGAGATGGTATGAGGACTCCTGCCTTGGGGGCAGGGGGTTGGACTAGAAGACCTCCAAGGTCCCTTCCAACCCTAGGATGCTATGATTCAATTGTGTGAATGAACGTTGCCACACCAACACCCAACTGGTTTGCAGCATATGCCCAAGACACATTTCCTATATTGATCTCATCAACAACACTTTCCAAACACGTGCAATCATGACACCAGAACTGGGGAGACGTAAGAGGTGGAGAAGAGATAGCTCTGGAATTGTACCATAAGAAGAATTAGGGGAGGGGAAAGGGGGGGGAAGATATCCATCCATCCATCCATCCACCTCTCTCTCTCTCTCTATCCCTACCTACCCACCTCAGGGAAGAAGATCTGCTTTGATTTCAGGAAAGATCTTTACAGTATTGCTGGTAGGCAAAGTACAGACTCTTGAAAGCTTGCTAAAGAAATTCTCCAGCTCAATTGATACCTAGTGTAATTAAGGAGGAGTTGCTCTGCCTCTCTTTCTCATGCCTCCTCCTCACCTGCACTGAGGTGTCTTTGTTGTAATGGTGCTGTTTCCTCCCTGGGTTTCCAGGGTCTGCTAGACATTCTGCCACAATCACCTTCACACCACAGTCAAGGAACCAGTTAATATGGCTATCTCTTTAGTTGTATGAATGAATAGTCCCCAGTGTACCTCTCAAGATTCATAACGGTGCCTCCAGGTCAGTCTTGACTCCTGGTAACTGCCTGGACAAGTCCCTGCAGTTTTCTTGGCAAGATTTCAATGGTGGTTTGCCCTTGCCTCCTTCTTCCTGGGGCTGAGAGAAAGTGACTGGCCCAAGGTCACCCAGCCAGCTTTCATGCCTCAGGCGGGACTAGAACTCTCAGTCTCCTGGTTTGCCATTGGCTCCTTCCTAGGGCTGAGAGAAAGTGACTGGCCCAAGGTCACCCAGCCGGCTTCATGCCCAAGGCGGGACTAGAACTCTCAGTCTCCTGGTTTGCCATTGGCTCCTTCCTAGGGCTGAGAGAGTGTGACTGGCCCAAGGTCACCCAGCCGGCTTCATGCCTGAGGCGAGACTAGAACTCTCAGTCTCCTGGTTTGCCATTGGCTCCTTCCTAGGGCTGAGAGAAAGTGACTGGCCCAAGGTCACCCAGCCGGCTTCATGCCCAAGGCGGGACTAGAACTCTCAGTCTCCTGGTTTGCCATTGGCTCCTTCCTGGGGCTGAGAGAAAGTGACTGGCCCAAGGTCACCCAGCCGGCTTCATGCCCAAGGCGGGACTAGAACTCTCAGTCTCCTGGTTTGCCATTGGCTCCTTCCTAGGGCTGAGAGAAAGTGACTGGCCCAAGGTCACCCAGCCGGCTTCATGCCCAAGGCGGGACTAGAACTCATGGACTCCCAGTTTCTAGCCTGGTACCTTAACCACGACACTAAACTGGCTTTCTCATAACATGAAATGATTTGAGGATTTATTTCTCAGATCATGAAGCCATCTCAAATAACAAAATATTTTCAGTGGGCCATGATGCCAAAGCCAAAACCCAATTTAACACTACTATGGTTTCTTCTAAGGCAGGAACCAACCACCATTAGAACATAATTAGCCCAAATTTTTTTTAGAAAAAACCTTCATAGGCAAATTCATGCAATACCATGCCATAATATCTAGCAACTCAACTCATCCAATACCTCTCATATGGATTCACAGACTGCACTGAGGAATATGGTTTGTTTTTAGCTCAGCGTATTTTGCAAGCATAGCCATGGTTTACGGCTTAATGTACTGTGATCACCCAGCCACTTGTGATTTATTTAATAAACCATGGTTAAACCATGGTTAGACAATGTAATGTCTGAATTGCTGCTGATAACTTCGTTCACTACTCGCCCTCTCTTAAATTAAAACAAGAATGCAGTTGTCAAAAGGAGAGCCTCTTAGAAGAGGAAGCCTGCTTTCTAGCTTTTGATCACAATGTGCAACTCCAGGGTAGAGAGAGGGAAAGCCTCCTCTAGATGTTGTTGTTCATTAGCTTTTCTCTCCAATTACAAAGCAGGCACTTGCCTGATAAAATAGCTAGTGAGCAATTTAACTGGCTGAAAAACAGTTTAAGCTTTCTGGATGGATAACAGCTTTTTCCCAACCTCAAGACAGTTCATTCTGAAAAAGACAGACTTGTTATTGCCCTATAATACAAGACAATGAAATATATGATTGACATTTTTAAAGAGAGAGATGATTTGAGACAAGAGATTCTTTGTGCACACCCGTCCTTCTTTCATCCTACTGTATTATCTCAGGTATGGAAACAACCAGATGAAAACGAGTTGCCCATCGGCACTACCAACTGCCTTTGATTCTCTGAAAAGAAAGAGGGATGTAGTTCACTACTCCAATCTATGGAAGCGTCAAGTCTCCACAAGTGACGTTCTGTGGCTTCTTCACTTGGAATGTAATCCACTGGCATCTGCAGAACCTCTTAGAACCAACTAGATGGCTGTGAATCCAGATACAGGTCATCCTCGCTTAACAACCATTCATTTAGTGATGGTTCGGACTTACAACAGTGCTGGAAAAAACTGACTTACGACCGGTCCTCACACTTACAACCGTTGCAGCATCCCCACAGCCACGTGATCGCGATTTGGGCGCTTGGCAATCAGTTCGCATTTATGACTGTCACAGCGTCCCATGGCCACATGGTCACCATTTTCGACCTTCCCAACCGGCTCCTGGCAAGCGAAATCAAGGGGGAACCGCATGATTCGCTTAACAACCACGTGGGTCGCTTAACACCCAGGGTGATTCACTTAATGACCACCACAAAAAAGGTCGTAAAATCGGGTCGGATTTGCTTAATGACCGCTTCACTTAGCAACCAAAATTCCAGTCCCAATTGTGATCATTAAGCGAGGACTACCTGTAATCTCTCACACACACATGCAAACTTCACACAACGGGTTCTGATCAAAGAACATGACTTGCCTGTTGGGCAGCTTGATCTTCAAGTGGGTATTGATGGCAATCACCAACAAGAGGAGGATAGAGAACTGGGTGGTGACTAGTGGGAAGCAATTGAGGAAGAGACAGGTGTAGAAGCACAGGGTATACTCCATGCTGAGCACCATGGAGAAGGGGATGGCTAAAGCTCCCACACCAAGGTCAGCCACCGCCAAGGAGACAATCAGATAGTTGGTGATACATCTCAATTCCTTGTGCAGATAGATGGTGACACACACTAGCAGGTTGACGGTGATAATGGCCATGGCCAGGATACTCTCAAGAACCACAAAACCAATATCCATGATGGCTATTGTTCTTGGAGACCATCTGACAGCAAAGTCACTCCTCCTTGCAGAGAAAAATCCTCCTGGACTTGATCGATTCCATCAAAGTTGCTTCTCTTAAATCCAAAAGGCACATCAGCACACCCGTTTAGCTCTCTCTCTCTCTCTCTCTCTCCGACTTTTGCAACGTGAAATTTCAGCTCTGCCTTGCCCGCTATGAGCAATAATCTACTTCTGTTTACATAGCAGATTGCCAGCACATAGACCATACGTGTCACGGGCACAAGATAACTTTTTATGTGAGCTGGTGCATTAACGTTCATGTATTAGAGACGCATTTCTAGGGTAGACCAATCAATGTGAGAGCATAAGTGAATTGGGATAGGGAGAGCTACGGATAATAGAAAACTCCACCCAAAGGTATAATTTGCAGAGGGAAGTTATCACACCAATTCTCAGACTGAAACATCCCTAGCGTTAAACATCTACATTTCAAATATAATCCATGATAACAGGAGAGTAAAATTACAATTAAAATGCCTTTGTGTGTCTGTGTAACTGCCTTGTTCATTTGCCCAGGAATCAAGGTGGGAAAACATGGGAGGAATTGATCCTGGCAATACGCGTCTTTGGCTTGCCACCATCTTCAAATGGCCTGTTATTCCTACACGGTGATAGGCGTCCTCCACTCCAGGGGTCTGGGGGTGGGGAGATGGGGTCCAAAAAGTCAAGATGGCAGCCATGATGGTGTGATCAAAGCTCCTCCCATTTTTATGTGCAACTCAAAAACAGGAGGAGCTTTGATTGCACCGCCATGACCACCATCTTGACTTCGTGGGCCATTCCCTGTGGACCCCGTTGCTCCATGCCAGTATCTTTCTTTCCTAACCACCCCCACCTTTGCCACCATCTTTCCTGAACCTGCCTCCCTGCCTCCTCCTTCCTTCACCAGCCACGGATTCTCTTCTGAGCGTAAATACTTTTTTAAAAAATCACATTTGCAGTTTACCTTTTGTAAATGAGGACTGGAAATTGCTCAAAATAACACCCATTTTAGGGTGGGTGTGTGGAATCCCGAGGGTATCCAGAAGATCACAGGCCAGTTAGCTTAACGTCTGTTCTGATGGAACTGGAGGGAAGCCTGATAAAAATAACATCATAAAACCCTGAAAGCAAGGTGTGCTGAATAAAAGTCAGCATCTGCAAAAGGAAGATATGCTGGCTGGGGGTTTTCCAGGCGCAAGGGTCTGGCCTAGATGGTTCCTTGCCTGCTAAAGCTGTTCATTTGTAGCGTGTTGTGTAATGGGACTGTACAGCTCTAGTGCGTTTCTATTTTTCTCTCTTCAGATTCAGGTTAATTGCTTATTCTTAGTTTAGCCACAGACTTGGGAAATGGACAGCATAAGTTCCAAACCTTCCTTTCCATGAATAAATTCAATACATCCCTAATGGCTATTCCCCAAATCAGGTGCCTCTCTAAATTGGAAACCCCATGCATTCTGGCTCTTTTCCTAATTATTGAAGGAAAAATACAGCTCATCGGGGGGGAAATGCACTAAAATCTAAGGCAACCTTGTTAGAAAGATTCCGGATGTTCACGGGTCTGCACAGATTGCTAACTGCCCTTCTCAGAAACAGGAGACCGATTAGAATCAACCGGATAATCCCGCTGCCAAAATCGGCAGTAAAAAGAAGGGGGGGGATTTCTCTGTAATTCCCTACTGCTTCATTGTTAATATGTTAGGATTTAATGCTGTGAGGGTCTTCTTGCACTCATTACGAACGATAGAAACAGTCCTTCGGAGACTTTGCCTTGCAAGCTGCATTGATAAGGGGGAAAAATATGTGGCATGTATAAGAGACTTTTTCATTTCACTGGTGGCTTATGCTGCAGTCAAGAAAGTCTCAGTGGATTGGATGTGTTGTTCTAGTTTGCCTCTTCCAGTGGAAATAAATAAATAAAGTGCTGGGATTTTAAAAGGATGGGCTACCTGGCTACCTTTCTCAAGTTGTGAACTGTGCAGAGAGCACTATAGTGACAAGGAATGATGGGATGTATGACGTCCATGCGTTTAAAACAGCAGGAAAACTTACAACCCGTAGGAAGGGGGAAATCAAAGATATGCTTCCATCTTCTTCATCTCCTCTTCCTCCTCCTCTTCCTCCTCTTCAACATGACTGTACTTGGTGTTTAGAGGGCTGCAGTGGAACAGCCCAGACCCACAACAGGTGGGGCCACAACACTGGGATTTTCTGATCGTTCTCCTGTTTGGGAAGCAGAGGATTTTGGGGCAGGGATGTGTCAAAAACTGTGTTGAGCCCATCTAAGGGTTTACACTACCCTTTTCCAACCGGAGCACCCTCCAGATGATTGGATTTCAACTCCCAGAATATCCTGACTTCTGCAATCAATGTTACGCTTCCTACTTCAAAAGGTGGGCCAATTTGCCACAACTGCAATCAGAGCTCCAGGGTCAGAGGGACCCATCCAACACCCCCCAGGGAAATTGTCACATGAAATAGGATTGTCCCATCAAATATGATATTTCTTGCAGGCAACCTGCTGCCCTTGAGATGTTTTGGAGTACAACTTTTACTGGTGTTGAAATCCAGCACACGCAGGGAATACCAATAGGGAGGAAGTTGCCTTAAAGAGATACCAACAATCCTTGAAACAATATATAGTAAGTTTATGTTTATGTCAGTGTTTCTCAACCTTGAGAACTTTAAGATGTGTGGCTGGGGAATTGTGGGAGTTGAAGTCCACACATCTTAAAGTTCCCAAGGTTGAGAAACACTAGTCTATGCAATAGTCATCATTACCAACTGATCTGCCGCCAGCAGAGGGCAGTGCAAGACAGTAATTTTGGAGTCTGTTTTACTTCCAATTTCACATTGGTCACTCTAGATCAGTGTTTCTCAACCTCAGCAACTTTAAGATGTATGGACTTCAACTCCCACAATTCCCCAGCCAGCATGGAAAGAAAGAGAAACACTGATCGAGATTTTGTGTCTCTCTGTGTGTGTGTATGTGCGTGCGCACACACCTTGGTCAGTTTTTTTATCCATGGCGTCTGCCTGGACAAGTCCTTGCAGTTTTCTTGGCAAGGTTTCTTTTTTCAGAAATGCTTTGCCATTGCCTCCTTCCTAGGGCTGAGAGAGAGTGACTGGCCCAAGGTCACCCAGCTGGCTTCATGCCTAAGGTGGGACTAGAACTCACGGTCTCCCGGTTTCTAGCCTAGTGCCCTTAATTTTTTTTTAAAAAAATGGTTTAAAGTTTTGCAGGTGATGTTCTACTTCCAATAACTTTGGTTACTTCTAGGTTAGGTGGCTTGACACAGAGGTAATTGCCCTGGAAAAAGTGTAATTTATATGGCCGCCCATCTCACAGAACGTGACTCTGGGCGGTGTACAATAAACCCATAAAATAACAATATTAAAAGAGAATGCCACTAAAAATATTGATGTTATTATTTAAAACGGTTAGGCAAGAGCATTGGATATTATGAACAGTGGAGCCCCCTCAGCAGATCTCTGCTCCCTTGAGACCCCCAGGCCTGTTGACACAGCCAAGTTTTGAGGGATTTCCAGAAGGATGGCAGGGAAGGGGCCAATCTCACCTGGGGGGGGGGGGGGACGATGTTCCACAGGGCAGGTGCCATGGCAGAAAAGGCCGGTCTCCTGGGTCCTCCCAAATGTAACCCCGTAGTAGACAGGACCCACAGCATACCTCTTCTGCCGGATCTGATAGGGTGGGCAGATGTAATCGGGGAGAGGCGGTCCCTCAGACCACCTGGCCCCATGCCATGAAGGGCTTTAAAGGTCAAAGCCAGCACCTTGAATTGGACCCAGAAGCAGACTGGCAACCAATGCAGCTTGCAGAGCAGAGGTGTGACATGCGCTGTTCTAGGAGCCACATAATTGCCCATGCCGCTGCATTCTGTACCAGGTGAAGCTTCCGGATATTCTTCAAGGGCAGCTCCATGTAAAGCGCGTTACAATAGTCCGATCTGGAGGTGACTAGGGCATGAGTGACTGTAAGCAGGGCCCGCTGATCCAGGAACGGGTGCAACTGGCGCGCCAGACAAAGCCCTCCTAGCCACAACTGCCACCTGCTCTTTGAGCAGGAATCGTGAGTCTGGGAGGACCCCCCGATTGTTCACTGGGTCTCTCTGGGGCAGTGCAACCCCACCCATGCCAACCCCAAGGTGGCATAATCCTGGAACCCGTGGGCCCCAAAACCCAGAGCTACTCAGTCTTGCCAGGGTTCAGCTGAAGCCTGCAGTTCCCCATCCAGACCCCCACAGCCTCCAGGCATCGGAATAAGACATCAATAGCATCGCTTAATTCACCAGGGGCCAAGATGTATAATTTTTAAAAGAAGTTTTTGTTGTTTGGTTTGGTTTCGTTTGAGCCCCACAACACAGTTGCTCTGGATTAGATGTTTTTTCTCTGATCTGAATTGCTAGTTGAATAGATAATAGCTAAATACATTATGAAACATTTCATTTAGTGTAAAACCGATACAGTGAGAGTTTGCTTTTTTTCCCCCCTCTCATAAATAGACATTCTACAAATGTATTAGTTGAATCAGACACCATTAAGGGGGAGATGTGATCATTACATTGCCTATGCTTTATGGGGGGGAAAATAGAAGCTAACCAATTTGGGGAAAAGAAGTGAAGGAACTTTTGAGTGAATATGCAGGATGACCTACCTACAGTACAAGGATTGCATAAAGCTTTTATGACCACCAGACAGGAACTTAATTCTCTTTATGCACAGAAAACCGAATATTCACTGAACTGTGAAAAGCAGACCTCCTGGGGGCAAAGTGAAAGAACTGTTCAGCTATGAAGTTGTCAATTGAAACAGATTAAATAAATCAATATTTGTCTCATTTGTCTTCTCGATTGTATAACACTGGGTCAAATCTAGCTGTGGAAGAACTGAATTCATCTGTATAGAATACAGGTCTTCCTAAACATAATCAAGTAAATACTATTCAAGCTATGGAATAAGAACAGCTCCTAGTTGGATGGGTATAAAACAGGGTTTCTTAACCAGGGTTCCGTGGTGCCCTCGGGTTCCATAAGAGGTCACTAGGGGTTCCCTGGGAGATCACGATTTATTTAGAAAATTATTTCAAATTCAGGCAACTTCAGGTGAAAGAGGTAAGTTTCATACTTTATTTTTAGTTTAAGATAGGTTGACCATATGTCCCATTATTTCACCATTTCTGGAGCGTCCCGTTGTTATAGTAAAAATCTCAATTTTGTCCCGTTTTTGAAAGTTCCCTGGTGAAGCACGCGCACACACACACCCCACCCCATGCGTGCCCCCCACACACACACCCACACACCCACTTTGTCCGGCAATGTTTTTGCCTCAAGGAAATATGGTCAGCCTAGTTTAAGAACACTGTTAGTGCATATATAAAGGGACGCGGTGGCTCAGCGGGTTAAACCGCTGAGCTGTAAGACTGCCGATCGGAAGGTTGGCAGTTCGAACCCCCCGCGCAACGAGGTGAGCTCTCGTTGCTCGTCCCAGCTCCTGTCAACCCAACAGTTTGAAAGCTTTGCGAGTAGATAAATGGGTACCACCTTAAGTGGGAGAATTTGCTGGCGTCCTGTCGGGGGTCGCCCACCAAACGGAAGATCTTGGAATGCGGTGATACGACGGATCCCGGAAGAACAGCTCCATCTACAGGACGTCGGCAGCCGGCTCTGACGCAAGGCATTGTGGAACTTGTAGTCATGGATGAGTCAGTTCCCTTACCCCTTCCCTTAACGCGCGGTTAATTGAAATGTATAACAGGAAAAATGTATAACATGAATTGTATATGTATGTAAGCCGCCTAGAGTCCTCCATTAGGGAGGGGATAGGCGGGGTATAAATATCAATATATATATATATATATATAAATAAATAAATAAATAAATAAATAAATAAATAAATAAATAAATACAGGCCTGCCCATGAAACAAACATAATAATTTTGTAACTTCTGGCCTATATTTGAGCCTGAATGTGCAGGGGTTCCCCGAGGCCTGAAAAATATTTCAAGGGTTCCTCCAGGGTCAAAAGGTAGAGAAGGGCTGGTATAAAACATCGATTATATATATATATATATATATATATATATATATATATATATATATATATCCATCCATCCATCCATCCATCCATCCATCCATCCATCCATCCATCCATCCATCCATCCATCCATCGGCACAGGCCAAGTATCATCAGTATGCCAATGTTATTCAGTTGTATATCTCTGCCCCAGCTGAATTAGTGATGATGTCTTGGAGCTTTTCTAGCATCTGGAGGGGGAAGAACAGGCTCCCCCCGCACCCAGGTCTGGACCAGGGGATTTTCCACCCTTGGCTCTGAATGGGGTTGCACTCCCCTACTCGGAGCCTGTGGCCACTTGGGGGTCCTTCATATTGTGAGCCCATTGCACCTGTTTCTGGATTGTCAAGGGGCGTGGTGGCTCAGCGGGTAAGACGCCAGGCTTGTCGATCGGAAGATCGCAAGTTTGGAGGTTCGAATCCCTAGCCCCACGTGACGGAGTGAGCTCCCGCACTCGCCCCAGCTCTTGCCAACCTAGCAATTCGAAAGCATGCAAATGCAAGTAGATAAATAGGTACCACTTCGGTGGGATGGTAACAGCGTTCCACGCGCGTCATGCCAGCCACATGACCGTGGAAACGTCTTCGGACAGCGCTGGCTCTTTGGCTAACAAACGGAGATGAGCACCGGCCCCTAGAGTCGGACACGACTGCACAACTGTGCGGGGGGAACCTTTACCTGGATCGTCAGGCCCTGCTTACAGGCATTCCGGCCTTAGCCACCTCCCCGTTGGCTTTCTGTAATGGGGCTGCCCTTGAAGACCATCCAGAAGCTGCAGCTAGCCCAGAATGCATCCCCACGGGTAGTAATGGGGGTGCCCCTGTACACCCCTGTAACATCACCACTCCGAGCTGCGCTGGCTCACAGATGCAACTCATGGTGTTGGTGATCACCTGTAAAGCCCTGCATGGCACAGGGCTGGGTGATTTGTACAACCGCCCATCTCTGGTTATTTCTCACTAGGTCACACAGGCTGGTCATGTTCCGTGTCCCTCCCTTAAGGCAGGGTCATCTTATGGGATGTGCCTTCTTTATTGCTGTGCCTGGAATAAGCCCACCCCCACCCCCAAAATGTGGGTGGTCTCGACCCTTACAAGCCTTTCATAGAGTTGCGAAGACCTGGTTCTTCTCTTGTGCATTGGGCCAGGATGGTGCTTGAGCTGGTAGGCGAGGGCACGATTGTTACTTACTTACTTACTTACTTACTTACTTACTTACTTACTATTTAAACTTGTATTACCGCCCATCTCCCCCAATCGGGGGGACCCTGGGCGGTTCACAATACTTCCAGCCCTGGCTATGTATGCGTGGTTGTTATATTGGTTTCATACTTGTACACTGTCCAGAGGCATAAATGATGAGCTGGACAGCCTTATAAATCCCATTAAAAAGCAACGCGTACACACACACTCTTCAGCTTTTTATCACTGATATTGGAGGTTTCTAAACAGTTTGAAAATAAACTTGGTGCCAGATCTTCCTCATTTGAAACTTACACACATGTGCAGGCTCAGATATGTACGTTTGGATTTATATCCCTTGACTTAAGAAAGCTTATGCCAGAGCTTTCCAAACTGTGTGTCGCGACACAAAAGTGTGTCGCCACACACAGTCTGGTGTGTCGCCACACAACCCGGAAGCGCTGATCATCATCACCAACACACGCCGGTTGGTGTGTCGCCGCGGGAAAAACTTTGGAAAGCCCTGGCTTATGCTGATGAATCATTTGAATTGTGGTTGAAAATTTTATCATCTCTGCAAACACATAAGAACTACGGACACCGTCTAGAATAGTTGTGCCTTTGCAAGGAGTGGCTTTCCTGTTGTGTGGCCTGCTCCTCTGGAGGAAGGAAGGGACATTCAGCAGCTGCCTCCCCCTCCCCTAAGCCCCTGGAAATTCCCAGGTGCGAGAACAAAAGCAATTCTCCAGCTTCCTAACCACAGGGGCATGGCCGGATCTGTGCAGACAAGACCGAGACCTTGTGATTTCTGAGAAATTGGACTGCTGGGGGGAAATCAGCAAGCGAAAGTCAAAGCCGATGGCAGGAAAGGAGCTTCGGGAGAGGCTGTCTGTTATGAGCCACAGACGAGAGGAGAACCAACCCTTCGTGGTCTTCAAGTGCGCTCGTTTACAGGAAAGCGTTGTCCACTGAAGTGATTTAACCCCAAAGGATGATACTGGGGTTGTGCATTCGTTGTGTGTGTCTAGCTTTTAACATTATTGTATTGTTGTTGTTATTGGCACATCTACACATCCCCCAAGCGTTGGCTTGAGAATGCCAGCCTGATCATTCTCAAAGAATTCCCCTCGTCCCTGGCATAGCCAAAGCCACCTAGCCAGTGTGCAAACTTTCAGCAATGTTGGGCTTTCCCAAGCTTAGTCAAGGTAAAGGTTCCCCCCGCACAGTTGTGCAGTCGTGTCCGACTCTAGGGGCCGGTGCTCATCTCCGTTTGTTAGCCGAAGAGCCAGCGCTGTCCGAAGACGCTTCCGCGGTCACGTGGCCGGCATGATGCATGCGGAACGCTGTTCCCAAGCTTATGCACACTTTTATCTTGTGTACATAATAATACCGATATTATCAAAAAAAGGTTCTTTCCATTGAAGGAAGGGATCAGCCTGTGGTGCATCCCGGCACGGATACGTTTCCCAGGGGGAGAGAGCATTCCAGACTGATGAGACTTCGGAGCCCGGACTCTGATCCTGGGAGGGTTAAGAAGTTCAAGGCAGCCCCTCCCTAGAGCCCTTTGAGATTATTACCCTTAGGGTGGTTAGGTGGCTTTAGTCTGGCAAGATTCTGTTAGTAGGGTAAGATCAATAAAGAAACTAGAGTTGGAAACCCCGCTCAGCGTGATTCTTGTCCTCGATCCTGACACAGCCACAGAGCCACACACACCATAAATATGTGCACAGATAGCCCATCAGGATTATTTTAATTTTTGAAAGAATCTGTGAATTAGAGACTCTGCTCCCATTCTATTGCTTACGCCAAAAGGAGATGTTCACACATTTGGAATGCAACTATTTATTTAGGAGAAAATCAAGTTTATTTTATTTATCAATTTTTTTTATCACCGCCCATCTCCCCCTCAAGGAGGGACTCTGGGCGGTTTACAATAAGAATAAATTTTAAAATTCAATACAAACTCTAACATTAAATGTAACTACAATTAAAAGATAAAAATACAAAATACAGTACAATTCATATGGCAGCAAGATTCTACTTCAGTCCGTGAATATATAAGGGGGCCATTATAGGGCACCAGCCATCCCCAAGAATGACTATTCCCCTCCCCACCCCAGGCACGATGGCAAAACCAGGTCTTCGTTTTTTTATGGAAGTCCAGGAGAGAGGGGGCTTGCCTCACCTCCAGGGGAAGAATATTCAGAGGGCGGGAGCCGCTGCAGAGAAGGCCCGCTTCCTGGACCCCGCCAGATGGAATTCTCTTACAGACGGAGTGCCTATCATGCCCTTTCTGTATGAGTGGGCAGGGCAGGTTGATGTAATGGGGATGAGATGGTCCCTCAGGTAACCTGGACCCATGCCATGTAGGGCTTTAAAGGTGATAATCAACACCTTGAATTGGGCCTGGAAGCAGACTGGAACCCAGTGCAGCTTGTGCACCAAAGGCGTTACATGTGCTGATCTTGGAGCACCTAGAATCATCCGCGCGGCCGCATTCTGGATCAGTTGTAGCTTCTGGATACTCTTCAAGGGTAGCCCCATGTAGAGCGCATTACAATAGTCTATATGGGAGATGACCAGGGTACAAGTGACCGTTCGAAGGGCCCCTCAATCCAGGAAAGGGCGTAACTGGCGCACAACACGAAGTTGAGCAAAGGTCCTCCTGGCCACAACTGCCACCTGCTCTTTGAGCAGGAGTCGTGAGTCCAGGAGGACCCCCCCCCCGATTCTTGTTGTGTATTGTGCAAACAAAGCAAGCATTTCAACAAATTCTGCTTTAAACCACTTCAAATCTCAGTAGCAAAAGGATGAGCTTCTTCCTGGGCATCCCCCCCTCTTCTTGTATTGATCAGAAGGGCAGTTTGCTAATACTGTCAACTCCCAAGATTGCCTCCATCCAGCATCTTAGTGATGCCATGGGGCTTGTCCCGACTTCGAGTGAAGGAACACGCTGAGACTTGGTGTTGAGGCTCTAGTGCTTTATTGTCCTACTCTGCTAGACAAAATCCAGCTAAACTGAAATGAACTAGAGATGCTCAGAGAAAAGGCCCAAGAAACTAGAGCGGGGCCTTCTTTAGCCTCTTGGGAGGAAAGCAAAGCGATTCAGTACTGCGCATGCGTTTCTCCCCCTGGAGGGAGCCCCCTCCTTCTTAACCAGTTATCTCCCTGACAGGGCTCCATGGAAGGAAACATGATCCAGGGAGGTCTCCAGCTTGATCCTTCCCTGTGTTCAGAAAGATTGGCTCCACTGGAGAGGTAACAAGGGTGCAAGTAAACAAGGAGTCCACGCACTTCCTGGAAGGATTGCTTTAAGTGTTAACAATCCGAACAATAATTACTTTGTGCATCCATAAGAAGCTTCCTGCTTCTTTAAGGGTCTTAAAGCTGCATGGAAGAACGGGGGAATCCTGTAACTTTTAAGCACATCCCAAAGATGGGGTCACAGCACCACAGACCTTAATGTGGCTCAGTTGCAATGCAAAAGCATCTAATGGGGTTCAGTGTGATATGCATATCCAGCCATTTGGGTTAATTAAGTGAACTACAGTATAGCACCATTTGAGTTCAGGTTTATTTATTTATTTTATTTATACTTGTATTTATACCCCACCCATTTCCTCCCTGACGGAGGACTCTGAGCGGCTTACATACATTGTTATACATTTTCCATTTATACATTATACTTAATCCGTGCGCAAGGGGAGGGGGTAAGGGAACCGACTCTTCCTGGCTTTCCGGACTACATGTCCCAAGGTGCCTTGCGTTGGAGCCGGCTGCTGACGTCCTGTAGGTATTGTTGCTTCCGGGATCTGCCTCCATTCAAAAGATCTTTCGTCCGATGGAACCTGACCCCCGACAGGACAGGGCACCAGCAAATTTTCCCACTTAAGGTGATACCCAATTTATCTACTTGCAAGCTTTCGAACTGTTGGGTTGACAGGAGCTGGGACTAGCAATGAGAGCTCATCTCGTTGCGCGGGGATTCAAACTGCTGACCTTCCGACCGGTAGCCCTACAGCTTCAGCGGTTTAACCCGCTGAGCCACCGCGTCCCATCATTTATGAAGCTACTGCAGTGTCAATGGATTCCTCACAGATGTTAGTTATTCTATATTCCATATTCTATTCCACTCATAGAATGGTATCTGGCTACACAGTGTCTGAGAAGTCCCAATGAGGACCAAACGGCATGGGTGCCTCTTGGTGGTCAATGTAATTGAAAATACATTTTCTAGGAATATCCAACATTATAAAGCACTATAAAGCCTTCTCTAGTTCCTGTTATGTTGGCATAATAATGGAGGATGCCATAAAATGTAAAGGTAAAGGTTCCCCCTGCACATTTGTGCAGTCGTGTCCAACTCTAGGGGCCGGTGCTCATCTCCGTTTGTTAGCCGAAGAGCCAGCGTTGTCCGAAGACGCTTCCACGGTCATGTGGCCGGCATGACGCTCACTCCCATCACGCAGGGCTAGGGATTCGAACCTCCGAACTTGTGATCTTCCGATCGACAAGCCTGGCATCTTACCCGCTGAGCCACCATGCCCCTGGAGGATGCCATAAAACACTATAAATTGCTAATGAGGAAATGGCCAAGATTTGGGAAACAAGTTAGGGTCTCCTGTCAATCCAACAGTTCGAAAGCTTTGCAAGTAGATAAATAGGTACCACCTTAAATGGGTAAATTTGCTGGCGTCCTGTCGGGGGTCGCCCACCAACGGATGATCTCTGGAATGGCGGTGGCTACGATGGATCCCGGAAAAAGCAGCTTCATCTACAGGACATCGGCAGCCGGCTCCAACACAAGGCATTGTGGGGCTTGTAGTCCAAGTAGCCACGGAAGAGTCGGTTCCCTTACTCCTTCCCTTAGCGCGCGGTTAAAATTGAATTTGTATATGTATGAAGATGTATAATGAAATATATATATATATATGATGTATGTAAGCTGCCTAGAGTCCTCCGTTAGGGAGGGGATAGGCGGGGTATAAATATAATAATAAAATAAATAAATAATCATTCACTATGCTTCATTCTATCCCGTTTCATTCTTTTCCTTTCTCTCATTAATGAGAGAAATGAATTTTCTTTGGTTTATTTATTTATTTATTTTATTTATACGCTGCCCATCTCATTGTGTGAGTGAGTCTAGGTGGGTTACAAGTAAGAGAGAATAAAAAATCTTACAAAAAATAGACAAAGTTAAAAAGATGGAGAGCGCACGCTCAACCCATCAACCACCCCCAGGGCGACATACAACTATCGGATCCCCATGCTAGGTGGTGGAGCCAGATCTTAACTCACTTCCTGAAGGCCAGAGGAGTGGGGGCCAACCTCACCTCAGGGGGCAAGATGTTCCACAGGGACAGGGGCCACGGCAGAAAAGGCTCTCCTCCTGGACCCCACCAGTTGGAATTCTTTAACTGACGGGGTTCATAACATGCCTCTCCTGCCAGACCGGGTCGATGTAATTGGGAGGAGACACGTCCTCAGGTAACCTGGGCCCATGCCATGAAGGGCTTTAAAGGCCATAACCAACACCTTGAATTGGACCCGGAAGCAAACCAGCATGCAATGCAGCTCGCGCAGCAGAGATGTTATATATGCAGCCCTAGAGGCACCCATAACTTCCTGTGCCACTGCATTCTGCACCAGTTGCAGGTAGCCCCATGTAATGCACATGGCAATAATCCAACAGTTACTGTATAATGACTTTTCCAACTGCGTTAAGCCATTGATTAATTTAGTTTGGGTTTTGTGTCGTATATAAACCCGCAAAACATGACTTAAAGCTTCAACATTAAAACAAACAAACAAACAGGAGCTTAATACAGTGCCTGAACTCAGCCTGTGACACCCCATGAAGCCATGGCCTGTTGGAAGCCTATGAGGTCTTGAAATGCTATCAAATCACAGGTTTCTTAAGGAAATAAGCCCCTAAAGCAGAGCTTTCCAAACGTTTCATGTTGGTGACACTCTTTTTAGACATGCATCATTTCGCGACACACTCTTACAGCAGGGCACAAGGCAGGCACTAGGACCTGTGCAGAATCACAGCAGGTTTGGAGGCAGCAAGGCACAAGGCAGGCACTAGGACCTGCGTGGAATCACAGCTGGTTTGGAGGCAGCAGGGCACAGGCAGGCACTAGGACCTGCGCGGCATCACAGCAGGTTTGGAGGCAGCAGGGCACAAGGCAGGCACTAGGACCTGCGCGGAATCACAGCAGGTTTGGAGGCAGGAGGGCACAAGGCAGGCACTAGGACCTGCGCGGAATCACAGCTGGTTTGGAGGCAGCAGGGCACAAGGCAGGCACTAGGACCTGCACGGAATCACAGCAGGTTTGGAGGCAGCAGGGCACAAGGCAGGCACTAGGACCTGCGCGGAATCACAGCAGGTTTGGAGGCAGCAAGGCACAAGGCAGGCACTAGGACCTGCGCGGAATCACAGCAGGTTTGGAGGCAGCAGGGCACAAGGCAGGCACTAGGACCTGCATGGAATCACAGCAGGTTTGGAGGCAGCAAGGCACAAGGCAGGCACTAGGACCTGCGCGGAATCACAGCAGGTTTGGAGGCAGCAAGGCACAAGGCAGGCACTAGGACCTGCGCGGAATCACAGCAGGTTTGGAGGCAGCAGGGCACAAGGCAGGCACTAGGACCTGCGTGGAATCACAGCAGGTTTGGAGGCAGCAAGGCACAAGGCAGGCACTAGGACCTGCGCGGAATCACAGCAGGTTTGGAGGCAGCAAGGCACAAGGCAGGCACTAGGACCTGCGCGGAATCACAGCAGGTTTGGAGACAGCAAGGCACAAGGCAGGCACTAGGACCTGCGCGGAATCACAGCTGGTTTGGAGGCAGCAGGGCACAAGGCAGGCACTAGGACCTGCGTGGAATCACAGCAGGTTTGGAGGCAGCAAGGCACAAGGCAGGCACTAGGACCTGCGTGGAATCACAGCTGGTTTGGAGGCAGCAGGGCACAAGGCAGGCACTAGGACCTGCGCGGAATCACAGCTGGTTTGGAGGCAGCAAGGCACAAGGCAGGCACTAGGACCTGCGCGGAATCACAGCTGGTTTGGAGGCAGCAGGGCACAAGGCAGGCACTAGGACCTGCGCGGAATCACAGCAGGTTTGGAGGCAGCAGGGCACAAGGCAGGCACTAGGACCTGCGCGGAATCACAGCAGGTTTGGAGGCAGCAAGGCACAAGGCAGGCACTAGGACCTGCGTGGAATCACAGCTGGTTTGTAGGCAGCAGGGCACAAGGCAGGCACTAGGACCTGCGCGGAATCACAGCAGGTTTGGAGGCAGCAAGGCACAAGGCAGGCACTAGGACCTGCGCGGAATCACAGCAGGTTTGGAGGCAGCAAGGCACAAGGCAGGCACTAGGACCTGCGTGGAATCACAGCTGGTTTGGAGGCAGCAAGGCACAAGGCAGGCACTAGGACCTGTGTGGAATCACAGCAGGTTTGGAGGCAGCAAGGCACAAGGCAGGCACTAGGACCTGCATGGAATCACAGCTGGTTTGGAGGCAGCAGGGCACAAGGCAGGCACTAGGACCTGCGCAGAATCACAGGAGGTTTGGAGGCAGCAACAGCCGCAACACACCCAGACACTGCAGCCGACACACTAATGTGTCCCGACACACAGTTTGGAAAGCTCTGCCCTAAAGTCTAAGAATGACTTTGCATACCATGAATTTAAATTTACAGAACATGCTTAAAATAACTCTAGTAAGAATGCAGCCGGGTCGTTTCTAGGATGTAGAGGCACTTCCTGGGAGAGTATCGCTTGAAATAAGGCTCTCTGTTCTGGATTAGGAACGCCTGAACCACCTAGTAACAGCCCCAAAAGCTCTGCCCACAATTCCTGGTAATGCTGCAGAGACCACATTTCCCAGGACTCCCAAAGCTGTGGACACCCACGATGGGTTCTGCACCTCTTCCTTTTTCTGTTTGAGCTGCTGGATCTCCCCGTTCAGCTGGCTAGCTTCCTTCTTGAAGCCCTCTGTCAAGAAAGCCTCTTGCTCCTACAAACAGAGCCCATCAAAGTTATTAGACTGAAAGCAAAGATGTGATTAATTTTGCAGACCATGTTCAAGAATGTACCCAATAAAGAAAGATTATTCAAGATGTATTTGGACATTTCCTGTCAAATTAGAATTGTGTAAAGGGGAAAAACAGGAAATCATCTCATATGGACTGCACCCCATTGGATCCCTGTAGTTCAACTCAATCACTCTCTCTGTCATGGAGGGGCGTGTCCTGCAGGCTTCTGGACCAGTTAGGATATTAAGCTGAATAGGAAGCCTGGGAGTAAAGGCTGTTCTGTCTGTCTGCGTCAGAAACCCTCACTCCCCAAATCCCAGAAGATTCTTTGCACCGTTAACTTTAAGGGAAAAAAAGCTTCTTTTCATTTTCTCTCATTTTACTATTAACCATCTTGGGTTTTAGCAAAGCCTGCCTCCCTATTTTCTTTTTTCTTGTTCCTGCACCCTTAAATTTCCCTCCTTGCTTTTCCACTGTGGCTTTCTGCATCTTCAGCATTACTGAATCTATTCCCTGCACTGAAGGAATTAAGTCTTCAGATGAAGCTTAACTAAGATTGGCTTTTGATTAATGGATGGATTACATGCCATCAAGTTGGTGACAATTCTTAGCAACCACACAGATGGATTTTCTCCAAGACAATCTGTTCCCAACCTGGTCCTTCAGATCTTCTATTGGTGTATCCATCACTGCAGTAATTGAGTCCATCCACCTTGCTGCTGGTTGTCCTCTTCTCTTCCCTTCCACCTTTCCCAGCATTAGAGCCTTCTGCACAGAGCTAGCTCTTTGCATGTGTCCAAAGTACTGTATAACTTCTCCTCTATTGGTATGATAACTTGAGCCTGGTCATTTGTGCCTTGAGTATGAACTCTGGGTTGATTTGTTCGATGAAGCTTTTTTGTTGTTTTGTTTTGTTTTCTTGGCTATCCATGGTGTTCTCAGGAGTCTTCTCCAATGTCAAAGTCAAAAGCATCAACACTCTTCCTGTCCTGCTTCTTCAAAGTCCAACTTTCACTTCCATAGAGTGTCACAGGGAACACCATGACTTGAACGAATCTGACCTTTGTAGGTACAGACACACCTTTTCCAAGGCCTTCCTGGCTGCTCTACCAAGTGCTAATATACAGCCTATTTCTTAACTGCTGGTTCTTTGCTGTTGATAGTTGATCCTAAAAGGCAGAAGTTATCCACCACTTTGATACCTTCATTGTCAATTCTAAGGCTGGTTGCTGTACCTGTTGCCATTAGTTTGGGCTTCTTTATTTTTAATCTTAGTTCCATTTTTTCACTGTGCTCCTTGACTTTCTTTACTAGAGCTTGAAGATTTGCATTTGCCTTTTCAGCTATCGGAGTAGTATTATCAGCACAGCGCAGGTTCTGTGGTTTCTTCCTCCAATTTTAAAACCATACTCAAGATATATATATATATATATATATATATATATATATATATATATATATATATATATCTACCTACTGTATTCAGCATATAAAGACTGACGTTTACCTGACTGTAAACCTATACAGGTAGTCCTCACTTACCTACCACAATTGGGACCAGCAACTCCATCGCTAAGCGGTGCAGTCGTTAAGTGTGATGGCACGTGATTGCGCTGACTTACAAATTGTTGCGTCTAGTTCTGTTCTTCACTGCTGTTAACAGTACATCCTCCTGAGCACTAGAAACCTTTAGGATGCTCCCCCTTCCACTGTTTTTATAATTTGCTTTCTTTACATAGTCCCAGTAACTTTAAAACTTACCCATGCAAATAAATGTATTCCAACCTGTATCAAAATGATGCAAGTGGAGAGTAAAGAAAGAGGTATTTGTGCTATAAAAAAAGGTAAAGGTTTCCCCTGCAGTCGTGTCTGATTCTAAGGGGTGGTGCTCATCTCCGTTAGCCGAAGAGCCAGCGTTGTCCGAAGACACTTCCGCGGTCATGTGGCCGGAATGACCCACGCAGAACGCTGTTAATCCCACTGAAGTGGTACCTATTTATCTACTTGCATTTGCATGCTTTCAAATTGCTAGGTTGGCAAGAGCTGGGGCTGGTGCGGGAGCTCACTCCGTCACACGGGGCTAGGGTCTCGAACCACCGATCTTGCAACCTTCCGGTCGACAAGCCTGGCGTCTTAATCGCTGAGCCATCGCACCCCTAATTGTGCTATGCTTGTCCTAAATCCATTGCTTTTCAGTTTTGGAAGTCTGCAATTTTGTTAACACCCTACCCCCCAACTACAGCAAACTTTTGCTGAGACAATAGTGTTACCCTGAGTTTGCTGCTGATCATCTTCTCTTGCTCCTCCAGTAGGTTCCTCCTTTCTTCCTTCATCTTCTCCTCTAGCTTCTGAAGGTTCATGTCATAACTCTGTCTCTGGTCCTCCAACTTCTGTTCCAACATATCTATTTGCTGCTTCTGGACCTCCCGCTCTAGTTCTGCTGCTTTTGCCTTGACCTTTGCATCTGGTACAGGGGGAAAAAAAGGACAAACATCTGCAGGTGTTGTACAAGGTGGCTAGACTTGGTAGTATGCAAATAATGTAATAAATAAGTAGATTTGGCATACAGGTAGTCCTCGCTTAACTATGGTAATTGGGACTGGAATTTCCGTTGCTAAGTGATGCCGTTGTAAAGCACATCACGTGACCATGCTGCTTACCGACGGCAGTTCCAGCATTTCCGGTTGCCATCATTAAGTGAATCCCATGCTATCATTAAGCACAACATCACACGATCCCCATTTGCAACCTCCTGCCGGCTTCCCCATTGACTTTGCTTGTCAGAAGCCAGCAGTGAAGGTCACAAATGGTGATCACGTGACCGGGGAACACGGAGACCGCCGTAATTGCAAGGACCAATCATTCATTCATTCATTCTGGTTTATTACGGTCACTGACCAGTACAAGATTCTACAAGGTATACTCATTGAACCTTACAATATGCACCATCTGATTTAAAATAGTTTTAAAATTATAAGTTAAATTACATTGTTCCAATTAAAAATTAAAATACGAGTGCAAGGACCAATCGTAAGTTCCACTAGTTCAGTGCTGTCGTAAGTTTGAACGGTCGTTTAACGAGTGGTCTTTAAGCGAAGACTACCTGTACATATTTCCAAACTCACTGTAGTGAGGCAGTTTAGAACCTGGACAAGAGAAGGTTACAGGCTGTTATAGGGGAATTACAAGGAAATTGCCCAAAGAGGTAAGAAAAGAATGGGAAATTACACAAACATTTTAGAAAAGAGGATTCTTCCCCCTAGAATCCTCTCTTCCAAACAACCTTTAAACATGGCTGAGATAGGCTTGAATCAGCTCCTTCATGACGCTGTCCTTCACAAGGTCCCCGGCTCTCTTGCCCAACATTTTGCAATCCATTTATTGGGGTACATGTGAGTAGAGTTATAAATGTTGGATAATACTGCAGAAAAAAGAAACCTCTCCATCTTTCATTACCAAGATTTTACGTAGAAAGGAAAGCATTTCCCCAATGAGCGATGGGTTTGGTGTCAGGATAGACAACACGTCTTTTCCCACCTTCAAGGCAGAAGCAACATCCCAGCATAATCTTACAACTTGATCAAGCCTTTACCTGCCATTTCCTTCTCCTTCTCTGTAAGGGTTGCGTCACTTTGAAGGATGGCTTTGCCGACGCTTTCCTTGCTCTGGAGGAATTCTTTCAGGGTATTCTCTGCCTGGTTGAAGGAAAAGAAAGAGCAATCTGGAACGACGTAGAGAGGCTTTGTCAAAGCAAGGACACTGGAAGATCTCCCTACAGCAGAGCTTTCCAAACTGTGTGTCGCGACACAAGTGTGTCGCCACACCACCTGGAAGTGGCGGTGCGCGCGTGCGCGCAGCAGCGCGGCATCAGTGCTTCTGCGTTTTAGCAGAGGCTGCCGCCACCGCCGTGCACACACGCCCCGCCGCACCCCCCCGCGCCGCCACCGTGCACGCGCGCGCCGCCACCGTGCATGTGCAACCCCCCATGCTGCTGTTGTGCGCACGCGCACCGCCACCACCGCTGGTGTGTCGCCAGCGGCGGCACTTTGGAAAGCCCTGCCCTACAGGATGGCAAGGCTGTCAGATGGCTGACAAAATGGACACCTGATGCCAAATGAGGGACATCTGGCTTCCTGTAGCATTTCAAAAGAAAATTTTGAGTGCCAAAGCTCAGCGTTGGTGCCAGTGAGATGTGCAGTGAGTGGGAATTTCTCTAAAAATCACCCCAAAATGGGTTGGGGCTCCATGAGGCCTACAAAGCTAGTGGAACCCCCTTTACATTTTAGAAGTTCATCATTTCTGCAATTTCAGAATACCCAGTATGGTATTCACATGTGAATCTTAATCAAGTGTCCTGTTAGGTGTCTTCAATTAGTATATTTGTATAAATACAGAAGAAGTATAAATATATTGAAGAAGTTCTCTTCAAACTTCTGTTGTTAAGACTGGAAATAATACTTCGAAGGAAAATGTGGTATTTTATGTGGGGAGAACTTGGAAATTCAAAATGATTCAATTTTAGCAAATTTGGCATTCCTATAGCTTGTTTGAACTTACTGAATTTTTTAAGGATGATCTATCTTTCTATTTGTCCTTGTTGTTTTCAGGTTGATTTTAACGGTTTTTGTTTTGCATATGTTTTGATAACTCAGATTGATTATTTGGACATAAATTTTAACCAATTTACTCACGTGGCCAAACATCTTTCTTTCAGGTTTTTAAACTTGGAATTGTAGGAAACAGTTCATCAGAGGCATCTGCGAGGTTAAGGGAGGTAGCAAATAATGAAAGCAGTGTCATGCTGTCACTTTTGTGTACATGTTGTGATCCTGCATGGACATACACAAGGAGTGCAGCTTGTATTGCAACGGCATGACAGTATTTCATCATTTTGAGAAAAGCATTGGATCCTGCAGACACCTCTGCCTTTGATTATTAGTGTCCATGATGTGTGTAATCTATTTTTCCCCCATTTTGAATTCTGCTTTACGACTAACCCAATTCCACAACATATTGCATGCATCATTTACCCAACAGCTCTCTCAATTGTTACAGATCCTGGCCCAACAGCATTACAACATCCCTTGCGAGTATTAATTTAGCAACCCACAGCATTTTGTACCATTATTCCTTTCTTGGGTGTCCCATGGTATCTTTCCTCCATTTCTTTCAGGTCATTTACAAATTCCTGGTGGCCACCAGGTCGGGAGTAGGTTCCTTGCTTGATCTTCTGTTCCAAGCCCTCAGATAGTGACCTCAATAAAGCTAAACAGATTTCAGAAGATGCCAGCTCATTTCTGCGGCAGTACTCTTCCTTCTTGCTGTCCACAGTTTTCTGGTAGGAATAAAATATAATGAAACAAGAACTGAGACATAACAACCAAAAGCATGTTTTTCCATCATGTACATTTGGATGGTCTCCCATGATTCAACAGAGCTTAATCAGAGTTTGAAATTGCAGATTCTCTTCCTTCAATTTAACTAGAGGATCATTAATTCTTAAGAGGAGGAACCTAATTGCCCAAAGAGGCTGATGATGATACCCCTTGCCACCCTGTCGGACCTCCTAGATGTTCCTTCCCACACCCATCTTTTATCCTCCTGGGCAATTGGGCAGATTTCCAAAGAAAGCACCCGGCTGCAGCCATCCACCAATTTATTGACTAAGAACATCTACACAATTTGTGTGAGGCTATGTAGCATTCTTACAAATATAGAAAATATTTGTAATATAGCAGCCGGCTCCGAAAGCGAGGCATTCTGGGACTTGTAGTTCCGATGCCTGGAAAAGAAGAGCCGGTTCCCTCACCCCCTCCCTAATCGCGCGGGTACTGTAATATATATGATATGATTGTATAAAAATTGAATTTATATGATTGTAAGCTGCCTAGAGCCCTCCATTAGGGAGGGGATAGGCGGGGTATAAATAGATAGATAGATAGATAGATAGATAGATAGATAGATAGATAGATAGATAGATAGATAGAAAATACTGGAGGCCAAGGTACCACACCACCAGGACCCACGAGCCTTAAATATTGTCTATGAATGTTGGTATTTTTACGAGATTACCTACCACCAGTTCACCCTGGAACTGACGTGTATGATCCCTGAAAGCACGAGCCATGAACATCTGGAGGGCCTCTTCCTCACATATTTTATGTATGTCCAGAAGGTCCTGGAGAGTCTCAGTGGGTAGCTCCAACTTGTGCTCCATCAGTTGCATATAATGAGCACCAGCTTCACGCACCGCAGCCGCATTCTCAATCTCAGCCAAGGCCAACACTGCATTCTCCAAGCAAGGAACTTTGCCACTACAGATAGCATCCACATAGGTCTTAACCAACTTTGCCAACACTGAATAGAGAAAAATAATACAGATTGTTGGAGCATCAGCTACACATATTCAACTGCCTTTGCTCACTGTGGAGCAGACTCAAGAATCTAAGGCACCGTGCCACAACTCGCTTGCCAATCTGGATGGATGGGGAGGGCCACATTTTTCCAACCTGCATGGCTTTCTGGAGGACATTTCATTCAAGAGAATGAGGCATAATGAGCTCAAATCTTCCAACTTTCCCTGGCTAATAATAATAATAAGTTAGAAGCACTCACGATTGCCAGTGACAACGTGCCCGCCTGGAAGAGTCTTTTCTCGAGATGTCCAATAGATATAACGACAGAACTGCTTTGCTTGTTCCACAAACTCAGGGTCCAGCTGATTCTCCTGCATCTTTTCCAGATGAGGTAAGTTCTTCCTACTAGTAGGGCGATCAAAAATGAAGCACTTCCGGGTGGGAAAGAACAGTCGGATGCATTTGCGTGGCAGATTGAACATCTGTTCCTCTTGACTGTTACCTAGAAAGCAACGTGTCCATCTTGCAGGTGAATCTGAACTTCATCTACCAATGGGCAGTTCAGTAGGGAAGGTTCCCATATCTATGATTTAGTGCCACTTAATTGTTATTTGTTTATTATTTATTTATTTTCTATCCCGCCTTTATTATTTTTATAAATAACTCAAGGCGGCGAACATACCTGATACTCCTTCCTCCTCCTATTTTCCCCACAACAACCCTGTGAGGTGAGTTGGGCTGAGAGTGAGTGACAGGCCCAAGGTCACCCAGCCGGCTTTCATGCCTAAGGCAGGACTAGAACTCTCAGTCACCTGGTTTCTGATTGGCTCCTTCCTAGGGCTGAGAGACAGGGACTGGCCCAAGGTCACCCAGCCGGCTTTCATGCCTAAGGCGGGACTAGAACTCACGTCTCCTGGTTTCCCATTGGCTCCTTCCTAGGGCTGAGAGACAGGGACTGGCCCAAGGTCACCCAGCCGGCTTTCATGCCTCAGGCAGGACTAGAACTCTCAATCTCCTGGTTTCTAGCCCGTTGCCTTAACCACTAGACCAGGGGTCGGCAAACTTTTTACCCCGGGAGCCATTTTGGCATGCTCGTGCACATTTTGAAATGCTCGAGAGCCAGGGGGCGGGGTTTGCGGGCGGGGGCCAATCGCATTGAAGGGGGCGGGGTTTGCGGGCGTGACCAATCGCGTGGAAGGGGGCGGGGTTTGCGGGCGGGAGCCAATCACGTGGAAGGGGGCGGGGGGCTCACGGAGGGCTCACGGAGGGAGGGAGCGCAGCCAGCGGCACCGCGAACCCAGCCCGGCCGCCCCACCGGGAGTGGCGGAGAAAGAGCTGCCACCCTCCGGCCGGCAGGACGGGTGCGGGAGAGCGGAAGGCTGCGCCCTCTCCACCGGGCGGGACCCGCGCCAAGGGGAAGCGCTGGGAACCAGCAGCGGAGGTTGGCCGGCTCCTAGAGGCACGGGTCCCGCCCGGTGAAGAGGGCGCAGCCTTCCGCTCTCCCGCGCCCCAGATTTTGAGCCGGACAGAGTAGAGAAGTTGCCCGCGGCAGCCGCTCTAGGAGCCGGCCAACCTCCGCCGCTGGTTCCCAGCGCTTCCCCGTGGCGCGGGTCCCGCCCGGTGAAGAGGGCGCAGCCTTCCGCTCTCCCGCGCCCCAGGTTTTGAGCCGGGCAGAGCGGAGAAGTTGCCCGCGGCAGCCGCTCTAGGAGCCGGCCAACCTCCGCCGCTGGTTCCCAGCGCTTCCCCTTGGACAGGGAGTTCCCTCCCGCCGCCCCCCTCGGAGAGACGGGCCTGAAGGGGCGCAGAGGCCGGAGAGGGAGCCCCTCCGTCTCCCCTTCTCTCCCTGCCTCGCCCGCCTGCAGGGAAGGTCCCGCCCGGTGAAGAGGGCGCAGCCTTCCGCTCTCCCGCGCCCCAGATTTTGAGCCGGACAGAGTAGAGAAGTTGCCCGCGGCAGCCGCTCTAGGAGCCGGCCAACCTCCGCCGCTGGTTCCCAGCGCTTCCCCTTGGACAGGGAGTTCCCTCCCGCCGCCCCACTCGGAGAGACGGGCCTGAAGGGGCGCAGAGGCCGGAGAGGGAGCCCCTCCGACTCCCCTTCTCTCCCTGCCTCGCCCACCCGCAGGGAAGGTCCCGCCCGGTGAAGAGGGCGCAGCCTTCCGCTCTCCCGCGCCCCAGATTTTGAGCCAGAGCAGAGAAGTTGCCCGCGGCAGCCGCTGTAGGATCACTGCAAAAAGTGACGGTGGGGAGGGTGCCCTGGGGTGGAAAATATCCATGCCGATCAACTGTGCGGCGGGGAGGAGGTGCGCCTCCACCTCCCGGCCGCACAGCTCATCGGCGCGGATATTTTCCACCCCTGGGCGCCCCCCCCCCCGTCACTTTTTGCAGTGATCCGAGGCTTTTTTGCGAGCTGGCGGCGGCGCTTCTGGAAACCGGAAGCGCTGATGGCCCGCCGCCGCCAGTGTACTGGTGCGGCATCAGTGCTTCTGCATTCTTGCGCAACACACTTGGGGCCCCCAGGCAACACAGTATTGCGCCCTTTCAGGCCCGTCTCTCCGAGGGGGGCGGCGGGAGGGAACTCCCTGTCCAAGGGAAGCGCTGGGAACCAGCGGCGGAGGTTGGCCGGCTCCTAGAGCGGCTGCCGCGGGCAACTTCTCCGCTCTGCCCGGCTCAAAACCTGGGGCGCGGTAGAACGGAAGGCTGCGCCCTCTTCACCGGGCGGGACCCGCGCCAAGGGGAAGCGCTGGGAACCAGCGGCGGAGGTTGGCCGGCTCCTAGAGCGGCTGCCGCGGGCAACTTCTCTACTCTGTCCGGCTCAAAATCTGGGGCGCGGGAGAGCGGAAGGCTGCGCCCTCTTCACCGGGCGGGACCGCGCCTCCTTACCTGCGGGCGGGTGAGGCAGGGAGAGAAGGGGAGTCGGAGGGGCTCCCTCTCCGGCCTCTGCGCCCCTTCAGGCCCGTCTCTCCGAGGGGGGTGGCTGGAGGGAACTCCCTGTCCAAGGGGAAGCGCTGGGAACCAGCGGCGGAGGTTGGCCGGCTCCTAGAGCGGCTGCCGCGGGCAACTTCTCTGCTCTGCCTGGCTCAAAACCTGGGGCGCGGTAGAACGGAAGGCTGCGCCCTCTTCACCGGGCGGGACCGCGCCTCCTTACCTGCGGGCGGGCGAGGCAGGGAGAGAAGGGGAGTCGGAGGGGCTCCCTCTCCGGCCTCTGCGCCCCTTCAGGCCCGTCTCTCCGAGGGGGGTGGCAGGAGGGAACTCCCTGTCCAAGGGGAAGCGCTGGGAACCAGCGGCGGAGGTTGGCCGGCTCCTAGAGCGGCTGCCGCGGGCAACTTCTCTGCTCTGCCCGGCTCAAAACCTGGGGCGCGGGAGAGCGGAAGGCTGCGCCCTCTTCACCGGGCGGGACCCGCGCCAAGGGGAAGCGCTGGGAACCAGCGGCGGAGGTTGGCCGGCTCCTAGAGCGGCTGCCGCGGGCAACTTCTCTACTCTGTCCGGCTCAAAATCTGGGGCGCGGGAGAGCGGAAGGCTGCGCCCTCTTCACCGGGCGGGACCTTCCCTGCGGGCGGGCGAGGCAGGGAGAGAAGGGGAGACGGAGGGGCTCCCTCTCCGGCCTCTGCGCCCCTTCAGGCCCGTCTCTCCGAGGGGGGCGGCGGGAGGGAACTCCCTGTCCAAGGGGAAGCGCTGGGAACCAGCGGCGGAGGTTGGCCGGCTCCTAGAGCGGCTGCCGCGGGCAACTTCTCTGCTCTGCCCGGCTCAAAACCTGGGGCGCGGGAGAGCGGAAGGCTGCGCCCTCTTCACCGGGCGGGACCCGCACCAAGGGGAAGCGCTGGGAACCAGCGGCGGAGGTTGGCCGGCTCCTAGAGCGGCTGCCGCGGGCAACTTCTCTACTCTGTCCGGCTCAAAATCTGGGGCGCGGGAGAGCGGAAGGCTGCGCCCTCTTCACCGGGCGGGACCTTCCCTGCGGGCGGGCGAGGCAGGGACAGAAGGGGAGACGGAGGGGCTCCCTCTCCGGCCTCTGCGCCCCTTCAGGCCCGTCTCTCCGAGGGGGGCGGCGGGAGGGAACTCCCTGTCCAAGGGGAAGCGCTGGGAACCAGCGGCGGAGGTTGGCCGGCTCCTAGAGCGGCTGCCGCGGGCAACTTCTCTGCTCTGCCCGGCTCGAAACCTGGGGCGCGGGAGAGCAGAAGGCTGCGCCCTCTTCACCGGGCGGGACCCGCGCCAAGGGGAAGCGCTGGGAACCAGCGGCGGAGGTTGGCCGGCTCCTAGAGCGGCTGCCGCGGGCAACTTCTCTGCTCTGTCCGGCTCAAAACCTGGGGCGCGGGAGAGCGGAAGGCTGCGCCCTCTTCACCGGGCGGGACCGCGTCTCCTTCCCTGCGGGCGGGCGAGGCAGGGAGAGAAGGGGAGACGGAGGGGCTCCCTCTCCGGCCTCTGCGCCCCTTCAGGCCTGTCTCTCCGAGGGGGGCGGCGGGAGGGAACTCCCTGTCCAAGGGGAAGCGCTGGGAACCAGCGGTGGAGGTTGGCCGGCTCCTAGAGCGGCTGCCGCGGGCAACTTCTCCGCTCTGCCCGGCTCAAAACCTGGCCACCGCCCCAGCCAGGCCCCCTGCGCCGCCTTGCCGCTCGCGTCCCGGGCCCGCGCCCAGCACCTGGATGCCGCGGAGCAGCGCCATCTCCAGCCGCAGCAGCCCCTGTAGCCGCTCCTGCGCCGCCTCCGACAGCGCCGCGTCCCGGGCCAGCAGCGCCTCCCTGCCGCGCCGGGCCTCGCTCAGTGCGAGAGCCAGGGGGCGGGGTTTGCGGGCGGGGGCCAATCGCGTGGGAGGGGCGGGGGTGAGTTCAGCTGCGGAAGAGCCACACTCAAGGGGCCAAAGAGCCGCATCTGGCTCGCGAGCCGCCATTTCCGACCCTTGCACTAGACCAAACTGTTATCCTTATCAACTGCAGGAATCTCCTCTTACTTTTTAACTTTCTTTGTCTACCCTTCATCTCTTAATTATAGAGGCCACACCTCTATAACATTAGTTTTTCTTGTTTCCAAATCAGTGGTTTTTGGATAAGCTCTATTTAGCAGCACACTGCACTGTAATTTACCAAGAAGAGTTTTGTGGAAAGGCAATGTACAAATTGAGGGTGATCTAGTCTTTTAATGTGTAGACTCAGCCAACGGAGTATATGCAGATTGCAGTCTGACATCCAAAGCAGTGCCTTCTCCAATTGCAACCCTGGTTTAAATTAATCAAGAAAATCAAGCACTGAAGAATTAACACTGTTGCTTATTTTCCAGCAAATAACTTGGTTAGGGAATAACTGCGGAAAACAGATTGGTTTATGTTTCAGTGGCATGACTACTGACATTGAAATGGATCTGCTAGGAAAAACACATTCCTACTGGGTATTTTTGTTGTCTACTTAGCCTTTTTCAAAATTCAATTATTTTTATTATATCATATCTGCTGGGTCTTATTTTGTAATGCTCTTTAGTCAGGTAGAATGGCAGCACCTCAGTGATTCCAATAGAGCAGAGCTTTCCAAACTTTTCATGTTGGTGACACAATTTTTAGACATGCATCATTTCGCAACACACTCTTACAGCAGGGCATCATTTCGCGACACACTCTTACAGCAGGGCACAAGGCAGGCACTAGGACCTGCGTGGAATCAGAGCTGGTTTGGAGGCAGCCAGGCACAAGGCAGGCACTAGGACCTGCGCGGAATCCTGGCAGGGCTCGGAGGCAGCAGCAGCCACAACACACCCAGACAGTGCAACAGACACACTAACTTGTCCCGACACACAGTTTGGAAAGCTCTGCAATAGAGAATTACTTTCTATCGTTAGCCTCTTTTCACCTCTAAACAGTTGAGGACCATTTTGCACCTCCCTGAAGGAGGAAAATTTAGGCCCAATGGCTCCTATTCCTTATCCACATGGTCCAAGGATCTTCACACTGCACTTGTCATCAGTACCTTTTTTTAATTCTAGAGCTTGCTCCAGATAATCATCCTCCGTGATGGGCTGCCCATTCCGTTCCAGCTGCAGTGTGAAATCTCTCACAGTCCAGACAAACGTTGGGAAGAAGCCAACAAATTCAGAAGAGTCTTCTGTATCTCCAGGGCTGGATGAAGTCTTTGTCTTGATGTGTTCAGAGAGCTCCGTCACAAAGCTTTTGACCCCATTTAGGAATCAAGAAATCTACAAGTGCAGTGAATAAAGAGGATGGCCTTGAACAGTGTTTCTCAACCTTGGCAACTTTAAGATGTGGGGAATTCTTGGAGTTGAAGTCCACGCATCTTAAAGTTGCTAAGGTTGAGAAACATGGGCCTTGAAGGACAGTGAGAAGATCTGCTACTGTAATGGAGTACAGCAGAGCTTTCCAAACTGTGTGTCGCGACACAAAAGTGTGTCGCCACACACAGTCTGGTGTGTCGCCACACAACCCGGAAGCGCTGATCATCATCAGCGCGTCCGGGTTTTCCCGTGGCAACACACCAATGGCGGCGCGCAAAAACCCAAAGCGGCAGCAGCGCTTCCGGGTTTTTGCACGCTGCCGCAACGGCGGCACTTCCGGGTTTTCCCGCGGCGACACACCAACGGCGGTTGGTGTGTCGCCGCGGGAAAACTTTGGAAAGCCCTGGAGTACAGTAACGCAGCAGGTTCTTAGGAAGGAGGGAGCACATTCCAAGGAGGGGGGCGAGACAAGAGACAACAGAGTCCTGAGTTGGACCGTGGGAAGAGGAAGAAATTCAGAATAGCCACTCCCTAGAATCTCCCAGGGTGTATCCATTAGGTTAGAGTAATATAGGTTTAGTCTACCAAGATTCTGTCTATACGGTGTAAGCAAATAAAGAACTGAACTTTGGCTGGATTGCTTCTATGTCATTCTTGGGCTGGCCCTGATAGCTAACAAGGCAACAGTCCGATAAATGAAACTTGAGCCCAAGACAAGAAAGGAGATTGCCAATATGCCTCAGATAGCCCCCACCCCAATTCTCATGAAGATAAAAGAGGGAGGAAGGGAAGCACATTCAGACTTGCAATATTCTGTTACCAGAGCTGTTCTGATAAAAGTAGCTTTAGGTCTACATGGTGTCTGATTCTTAGTCTGGTCTACCTGATAGGACTGACATCAAAGGAAGACATGTCTATGAAAAGCCCAGCTCTGCCTCTACCCCAGAACCAGACATGGTTGATCAATTAAGGAGAAGCAGATGGTTTGGTTGGTTCCTAAAAGCTATTTATTTTGGAACGGCAGCTTCCACATTTATATTTATTTGCCAAATTTTCCTTCTTAATATTTACTTTTGAGTATGAATTCTGCAGATAAATTACCAGCAGCACAGCACCAAAAGACTAATTTATCTTCAATCATTATTTATTAAAATATATTGTATGTAGATATACTATAATTAACATGGCATAGGTCATCCATAGATTTCTCCCTCTGCCTCCACTGTCAAGGAGGGAAAGTACCATACACCTCAGTGCTACTGAAAAATTTCTGAAAGAATCCAAAGTGTCAGATTAATTTTAAACGCAATGGGAAGCATAGGATCGATTGATGACAGCAGATGCCATTTTGAATGTGTTGAATTATTTAAAACAAAACAAATTATCCCTGTTGAAGAGCAACATGGTTCACACAACAGACTTCACCTATTTATTGCCTTAACCCATTTTCTGTGTTTGCACAATACACTGAAACGTAAGCTAGTCAACATTCAATCTAACCAGGCTTAGCATGCTGGGGAAACACAGTTGATGAGTCTGCAAATGACTTAGGCCAGGACGTTTCTGAAGCTGCCTTACTCCAAATCTAACTGCATAGCATAAGAGAGCTATTCTTTAGAACAGGGGTGGGGAACATTTTTTCTGCAAAGGGCCATTTGGATATTTATAACCGGGGGTGGGGGGGGGGTTCTGAGATTTCCACGGACCGGGGGCTGGACTTTGTGGGTGGGAGCCAATCACAAGCACTGGGGGGCGGGGTTTGTGGGTGGGAGCCAATTACAAGCACTGGGGGGCGGGGTTTGTGGGCAGGAGCCAATCGTGTGGAAGGGGTGGGGTTTGCGGGTGGGAGTCCCGCGTGCCTTAGGCGGGAGCCCCGCGGGCCGTATATGGCCTGACGTTGCCCACCCCTGCTTTAGAAGGATACTGAAGCTTGTCCATAGCAGTCTGATCAATGGTCCCCAAACTGTTGTAGACGAGGGTGCTGCTCAGCAGCACGGACAAAGCGAAGATCCAAGAATCATTTTGAGAACTGCCCTAAGGAGGGACAAGAGTAAGTTATGATGTTTCTGACTTCTGCTGAGTATAACTATGCCTGTTATAAGGCAACTTCTTATAAGAACAAGATATCATTCATTCACCAGTCCAGAATTCATTCACTAAGTCATTCATTTATTCTGACAGCCCAAGGATGCTGGGAGTTGTAGTTCAGGAGCAATTAGAGGCCATGAGTTCTTCTCCTTGGCCAAGATAATTGGATTTAGTTGAGGTATATTAAGCCTGACTCTCGATGTTAATATTGCAATCTTCTTCCTATAAAGTCATCTGTGGTACTTGCTGCATAATAGAAATCCCACTTCTGGTTATACAAAGAAATACACAAATACAAAATCACCTTTTGCACATCACCTAATCCCTCAGTATCCAGAAGGACAAGGGTTTGATGAGGCCTTTCCGGATAGGGAACACACCACATCCAGATTCCTTTCGTATTTGCTTGCACCGTGGAGCCCAAAGAGAAACCTACAAATGGAAAAATATGCTTTGGTTTAGACCCCAAATAGATAACCCTGTCATGTCTGAGCTGCAGTTAATGAGACACGGCTTTTCACCACGTTTTTGGGGTTGCTCCCCTGTCTTTAACACCTTCAAACAGGAAGTCATTCAAGGCTGCAGTTTCCCAGATGGAAATGCTTATCAGATACTGTACACTTCATTTTGCAATGTAAGAGAAAGCACAAGAACCTTCAAAGAAAAGGGTTACATCTATTTTCTATATTTTCTTTGTTTTTTATTTTTTGACTTCACTTTTTCTTTATCTTTTTCTTATATTGTATTTCTATTTCTATTTCTTTTTTCTGTTCTAACTTTTAGTATGTATTTTAAAACTCAATAAAATTATTTTAAAAAAAGGGGGGGGGCTACATTTCTCAGAACCTAAAAAGAATACCAGGAGCAGAGTTATACACATGCGTTGACTAAATCAGCAATTTAAAGCTTGCATTCTTACTATCAGGAAGGGTATGTTGAAATTCTGGAAGTTAAGATCGCATCAGTCCAAAGGGTTCCTTGTCACTGAATGACTCACAGTGGGCATTTTGGGAAAGTGAGAATCCTGGGCTCCATATACCACCCGCCCATTGGAGTAGAAACCCCTGACTTGGGTGTGTTCATTTTCCCACCACCTATACCAGGTTTGGCCCTCGCCCATATTGTCCTGGTTCATCTCAGCCCCTGCTCACCTGAATTTTTGCCAGCCAGCTTGTTCATCAGGTAGGACTTGCCCGTGCGGTACAGTCCCACGATGGACACCACCACCACCGGCTTCCGGATTTCCGAGAGCAATTGAAGGGCCTCTGGAGAGACGTGGAGGCCACTTCGCCTGTTCTCAATCAGGCACACCGGAGCCGCCATCTGCATTGTGGAGGCCTGGAGGAGATGCAGCTGCAGAGCAAGAATGGGGAGGAAGGACGCATCCAGTCACTCCAGAGGTGGGTTCCTATATGGCGGCTGTAGCACTCTCATCACAGGATCCTCCCAAATGAAGACTATAGAAGAGCCTTCCCCGAGTTTCATGACCTCAGGGTGACATCAAGCCCACCTCAGGCCGGTGAGCGTATGGGCTTTGTAATCCCCGACTGATTCCTTCTCAAGCCGTCTTCCCCCAGACCTCCAGAAGAGACCCAGCTGGAGGGCAGCAGGTCTTCAGAGCCCAAGCCGGCAGCTGGTGGCAGAACTGGTCCGAACGGCTTGAGGGGTCCCCACACCCCGGGCCCACCCGGGAGCACGTTCCTCGCGGCTTCCCCAGGAGCATTTCCGCTGAGGAGCCCCGCGCGCGCCGCCTCCCAGCAGCCGCCCGCGCCAGGCCGACGGGGAGAAGCCCGTCTGTCCCCCAACTGGCCCTCCCGCCGGCCCTTCACTGCCCCCCGTTTTCAGGGAGAGCCTCTGCTTCCAGCACCCTCGGAAGAGGGCCCCGCCACCGCTCCGCTCGCCCCAGCGAGGGGGCCCCATCCAGCCCCTCCGGAGGACCGCAAGTCCAGAAAGCTCCCGTCGCTGCCGGGCTGCGGGGTAGTTCTCTGGCCACGGACCAGAGACCGGAGGGGAGTTGGGAAAAAGCGACTCGCCCCCCTGCCCGGTTGCCCCCTTTACCGTCTTTGCCAAGAAAAGCAGTAGCAGTCGCGTCACCCTCCGGCTCCCTCCGCAGCCCTAGCGATCTCCCCTCTCCCGCGCTCGCCTCGGGGCTTTTATACAGCAGCAAAGCGCGGAAACCGAAAGCGAACCTCGCCATCCGCTCCGCTTCCAGGAAGGCGGCGGGCTTCTCGGTACCGGGCCCCTGACAGAAAGGGCCGCCGGATGGGGAGCGGCCGGAGACCCGTCCGCCGCCCCCGAGCCGGATCTTTTGCGCGGTGCTTTGCACGCGGGTGGGCTTTCAGGCTTTTCTGAACATATGTGTGCCGTCCGTTTGTGTGAATACAATCGATACGAGCATTATATGAGAGCTGCATGGAGGCGCTTGCGCTTGTTGCTTCCTCGGTGCGTCACTTGGACAAGGTCCGTCGCGGATCACCCCCAATTCTATCTGAGCCATTTATAGTTAAAAAGAACAACAACAACAACAGCGCACAACTTGAGGCCGCAGGGAGGGGCGCGCGCGATTTGGGTGCGGCCCCACTAACTTCTGCCATTTTCTGACAGCTGGAAAGGAATTGCCGTTTGCTCGTCGCCCCATAACTTGGAGGAACGGCTGGAAGAGGAGGCGATGGTCTTTGAGAACACGGCAGACTTCTGTATCGTAATTTAATTCGGCGGATATGGGGCGACTTTTGAACCCTTTGCACGAAGAATACCCTTTTTTCCCAGGCTCACACCAGAGTTGCTCTCAATTAGATTTTTTTCTTCTCCCTCAATCCTTGGTTGATGGAGTCATAAATGCAGCATGGATTCCATTGCAATATCAGCCCCAGTCACCTTCTCAGTTATTATCAGGAGTCACAGGCACCCCATCGTTTTTGTAGGGTTTTTTGGGGGAGGGGGCTTCAAGTCAGCTTTTGACTCCTGGCGGCTGCCTGGACTAGTCCCTGAAGTTTTCTTGGCAAGGTTTTTTGGAAGTGGTTTGCCATTGGCTCCTTCTTAGGGCTGAGAGAGAGGGACTGGCCCAAGGTCACCCAGCTGGCTTTGTGCCTAAGTCAAGACTAGAGCTCACGGTCTCCTGGTTTCTAGCCCTGGTTTCTAGCCCGTTGCCTTAACCACTAGACCAAACAAACTGGCTTTTTTCTAGAATATATTTTTTGTAAAAGAAGTAATGAGAAATTTTACCCTGCATATTTTAATATTGATTCTCCAAAGTCCAGCTTTTGCTTCCATAGAGTGTCATAGGGAATACCATTTCTTGCACAATTCTGATCTTTATAGGTGTAAACCAGAGCTTTCCAAACTGTGTCACAGTGGGCTGCAATGTCTGGGTGTGTCAGGGCTGCTGCTGCCTCCAAACCTACTGTGATTCCACGCAGGTCCTAGTGCCTGCCTTGTGCCCTGCTGTAAGAGTGTGTCGTGAAATGATGCCCTGCTGTAAGAGTGTGTCACCAACATGAAAAGTTTGGAAAGCTCTGGTGTAGACACATCACGGCATCTGAATATCTTTTCCAAGGCCTTCATGGCTGCTCTACCAAGTGCATACACTCAAAAATTCCTTATTCCCCTTCGCAATTTAACTGTGGTTTTCTTTTGGGGGGAGGTGTAAGAGGCATCCCAATCAACTAATATATTTACACAATGTCTATTAAAAATCAAAAATCAAATTTCTCATTACTTCTTTTACAAAAAATATATTCCACTACTATCGCCAGGACATCAAATCCAACCTACTGTTCAACTTAACTTTAATTTTCCAAATTAAAGCGTTGTGGATAAACGTCAGCTCAGTAGACCTATACTTTTTAAATGTTTTCTAGTTGGTCCTAGTGCGCAGCTTGTTTGCACTCAATTCCCTTCCTTTTCCTGTTAAAATGCCTCTGAAAAGTCCAGTTGTGGGTTTGCTGCAGCACCTAATTGACCTCAGCTGGACGTGTAAAAGCTAAACAGGGCTAGATCTGGTTCGAAGAGACGTGAAATGCTTCCAAAATGCTTTGGAAGGGTGCTTCGGAACATACGAGTGCAACTGCATCTTTTTCCAGGAGGCGGTTTCTGAGCAGCTGATATGGCTGCTTTAAAGAGTTACAGAGAGGCTGTGCATTCTCCTTCTCACTCATTCCAAAGTATCTTTCTTTCTTTCTTTCTTTCTTTCTTTCTTTCTTTCTTTCTTTCTTTCTTTCTTACTTACTTACTTACTTACTTACTTACTTACTTACTTACTTACTTACTTACTTATTTAGCGTATGGTATACATTGCCAGGGAGTCTACAATGTTTTTACACACGATAGATGTTCTGGTGCCAGCAGTTGCTAGTTCTTTGTTGCACTGGTGCACCACAAGAGGGCGAGCTAGCTTTGCATCAGCTGGCCAGCAGCGTTCCTAGGGAAGTCGGCTCATCCCGGCTTTTTTCTCCACCGATCCTCCGCCGATCGCGTCCAGGCAGATCCAGCGCCTGGATCTGATTCCTTCTCAAGGAAGGAATCTTTTTCCAGAGCAGAAACCATCCCCACCTCCATGGTTTCCAAAAAGAATGAAAAGCAGCACCTGAGAACAGCCCTGAAGGCCTGTGGATATCCAAATTGGGCCTTCACCAAATCTAAATCTACCAGACCTAAAACAGCAACAGATAGGGCTGAGACTCATAGTAAACGAAAGAACCTGGTCATTCCCTACATGGCTGGCGTGTCTGAAAAGATAAAACGGATATTTGGCAAACACCACATACCTGTATATTTCAAACCCACCAACACACTGAGACAGAGGCTTGTACACCCCAAAGATCAAACTCCAAAACACAAGAAAAGCAATGTAGTTTATGCAATCAAGTGTAGTGAGGAGTGCTCTGAACTCTACATTGGAGAAACCAAACAACCTATGTACAGGAGGATGGCCCAACACAGGAGAAATAACACCATAGGACCAGAGTCAGCAGTTTATCTTCATCTAAAGGAAAAAGGACACTCATTTGAGGACATTGATGTTCACAGTTTAGACAGAGAAGATAGGTGGTTTGAGAGAGGGGTCAAGGAATCCATTTATGCCAACTTGGAAAATCCTTCCTTGAATAGAGGTGGGGGCCTCAGGCACAACCTCTCCCCCATCTTCCTCCCCGCTTTGTCTTCTGTGCCTAGGAAGATTAAGACCGTTTCACAAGCTCAACAGCAGCATGGTGATCTTAACGACCCTCCTTTAGATGATAAAAGGACTTAAAAATTACATCTCAATATAACCATGACCTAGCCCCAGGTGTAAGGTCACACAGCTACCTAGGAACATATTTAGGATTCCCTTACCAACTTTACTCAGACTGAAGAAGCTCCTTGGATAAGGAGTGAAACGTTTCCACTAAGAAAATAGAAATCCAGTTGACATGATTCAAGCTACAGATACTTTTTGGAATGTTTACCTAAACATGCTGAAAAGGCAACATGTGTGCATGATGGAGGAATACATTTCAGGGAGTCAAGACTGGAAGCAGGTTTTTGAGGAGTGCACTTACTGGTAACCTGAACTGAGGTGTGAAGAGGTCCTACTGTCAACACATGACCCAACCCAGAAAGTCCAAATATTTCCTCACAAGAAATCCAATGGATTACAAACACTATGTTGGTCCATAATGAAAACAAACAAAATCCATACTTGGGTAATATCTTTATTAAGCTCAAACAGAAGGACAGAAAGAGTAGGGAAACCTTCAACTTCTCGAAAAGCCTTCATTAAGTAAGATGTTTATTTATTTATTTACTATTAAAATTTGTATCACCGCCCATCTGCCCCAATCGGGGGACTCTGGGTGGTTTACAATAAAATGTTTATTAAAAGGAGCACAATGGGGAAGAAGCAAGCAAAATAATGCTTGGAATCCACTCCCCAGCACTGAAAACCTATGTCACTAGTTCCTCTTTCGTAGGCTGACCATATTTCAGGATGGCAAAACGGGATGGGGTCTTATGTAATATTCCGAATGCATGAAAAAGATGGGTCCCCACCCCCTGGTCCACGTGATTGGCTCCCGCCTGCAAACCCCACCCGCCTGGTCCACGTGATTGGCTCCCGCCTGCAAACCCCACCCCCCTGGTCCATGCGATTGGCTCCTGCCTGCAAACCCCACCCCCCGGTCCGCATGATTGGCTTCTGCCTGCAAACCCTGCCCCCCGGTCCGCGCTCTGGCTCAGATCCTCCTTCCGCGCCATTCCCGCCGTGTTTGAAAAATGGGACAAAATTGAGATTTTTATGAAAATGACGGGACAGTTGAAAAATGCTTAAAAAACGGGACTGTCCCGTTCAAAACGGGATGTATGGTCAGCCTACTCTTTCACTAGTAACTAGTTATTACCCTACTTCAAAACGTGTCATATGTTAAAGAGTATATTGGCTAACAAAGATGATTGGTCTAAGTAAATTCTCAAAGGAAAACAGGAAGATGAAGATGAGACTCTGCTCCCATTTGTTTATATCCTTACCAGGGTGCGAAGCAGAATCACAGCAACACCTGCTAAGATTCCTAAGAAAACAATGGCCGCGTATATCAGTTTCTCCATGCGCAGGGAAGTAGCAAATGGGATCTCGTTTTGGGCTCTCTGTTGTTCGAAATAATTTATCTCTGTTTGCATTAGGTTGGCATGGGCAAAGAGTTCTCGTCCCTGGAAATATTGTAGCTCCTGAAAAGGAAAGAGGTGATCAGTCCCCAGATCAAGAACAAGGAAGGAGGTCTGTCTATGAAGGTTCTCAGTCATCCAGGTGGAATTGTCTGTAGCTTGAATCATGTCAACTGGATTTCTATTTTCTCAGTGGAAACGTTTCGCTCCTTATCCAAGGAGCTTCTTCAGTCTGAGCAAAGTTGGTAAGGGAATCCTAAATATGTTTCTAGGTAGCTGTGTGACCTTGCACCTGGGGTCATGGTTGTATTGAGATGTTATTTTAAGTCCTTTTATCATCTAAAGGAGGATCGTTAAGATCACCATGCTGCTGTTGAGCTTGTGAAACGGTCTTAATCTTCCTAGGCACAGAAGACAAAGCAGGGAGGAAGATGGGGGAAAGATTGTGCCTGAGGCCTTTCCCCCATCTTCCTCCCTGCTTTGTCTTCTGTGCCTAGGAAGATTAAGACCATTTCACAAGCTCAACAGCAGCATGGTGATCTTAACATCCTCCTTTAGATGATAAAAGGACTTAAAATAACATCTCAATATAACCATGACCCCAGGTGTAAGGTCACACAGCTACCTAGAAACATATTTAGGATTCCCTTACCAACTTTGCTCAGACTGAAGAAGCTCCTTGGATAAGGAGCGAAACGTTTCCACTGAGAAAATAGAAATCCAGTTGACATGATTCAAGCTACAGACAAGGAAGGAGGTGCTTTTGCCTTTGGAGGCATTCAAGAAAAATCCTGATCAAATCAGGAAAGCAATGAGGAAGAGATTAATCCAGTGTTTCTCAACCTTGGCCACTTTAAGACATGTGGACTTCAACTCCCAGAATCCTCTAGTCAGCAAGTTTGAAGTCCACATATCTTAAAGGTGCCAAGGTTGAAAAACACTGGATTAAACTGTAAGGAAAGTGACTCTGAGAAGCTGATTTGGGGGTAGATTTCTGACTCTTCCTCCTCACAGTATTTACATGATTTTTTCATTTTCACAACTAATTTTTTTTTCTTCCTAGCGTTTTCCCCGCTATATTGGATCAACTGGGTAAGGAAATCCTGCCTAAAAGCACCTACAACATGTTCTCAACATCCCAAGCCTGTCTGCCAGCTCAAGTGTGTTGCCAACTCCTGGTTTCAAAGCTACTCATAGAATCAGAGATCAGAGAGTTGGAAGGGGTCATTGAGGTCATGGAGTCTGCCTCGCTGCTCCATGCAGGAATTAAAGCTTCCCCAACAGATGACTGTTCTGTCCCCCCTTGGACCTCTTAGCAAGGGGGAACCCACCACCTCCATAAGTAATTGGTTCCACTATTGAACTGCTTTTACTTTTAGGAATTTTTCCCGAATATTCAACAAGACTCTGCCTTCTTTGAATTTAAGATTATTCCATCATGTCCTCTACACTGGGACAACAGAGAACAGGAAGGTTTTTCCCGTCTTTTTTATATTGTAGACCAGCAATCTGGTCCCCCCCTTTACCACGGTCTCAGCCTTGCATTGAACCAATAACATTTCACAGAAAGCTCCGCTGGAGGTTTTGGCATTTACATTCTTCTTAGCAACCTGGACTTGGCCTGTCGGACTTCAGAAGAGGTTTAGCTGTGTTGCTGGTACAGTGTTGTGCTCTTGTGGTTGAAAGCCAAGAGCTAAATGGGGCTTGCACCAACAACCTACAAGTGCTAGTTGTTGAGTGTGGCCAACCTTGTCTCCAACTGCAAATGGCTGCTGTTCCTGGGGGTGATGTCAGAGAAGTTAATATAAGTATCCACCACCCAGCATTCGAGAAGTGAGTCCCCGCTTGTTGAAGAACCCCTAATCTGGAAGCTTCCCACCTCAGCTGAAAGGAACCGGCTTGATATTGAGCATGGATAGGAAACATAAATCTCTTCGGAGCTCTGCAGCTAGATTATCTGAGCATGTTCTATTTCTTATCTATATTTTAGCAAAAATGATGCCTGGGCAGCCCAACTCAAGCTGGTTTGGTTTGGTTTGTTGCAAATACCTTGGATTTCACACTGATTATCCTGTTTTGCTCTTCCAGCACACTCGTACGTTCTCCCCTCATCTTTCTCATTAGGTGTCGCATATGTGCGCAAAGACTATTTTCGTTTTGCTTCTGCTGCTGTTCTTGCCTGGTCTCCTCGTTCTTCTGGATCTGCAGCTCTCGCTCTGCTGCCTTTTCCTTTGTTTTTCTATCTGTCCCAGTGGAGAAAAAGAGGACTGCGTGAACTATGCAGCGTGACTGCATCCTAACGGTGGGTAGGAGGACAGGAAGCTGCTTTAGAGCAGTGTTTCTCAACCTTGGCAACTTTAAGCTGTGTGGACTTCAACTCCCAGAATTCCCTAGCCAGCGCATGCATGAGAAACAGTGTTTTAGAGCATGCCCACCCAGGTCTTTGAAATTCTTCCTCAACTGTGTTGCTCTGCTGGGTTCCCATGCCAGCCTTTCCAACGATGCAGGCAAACCAGTTTTTTTCTATCAGTTGCCCCCAAAGTCAATCCACAAAGCTTCCGTTTCGCAATTTGCGCTAGGGGCTGCCTACCTGTCGGTGGACCCTCTCGCCAATCTCCAGCTCTGTTATTCTCCTTCCTCCCGTCACCTGTGGAGGCTATAGACCAGCTGCTTTTCTGCTGTTACCTGCCATTTCCTTCTCCATCTCTGTAAGTTGTTTATCACTTTGAAGTATGGTCTTGCCCACCTCATCCTTGTCCTTGAGGAATTTCTTCAGGACCACCTTAGCCTGGAGAAAGAAAAAGTAAGTGTCAGCAGAGAGGCTGATGATGAAGAATGCCCAGTCCCCAGCCAAATTCACTTTCCTATGTGCCTATAAGTTGCCTATAAGTTGAGCAGATCTCAAGCAAATTGCCTTTCAAGGACCTCTTGTTGATCTTCCATGGTCCCTTTTCTTGCCTGCCCTTCACCTTTTGTGTCATTTCCACACTAGTAATTTGTAGCATCCTCTAGAACAGCGTTTCTTGGCCTTGACAACTTTAAGATATGTGGACTACAATTCCTAGAATTCCCCAGCCAGCAATTCTACGAACTGAAGTCCACACATCTTAAAGTTGCCAAGGTTGAGAAACGCTATTCTAGAATCATCCAGCCATCATTGTGCCAAAATAACACAATAAGAACAGGATTTATATTGCTTCAAGAATGGCCAGAAGATGTTGTGAAGGTGCTTTAAGTCATAATGTAGAAAGGACAAATAGCACCACCACCTTTTCCATTGCCTTATTCCCATTTTCCTTCCAGCAGCCAGCATGTGCTATAAAAATGCTCTGCGATTGGCTAACTTCTCAAGACTATAGCAGCTACTGAGTATATTATTTTGCATAAAAGCATTGCCAAACTAGGAGTATTGGGGAGGTGAACCAATCAGATACTGCCCTCTGGGGGGTGTGGTCAATGAAGGCACTGAGGAACAAGGTTGGGTTAAAAGGTATTTCAGTGTTGGTACTGTTCTTACTCTACAGTGCCATTATGTCCATTTTAGAATCTTTATTTGGTGATCCCGACTCTTCCTCACCATTATGCCTTTCCTAGATTCCTTATGATATTTTTTTTTCATTATCTTCCGGTCCATCAAGAAAAGCTGGTAGCCCCCGGGTCTGATGTAACTTCCGCTTTTGATCTTGTCCCTTAAATTTTGAGACAGAAGTGCCAAGATATCCAAACAATGTTTTGAGGATGCCAGCTCATTCTTCTGACAATAATCCTCTTTCTTCTTATTCATGGTTTTCTAGTGGGAGAAATTTAAAGCAGAATGGTGAGAAAGTCATGTGTGTTGCTAACAATATTCAAGCAGCTTTTGGTTTAAATCCAGCCTTTGTTCTATTTGCACAATTCTGAATATACAGCTTGATATATGTGAACTCATATTCAAGACCTTTGGACCTGATATTGTTGGTTCTCCTTTCTCCAAGGTCAGTTCCAGTTGGTATTGATAGGGTGGGAGGAAGAGAGGTATACTGTAGACCTTCGCCCTGATGTGCCATTAGTGGACTACTAGGAACCACTGAATGGAGCAGAGCTTAATGCAGCGAAACAATAAGTTCACAGAAAGGAGTTTTATCAAAATAGCATTAATGAGCAGACGAGAGAGATATAGGTTGTTAATCTTACACACTTAGCCCACCCAAGCATAAAGAATCACACGCTTAGACAAAACTAGATTCAAAAGTAAGTACAAAAGAGTTCTTTTGTTTATTTGGTCCAGTTACATTCTTGTTCTTCTTTCTTTCTTCCTAAACTTTGTGGACCCTTAGCCCTCATTGCTGCTAAGGCTGCATGGAGAAAGGGGCATGGCCTCTGGATGGAGAGGAGCTGCAGCCGCATGCTTCCTCCTCCAATGGTGGAAAGAGGCAGAGAGAGAGAGAGAAAGGAAAGTGTGGGAGGGGCAACAAACAGCTTCCTCCAGAAGCACACAGTCATCCTAGAACAAACTTCTCATATGCTAATGAGGCATGCTGATTTGTTGGGACCTCCAACAGGCCCTTGCTTTGTGGATGCCTGAGGACTTGATTCTCTCCCTTCCACTGTTTAATATCCACATGAAGCCACCAGGTGAGATCATCCATCAACATAGGGTTAAGTATCATCAGTATGTGATGATACCTAGTTGTATATCTCAACCCTTGGCTGGCTGAGTTAAACTGTTGAGGCTCTGTCTCGACATTTGGAGCTGTGGGGTTCTGGATGGGGAGAAACAAGCTAGCAAGAATGAGTGGCTCTAGATTTTGGGGTCACCTGGATCCAAAGAGTTTCCATTTTTGGTTCTGGATGGATGCAGAAAGTAAGGAAGATGACCCTGACAGAGATATGCCAGGGCAATGAAGAGTAAAACAAATGTTAAGTCCACAAAAGACAGATAATATTCAGAAGCAGCTCAGACAGACACCTCCCTAATTCACTGAACTATAAGAAGGGGGACGAGGTACACCACAATCAGGCTTGCTAGATTCTGTTATTATAGCTACTCAATAAAAGTAGTTTCACCCTTCCTGTGGATTTCTTGGTCTGGCCTATCTCGTGGGGCTGACAATGGGATTGTACTACGTCAGACAGACTTGGTGTGCAACTTGGAGATCCCCTTAGACTCACAGCTCCTTCATGAAGAGCAAGTGGTAGCCATGACTCAGACAGCCTAAGCACAAATCTATCTTGTACGCCAATTATGCTCATTCCTAGATCAAGAGGTCCTACTCATGGTCAATCATGCCACAGTCACCTTTTATCTTGACCCAGTATCTGAATTATTGCAATGCAATCTACATGGGGCTGTCCTTGAAGACCACTTGGCAGCTACAGTTAGGCTAGAAAGCAGTGATGCCAGTAGTTATGGATGCACCTGGATGCACTCATGTAACAACCCTATTTTGAAAGTTTCACTAGTTGCCAGTGGGCCTCCGGGAGCAATTCAAAGTGCTGGCTGTTAGCTATAAAGCTTTTCATGCTACAGGGCCCAGTTATTTGTGGAACCACCTGTTTCCATTTACCTAGACCTGCCTGATAAGATCTAACATGGTGGGCATCCTCTGGGTCCTATGTAATCTGATAGGATCCAGGAGATGAGTCTTCTTTATCACTGTGCCTGCCTTGGGAAACAGCATTCCCTCCAAGATCTGGATGGCCCCCACCCTGCCTGGCTTTGAGCACCTGATTTTCCCCCAGGGACTGTGCCGGTCTTGATTCTTTTGATGTTGTGAACTGCTTCTGCATAGTATGTTTTATTACGCTTTTTATTTTAAAGTGTTCTGGTAATTACTTGTTTTTTATGATGTACACTAACCTGAGTCACTTATCAAGTGGGTGGCTACATATATCAATCAATTAAACAAGCAAAATAACCTTACATTTGTTTCCTATGCTGGTGGGAGCCTTTATGGCAGTGGTTCTCAAACTGGGCAACTTTAAGATTTGCGGACTTCAACTCCCAGAATTCCCCAGCCAGCATTAATATAATCAGATGCAGTATCCATATATGGGATTGTGCAGAGACTATAACAAACGATAGGAATATATGGACTCTTAATGTTAACAGATCAAGACATCACCTACCATAAGCTCAATCTGGAAATGGCACGTATCATCTTTGAAGGAGCGATCCATGAATACCTGGAGGGCTTCCTCTTCGCACTTATCATGTATTTCCAGGAGCTCCTTGAGAGTCTCTGTGGGCAGATTCAGCCTTCGCTTCATCAGTTCATCATAGTGCTCAATAGCGTCACGCAAGGCCGCTGTGTTCTCCATCTCGGCCAAGTGCACCACTGCATTCTCCATGCAGGGAATGTTACCCTTGCCGATGGTGTCCACAAAAATCTTCACCAGTTCTGCCAGCGCTGAATAATGAAAAACAATGAGGACTGTTGGAACAGATTTACCTGTACAAGACTTACTTAAGAGGCTTATGCAGCTGTCTCAGTCATGAAACTCAGTCATGTTTTTTAACCAAGCCTGAAAGTTCTCCCAAGGAATGACAGGGTCAGCCAAAATGGCTGTTGGACCTTGGAGAACTGATGGTAGTGCCTAGTTCTACTGATGTTCCACTGGCTGGTTTAAGTTCTACATGGGTCATGATCTGGCCTAAAGTAAGGCATACTAGAAGCATGTGGGCCTTTATTTGGAGAAAGAAAAGAAGGAACAAAGGCAAGTAGGGAAGAAGGGAAGAAGGGAAGAAAGAAGCAGAATGAAAGATGAAGAGGGATTAGCTAAATCTAGTAAATATATATTAGAAATGAACTAGATTTAACTATAGATAGGAAGATAAATTTAGATAAATGATGTATTTATACACACATACAATATACAAAGTATATACTAGATCTACTTAGATATATGGGGGCGTGATGGCTCAGCGGTTAAGACGCCAGGCTTGTCGATCGAAGATCGCAAGTTCGGAGGTTCGATTCCCTAGCCCCGCATGACAGAGTGAGCTCCCGCACTCGCCCCAGCTCTTGCCAACCTAGCAATTTGAAAGCATGCAAATGCAAGTAGATTAATAGGTACCACTTCGGTGGGAAGGTAACAGCGTTCCGCGCATGTCATACCGGCCACATGACTGCAGAAGCGTCTTCGGACAACGCTGGCTCTTCGGCTAACAAACAGAGATGAGCACCGGCCCCTAGAGTTGGACACGACTATACAGGGGAACCTTTACCTTTACCTTTACTTAGATATACAGTACATCGTGGATCTCAAGCTGAAGGTTCAGATTAAAAGATCGTAGATACTGTATCTAGACACTATGAAGACCACTGTTCTACTCCCTGAGCTGGTATCAGAATTAAAGTGTTGGACCATGACTAGAGAGGCAAAGATTCAAATCCGGACTTAACAATGGATCTCATAGGATAGCTTTGGGCCATATACTACCTTTTAACCCTATCTGTCTTGGAAAAAGGACTGCAATCAGAGATTATTTAAGGAACTACAAAGACTCACAGTGTCCAGTGAGGACATGGCCGCCTGGGATGGTCTTTTTCTTAGACTCTTCATAAACGTAATGGCAAAACTGGGCAGCTTGTTCCACAAAGTCAGCATTCAGCTCTTCCTCCTGCATCCTGTCTAGGTATTTCAGTTTCTTTGCTTCAGTAGGACGCTCAAAGGTAAAGCATTTCCGGGTGGGGAAGAACATCCGTATGCATTCACGAGGTAAGTTGTATTGCTGGATTTCTTCAGTGTCGCCTAGACAGAATTAAGATGAAGATGGGTTGATGACAGATGAACATGGAACTGCATCATTGGCAAGATGAAAAGTTTCATTGGGAGGGGAATATTTCAGTTGTTCGTAGGAAGAAGCATGAATGCTGCTTATAGAATGTATCTTCTAGCATTGCATGTCAGAATCCATGTACCTGATTAACAACTTGGTTTGCCAAATGGACAGTTTGAGAAGTGACTCCTAGGTAGCTGGTGAAGACATGTACATGCCTCATTTCAGCATGAATACAGCTTTCTTCCTGTTTTTCACCACTAGATCGCAATAGCAAACTAGACCCTTCTCAGAAGAAACAAATTTGGCACATCCTGAGCATTTATAAAGCTTTCATTGAGTTGACTCCTGGTGACTTAATAAACACATCTCTATAGTTTTCTTGGCAACAATACAGAAATTAATTGTCATTGCCACTTTCTGGGATGTTTGTTTTAATTTCCCAGTCTAGCTTACAGATCCTCAAGGTCTCCCATCCTAATCATAATTAAGCCTGACTGGCTTAGTTTCCCAGCCCAGACAAGGTCAACAAAACACTACCTCCTATTGAGATTGTTCTTTGTACCTTTCTTTAATTCCAAGCCATATGTATCCAGATACTCATCTGCCGTGATGGGGTGTCCTTCTAGCTCCAGGTCCAACGTAAAATCCCTCAAGGTCCAGATGAATGTTGGGAAGAAGCCAACAAACTCCGCAGAATCTGCTACCTCTTGGTGGATGGGTGACGCCTTTGCTTTGATGAGCATAGTCAGCTCCGTCACATAGCTGTGGGTTTGGTTTAGGAACGTGGGTTGCCAACTGCCCCTATGGAGGACACCTGCCATTCTAAAATAAGTTTCCTATTTTGAGTAATTAGAGGAAAAGAATGTATTTCCCTCTTCTAAGTGAAAGGAGTAAGAAAAGCTACAAAATATAATTTCCCCTTTTGCAATATTCTACAACTGATTGTCCTAATGACAGATGATCAGATGGCTAAATTTTCTAGAATCCACCTGCAAAGTGTTTGCTTTAGAATAGGTAGCAGTTACTGCATGTCCCATCTGTGGTCTTCCAGATGTTGCTGGGTTTTTATTAGAAATTCCCTGGGTGAAAACAAAACTCTACATTTCCTTCAATACAAGCATATGACTCTGAGGCAAATGGTAAACAATATTCTACAGCAGGGCTTTCCAAAGTTTTTCCCGCGGCGACACACCAACCGCTGTTGGTGTGTCGCCGCGAGAAAACCCAGAAGTGCCGTCCTTGCGGCAGCGCGCAAAAACCCGGAAGCGCTGCTGCTGCTTTCGGGTTTTGCGCGCTGCAGTTGGTGTGTCGCCACGGGAAAACCTGGAAGCGCTGATGGTGATCAGCGCTTCCGGGTTGTGTGGCGACACACCAGACTGTGTGTGGCGACACACTTTTGTGTCGCAACACACAGTTTGGAAAGCTCTGTTCTACAGCCATCTAATTAGGGAAGGGCCTACAGAGGCTCCCTCAAATGGAATGATTATGTGTGATAAAAAGAATCCTGCGTCATGTTGAGTGTTTCCAAAGGATACTGAAGGTTTTCCATGGCTTGCTGTGTAATAGTGCCCAAACTGTTGTAGATTAGTGTACTGCTCAGGAGAACAGCCAAGGCAAAGATCCAGGAGTCATTTTTAGTATCGCCCTTAGGAGGGAGGAATAGAAGAGAAGCTCCTAAATGTTGGCTCTGCACCACCACTGTGCCTTCAGTTGACTTTTTATGATGACATTGCATGTCTTATGGACAGAATTCGAACCACATACTTTACTTAGCACAAGGCTCCTTGAAATGTTTCTCTGGCCGCAGGAATTCTACGTTTTCCCACTGCTAAGTAGCATTTGAAGCAACCATTCAAAGAGGCAAGAAGCTCACCATATGGTGTCCCATAGGAAATTGGCACGTCCGTGGTGCCATTTCCAGTATTTCTCTTTCTGTTTAGTTTCTAAGTTCTAAAACCAATTGAACTGAAATATTTAAGTGAAATATTTAAGTGAAAATACCTGTAGTTTTTTTTTTAAAGACTTGAAAGCTCAATCGTCTGACTTGACCTCCTCAACTTCTACTTTTTTGCAGGGTATGATTTCTAGAGATCTAAGTGTTCCACAGTATAGCCCCCTGTCATTTTAATGTGTAATATTTTTTCACTGTTTTATTTATGCAAGGTGAAATAAGTGATTGGAAAATCCTTCTTTGAATAGAGGTGGGGGCCTCAGGCATAATCTTTCCCCCATCTTCCTCCCTGCTTTGTCTTCTGTGCCTAGGAAGATTAAGACCGTTTCACAAGCTCAACAGCAGCATGGTGATCTTAACGATCCTCCTTTAGATGATAAAAGGACTTAAAATAACATCTCAATATAACCATGACCTAGCCCCAGGTGTAAGGTCACACAGCTACCTAGAAACATATTTAGGATTCCCTTACCAACTTTGCTCAGACTGAAGAAGCTCCTTGGATAAGGAGCGAAACGTTTCCACTGAGAAAATAGAAATCCAGTTGACATGATTCAAGCTACAGACAATTCCACCTGGATGACTGAGAACCTTCATAGACAAAGTGATTTCAAGGTTTACTTCTGACAAGCTCTTCTACTTCCTGAAGAAGGAAAACCGCTTGGGTGGCCAGGTGTCAGAACTCTGACATGTACTCAGAGTCCTGCCATAAAGCATCGCTGACGAGATTAAAAGAGAAGGAGGAAACGGACAAGAAAGAGGCAATACACCCGGAACGGGAACCTAGAGACACCAATCAACCACACCGCAACGGTGATGAGCGTTTAAGCACCCACTGAAATTCACCCGACCTGACCCTGGGAAAGTTCAAGGTGGGGAGGGGGTGGGATCCCGGCCAGAAAGGTTTAAATATCCAACCACACTTAAGCCATTCATTCTTGTCTTTTCACGTGCCTAACCATGTGTGCGCAATAAACCGTTTTGCTTCTCAGCCAAAACGTCTTGCGTGTTACTCGAGAGGAAGCGTTCGCGACCCACATAGAGGAGGATCTCACACCAGGGCCCTGTACAGGATTGTGCCTTTTTGAGGTTGCGGATGAGCTTTCAGTGCCCTTATATTGAAGCGTGGGATAGACGGGAGAAATACTTGGGAGCCAGACTTCGATGCTTGGAAGAGGGAGGAAAGAGCAAGAATGCGAATGGATTGATTCTGTTTAACGAGGTGTGTGTGTACACACTTAGGCACGTTTTTGTGGTTCCATTGCAAACGCGGGGGGGGGGGGAGGGGAAGAAGAAACTGGAAGTCGGTGCTGGAATCAGAAGCTGCCTAATTTAGATAACAACCCAGCCGTGGGGCAACGGAATGGATATTATAGCTTAGCTCTGAGCATTAAGGTGGCGTGGTGGCTCAGCGGGTAAGACGCCAGGCTTGTTGATCGGAAGATTGCAAGTTTGGAGGTTCGAATCCCTAGCCCTGCGTGCGGAGTGAGCTCCCGCACTAGCTCCAGCTCTTGCCAACCTAGCAATTCGAAAGCATGCAAATGCAAGTAGATTAATAGGTACCACTTCGGTGGGTAGGTAACAGCGTTCCGCGCGTGTCATGCGGCCACATGACCGTGGAAGCGTCTTCGGACAACGCTGGCTCTTTGGCTAACAAACGGAGATGAGCACCGGCCCCTAGAGTCGGACACGACTGCACAAATGTGCGGGGGGAACCTTTACCTTTTACTGAGCATTAAGAGTAGAAGCCTCTTTCTTGCAGGGCTCAAAAGACATTGTGAGCTGCAGCTCATGAAAGCTTCTGTCTTTGAATAACATTTCTTAGTTGGAAAAGACGCTATGAGACTCCTTCTGATTTTTGGCTACCACAGACTAACATGGCTCTCCTCCTACAATAATTATGCAATAATAATTCCACTGCAAAGGAAATTCCATGGGGGTAGCCTTGCACCTTCCTCTCCCCCGTCACCTTTTGCACATCGCCTAGTCCTTCAGTATCCAGAAGGATAAGGGTTTGGTCAGGCCTGCCCTGGTAGGGAACACACCACATCCAGATTCCCTTGGTTTCCGATTGTATTGAAGACCCCAGAATGAAACCTGTAGGTGAAGATGATCATACGTTACAGAGCTGAAAATGAGAAACTAGATATGTATGAGCTGCAGTAGGTTTTCCATCAGTGACTTTCCAATATCCCAGGGACCATGGAATGGCATCCATCCATCATTTCATAGACCCTGGCTCATATTCCTCGCTGTCTGATATGCAGTGGATAGCCCCACATTACAGGGCCTTCTCAGTGGTAGGATCTGGATCAGTGTCTTCAACCTTGGCAACTTTAAGATGTGTGGACTTCAACTCCCAGAATTCCCCAGCCAGAATCCTGGGAGTTGAAATCCACCCATCTTACAGCTGCCAAGTTTGAACAACACTGATCTGAATTATATAGCACCCATTAGAAGCTTACCTGTCTGGGTCATGAATTAAGTTCTATCTTGTTATGCAAATTTGGGAGAGCAGACAATCATTGCATCGCTGTACAGCTCTTTTGTTTTCTCTGGGACAATGTTGGGAATATTTTTAATATCTGTGATTTTGTTTGACATATTAATGTTACATCATATTGTCCTTCCTCTTGCATGGAAAGGGGATTTACGGAAATGCTGAGGTGGACATACTAAACTGCACACTCAGCTGTTTGAAACAAAAGTCCCTCTATTTGGGGGTCAATCTCTTCCATTCCAGATTTCATCCTCTTTCCTTTTGTTTGACCCTGCAAGCCAATGTCCATCTGTGTCTCTCACCTGCATTTTTGCCAGCCAGCTTGCTCATCAGATAGGACTTGCCAGTTCTAGCATATCCCACAATGGACACCACCACAACCGGTTGGTGGATTTTAGAAAGCACTTCAAGGGCTTCTGGACAGACTTCAAGCTTGCCATCAATATTCTTTATCAGAGGCATGGGAGCTGCCATTTCAACGTTTGAGTCCATGGCTGAAACAATCTGCAGCAAGAATAGGTAAAACTCCATGGAGTTAAAAAAAACCACACAAGATCAGAACAGTTGCTAGTTACCCATGACAGAAAAATGAATGAATGAATGAATGAATGAATGAATGAATGAATGAATGAATGAACGAACGAACATGGGGGGGAGGGCATAACCATGAACCTGGTGAATCAGGATGTTCAGAAATAGCAACACTCCTGAACCCTGGAAATTAAGAACAGTTTTAGAACAAATCTGCATGGGTCTGCTTGAAGTAACATTCTATGTGCTTGGTTCACACTAGACAAAGTCTAAAATGGGCAGGACTTTGGTCTTTTATAAGAAATGAGCTATTTTCTTACTGTGTTGAGTAAATTAGGCCAGCCTCAAGCCATAATGTGGTTTATTTATTGAGGCATTGCATGTAATGTGAATCCATTTAGCTATATTGCATTTAGCTATATTGGGTGAAAAAGGGGCGTGGTGGCTCAGCGGGTAAGACACCAGGCTTGTCGATCGGAAGGTCGTAAGTTTGGAGGTTCGAATCCCTAGCCCCGCGTGACGAAGTGAGCTCCTGCACTCGCCCCAGCTCTTGCTAACCTAGCAATTCGAAAGCATGCAAATGCAAGTAGATGAATAGGTAACACTTCGGTGGGATGGTAACAGTGTTCCACATGTGTCATGCCAGCCACATGACCATGGAAGTGTCTTCGGACAACGCTGGCTCTTCGGCTAACAAACAGAGATGAGCACTGGCCCCTAGAGTCGGGCACGACTGCACAAATGTGCGGGGGGAACCTTTACCTTTACCTATCTTGGGTGAGGGTTTAGCAAGTTGTGCAAACCCAGTCACTGACTCCAGTGGAGTTTATTCCTAGGTACAGAAAGGCAGCCTAACAGTTTTCCAGCAGCAAATACAGGGAATTTTTCCAAACATTTTGGGCACTGTTTCAATCAAGGAACATCCATGTGTTATAGAATCCTTGTGTGGGATGCATCTAGATCAGTGTTTCTCAAAGTTGGCAACTTTAAGATGTGTGGACTACAACTCCCAGGATTCCCCAGCCAGAGTTTTGAAGCCAGAACTTTTCCTTTTAGGATTGATGGATACAGAGTTAGAAAAGATTCATGGAAGTCTGTTTCAATATATGATTACTGCAGCGAGATTACTATATGCACAAAGATGAAAAGATTCGGCACTTCCCACTATGGAGGAATGGTTGGTGAAATTGACAGATCTTGCTGGGATGGATAAACTGACTTCTTTGATAAGAGAAAAGACAATATCTACATTTATTGGTGACTGAAACCCCTTGTGGACTTTTTGTGTAAAAATGAAAAAAAAAGAACTTGTGATTTATGGTTTTGATGATTAGACAGGACAGATTATAGAAAGAAGAGAGTCATGATGTAACTTTAGAGAGAGAGGATAAAATATAATTGTACTTATAACTGCTGTGAAGAATATCGGAAGCCAATTCTTTATGTCTTTATATCTTTCTTTATATCTTCCTCTTTTTTTCTATTTTCTTCTATTGCACTTTTAGCTTTTTCTGTCATATCTGTCATTTCTTTTTTTTTCAATGTTCCTGTTCTAATTTAGTTTGTTGTAGTTCTTATTATTGTTCCTAAAACTTTTAATTACATACATGCATGCATACATACATACATGAATTCTGGGAGTTGAAGTCCACACATCTTAAAGTTGCCAACTTTGAGAAACACTGTTTTAGAGAATATCAGCTTGTGCAATAAGCAACATTGTTGGTTGTATCCATATCACAGCATTCCATTCACACTCTGCAGGAAGGACAGCTGCCTGGTTTCTGTTCTGCCCGCATTCCAGAGTCTGAGCTTCATGCACTTCAACATTTAATCTAATATAGGCTCTATTTCTAAGGGATAAAAATGAACATATGAATTAGACCTCCACCCTGGAGCACCGGAGGTTGCTGCCTCATCGCTCAGCTGCTAAATCTTTACTCGGAAGAGTAAACCCATATATTTAAATGAAACTTCCAATGGTGTGTGAACAGGAAGGCTGCCAGAAAACTTCCAGACATCTTTAACAGACAACTCCTTCTTATAGATCCACTATTTCTGAGGTTCCCAAGAAGCAATGATTTATTTATTGTTCCTGTCTTGTAGATGTAAGCCCGAATATAATTTAAATGGATGCAAAGGTGTTTTTTTAAATAATGCTATTAAAAGAAGACCCAGTCATTGCTGATCTAACTGCACCAATTGTTAAGCTAAATGCATCTCTTTTAAGAAAGATACTCCTAGGGTTTACTGAATTTATTGATTGCCAAAAGCCGTAACAAAAATTCAGTGCCGTACAATTCAAACTCATTCTCCAATCTAGATACTTTAATATTCCAGCCAAGCAGAATTCTCCCCTACAAAGCCGCTGTACCCAATTTAATGCCAGTTGTGAGAATTGGGGCCATTTCTTACCTTACCGCAATCCGGGGTGAGCAGCTTGCTAAACTTCCAGTGCCCTTCCAAGAATTTTGCTCTTACTGAGCTAGTATTTAAGGCATTCTCAATGAGCAACCAAAAGCGAAAGTTGACTTGTTCACTTCTCAACAAAATGGAATTTCCCCGATACTGGGCGTGGGGCAGTCAGAGAGGACAATGTCATGCAAAAAATAAACACCTCCAGCTTGGCAACCACTTCCTTTCCCATAAATTTATATATGGGAAGGAAATGGAACAACAACAAAAAAAAAAAGTAGAAATCCCCTGCTGAAAAAACATCTGTGGGAAGGGCTTAAAAAAATATCCCGAGATGGAGGAAGGGACAGAGGGAGGATGTTTGGCTGGCTTATAGTAAAGGGAATAGGCTCACCCTCAGAAAAGTTTTACAACTTTGGTCTTCTGAGATCCACAGCAGCTTTGGGTGCATCCTCCAAAAACAGTTCTTGACCAAGAACTCGTAGAATTCTTACCAGTCATTTTGAATGTGATAGAAAAGGGGATATAAACAAATACATGGCTGGAGGGTCATAATGTCAGTTCTGTTTAATTTGTATTATGGGTAAATGAACTGAAATCAAACTCCGTTATTATTCTGACCCACCCATTGCTTTTGGAAGGTGCCTCCCCTTTCTGTCTGCCTCTTAGAGAGTAAGCGCTGTCTTGGCGTAGAGGCTGTGCATTTTCATTACCACTCATGTCTAAAGAATCGTACCCCATGGGGCTGGACAACAACTCCCAGCAGCCACAGCTGGTTTAGCTGATGCTGAAGAATGTTGGGCCTTGTAGTTCAGCAACATAAAGGGAGCCACTGGTTCAACTTCTTGAAGCAGGCTTCAATGCAGTTGTGGCTGCCATCTTGACCCTAACCCTTCCAGATACTCCTAGTCTCTGCTCTATTGTCAAATGGGGAGGGGGGCAGTTGGCTATAGGGAAGAAGCGTGCCTCACCTGCCCAACTGCCGCTATCTTTTGGGGTGGGGAATCATGCTTGCTTTTTTTTTCCAGGCCAGAGTCCCCTTTTTGCCAGTTACATCCCAAGTTTGTTTGTTTGTTTAAAACATTTGTATAACCGCCCATCTTCAGACCAAACTGGTGAGTTGACAACCCAACAATGAAAACAATATATGCAACCATAAAACCAAGAACAGAAACACCTGGCGCCACACACCCCTTCCCTGATGCAACCCACCGCATTCTCATCCCGCCCTGGCCTCGCCCGATCCCTGCGCTTGGGGGAAGATCAGGTCTTGCGTGCTCTCCGGAAGGATAAAAGAGTGGGGGCTTGTCGGATCTCAGGGGGGAGGGTGTTCCATAGGGCAGGGGCTGCAACGGAGAAGGCACGCTTCCGAGGACCCCTAAGGTAGCAATGCTTAAGGGAAGAGACCTGGAGCAAGCCTACTCTGCCTGCTCTGGTGGGATGGGCAGATGTCCTCAAGAAGCGATCCTGCAGATAACCAGGTCCCACCTCTCCTCCTCCTCTTGAAACCTATACAGGTTGTCCTCGTTTAGCGACTGCCTTGTTTAGCAACCATTCACAGTTACGATGGTGATTGAAAAGTAGCTTTACGATCAATCCTCACATTTACGACCTTCTCAGGTCTGTAAAGCAAAGGAAAGCTGAAGGAAGACCGTAAGTGCAGGTGTGGTTTCACTTAGCGACCGCTTCGCTTAATGGCAGAGTTGCCGGTCCCAATTGTGGTTGCTAAATGAGGACTACCTATAATTTATTTATTTATTTCTCAATTTTGTTTTGAGTAAATGTAGATGTAGGGAATCCTGGGCTTCAGCCAATCACAGACAGCTCTTCTGGAGCACAGATGTCCTCAGGGACATCTCAACATTTCAAAAAGGAGATCCCCCCCATGGCTTTGTGGCCCCTGTCAATCAGTGTGAACAACCTTTGGGTTTTCTCTCACACTGCAAACCAGGGATGTTGGGGAGGTGTTGAAAATGTCAAGATGGCTGCCAAGGCAACATCTTCAGTGCAAAAAGGGAGTGGGACTTGCTCTCTGTTTATATACCATGGCTTGTCCTGCTTGTGTTGGTGGAGGTGTTGTTCTCTCCTTAGTAGTTCCTTGATTGGGCTGTTGTTTGCTACTTGGTTGATTGACTGAGTTAATAGTTCCTTGATTAGGGTATACCCTTGATTAGGGTATATTGTGCTGTACCTCTGGTGCTAATTTTGGTGTTAATCTTTGCATATCTGGGTCATGATTGCTGGCAAGGAGGTGTTCTGGTCTTCTGGCTTTTCTATTGTCTCTTATGAATGGTATGTAAACGTTGAACCTTCATAGACATAAAGGCTTAATACTTTTTTCAACAATTCCATCTTAAAATACAGACATTTTTACAGTATACGCAACTAGACAAGCATTATAAATACCCACTAGTTACAAATATGGTTGATACTGATACAAGTAATTGTATATGCAATCAATTTGTGTGAAGATTAAAGTAATAGCAGCACTCCTGAGCAGTAAAAACATGTGGGGTGGAGTGATGAACGTGGCTCTCCATCACACCTCCTGCAAAAAAATCTATCCAAATTTGCTTCGTAACTAATTAGAACAGAGCTTTCCAAACTTTTCATGTTGGTGACACACTTTTTAGACATGCATCATTTCACGACACACTCTTACAGCAGGGCATCATTTCAGGACACACTCTTACAGCAGGGCACAAGGCAGGGACTAGGACCTGTGCGGAATCACAGCAGGTTTGGAGGCAGCAAGGCACAAGGCAGGCACTAGGACCTGCGTGGAATCCTGGCAGGGCTCGGAGGTGGCAGCAGCCGCTACACACCCAGACACTGCAGCCGACACACTAACGTGTCCCGACACAGTTTGGAAAGCTCTGAATTAGAAACTTAGATATGTTTTCCAGAGACTGGTTGGATCTGCACACTGAGTAGGCCATCATGTGGCTTGTTTGTAGTTTAGTGTGTAAAGCAGGGCTTTCCAAAGTGCTGCTGCTGGCGACACGCCAGCGGCGGTGGCAACGGCGCAGGGGGGCGTGGCGCGGGGGGCATGCGGCGGCACGGGGGGCATGCAGCAGTGTGCACATGCATGGCGGCCGCCGTGCACACGCGCGCCGCCGCTTCCGGGTGGTGTGGCGACACACCACGCTGTGTGTGGCGACACACTTTTGTGTCGCGACACAGAGTTTGGAAAGCTCTGGTGTAAAGTAAACACAGCCAATTCTAGGCTGCTTAGTAAAATTTTAAAAAATGCGTAGCATAATATGCAAATCCAGTTGATCTCTACAGATAAATCTCCACCTTCTGGTTCAACCCAATGTTATTTGCACCTGATCCCTCTAAAGCAGCTTTTCTCAAGCTTTTTACCCTGGGGGGGACCCTTGAAATAATTTTCAAATGTCAAGGAACCCTACACAAAAATTATTATATCTACAGCTCACAGTACAGGTAGTCCTCGTTTAGTGACCACAATTAGGAGCGGCAACTCAGTTGTTAAGCAAAGCGGTCGCTAAGTAAAACCATGACTGTGCTTATGATCTTCCTTCAGCTGTCCTTTGCTTTGTAGACCTGCGAAGGTTGTAAATGTGAGGATTGGTCACAAAGTTACTTTTTCATCACTGTCATAACTGTAAACAGTCGCTAAACCAGGCAGTCGCTAAATGAGAACTACCTGTATGTTATCATGATCAGTAAGTTGTAAATATAATAATCCAATACTAATTGTCAATGCTCTTCTGAGTAAAGAGTGGCTTTTTTTTCAGTGGATCTGATTATTTTGGCCAGCTTACTCTTAACCCTCAACTCAAAAAAAACAAGAAAAGTCCAGCTCTGCCAGTCTGGGACTTTGGGAGCTGCAAATGAGGTTCAGAGGGGCATAGATGGGCCACAAGCTATAGAATCTCCACTCCTGCTATCTCCAACAATACAAGGGTGGTCCAGACTTCTGTTCGAGACAGATTTTGTTATCCTGGATATTTCTCTTCACTTCCCACCCATTTTGTCCCAGCTGCACTCAGGAGTCCCCGTCTGTTCCTCAAAGCTTTTCAGAGGTGCCACCCTCATGAGATCACACATGATCCAGACTCTCGTCTTCTTGAGTTTTGAGTAATCTGAGACTGTAGTTTCTGGATCTCACCCTGAAGATTCTGGACTTCCTGCTGACGCTGTTGTTCATGAAACCTCCTCTGCTCCTAAAATGCAGAACAAATGTCAGTGGCTGGCTTCACACATCACAATAAGCCATGGGGCTTTTTAACCATCATCAACCATAAGCCACAATGATTTAAAAAGCAAAACCAAGCAAGGAAGTTTATTGCTCAGCATCAAGTAACAGCCCATTCAGAGTCCACAAGTTGTACAGCTGTAAACAGGAGGAGCAGTTCACACACCCACAACTGCTTTCACACCACAAAACCACAGAAAAGAACAAAATAACGGGTTTGTAGCTAATTCATCTTAGCACGTTAGGTGAATGGAGCTATCAGGTCTTTAACTGACCTAGTTAAGTGTTCCAGGTGAAGCCAGCTATTCAAACTCATAGGAGAGGAAACTGGATTGCAAAAGAATCCAGTCAAGTATTTGGTTGGCCCCAGAATGCTTGACAATTTGCAAGAAACAAGTTATTTCTTTCCTGCCTAGAAAAAGACAATAACCTAAAACTTCCCAGAATCCTGAAGGTTTCCACCAACGTCAGCACATCAACATGTACTGCTTTCTTAAATCGACCTGGGTTTTGACGGCTTGTTCTCTAGGCTTCTGAAAGTATGAATGGGAACCAGGCTTTCGGAATCAGGTGCAGGGAGAAACCTGGTTTCCTGTGTACTTTTGAAGGCATGTCTCCTAATGTGTGCATTTCATTGACCTCTCTCCTTCCCTTTCTTGCAGGCAGTTTTCTCTCATTTTTAATGTGCTTGATAAAGGAATTGCACTGCAACACTGGGGGAAGTGCAAAATTAAAAGGTGTAAAGTGTATGTTAAAATGAGAATCAGATGAAAGTTCTCCTTGTATTTCTGTGTGTCACTGAAGCAACTGATATAGGTAAGTCCTTGGAGTCCTTGGTGCTCTCTGAGCTGGGTTGTTTGCTTGCAGATGTTTCATTACCGGACTAGGTAACATCATCAGTGCGAGTGAGTGTGGGGTTTGCTGCCTGCTTATATACAGCAGCCTGCCCTGCCAGTGTTGGTGGGGGTGTGGTTTTCTCCTTGGTGGTTCCTTGATTAGGGTATTGTTTTCTGCTTGTTTGTCTGCCTGATTGTCTGTCTCCTTGGTGGCTCTTTGATTAGGGTATTGTTTTCTGCTTGATTGTTTGTCTGGTGTTAATCCCTGTTTATCTGGGTGTTGGCTTCTGGAGAGGATGTGTTCTTTTTTTTTTGTTTCATTCTTAGCTTTTTTATTGTCCCTTTTGAATGGTGTGTAAATGGTGTGTAAAGGTAAAGTCTGTGTAATGGTGTGTCAAACAGACAGGAACGATGGTGAAAACTATTACCTGGATCCTCCGGTTCAGGAGCCCCTCATACTGAGTCATGGTGTTCCTCCTCTCTGCCTCCATCTTGTCCAACAGCTGCTTTTGGTGCTCCTCAAAACTCCGTTGGTTTTCTCTGGCCGCCCGCTCTATCTGTTCTTGAATTTCTCTCTGCAGCTGAATTGCCCGCATAGAGGCCTCAGCCTCAGCTTTCTCGGCTGAAGACAAAAATAATAAATCAGAAATTCTTCCTGTCAACACAGGAGGAGTCACCCCATGCCTCCAGCCAGGGACTGCCATTCTGAAACAATCTCATACTGACTGTGGTGGCAGACATGAGCAGTGGCACCCGTTGGTCCCACTAATGTGCCTCAGCTTTCTCAGCTGAAGACAAAAATAATAAATCAGAAATTCTTCCTGTCAACACAGGAGGAGTCACCCCATGCCTCCAGCCAGGGACTGCCATTCAGAAACAATCTCATACTGACTGTGGTGGCAGACATGAGCAGTGGCACCCGCTGGTCCCACTAATGTGCCTCAGCCTCAGCTTTCTCGGCTGAAGACAAAAATAATAAATCAGAAATTCTTCCTGTCAACACAGGAGGAGTCACCCCATGCCTCCAGCCAGGGACTGCCATTTGGAAACAATCTCATACTGACTGTGGTGGCAGACATGAGCAGTGGCACCCGCTGGTCCCACTAATGTGCCTGCAGTCTTCCCTGGGGAAGAATCAAGGGTCCTCCCTGGAAGGATCACCTGCAATTGCCTTTGCCTGCTCCGTGAGAGTCTGATCAGCATGCAAAATGGATTGTCCTTCTAGCTCCTTAGATGTCAAGAAGTCTTGCAGGGCCAACTCAGCCTAGAAAGAATATAAAAGAAAAGGACACCGTTTGCTTTTTACTGGGTTCCCCCCCCCCACATCCTTTGAAAAAGAAGGGCTCTGTGACTACATTCATAGAACATTAAATCATAAATTATGACAGGAAGGGGGATCAAAAAAGCCAAGATGGAGACCACAACCGTGAGTTCAAAGCCCTGCCCCTTTTTCATTCACGGATGCACGTAAAAAAGGGGCGGGGTTTCGATCCCATGGTTGTGGGCACCATCTTGACTCTTTTGACCTTCCCCTCCCTGCAGACAGGCCTGGTGGTTTACAAATAACAATAGCAGGTCTGCAAAACACAGTACGACCCAACCAAATAAATCACACAACAGCTGAGCAAGTGCGACTTCCCAATCACCCACCCCAGTACGCAATTTGATCAAAACATCCAGGTTCTCAGCCCACGTACCATCGGTCCTTTCTCAGGTACCGTGTGATACCTCTCCACTAATTGCTGCTGGTCTTCCAGGAAGTGTTGGTAGCCACCAGGCACTAAGTAGGTCCCGTTGTTGATCTTCTCCTCCAGCTCCTGGAACAATTCCAGGAGCACAGCCTGACAGCGGCTCATAGACTCCTGGTGGTTCTGAAGGCAGAGGTCTTCGCGTTTGGATTGCAGCTGGTTCTAAGAGGCAGGAAGCACGAGAAAAGGTCTCACAGACCCTCCATAATGCGGACACAGCCCTTTGGACGACTTGATCTCAAAGACTGGGCAGACCTGCTCTATTCTGCTCACCAGAAGGGGCACATCATCAGAAAGTTACCGAGGGCAGCTTCTGGGTGTGGAAAAGCTTCCCAAAGGAAGCTGCCAACCGTCCCAACCCAAAAGTCTCTTGTGACACCCATAAAAAACAGGCAGAGCTTCAATCGCACCATTGTGGCTGCCGTTGAGAGTTCTTTTTAACCCTACACTGCAGACGCCCCTCTCCGATCGAGATCAGCCTTTCTATGTTGTCCTTTAGCTGGGCAGGTATTTCCTTCCTACACATTCTATGCATGTTCCTTATTTCAAGTTACTGACCTCCTGCTACTTGAATGCATCTTTTTAACCCCCAAGGACAGATTAATTGTATCGTATGTTTCTTTAAGGAGAGGGTTCTTCTAGGCCAGAGCTTTCCAAACTGTGTGTCGGGACATGTTAGTGTGTGGGCTGTAGTGTCTGGGTGTGTCCCGGCTGCTGCTGCCTCCGAGCCCTGCCAGGATTCCGCGCAGGTCCTAGTGCCTGCCTTGTGCCTTGCTGCCTCCAAACCTGCTGTGATTCCACGCAGGTCCTAGTGCCTGCCTTGTGCCCTGCTGCCTCCAAACCTGCCCTGCCAGGATTCCACGCAGGTCCTAGTGCCTGCCTTGTGCGCTGCTGCCTCCAAACCTGCCCTGCCAGGATTCCACGCAGGTCCTAGTGCCTGCCTTGTGCCCTGCTGCCTCCAAACCTGCTGTGATTCCGCGCAGATCCTAGTGCCTGCCTTGTGCCCTGCTGCCTCCAAACCTGCTGTGATTCCGCGCAGGTCCTAGTGCCTGCCTTGTGCCCTGCTGCCTCCAAACCTGCTGTGATTCCGCGCAGGTCCTAGTGCCTGCCTTGTGCCCTGCTGCCTCCAAACCTGCTGATTCCGTGCAGGTCCTAGTGCCTGCCTTGTGCCCTGCTGCCTCCAAACCTGCTGTGATTCCGCGCAGGTCCTAGTGCCTGCCTTGTGCCCTGCTGCCTCCAAACCTGCTGTGATTCCGCACAGGTCCTAGTGCCTGCCTTGTGCCCTGCTGCCTCCAAACCTGCTGTGATTCCGCGCGGGTCCTAGTGCCTGCCTTGTGCCTTGCTGCCTCCAAACCTGCTGTGATTCCGCGCGGGTCCTAGTGCCTGCCTTGTGCCCTGCTGCCTCCAAACCTGCTGTGATTCCGCGCGGGTCCTAGTGCCTGCCTTGTGCCCTGCTGCCTCCAAACCTGCTGTGATTCCGCGCGGGTCCTAGTGCCTGCCTTGTGCCCTGCTGCCTCCAAACCTGCTGTGATTCCGCGCGGGTCCTAGTGCCTGCCTTGTGCCCTGCTGCCTCCAAACCTGCTGTGATTCCGCGCGGGTCCTAGTGCCTGCCTTGTGCCCTGCTGCCTCCAAACCTGCTGTGATTCCGCGCGGGTCCTAGTGCCTGCCTTGTGCCCTGCTGCCTCCAAACCTGCTGTGATTCCGCGCGGGTCCTAGTGCCTGCCTTGTGCCTTGCTGCCTCCAAACCTGCTGTGATTCCGCGCGGGTCCTAGTGCCTGCCTTGTGCCTTGCTGCCTCCAAACCTGCTGTGATTCCGCGCGGGTCCTAGTGCCTGCCTTGTGCCTTGCTGCCTCCAAACCTGCTGTGATTCCGCGCGGGTCCTAGTGCCTGCCTTGTGCCCTGCTGCCTCCAAACCTGCTGTGATTCCGCGCGGGTCCTAGTGCCTGCCTTGTGCCTTGCTGCCTCCAAACCTGCTGTGATTCCGCGCAGGTCCTAGTGCCTGCCTTGTGCCTTGCTGCCTCCAAACCTGCTGTGATTCCGCGCAGGTCCTAGTGCCTGCCTTGTGCCTTGCTGCCTCCAAACCTGCTGTGATTCCGCGCAGGTCCTAGTGCCTGCCTTGTGCCTTGCTGCCTCCAAACCTGCTGTGATTCCGCGCAGGTCCTAGTGCCTGCCTTGTGCCTTGCTGCCTCCAAACCTGCTGTGATTCCGCGCGGGTCCTAGTGCCTGCCTTGTGCCCTGCTGCCTCCAAACCTGCTGTGATTCCGCGCAGGTCCTAGTGCCTGCCTTGTGCCTTGCTGCCTCCAAACCTGCTGTGATTCCGCGCAGGTCCTAGTGCCTGCCTTGTGCCCTGCTGCCTCCAAACCTGCCCTGCCAGGACTCCGCGCAGGTCCTAGTGCCTGCCTTGTGCCCTGCTGTAAGAGTGTCACGAAATGATGCATGTTTAAAAAGTGTGTCACCAACACGAAAGGTTTGGAAAGCTCTGTTCTAGGCAGTTTAGAAATATTAGACTGGAGATGTAACCTGGTACCTGCAATTGCTTCTGGTACTCTTGATCCTTGTCGTGGAAGGAACGAGCTAGGAACACCTGAATGGCTTCTCTCTCACAGCAGGCATGCACAGTAAACAATTCAGAAACATCTTCCGTGGGCAGATTGATCAAGAGCCCCAGCATGTCCTCGTAGCGCCTGAGGGCGTCCTTCACAGCAGCCGAGTTCTCTATCTGAGCCAAGGCCAGCACCGCATTCTCAATGCAAGGGATGGTCCCACTCTGAATGGCATCCACGTAGGTCGCTGCCAGGCTCCCCAACACTGCAAAATTCATCTTTATGTACTGTATCTAGTTGCATTTTCATCCCACCTTCTTCCCACCAGCCTCCTCCAACCCAGCATCTTCCAGATGGGTGGCTGGGAATAGCACGGTCTGGTGGAAGCTATGGTCCATCAGATCCAGAGGTTAAATCTGCTCTAAAGGCTCAACACCACAAGTTAAGAGTCATTCCACAAAAAAGTAGAAGCCAAAGAGCTTGTTTCAATTGTTCTTTGAAGAGTTACACTGAGTCATCATGGGTCTGAAATTTTATTTATTTATTTATACTTTAATTTCTATTACCGCACTGTTGGGCATTGTTGTTGGGATCATCACACATCTCCCCCAAAGGGGACTCTGGGCGCAATCCACTTCTCTCCTTGCTCAGCTCCCCTTCATGGGATTCTCCTGCTATGGCATTCTTTGCTGCTTCTACTTACGTGTTCCAGTGACCACGTATCCTCCCTGGATAGTTTTGGGCTGGGCCTCTTGATAAATGTAGCGGCAAAAGTGGTGTGCTTGCTCCAGGAACTCGGGTTTCAGGTTTGACTCATCCAGAGTCTCCAGGTGCGGCAGATCTTGTCGGGAGGCCGGGCGGTCAAACACGAAGCACTTACGGTAAGGGAAATACTGCCGTAGGTACTTCTGAATCTTGGCCTGGTTCTCTGGAATATCTGGAAGAAAATCCATAGACACAGAAACACAAATAATCAGTCAATCAGGAGGCTTTAGTGCAGAGCTTTCCAAACTGTGTGTCGCCACACACAGCGTGGTGTGTCGCCACACCACCCGGAAGCGGCGGCGCGCGCCCCCCGCACCGCCACCGTGCGTGCGCACCGCCGCACACACCCCCGCGCCACCGCCGTGCGCGCCCCCGCACGCCCCCGCACGCCGTCACCGTGCACGCGCGTGTCGCCGCCGCCGGGTGTGTCGCCAGCGGCGGCACTTTGGAAAGCCCTGCTTTAGTGGCTGTTCTACAACCCAACAGCCCACACCAACAGTGCTTTGGGAGAGAAGAGGAAGCTTAAAATTATCATGGGGAATTTCTTTTCTCCAACCCTCTTTCCGCGCCATGGATGAAAACTAGCAATTCGGCAAAGGCCAAGCTTGGTTTCCAAGAACAGGTTGTCCAGTTCTCTGGCGACAATTACATCACAAGTTTTCATAAGCAAAAGAGCTGGAAGGAGGAGGAGGAGGAGGAGGAGGAGATGGAGAGGATCCACCTCTTTAGGCTGGGAAGCTAAGCAGGTTTGGGCCTGGTTTGTGCTTGGATGGGAGATGCCAGAAAAATACCAGGGCTCTAGGCTGGACTGGGAAGTTGAAAAACATTCTGGAAGAAGGCCATGGCAAACGACTTCCACAATGATGACCAGAAAACTACAAGGGTATGTAGGCACTAGGAATCAAACCAGATCCTGCCTCACCGTTCTGTCCTTCCAAGGCTAACTCCAGGTACTCATCTTCAGAGATCGAGCGCCCATCCGCCAACTCCAGTTGCAACCAAAAATCACGCACCACCCAAATGAAGGCAGGGAAAAAGAAGGCGAAGTCATCGGGGGGACCGTCGTCTCTCTCCCCATCTTGCTGGGGAGAGGACTTCACCGTGATATGCTTGCTGAGTTCAGCCACATAGCTGGGCATCAAGGTAAGAAACAGAATGTGCGTTCGCCATCTGGGACCATCGCCTCTCAATCTCAGAGATCCGGTGGCCCTCCGAAACTCAAATGTCCGGGGCCCACGACACTGGTTTTGCAAACTGCGCACAGGAATCACCTCTTGGCCGACAACCGCCGCTGTGATTTTTTGAACCACTCCTGCGGATGCTTCTAGCGCAGAGCTTTCCAAACTGTGTGTCGGGACACGTTAGTGTGTCGGCTGCAGTGTCTGGGTGTGTCACGGCTGTTGCTACCTCCGAGCCCTGCCAGGATTCCACACAGGTCCTAGAGCCTGCCTTGTGCCTTGCTGCCTCCAAACCTGCTGTGATTCCCCGCAGGTCCTAGTGCCCGCCTTGTGCCCTGCTGTAAGAGTGTGTCACGAAATGATGCATGCCTAAAACGTGTGTCACCAACATGAAAAGTTTGGAAAGCTCTGCTCTAGCGCATATCCATTTGCAGGCATGCCTGCAGGCCATTACAGCTCACCTCCTCCCCGAGACAAGGCCCAGGATCTGATGGTCCGCAACACATTACCCTCTTGCTCCGAACTGACTTGAACAATCTCTCATTTCATGTTTTGGGGAACCTCCCTGAAAAGAGATGCCTTTGGAGAATCGGAGGGCTTATCTGAAGCAGTGTTTCTCAATGCCAGCAACTTCAAGATGTGTGGACTTCACCACCCAGAGTTTCCCACCCAGATGGCAAGGGCATCCTGGGAGTTGAAGTCCCACATCTTGAAGTTGCTGAGATTGAGAAACACTGATCCAAAGGTCAAGAATCCACAGTAGTCACACCCGCTCAGAAGCTGATGGGAGGTGTCAGCTTTTGGATGCCTTCCAGTTTGAGTAGCATGCAATCCTCCCTCTCCCCCTCCCCCCTCCTCTCAGAAAGCCTCCTGATAAAAAGATACTGCAGTTGTTCCAAATCGTAGTGGTTAATGGTTCCCATGCTGTTGAAAATGAACGTGCTACTCAGCAGAATGGAGAGCGCAAAGACCCATGAGTCGTTCTTCGTATTGCTCTGCAAAGACATGGATAGGCATCAAAGTCTGATGCAGGAAGACATCCTGGGCTGCCCCATCCTTGGGCGTACAAAGACTTGGGAGGGATTCTCTGGCAGGCAAGGTCTCCATGTTGTCTCTTCCTGATCACCATCGCCCACCTTCCAACTCACCTTCTCAATATCACCTAGGCCTTCCGTATCCAAGAGCACCAGGGTATGGTCAGGCTTTAAGGGATGTGGAAGACACCACATCCAGATACCTTTGGTGTGGGATTGCACTGTGGCACCCAGTGAGAAACCTAGAGGTTGCAGAACGAACAAGAAAAAGGGGACTCGTTATCTAGGATTCGTCTTTGTCATTCTTTTTCTCTGTCCAGCACAAACCTTCCTTTTGGTGACCGCATTCTCGCTATCAAAAGTCATTCTATCAAATTTCAGATTATCTTGTGTAACAACCCAGTGCAGCGTGTATGTGGCAAGGGCACAGAAGCAAAAGACGGAGGCTTCTATAGGCCTCTTTGAAGGAAGAGATGTACAGATTTCAGATTTACTTCACTGGTAATAAGGGTACCCTGCCTGCAAGGACATCTGATTTCAGCTTTTCTAGTGTAGCAGCAACTTAACTATTCAAGCACAAGCAGAGCACAAAACAGATGAGGTAAAAGCTGGGAAATCATAGGCAAACCCTGTGTCCATTCACACATCATACTAATAGTAGAGCATTTATGGAGCTCAGGGTTGAACTGTTGGATTCTTGGTGTTCTCTGAGCTTGGTTGTTTTCCTACACAGTTTCAGTACCAGCCTCAGTAACATCATGAGGTCATGAGAGGATGAAGTTTCTTGGCTGTTTATATATAGTAGCCTGCCCTGCCAGTCTTGATTGGGTTGTGGTTTCTTCCTTGATGGTCCTTAATCGGAGTACTTTCCTGATTGTTTATCTGGTGCTGTTTCCTGCTTATCTGAGTGTTGGTTGCTGGGGAGGATGTGCTCTGGACTGTTTTACTTCCTTCCTTGACCTTTGATTACTTCTTTTAAATGGTACTAAGTCACAGCGGCAATCCATGGTTGTAAACCATGATTTGGTTGATTCACTGATCCTTTCATTCACACATAATTCAAACCCAAAATCAAGCAAAACACATTATCCCGTGGTGGGGTGTTGTAGAGTGTAGGGAAGATGACCTTGATGGAGATAGGTGAGATCCGTCACCAAAACCAGTATACGAAGGGGATGAGACTTGCAAGATTGTTGTCAGCCCACCAGATAGACCAGACCAGGATTCAACTCCACAGGAAGGCTAGGACTACTTTTCTTGAGAGGGGCTACAATAACAGAATCTTGCAAGTCTGATTGTGCTGTACTTCCTCCCCTTCTTTTACTCATGTGAATTAGGGCAGTGTCTGTCTGAGCCTCTTCCACATAGTTTCTGTTTGTTTTAGACTTAAGGTATGTTTTTCCCCTCTTTGCTTTGGTAACAGATCTTGCCTATCTCCATCAAAGTCATCTTCCTTACCCTCTATAGCAGGGCTTTCCAAAGTTTTTCCTGCGGCGACACACCAACCGGCGTTGGTGTGTCGCCGCGGGAAAACCCGGAAGTGCGGCAGTGCGCAAAAACCCGGAAGCACTGCTGCTGCTTTCGGGTTTTGCGCGCTGCAGTTGGTGTGTCGCCGTGGGAAAACCCGGAAGCGCTGATGCTGCAGTTGGTGTGTCACCGCGGGAAAACCCGGAAGCGCTGATGATGATCAGTGCTTCTGGGTTGTGTGGCGACACACCAGACTGTGTGTGGCGACACACTTTTGTGTCGCGACACACAGTTTGGAAAGCTCTGCTCTATAGGAACCCAATCAGTGATAAGACAGATCAGGGGGGTCCACAGCTTTGATCACCCCATCGTGGCCACCATCCTGACTTTTTTGACTGTGGATATCCCTGAGGCAGATGTGCCTTCTTGCGTTCTCACCTCCTCGCACCTTTCCTGCCAGCCTGTTCATGAGATAAGATTTGCCAGTGCGGTACAACCCCACAATGGCCACCACCACCACCGGCTGACTGATGCTTTGCAGGAGTTGTAAGGCATCCAGATTGATTTCCAGTTGCTCATTGGGCTTGTTCTCTATCAGGCACACCGGCCCTTCCATGATACTTGCTGGATCCCAGGATGGTAGCACTGGAAATGGAGATGCTTCTCTGGACTGAAAGCCAAGCATAAAATAGGTTGGAGGGCATGCTCACAGATTTGGCACCGAGACACTGTTACTGAAAATTGGGATGAGGTTGCCACACTACAGGTTTCTTGGAAGTGAAAGTGCCTGCAAGTTTGCTACAATCCTAATGTGTGAAGAAATGTAGACATGGGGAGGCAGAAACTGGGTGAATGACATGGATCAACTACAAAGGTCCAACAGACTGGATGGGGCAGTGGCGGTAGCAACACACGATTTATGGGAAAGGTCTCCCAGAGCATTCCAATCTCATCTCTGCAGGACAGAGTCTGGAACCAGGTGAGTCCAGGGAGTGAGGCCAAAGAAAGTCAAGATGGCCGTTTCAATCCCATAGTCATGGCCACCCTTCTGACTTTTCTGACACCGCCTCTGCAGATGCCCTGATCTACACTTTGCAATTCTTGCTCCTGCAGATATCCAAGCCTGGCTTTGTGTGCTCAACATCTGGTAGATTTATTTTATTTTATTTATTTATTTATTTATTTATGCTTCAATTTGTATACCGCTCCATCTCCCCACAAGGGAACTCACTCTGGGCGGTTCCTCCACTGTTGGCCTCCTCCCGTCACCTACGTTCTGTTCCCCTCCAAAGGGCTCGTCGTCTTCTGGGGCTTCCAGGGCAAAATTCTCCATGGAGTTTGTAAGGCTTTCACAGTCACTCTGCAGGGAGGAGCAGGCGGGAAAGCACCGATTAGGTTTCCCACCTCACATTCTCCCATTTATTGGATCCATCTGATTTACTGCACTCGAATCCGGCCAGTTTAACCACTGCACCAGTCTTCCCAGATGTCTCCCCAGATGTCTTCAAATTACATCTCTCAGAAGAAAGTATGTTCAGCACCAGGCACGTCCATGGGGGGTGAGGTTCAAAAAGTAAAAATGGAGGCTGTGGCTCCACCTTCAAAGCCCCATCCCTTTTGGGTGGGGCAGGCCTTCAGTCACGCAGTTACAGCCTCCATCTTGACTTTTTTGAATCCCTCTGAGAATGCAGCTGCTGAACATCTGCAGAAAAATCCACTAGAGTTGGGCTGGGCTGCTGGATGCAGGGTCTCAAAAGGGTCTCAAAAGCTCCATAGTTCAGAGCCACACATCTCTTAACTCACTTACTCACTCAAATAGCAGAGATCATATCCTGCCCATTGCTCTTTTTTCTGAGAAAATAAAATCCGCATCAGCGTTCTCTCCTGAGGGCAACTTCTGCTCCCTGGACATTGACAGTGCTGAGAAAAAGCCTCTCCTTTCTGAATCTCCACCCCTTATACCAGAGCTTTCCAAATTTTTCATGTTGGTGACACACTTTTTAGACATGCATCATTTCGCGACACACTGTTACAGCAGGGCACAAAGCAGACACTAGGACCTGTGCGGAATCACAGCAGGTTTGGAGGCAGCAAGGCACAAGGCAGGCACTAGGACCTGTGTGGAATCCTGGCAGGGCAGGTTTGGAGGCAGCCAGGCACAAGGCAGGCACTAGGACCTGCGCGGAATCACAGCAGGTTTGGAGGCAGCAAGGCACAAGGCAGGCACTAGGACCTGCGCGGAATCACAGCAGGTTTGGAGGCAGCAAGGCACAAGGCAGGCACTAGGACCTGCGCGGAATCACAGCAGATGTGGAGGCAGCCAGGCACAAGGCAGGCACTAGGACCGGCACGGAATCATAGCAGGTGTGGAGGCAGCCAGGCACAAGGCAGGCACTAGGACCTGTGTGGAATCCTGGCAGGGCTCGGAGGCAGCAGCAGCCGCGACACACCCAGACACTGCAGCCGACACACTAACGTGTCCCGACACACAGTTTGGAAAGCTCTGCCTTATACCATCCAACCCACTGGGGGTGAAGTGGTGAGAGTCGAGCCTTCAGCTCACATTCTGTCCTCTGTACCGGCTAGTCAAGTGTGTAAGAGTTGAGCAAGGCAGTTGGCACCAATTCTGGGGATTCAGGGACTACACTGGGGCCGTCCCCTTTATCCTTGTTCTCCTCTAATCCAGTGTTTCTCAACCTCAGCAACTTTAAGATGTGTGAACTTCAACTCCCAGAATTCCCCAGCCAGCCACACATCCTAAAGTTGCTGGGGTTGAGAAACACTGCTCTAATCTATCGTGGGACTGTTCTGATAACGCTCCTCCTTCAGCCTGTCATTAGCTCTGGAACCATTGTGTAAGAGGTGGGAGAAGCATGGCCTGCTGCAAAGTGAATAGGGGTGCAAATTTAGCTCCATTCTTACCCGCTGGAATACTTCTGGGCGAGTTTCCGAGATCTGGCTCAGGAGGATAGGCTTATCCTTTGATAAGGCATCCACAAACAGGTCCAGCTGATGGGACAAAACTACAAGGCAAAGAACCTCAAATAATCATGGATTTACCACCAGCTCCATCTGCGCTGTTGTATAACAACCCCTTTAGTTCAACTGCTCCAGGTTGACTTACAGCATACCCTTCCTCCTGGAACTCAACTGAGTAGCTTGCAGGAAAATACCTATTTTCATCCCACCACAACTCTGTGAGGTAGGCCGAGCTGAGCGAGATTGGCCCAAAGTCAGCCAATGAAGTTCCATGGCTGAAGGGAGACTTGAACTCAGGTCTCTCCAGTCCAGATCCGACCCAGCTTCCCCATTACACTATGCTGCTTCTCAGGTGAACTTGGCCCATTATGGCTTGTTAAGCAAACCATGGCTTGTCACAATTTGCAAACCCAACCGGAAACCTCATGCAACCGTTTTTCCCCAAATCTGGGCCAGGATCCCCTCCTTCGTCTCCCTCCCCACCACTTCTTCTGGGCAGACGCAAGAGGAGGGACTTAAGAGAACCTCACCTTTACCACTGACATTTATCTTCGGCTCTTTGCTCAGGATATAGTTATTAAATGCTCGGAACTGCTTCTGGAACACGGGATGCAGCGAGTCTGGTGGGAAGAGCCCCCAATCCTCTTCATTCACTTGAGGACAGCGAAAGCAGAATGCCTTCCGAGAGGGGAATAGCTTCTGTATGCAGTCAATCGGCGTCTCTGCCTCCAAAGCTAAGGGAACATGGAAACAGATTTCCAGGCTATCCCTTCCATAAAAATAATTAAGGACTTGGACAGAAATGTTCACTTTCTACACAGAGGTATCTACCAGGGGTGATTGAAAAGTCAAGATGGTGTCTGAGACTGTGGGATCCAAGTCCCATCCCTTTTTTACATGTGTCACAGACACCATCTTGACTTTTTTGCCCCCTGCAGATTCCCCTCCCATTTTCACACCTTGTTCACTTTCTACACCCACTGCTTTTCTCAACTGAGCCTTTAACTGTAGTCATGTTTTACTGATTTCTGGTTCTATCTGCCAATCTGCTTAGATTTAGTACCTTCTCTTTTTGCCTTGTAGCAACAATTTTGATTAATTTTACGATTTGCTACTTCCCTACAACTGCTGCATTCCCCAATTGCTTTTTTTTAATGTAGTCTACATTTTTCTCACTCTAGTTACTGTAGCTTTTTTTAGTTTCAAGTTCTTCCATTTACATTGTTTTCATATTAATCACAGCTTTGTTTCTACTGTTTTCCAGTTTTATAATGTTCTGTCTTGTCACATTTGCATAGATTGGTTGCAAATTTTGTTATATACTGTTCTTATGCTAGTCTATGAGTGTAATACAAATGTCTATCTAGATTTAGATTAGAACACAATGGTTGGTTTTGATCTTTCTACACCACCTAGAGTTACTGTTGTGAGATGGGTGGTCATAGAAATTATTTAAATAAATAAAATAAATAAATAAAGGTAAATGGTAACCTCTATCTGAAGAATTTTAGGAATTATAAATTCTTTATGGAAGGAATCTCCAAACCAGGACACACTTTTCCCCTATTTTTATCTGCTTCTGTTTCCTGTCCCTATCCCCCCTCAATTAGTTTCCTCTTGACAGATTGGAGATGGTGTGAACTCCTCATGTCATGGGCCTTTCTTCTTGTAAAAGTTCATTACTCATTAATGCTGCTGCTCATAAGCAGTGTTTTCACCTGACGATTTCCTGTCTTGAATGCATAAAGGAGATTTTTCATTGCAAGAAGTTTCTTTCATTTGGTCAACTGAATGTCATGGCTGCTCTGGCCCCTTTCATACACAACCCTTCCTTATGACAAAATCAATTATATTTGTCCTATAGGCTATCCTTTCATTCTGCATAGCCCAGCTCCTGTTGTTAGGCCAAAAAGCGAGGTGTAAATACATCTGAAACCACTAAGTTGTGGTTTGTACCTGCAAGGGGGAAAAGGAAGCTATCCATGTTGTTCTTTGTGATTTGGAGCATCTCTTCCCAAACTGAGTCAGAAGGCACATCAGAAAGGCACCAAACAAACTCAGGAAGGACGCTAGGGAGCAAGAGGCTGTTCTCCAAAGGATCATCCTCAGAGACAAGGATCTTATCGGCCAGCTGTGTCACATAGCTACACAGGTTGTGAGCAAAGGAAATGAAGCAGAAAACATGCCTGCCTGAATAATATGCTTCAAAAAAAAAGTTTACAGAGCCCAATATCCTAACTTTCAGCCAAACTACTTTCAGCGGTAAGGCCCACTGTGTTCAGTGGAAATCACTTGCCCCGAGGAGGCAAGACTAGGGCTGCAGCCGAGCTATGCCATCATGGTCCTGAATATGACTGCTGCAGTGTGAGGACTCGCTGCCGGCTACAAGGGGGTGATAACATTTTTGTATGCACCCCAGGATTCTAATATTTCTGGGATACTGTAAACTAGCACAGCAGGCAGAATGGAGCTAGACCAGAGCTTTCCAAACTGGTCATGTTGGTGACACACTTTTTAGACATGCATCATTTTGCGACACACTCTTACAGCAGGGCACAAGGCGGGCACTAGGACCTGCGGGGAATCACAGCAGGTTTGGAGGCAGCAAGGCACAGGGCAGGCACTAGGACCTGCGCGGAATCCTGGCAGGGCTCGGAGGCAGCAGCAGCCGTGACACACCCAGACACTGCAGCCCACACACTAATGTGTCCTGACACAGAGTTTGGAAAGCTCTGAGCTAGACACTGTCTGTGTGCTCAGCCAGTTTCCTATCTGTAGAATATCTGCTCTCCCCAAAAATAAGAAAAATACAAAAAGGGAGTTCAGAGGTGAAATCTATCACCGGCTATTATACCATTTCATTCCATTCCATTCTGGGTTTCCAATTCTTCCTTTCCTGTCTAACCACTTTTGCTTTGGACTCCAAATTCTGAGTCAAATTTAGCTCCTGGGAGCTTTGGGGCACCCCAAATTATTTCTATAGAAATTCATTTAGGCCCTGGCCATAGATTTGAATCTACCACTCTACACTCCCCCGCCCTTGGGGGTAAGCAGACAGCTGAGCCAGGAAGGATACGAAAGTTTTTCCAACTCTTTCTGGGGATCTTCATCATATTTGGTGTTATATATCAGGAGGTCGCAGAGCAAGGCATTTAAGCAGAAGAAGTTGGAGAAAAGGTTATCTTTATCCTGCAAGCACAAAAGAAGAAAAAGGTCAAGGGGACAAAGAACTTGCTGCAGTGCCCTTGAAGTCCCCCACTAAATTGTCATCTTGATCTGTCCCATTCAGAGATTTTCCAGTTGGATTTTACTCCTTCTAAGATCTGAGGGTTTTTTATCCATAGAGTTCATACTTCAATTCCATGGGATATTTAACAACAAATCCTCAGTTTTGACTCAGTCTATTGCAGCTTATAATTCCATGTGATGATTCATGCTGGGCCGGCCATGGTTCTTGATATTTTGCCTTGCAATATACTGATTTTTAGTCATTCAAAGTGATATATTATGTTCAATCATTCATAATTTAGTAATGATATACCAGAAAACTAAAACCTCTTTGACATTATTTAGATCCCTTATTCACATGGGCTTTATTCTTTTATTCTCTGTACCTGTTTTCTATTTGTGTTTGTCGATATACTTTCTCTAAAAAGTTAATTTTTTTAAAAAAGAGAGAAACATTTCCAAGTCATCTGTCAAGCTCAGATCAAATCTGCAGATTTCTGCACATGGAGCAGCAGGGGAGAGCATCACTGTGCAATGCAGCCTGGAGAAAATGTGCCCCGCTCCAAGTGGGGCTGGTCTTGAATGAAATGCTGCCTGGTTTGTACGGTGTTTTCATTTTGCATTTCATTTGATTTTTATTGTGTACTGTACATTTTTATTCCAATTGTATCTCTTAGTGTGTTTTCTGGTAAACTGCCCAGACAGCTTTGGCTATTAGGCAGTTTAAATTTGGCATGGCATGGCATGGCATGGCATGGAATGCCAGGCTAGCTGCTGCCTGTTTCTATTTCAGAAGCAAAAATGATCCTACTTTGTCCATCGGCTCTGGAAAACCTTCTGTGTCCAGTAAAAGGAGCTTTTTTTCTGGTTTTGTCGGATGAGCCAGCTGCTGGATCCATATTCCTGGCATGGGGCCAAAGCCTAGGGAGAAAGGGAGATGCCAGCCATGAAGAGGGAGGACGTGGGATCTCGGGCATCTGCATTTATTGGTGACTGGAAACCCCTTATGGACTTTTTGCATAAAAATGAAAAACTGAACTTGTGATTTAAGGTTTGATGATTAGACAGCATAGATTGTAGAGAGACATGACGTAACTTTAGAGAGAGAGGTTAAAATACAATTGTATAACTGCTGTGAAAAATATCAGAAGCTACTTCTTTAGTAGTTAGTAGTTTAGTTACTTCTTTACATCTTTCTCCTTCTTTCTCCTTTCTTCTACTTTTCTTATTGCACTTTTAGCTTTTTGTTTTATTTCTCTCTTTCCTTTTCCTTTTCTCTGTTCTATTTTAGTTTGTCTTAGTTCTTATTGTTGCTGTTAAAAACTTGTACTAAAAAATATTTTTAAAAAAGGGAAGAGTCCCAGAGCAACTCACCGTTCTCCTGCCCTGCCAGCTGGCCCAAGAGGAAAGACTTCCCCGTGCCCTTCGGTCCAAAGATGCCCACCACACAGAGGGGGCCGGAGAGGCTTCTGAGCAGCTCCAAGGCGGCTGGGTTTACCCGGCATGACGAGTCCACCAGACATATGGGCTTTGGCATGCTGGCTGCCAGTCTCCAGAAAGTCAGAATCACCTAAGAGAGGGGAAACGGGTAGATTGATATTGGCCAGGCATTCTTCCCAGAATGACAGGTCTGTTTGTGTACAAATGCAGGAAATGGACTTTAGTTTCAGTTCCAGAGCAGGAAGAGAAAGAGGCTTATGCCATAATAAAGGGGTCAGTCTTTGAAGTACCAGAAAGGCTTTGTTATTTTTATTGCAAAAGACAATAAAAAAACCAGGGAGGATTTTATGATGATGATGATGATGATGATAAGAAATTTAGAGCTGACTTCCCTCTAGGGAAGGCATAAAAGAGCCATTAAGGAGGGACTTGGAGAAGAGAGTATGTAGTCTAGAATAGTGTTTCTCAACTTCAGCAACTTTAAGGTGGGTGACTTCAACTCCCAGAATTCCCCAGCCAGCATGCGGCGCGGTATCAGTGTTTCCGCGTTTTAGCGGAGGCTGCCGCCGTCGCCGTGCACGCGCGCGCGCCGCACGCCCCCCCCCCCCCGCGCCGCCGCCGCCGCCGCCGCTGGTGTGTCGCCAGCGGCGGCACTTTGGAAAGCCTTGTGCTAGTGGCAGGTTTTATCCATTTTACTGCTAGCAAAGTCTGGTTGCCTGCTGGCAGGGACCCTGCCCCCTTACAAGCAAGATTCTGCTCACAAAGAAGCCAGTTCCCTTGTCGCCAGCTTGACCCATCAACCCAGCCCGTCTCTCTGCTCCTGGGAAGCCTGCGCCGTCGGCGCCTGAGGAGACGAACCACGGGAAAACTGTGGCTAAGCTTCCACGCCCGCTTGCTTGTGGCTTGCTTAGCCTACGGAGCGAACCGAGTCGACAGGACTCCTTATTCACCAAGCCACGGTTAAGGAAGCCGCCAGGGCTCGCCCCGCCGGGTGAACACCCTCTTCTCTCCTACCCCTTGGGCCGCTCTGCTCGGCGGCTGGCAGGGGAGAAAGCAAGCCCGCGGGAAGCGCCCAAACCTGGTCCCAGCGCGACGATCCGGCGCGGATACGCTTCCTTGCCCAGCGTGGAGGCGGTGCAGGACCGAAAGCGGGGAGAGGGAGCCGGACGCCGCTGCGTCTTCGCTGCGGGCTTTATGGGCGGAATCTCGTTTCCAGCAACGGAGCTGACATCGGACCCCGCATCTCCGGTCTGCGCTGGGAAAGTGCAGATTCTCTGAGAAGCTGCTTCGCCGCGCCCCCCGCTTCGCCCCGGGGAAGATGCGGCCGGCCGGCCGGCACAGTGCTGGCTCCGCCTGAGGGACTTTCGACGCCGTCCAATGAAGCGCGCAGAGCCCGCCCCAGCCTCCCCTTTATGCGCTCCGGGGCTGGTCTTTTCCGGCGCGCATCATCAGGGAGGGAATATGTCTATGAAGGTTCTCAGTCATCCAGGTGGAATTGTCTGTAGCTTGAATCATGTCAACTGGATTTCTATTTTCTCAGTGGAAACGTTTCGCTCCTTATCCAAGGAGCTTCTTCAGTCTGAGCAAAGTTGGTAAGGGAATCCTAAATATGTTTCTAGGTAGCTGTGTGACCTTACACCTGGGGTCATGGTTATATTGAGATGTTATTTTAAGTCCTTTTATCATCTAAAGGAGGATCGTTAAGATCACCATGCTGCTGTTGAGCTTGTGAAACGGTCTTAATCTTCCTAGGCACAGAAGACAAAGCAGGGAGGAAGATGGGGGAAAGATTGTGCCTGAGGCCCCCACCTCTATTCAAGGAAGGATTTTCCAAGTTGGCATAAATGGATTCCTTGACCCCTCTCTCAAACCACCTATCTTCTCTGTCTAAAATGTGAACATTAATGTCCTCAAATGAGTGTCCTTTTTCCTTTAGATGAAGATAAACTGCTGACTCTGGTCCTGTGGTGTTACTTCTCCTGTGTTGGGCCATCCTCCTGTACAAAAGTTGTTTGGTTTCTCCAATGTAGAGTTCAGAGCACTCCTCACTGCACTGGATTGCGCAAACTACATTGCTTTTCTTGTGTTTTGGAGTTTGATCTTTGGGGTGTACAAGCCTCTGTCTCAGTGTGTTGGTGGGTTTGAAATATACAGGTATGTGGTGTTTGCCAAATATCCGTTTTATCTTTTCAGACACGCCAAATCTAAATCTACCAGACCTAAAACAGCAACAGATAGGGCTGAGACTCAGAGTAAACGGAAGAACCTGGTCATTCCCTACATGGCTGGCGTGTCTGAAAAGATAAAACGGATATTTGGCAAACACCACATACCTGTATATCTTCCTCCCTGCTTTGTCTTCTGTGCCTAGGAAGATTAAGACCGTTTCACAAGCTCAACAGCAGCATGGTGATCTTAACGATCCTCCTTTAGATGATAAAAGGACTTAAAATAACATCTCAATATAACCATGACCCCAGGTGTAAGGTCACACAGCTACCTAGAAACATATTTAGGATTCCCTTACCAACTTTGCTCAGACTGAAGAAGCTCCTTGGATAAGGAGCGAAACGTTTCCACTGAGAAAATAGAAATCCAGTTGACATGATTCAAGCTACAGATCAGGGAGGGAACTAGCGTCTGTGTCACCCGGGCAAACATGGATTCCGCCCCCCCCCCCCGTGGGTTATTTTGTCATTTTAGCGCACCCCCCAGCGCGGCACCCGGGGCACATGCCCCCCCCCAGTTGCGGCCCTGCGCATTACGCACAAGGGAAGAACGTGCCAGCCGGCCAGGTGTGGCCGCGGGGGAAGGGGTGTCACAAAAGTGAAGGTGGTGGCCACCACCATGCGATCCAAGTGGTGTCTGCCATCTTGACTTTTGTGACCGCCCCCGGACACCCTTGCCTGGCTGCCTCAGTGGCCTTCCTGCAAACTGGCTACGATAAGGCCCTTAGGTGGGAGCCTGCCTTTTCCTTCTCCCTCCCCACCTCTTCGCCTTCTGGGCATGCCTTTCAGGGTGTCAGAAACTGAGTTAGCACCGTGATGTCATTGGGTCGTCCCCAATGTGTGTCGTCCGTGTCATCCCTCGAGGAAGTCAAACGGCTCTTCCCTGTATTGATTTAGACGGAGCATTTTCGTCCTGATTCGGACCCTGTGCAAAAACAGCCTGAAGATGTCTAAAACCTGATGGGCTTTGCTCTGCGTGGCCTTGCAGGGCACCTGTTGGGGATGTGAAGGGGGTGTCTTGGGGGCAGTCTTTCTCAACCTTGGCAACTTTAAGCTGTGTGGACTTCAACTCCCAGAATTCCCCAGCCAGCATGTAGCAGTCCAGGCATCATAAAGCAGTGTTTCTCAACCTTGGCAACTTTTAAGATGTGTGGACTTCAACTCAACATGGCTGGCTGGGGAATTCTGGGAGTTGAAATCCACACAGTTTAAAGTTGCCAAGGTTGAGAAACACTGCTTTGGGGAGTGGGGGAGCAGCAGCACAGCCCCTCCCGCTGGTCCCTACCCTGCCTTTAGCAGAGCCGCTTCCTCCCAGCCCTCCGTATTTTCAGTCCCTTCTCCTCCTCCGACTCCCGTTTTGGGCATCCGCTTCTTCCAATCAGATAGTGGAGAGGAGAGCAGATCTCCACTCTTTCATCTGGGGTAGAAGCAGGAGCGTGTTTGTGTTCATCTGCGGGTTGTGCTTTCGTTATCGTGCTCCCTCCGTGCCCAGGAATTCAGGCGACTTCCCAGAAATCAGTTAGTTTCAGTTCTGCCTCTGTAGCAGAAATAGTAATTGCTCCCTGGCAGGGTCTGATCCGGGAAGAAGGGGGGTTTCCACCCTGGTGACTTCTCAAGTTTCTTCATTTCACATTATTTTGACTCTGCAGATGCCCAAATTGGGCTAATAGATAAGACTGGAGCTCACAACAACAATAAATCTTTATTACAGTCAAAGACCAGCGTGACTGGAGCTCTTCCCAGGTGGATCCCTTATCAGCCAGGTGCAAGCAGAGAAAGGCAGGAAGTCTCCCCCAAACTGGATAAGGAAGAGAGGAGGAAATGGTCAGTTGTGCATGCAATGGGAACAGATAGATAACAGCTAGCTCCTATTTTCCCCCAGCTACAGCGAAAGCACCCACCTTTGGGGAGTGTTTTGCCCACCCAAGGGGGTGAATAATTATTGTTTGCCAATAATCATGTACCTCTTTGTTCTAAACATGTATAAAAGTTGTGTTGATTTGCAAGCTGGACGCGCCTATGGAACTAAAGTCATGGGTGCCCCCCTTTCTTCTGCAGAAGCAAGCTATAAAAGAGACTTCTGCCTCGCGTGTTAATTGGCAAAGCATGCCAGGTTTTAAAGAACCCAGAGTTCCTGGGACAACACTGCGGGGCCTTGATTGGCGGCTGTGCCCCCCTCTGGCTGGGGGCGAAAGGGGAGAGCAGCGAAGTCAGAAGAGGAATCCAGCTGCCTGGCCTCCAGCAAGTGGCACACTTGCAAATGGGGACCGCACCATCCAGGCGCCCCACTGAGGGCAGGATGGGGATTGGGGCTGGGGGCAGCACATCTTTAACCCCACTGTTTCCTGCCACTTCAAGGACAGGTGACGAGGAGAGGGGGAAATTGGCGTGGTTAAGCGTGGTTTGCCAAAGAGCCCTTCTGTTTGCTTGTCAAGGACATGGGTTTGTTTAATGGTGGCGAGGTGGTCAAAAAAACCATGGGGGTTGTGGCAATACTGCAACTGAAATTCCTCCCCTTGGTACAGTGCAGTGGCAGCACCTTAGAACAGGGGCAGGGCTTCTGTTGCACTGCATGGCCACCATCTTGACTTTTTTGACTGAGGGAAAATACCATGTCCCCCCCTCACCTCCCCCCTCAGTGGTTCTTTCTTTGGGGTCTACAGCTTTGGAAGAGTTGCCCAAAGAAGTCAGCAATTCCTAGAAATTAAAGGCCCATTTAGCTCTGGAGTGTGAACTATACTTTCCCTTCGTTGATGGACTGTCAGTTGGTACGTCCTCCCCAACAATCCTTTTTTTCCCCTTCTCTATTTTTTTTAATCCTTTTTATTGAAGGTTTTAACAGCAATAACAAGAAGACAAACTAAAATAGAGCAGAGAAAAAGAAAGAGAAAGAGAGACATAAAGGAAAAGCTAAAAGTGCAGTAAGAAAAAAAGTAGAAAAAAAGAGAAAGATATAAAGAAGTGGCTTCCGATCTTCTTCGCAGCGGTTATAAGTACAAATCCGGAGGCTCTGCTCACTGTCACTCATGCCTGTAGTTTGATTCTACTCCAGAACCAAGCTGCTGCTTTCCCCAACATTCCCAACCGAGCCACGGCTTTTCCCACTAGCTTTTCCCAACCTAGCCACAATTCAAATATGTCCTGGCAACATCTTTTTTCCTGCTGTGTCCTTCATCCCATCTGCAACCCAAGAGTGAGATAGCCTTAAGTCATCCTTAACTGTATCAGTGTTCTCTTTTTCTCTTTATTCCAGTGTTTCTCCACCTTGGCAGCTTGAAGATGTGTAGACTTCAACTCCCAGAATTCCCCAGCCAGCCCTGCTGGCTGGGGAATTCTGGGAGTTGAAGTCCACACATCTTCAAGCTGCCAAGGTTGAAAAACACTGCTTTATTCTGACTCTGAAGTGTGCAAAATTTGTTAGGCTTACAGCCATTATCTTGAAGGGAAGTTGCATGACTGCAGTGAGCTGGGGCCAGAAAAGGTAGGATCAGGGGTAGGACTGGAATCGGCATCAGGGACTGCAAATCTCTGGAAAAATGCGTCTGTTTCCTTTGCCTGTTTAACGGGGTTCATTATTCTCAGAGCTTTACAATAGTTCTTCCCTTCTCCGGCTGCTTGACAGAACATTCCCTCCTTTTGCTGTGCTTACATGCAAATGATTTGATTTGTGAGCCAGTTTGGTCTAGTGCAGGGCTTTCCAAAGTTTTCCCGCGGCGACACATCAACCGCCGTCCAATGATGATCAGCGCTTCCGGGTTGTGTGGCGACACACCAGACTGTATGTGGCAACACACTTTTGTGTCGCGACACACAGTTTGGAAAGCTCTGGTCTAGTGGTTAAGGCAATGGGCTAGAAACCAGGAGACTGTGAGTTCTAGTCCCCCTTTAGGCATGAAAGCCGGCTGGATGACCTTGGGCCAGTCCCTCTCTCTCAGCCCTAGGAAGGAGCCAATGGCAAACCAGGAGACTGAGAGTTCTAGTCCCGCCTTAGGCATGAAAGCCGGCTGGGTGACCTTGGGCCAGTCACTCTCTCTCTCTCAGCCCTAGGAAGGAGCCAATGGCAAACCAGGAGACTGAGAGTTCTAGTCCCGCCTTAGGCATGAAAGCCGGCTGGGTGACCTTGGGCCAGTCACTCTCTCTCAGCCCAACTCACCTCACAGGGTTGCTGTTGTGGGGAAAATACGAGGAGGAAGGAGTATTTGGTATGTTTGCCGCCTTGAGTTGTTTATAAAAATAATAAAGGCAGGATAGAAAAAAAAAATGATGTCAGGCAGGCTTATGCATAACATGGTGGAAAATGCCCTGTTGGTTAAATAATTTGCCATCTCCCAGGTTAACAGTTAATTTTTTAAAAGACAAAGTCTCTTTTGAATTGCAGTTAGGAGCTTTACACACACATCTATGTAGTTTTTAAAGCAACCATGTAAGTGACTTACCCTGTCCTTCTGGAATGTTTTTCTTAATCCTTGGAGGAATCCCACCCAAGCCCCCACCAATTCCCACCATTTTTTTTTTAGCTTCCAAACTTAAATAGAATCAGGTGCTGCCTCCTGCTGGAACTACAGCGTCTAACATCAGCCATGAGCTGGTTTTATGAGTTAACAGCAATGAATAATTTAAGATCTGCAATAAGAACTCCATCTCCATCAGCTTATTTATATCTGGTGCCCTCCTGTTCTTTTAGACGGCAGCTCCTATCATCCCTAGCCTGAAGGCTATCAGATTCGGAGAATTTTTTCTAGAATTGGTGGAGTTTCAAATACCCTTTTTCTGCTGTATTTCATTTTCCTTTGTTGAAACCTTCATATCATATTACAGAAATTTTGTGGGGGGCGGGTAGTGTATTCTGAGTGGCCTCTTTTGCTTTCCGAAGCAAATTATGGCAGAAATTACTGTGATCCTTTGGCTGCCATCTAGTGGGTTTCTAAAGCAGGGTTTCTCAACCTTGGCAACTTTCAGATGGGCGGACTTCAACTCCCAGAATTCCCCAGCAAGCATGCTGGCTGGGGAATTCTGGGAGTTGAAGTCCGCCCATCTGAAAGTTGCCAAAGCTGAGAAACACTATTCTAGAGGTTTGCAACCTAGATATGGCAGCCCTAAAATAACCTGTGTAGCTACATTTCTCCAACTCGCCATCCTTGATTATTATAACCTGGGTTAGTTATTTGCATCGCATGCAAACTCAGGGGTTAGTTTAGAATTCAGAGGTATTGTTTGTGCAACCCCCCCCCCAAAAAAAGGGGTTAACTCAGTAGCCAATTTAGATATGTTGGGCAAACCCAGCCATAATGAATCTATCATAACCTCGCTTTCCGTTCAGGTGCGTTGGACTACAAAACCTATTATCCACAGCCCGATGACAAGTAGTTACGAGTAGTGGGAGTTGTCAAACACAACTGGAGGAAAAATGTATATTTTTTCCTTATGCCCCTTTTAAAGAAACTTTTTTTTTGCCGCCTACAGACCCCTATATAAGAGACAGGTGACCCCCCCTTTTTTGGACACTTCTTCACGCTCCCTTCACCCCTATGGTTTTGCAATGGTTCGGCCCAACTGTTGCTCGCTCCTTCCTCCCCCATTTTCTGGCCGGCCCCTGCCCCCACCCGCGGCGGCGCGCGCCCTAGTCGCTCTCTCCGCTCATTGGCTCTTTATTCCATCAGCGTGAAAAAGCGACAGTTTAAGTCCCGATCAAAGCAGTCAAACCAGGGGGAGGCGGAGCCAAGCCGGCCGATTCTAATTGGGTGCTGGGGTTGAGGGAAAATAACATCCCACCGGTGATTTGCTCACCGTGCCCGGGAAGGATGTTAAGAAAGCCGCGATTGGTTGCTTGGCGGCGGGTTGTTGCATAGACCGTTTTACGGGCAGGAGTGGGAACAGGCAGGCGTCAGATATGCAGATTTAGTTGTTCTTTGTGACTCTTCAGGCCCGGCACCCCCAAAATAGCGTTTTTAGGCAATATTTGCTCCCAAGGGGCAAGGTAATGCTTGCTTCCTAGTCCCCGAGAGTGGCTTTATCAAAGAAGTCGAGGATCCCCGTGTTGCCTCACAACCATCTTGTTAGAGATTGACCACAGTCTGCTCCTCCTCCTCCTCCTCTTTGAGAAGCTTAAAGGATGCTTAAAAGAAAGTCCTGGTTGCACCCTGCAGCCCCTGGAAACGAGCATCTCTTCCTTCCCAGCCAAGATGCGGCGGCCCTTGGGTTCCTTGGGGTGCAGGCACATCCCTTCTGTTGTGGGGTCCCGATTCCCACGTTGGGGCTTGCCTGTCGTGTGAAGCCATTGGGCCTTCAGTTTGCTTTTAGCCTCCTGTGTGGCATGGGCCACGCAGCCCTTGGGGGTTGCAAACCATGGTTTATGCTTCAGGATGGGTGAAACCAAACAATTGGGGCTGAGCCAGCAACCCAGGATTAAGCAAGCTATGGTTTAGTTCAAGCTGTGACTGCAGTCACAATGACCTGAGGTCCTTTCAGGAGGGGCCCCTCCTAAGACTCTGCTGGGGTCCAGTCCCCGCCCTGTGTCAAGCCTTTATTGCCCTGGCAATCTATTTATTTATTTAATTTATTTTAATTTATTATAGCTGCCCAACTCCAATGGACTCATCCAATTCCAGGATGATGATTTCAGTCATATCAAAATGACTCTCCCAGTGTCTGTTCATGAATCTTGCAAATAGGAAATATCCTGAAGCAAATGCTGGTAATTTATGGTGGCAATTAACGGGCCAGGCTTTCCCATAAAAGCTGTCGCTTCACAGAATAGATTCTAGTGCTGGTGCCTTATTCCTGGCCTCTAATTGTCATCTTTATGGCTGCAAGCCAAAATTCACTTACTTAGAAATGAATTTCCTGGAAGCAGATATGGCTGACTTCAAAATACTCTTATTTATTTTCCAGTACATATTTATCCGTCTCTGACAGTGCTGCTCTACAGTCAGCAAGCAACCATAAAATATGGGAAAGATGCATGTTTCAAATCAGGAAAAATATACGAAGTGCATGGCAGGATTGAGTCTCTGGGGAATGTTTCTGATGTGTATCGAACATGGTACCTGAACTGGAAAAAGTTCAGTTCTCCTTACTTTACCTGATAGCAGATTAACTCAGTGGCTGGATCTACTCTGACTGAGGAAGGGGCTTTATGTTTCCTTCAATAGATATTTTCTCCCTCTCTTTCAGGTTCACACATTATGGGGGACAATGAGGATCTTGATGCTGTGGCTACCTCAAATGTTCAGACCTGCCTTTCAGACTCCACTACGGATAACAGTGCCACTCAAGATGATTACACACTTCCCACCATTGCACGCTCCCCAACCTGTGCCCGCTGCCGTAATCATGGCATCAGAGTCCCATTGAAAGGCCACAAGAACAGTTGCCAATTCCAGGACTGCCAGTGTGACAAATGCATCCTTATTCTGTAAGCTAGGAGGGGAAACAAGGTGAAAGTAAATGTCGAGCTTTGCTGTTCTTGGGAGATGCATTGCAGCTGATGGCATCGTGTGGGCCTCAGTAGGAAGCATGAATAAGGGCTGAATTGCTCTTGCATGGATTTGGTAGCTTGGAGACAAGTTCAGAAGGATAGCGCATGCTTTTGTTTCTGAATAACAGTGGCTTCAGGTTGAATTACCGGCTTCTGGGCCAGTAACCCGCTCTGCAAATGAAAAACAGCCTTGGAAGTCTACAGTTTTAACGGGAGAAACATGACTATCTTCTAGCATCTTAAATGCATCTTTATTAGCTGGGATGGACAATATGTGGCCCTCTAGAGTGTGCTGAATTCCAACTCCCATTTGCTTTAGCCAACGTGATAAGGGATAATGGAAGTTGTACTTGAACAACACAGGGAGGGCCATTGTTACCCACCCCTTGCAAAGCAGATCCATGAAGCACATCCTGAGTTACAAGCCTATATATACCATGGTGTTAATGACATGCTAGAGTCACGAGATGGGCAGTGCAGAAATGTGAGAAATAAATACTGTCAGAGGGAAGTGGTTAAGGTGCTGGGCTAGAAACCATGAGGCTGCGAGTTCTAGTCCCACCTTAGTCATGAAAGCTGGCTGGGTGACCTTGGGCCAGTCACTCACTCTCAGCCCAACCCACCTCACAGGGTGGTTGTTGTGGGGAAAATAGGAGGAGGGAGTATTAGGTATGTTCACCGCCTTGAGTTATTTATAAAAATAATAAAGGTGGGATAGAAATTAAAAAAAAAATCAGGAAGTACAGAGATGTACTTACTACCTGATTTGCAAGGACAGTTCACTAAACAGTGGAGTTTATTATACATTGAGACAATAAAGTCTCTTTGCTTCTCTTGACAAATTGAACATTTTGTTAACTTGGGGACAACCAGGCCGTTGCCCATCTACTCAGCTGGATAGTCATGGGGAAGGGTTATGAGAGTAGTATTACAAAACAGTACTGTGTGCTGGTTTATCTTTACTTCCTCTTACTTTATTGTAAAAAATATATATTGGCTCTTCTAGGCAAAGACGCCGTGTCATGGCCGCCCAAGTGGCTCTACGCAGACAACAAGAGATGGAGCTGAGAAAGCAGCTTGCCAGTGGTTTGCTACAGCTTCAGGACAGTGGCCCACCAAACGCCCTCCACTTGGCCAAACCACTGAAAGGGATGAAACCATGCAGGGGAGGGACAGGTAAAACCATCTCTAGCATCTGATTGAATAAAAAAAATACAGCATAGTGGCTCAGGAATGGGTGGATGATCTAGAACAGTGTTTCTCAACCTCAGCAACTTTAAGATGCGTGGACTTTCCCAAGCCAGCATGGCTGGGGAATTCTGGGAGCTGAAGTCCACACATCTTAAAGTTGCTGAGATTGAGAAACACTGATCTAGAAGACGTGGCACATCACTAGCGGGAGATGGTATGGTTCAGCCTGAGAATCTGACTGTTTGGGAAACAGTGACTCACACTGGCCCGCCTCCCGCTTTGGTTGGATAGGCAAGAAGGAAAATGAAGAACCCTTGAATGATTCAGAAGATGGACTCTGGGGAGCTTCAGGACTCCTGCGAAGACAAAGGCGGAGAACTGCAAGGAAGGTGAGAAAAGGGGCTCTTCTTGATGAAGTCATTTTAAAGGCAGATTCCATGTAGCACCTAACAGATGATTTCAGACTCGCATTTCCCTGAAAACAAGATTCCTTGAAAACTGTAACAATCCATGAAAAAGGGGAAAACATCAGAAAGGTTATATATCTTAATATTATTCAGGAAAAACATTTACCACTCAGTATTTTCTAAGTAATCATAAAATAGCCATTAATTCTGACAGACTGACATGGGACTCCCTAATTGGCAATGCCTTCACCTCATTTCTCTAAGAACCTAGGAGAAATGTGTCAGTACCTCTGTAATGAACTTCCTGTGTACAGTTGGGATTTTCTAAGCATACCTAGCTAATAAATTTTATAGCTCTAAGTAAGCTTTACTGAAATTCCGAAAAGCATACATAGTTCATTTAAAAAATTACAATATTTCCTGTTCACAGATTTTGGTAAGATAGGCACTAGTGGGGGGGGGGTTCATTTATGTCACAAAATAACATACCTAGCAGTGCAATATTTACAATATGTTTCCTATAATAAGTCTACACTATGCGTTGTTTTTCAGGAAAATTCCTGGTTACCTCTTTCTCCTTGTTCAAAAGTGGCGGAGCTGCCCTGGGCCCTTGGAGGACATCAGGCACCTCCTCCTTGGTTCCCACCTCCACTCGCAATGCCCCCAGCTTCCTTCTCCCCTTTCCTGCCTCAGGAACATCCCTTTAATCTTCCACCCATGGAAGGTAGGTGACCTATTATTCTAGTAACGAAGCTAGCATGAGAGCCAGTTTGGCGTAGTAGTTAAGGCACCAAGTTCGAAACCGGGGGACCAGGAGTTCCAGTCCCACCTTAGGCACGAAGCCAGATGAGTGGCCTTGGGTCAGTCATTTTCTCCCTCAGCCCCAGGAAGGAGGCAATGGCAAGCCACTTCTGAAAAATCTTTCCAAGAAAACTGCAGGGACTTGTCCAGGCAGTTGCCAGGAGTCAATACGGACTTGAAGGCACACACAAAAAAAAAAAGCTAGCATAGATCATAGATAAATAAGTTTGATGTGGGCTCTGTGAAACTAGCAGTCAAATTCCAGAAATGAACAAATGGCTGTTTGCTGGCTTCAGTTTCCTGTTTATATCTAAATGTAACAGTGACTCACTTCACAGAACTGTTCTTAGAAATTTTGCAAGGTATTTTTCATTATTATAGTTTGTTAACAAATACAAAAATGCAATTCATACTTAGCATGAAGTCAAGTATGTTTTAACCCTAACTCTAAGCCTAACCCTAACCCTAAAAAGGGGATTACATTTTCGAAAAGGAGACTTACGGAAAAAGCTAGGAACTTTAACTTGAAATCTTCTTGGAAATCTAGTGTGCTGCCTCAATGTAGACAAATATTAAAATTGATTACAATTAACTCAAATGATGTGAACATAATTATTGTAAAGAATTCTAAATTGCACTAACGGTTAATTAATTGATTAATTAATTTTGCAAACTGCACCATTCACCTATGAGAAGCCCCGTGATGAACAATGCTGGTATCAATTTTCATAAAATTAACAAACCCAGGGGCAGAAATCAAAAATACTATCGGTATCCCTATTCTAGCAAACATAGAGTAAGAACTTAATATAGATGGTCTGTGACCTAACGTTTTTTAAAACCATTTGTGCATGGTCTCACCCAGAAGAAAGGCTGCCCCCAAAAGCATCCCTCAGTCTCAGTTTGTAGACTATAAGCATCGCATTGGCCTTTCTACTCAGGTTCTGACCACAGCCGCTGGCGGCTTTTTCCTTTTTGCAGGTTGCAACAGTAATGAAGCTTTGTACACACCGGAGAGTTACCTGCCTGCTCCAGGGCAGATGTTTCATCAGGTCCCTGGTGCCTCCTGGTGCCTCCCTCCAGCTACCGACCTGTCGAGGTACACTGGGCATCTTCAGCATTTCTGCACAGAGAATATTGTGCAGAGACTTCAGAGGCAGCAGCACCTAGCTGGCCCTGGGTGATTTCAGAAATGCTAAGCAGAGTCCAATCTGGTTAATACTTGGATGGGAGGCCGTCAGGAAATCCCAGGGCTGTGAACAAGACTGGGAAGTTGAAAAAGTCAAGCTGGATAGATCCCTAAATAAATTGGCCCTGACCTTGCAAGCCTTTAGAAAGGCATTTAAGGCCTGGCTCTTCCCCTAGCCTGGGCGCTTGGGTCAGGATGAGTAGAGCTCCCAGTTGTTTAGTCCTGGTTGCCATCTAATAATTTTAGTTTGCTTTAATGGTGTGTGTTGTTTTTCTTTTGTATTTCTGTTTCGTGATCTTGTATACCACCCAGAGTCATGTTTGAGCTGGGCAGCCATGTAAATGTTCTAAATAAATAAATGATAAAGTCACCAGGAGTCAAGATTATCTTGAGGGAGAAATGAACTGAACTGAACCGAACCGAAATTGGTTTATAGGAATTTACTTACAAGAACCAATTTAGGCTGTGCCAGTTGGATTAACTATGGCAAGTTTTAAATACTTGATTCCTGCGGTTTTGAGAAGGAAAAATTTTAGTGAAAAGAATGAAATCCTATCAGACTTATAAAAAGTAGAATTACTTATTAAAAACGACACCCAGCTCTGACTGCTCTGACTCTTCATTCCATCTGAACCAGATGAGATAGTATAGGGGTTACACTTGGGCCTAGATACAAATAAACACAAAAACCAAGATAGAGTTTATTATAGAAATGTGTGAGATAATGTAGATGAGATTATCACTTTTTAAATACCAAGTTCTATTGGTAAAGAAAATGCTCAAACTTCCTGGTTACATGGAGCTCTTCCACTAGAAGAATATAGTGGGAGCATGCAATCAAAAACATGAGCTAGATATAACAGATAGAATGGATAAATTGGATTAATGGAAGAAACTGTTGGAATAATGGTTTCGCAAACAATCTTTAAGCTATGTCCAGGCCGTACATTCTGGGGGAGAAAAAATGCTTCAGTGAAAGGAATAGCCAGCTTAATTAGGTATCTTGTATTTTCTGATCCCAGTACAGCAGCAACTGTCAGCAACTGACAAACATTTACTGCAAACAGCAAGTTGTGGGTGTATATGTAAGGTGAATTTGGGAGAATGACAGCTGTAGTAGTCCTTCTTCCCCCTCAACAGTTTGTGTTTTAGCAAGGACAGAAGGCAAGTGGGAGACAAGCTGCCACTGAAGAATGTTGTAAAGGACAGGACAGACAGCTGTCTCTCTCTCTCTCTCTCGTCTTTCCAGCCGCATGGCCCTGAACCCCATCAGTGGCAACATGGATTTGAGCAGACGTTCAAAGGCTCCACCTCTGGGAGGTCAGGTATTTGTTCTGTCTGTGTTGAGCCCATGAACTGGAGTTATCCTATTTCTTCTCCCAAAAAGGAACCGATGTGAGGGAAGTTGCCGTGAAACAGTGAAAGAGACACATGGGATTATTTCATCTGTGGGTATGAAATGGGGACAGGCTCATAAAAGCATTTGGTTGGGTCTCCCTTGATGTCTCCATTTCCACTTAGTGGCTGATAGGCGTGTGATATTGTCATAAAGAAATGGAGAGTAGTTCAAGATGGTACTTTGGAATGGACAGCTTATTGCTTCCAAGTAACGCACTGGCTGAGTTCACCCGACACGCACGGCTAAGCTAGAGTAGCCCAGGCACTTTGTGGCATAGGCGTCTGCAGGAGGGGCACATGCAAAGTGTGCATTGCAACATGGTGATCCATGTTTCATCATTGTGGCTAGCCATGGATATCTCTGGATATCTCAAGAAGCTAGCCCTCTTTTAGCAGGTTGTAGGAACTAGACCAATCCATTACACCATTAATATGGATTATTTGGGCCTTTTATATGGGCATAGCAATTGAGTTGTTAATGTGGGTGCAGGGTTGAAGTACATTGCAGGAAGCCGGGCATCCTCTGCGTGGTTGCTTCCTGTTTAGCACAAATCTCTTGCTTGCAAGAATCTTAGGTCTGCAGATGATGCAATAACTTGGGAAGGTTGCAGAATGCATGATTTGAGCAAAATGAATAAAAGAGAATGCACAGTCAGGGGACAAAGCCACCTAGGCAGCCTAAATGTTATCCGTGAAATGATTAAAACAAAGAGTTTTGCTCTTTAGCACAGGCAAGTGGTCAAATGACTAATTTCTGGGATAATTTCACACTGTATACTTGAAAGGCAACCGGCACGTCATCTTTTCCCACTCAAATCGAAATATCTATAAAAGAGGAATCCAGGCCATGTGCCACCTCCTAAGCCAGCCTTGGGCTTGAAAGCTAGAAAAGGCCTAGAGTCTTGTACATTTTTCTAGAATGTCTAGCACCGTTGTCTTAGGATGAGGTAGGAGAGCACAGGTTTATCCTGCTCTCATGGTGCTTCTGCACTTGCTGGATGAAACAAATGTAACTTCTGTTCTTTGGTCCTGTTGACCTCATTTGTTTATCATGAGCTTAATTGTCTCTCCTGCTCTCTTTCAGCCAAACTCCTCTGCTCATGTTTCAGTCTGGCCCACCCGAGGATTTTTCTTCTCACCCCTTTCTGAACAACAGCTCCAGAAAGAGGCCGCCGAAGCCCTGATGGTGCTAAGAAACGCCCCCCAGTCCGGTCCCATTCTTGCTTCCTCAGGCCTTCTGCCCCCCGCCAACACCGTGCCTGCTCTCATGGCCTCCCCAAGTTTCTCCCGCCCTGTGGAAGCCATCCCCAACCCTGCCATTCCCAGTCCTTTCCAACCACACCCCTCATACTTCATGCCTCCTTATGGTCAGCATGGGGTAAAGGCCTCTCGGGACGTAGCTTTGAAACGAGCCCATATACCGCCGGAAGCGGTCAGTGCTCATGGCGAGCCAGTGTCAGGGCCCTTCTTCTTCCCCTTATTCCATGGTAGCACTCTCCCCCAGCAGTACAAAAATGTCCGCCTCTTCTCCGTTGCTCCATCTCGGGGGGCTCAGGTGGCCACTTCCCTAATGGTTTCCAGTATCCAGCCTGTCAAACCTAACCTCAGTGGGGCTTCCAGTATCAGCCACTACCATTTTGCCCCCAACCTGAGAACTTACCATAGCACCTCAGGCTCCATGCAAAAGACTGTCTGCTTGCCCCAAAGTATGGAGACTGGCTGGATTTCAGAGACCAGCGTTGAAGTTCTTGCTCCATCTGGCTCCACTCCTGGCAGTCCTCAGCTGCTGCCTTTCTGTGTCCCCCCAATGGATGTCTCTGTCACCCCAGTTGGGATGGAGCTGCATATGCTTCCTCCCAGTTTGCTGAACCCCACCCCCTGCATCCTAGCTCAGCCAACTTTCCCAGACCCAATGCTTCCCCCAGGGCAGATATCCCAGCAGTGCCAGCCCCAGCAGATTCCAGGCGGAAGGTGTTCCAGCAAAGGGCTCGGAGGAGAAGAGCATTGCAAGAGTCATGAGATGCCTGGGAGCAAGGATGGACAAGGTAGACTTCTGCAGCTGCTCAGGCTTCTCGGGAGCTTATTGTTTTACATTGGCCTCCCCCACGTGGACTGGACGGCAACTCCCATCACCTCCCCAGTATGGCAGTGGTTGAGACGATGAGAACTGTGGTCCAAAATACCTGGAAGTGGATGTTTTATGTTTAGATTTTTGTCAGTCATTCAGAAAGCCTGTGGCCAACTAGGTAGAGTGTTAAATTAAAAAACAAGCAAGCAAACGGCTTATGAAACTGATAACAGAATCAAGGTGAAACCACAATTCTCTACACAACACATCACTGATGTGGAACTGGTACAGATAATATATGCAAATGAATGCATATGAACTTGGGAAAAAGCATTACGTGTTGAATAAGTAGTTACAAGTGTCCCTGGACAAGGCATAGTTTGCAGGAATTGTCACCGAGTGTAAATCCTATGGAGATGCAAACTCTATCTGTAATTAGATTTACTTTCCTTTTCTTATATTTACATTGGAAACAAATAAAATCTACAGTGGAGACATTCTCTAGCGGGACCTCGGGAACGCACCTCCTCAGTAGTAGCCCTTCCCTGTGGAACCCCTTCACCCCGAGATACGTACAGCAGGCCCCCATCCTCCTGGCCTTCTGGGAGGCCTGAAAAAGCTGGCTCTCCCCCAAGCCTTGGGCTCAGGCAAGGCTGGGGCCCGGTCATTGTCACTGGGAAGTATTGCTTGAGGGCACCTGGCACTGATTCTGGGGTGTTGGCTTTTTTATTGCTTCTCATATGCTTGTATTGTTGCTGTGAACCGCCCAGTCTATAATGGGCAGCCATATAAGTTACCTAAATAAATACAATAAATTCTCATTGTAAGTAGCATCAATAGATATGAAGTAATGCTTTAAGAATGCATGCAAATTAGTTTGAGTAGATTCTCTTAATATTAGGAAATCCCATTTCAGTAACCAAAGGGAAAACAACCACACTGAATTCGATTTCTCCCTAATGGAAGATCCTCTGCAGGACAACAAACTTCTTGTATAAGTACCAAATGTCAGGGCTCATACCATAAAGGGAGGCAGTTGTGCTGCGTATAATCAGATAGCTTCTCCAGAATTGGTTCATTAAACATTTTTATTTTTGATCAAGAGTTTTTATAGAAGGTTATTCAGCCAGATTCCCTGTGGCTTAGGCTACAATCTTCATTTATTCCAAAGTAGTCCCATTAAAGTTGTTTTGAGGTTCATTGGATTAAAGAACCTTAGTCATAGCAATGTGCAAGAAAGATACACTGAAAAGATCTGGCATGACTGAATAGGGATTTTATATACAGGGCTCCTGCAGGGTGTCAGTGGAATGTTTGTAATGCCACAGCCACCAGGGTTCACTCTGGACCAGGCAGAAGGCAATGCAATCTGAGTTATTTCGCCTCTGGTTGACCTGGCAAATCCAGGTCAGTGGCATGGCATTTGCAAATAGCAGGCTAGCATTCCAATTGTTATATGGGAGGCAGGACTCAGTGACTGTAGTGTCAACGATCTAACAGACTTTCTCTGTTCTGTTTAGATTCAACCGAAGCAGTGCCTGCGCGCCTGACGTCCACACAGGCATATAGCCAGTCTGTTCCGCAAGTCTCGGGAAACCCCCAGCAGCCAAGCCAGCTCCACCAGGCCGGCTCCTCCCCTTCTGTTTCTTTGAGCATTGGCCAGATGGGCTCCATCTCCCTTCCCAGTTAGTCTTCTGGCTGGGAGGTAAAGGACAAGGGTGGCCAAACATCCAACTGCATATGTAGAACCCTTTGAGAGGAAGGGGGAAGCTTCTGTTGAATCCGATCCATGACTCTTGGAAGAGGAGAGGGGGCTCCGACCCAAGGTTGCAGCCTTTGCATGTCTTCCATTCTATCTGCAGCTGAGTTACTGCAACTGCTGGTAGCTTTATTGGGGTAATGCACAAAGTCAGGATCATTTAACATGGTCAATTCATTTTTAACTAGTTCAGTGCCAGATGGAAGGCAGAGTTTGTTTGACTTGAACAAATGTTATATTTTAGACAACAGCAAGTTTATTTTTAGTAACAAAAGCAGTTTATATTCCTTTTGGAAAAGGGTATTGACTTTCTACCATTTTAACTAAATCATACTGATATGATTCATAAGCAAAACATGGGTTTAGGACATATTGAGAATTCGATCCACTTACAAGATCTTGCATATTATTGACTCAGGAGAAGATACGTGCATTGAATTCTTGACCTGAAAGTTTGCTGCCAATAAAATGTTGAGAAGTACTACTAGAGTTTCTATTGTCTTTTATCAAAAGGTTGCAGTTTTCAAAGACTTCTAGAATTATTTCATGTTTTACGAAGGATTCTTTAATGAGGGCTATTTAGATTTTAAACACAATATCCTTAAATTCTGCACTCCAGGTATTTTATTACAGTATGTTTATGCGTAAACTTAATATTGAGCTCCACATTGAAGGTAGCAAAATCCTAGGAATTGAGAAATTAAGCATATTGCTGTGATAAATACCTTTCAGGATATGGATAATGGCTATGAGTAAATAATACAGGCTACTCTTATAAAACCATTCATTCCATACACAACCTCTCCCCTGTGTGCTGATTTATTTAACCATTACTTCTCTGAATTTTTAGAATTATTTCCACAATAAGATTTTTCTTATTATGTCTGATTCTGCAAGTTAATATGCAGCTATCCTATGATGGGGTGTGGTGGCTCAGCAGGTAAGTTGCCAGGCTTGTCGATTGGAAGATCGCAAGTTCGCAAGTTCGGAGGTTCGAATCCCTAGCCCCGCATGACAGAGTGAGCTCCCGCACCAGCTCTTGCCAACCTAGCAATTTGAAAGCATGCAAATGCAAGTAGATAATAGGTACCACTTTGGTGGGAAGGTAACAGCGTTCCGCGCACGTCATGCCGGCCACATGACCGCGGAAGCGTCTTTGGACAGCGCTGGCTCTTCGGCTAATAAACTAAGATGAGCACCGGCCCCTAGAGTCGGACATGACTGCACAAATGTGCCGGGGGAACCTTTACCTATCCTATGATAGATTTCCCCCCCTTAGCTAGCAAATGTCGCCCTGTGAAGTCCTTGGTGCTCTCTGAGCCTTGTTGTTTTCTTGCAGACGTTTCATTGCCAGGCTAGGCAACATCTTCAGTGCTAAAAGGGAGTGGAACTTGCTCTCTGTTTATATACCCTGGCTTGACCTGCCTGTGTTGGTGGGGGTGTTGTACTCTCCTTAGTAGTACCTTGATTGGGTTGTTGTGTGCTGCTTGGTTGATTGACTGAGTTAATAGTTCCTTGATTAGGGTCTATTGTGTTGTTTGATTGCTCCTCTGCTGCTAATCTTTGTCATGCAAGGCATCCCAAGAAAGTTGTAAAACTTCTAATACCGCGGGAAAAAATGAGACAGGAGATACTGAATTGTTTCTAAAGCCAAATCACTTCTATTTTTCCACATACTATATAGCAAAGAATCAGATTCAATTACAATGAAGTACTTACAGACTAGTACAGCATAAAGCAACAGCATTAGGACGTAAGAATACAGTCTGTCTTGCTTCTTGTCAGAGAGGTGTGTAAACTACAAAAATTGGGTATCTGCATAAATAGAGATAAATCTAGCTTAACACCTACTGGAAACATTATTTAGGACTCACTGTGAGTTCTAGACTACTATCAATAAAGAAAGATACCAAACAACAACTAAGAAAATGTCACCCTCTCATAGGGCTGTGATCCCAATTAAGTGAGCTGCTACTCCCCAAAGATTACCTTTAGCACTGATCTACACACCATCCCTTCTCATGCCTGCCCTCCAGATTTGTAGAAAAACGGGGCCCCTGTGTGGCTGATGGAGAGAATGCAACGATCGCTATTGGTCAGCTCATGTTTAAATACGACAGACAGCAGATCTGTTCACAGAACAAGGCAAAACAGTCTTCATTAAATAATCTGAAAGAAATGCAGGTATCTAAAGCCCCAAATGTACATTATCAAGCAGTAAAACAAGTCGTTTGTTACAACGATTGTTTCCAACTATCAGCTCTTGTCAACCTTATTATTACTTTACACACATGGATGGGAAATGTGTGTTCTCCAGATGTGGTTGAACTACAACTCCCGTTCAGCCCGAAAACGAGGATGCTGGGACATGTAGTTTAATAACGAACGGAAGAGACCAGGTTGGAGAAAGCAGCTAGGTATACGTCGACTCGACTGTAAATCCGACTGTTCAAGGTAAACGCCTAGATGGCTAGAAATGGATAGGACTGCCGAGCAAATGAAGCTCAGTCCTAGCCCGCCATTCCACCGGGGATACTCTCGAGCAGCCACGTTGACGGAGGCAGAGCTTAATGCAGCGGAAAGATGAATGGGAGGCCGGAGTCTGGCTGGAGTAGCCGGTACCATTTGCTTCAGGAGGAGGGTGGGGGAGAGAAAGCCGAGCCTCCTCCCCCCATCTTGCCTGGTCAGGTGGTTCCGTCCAGGTGGCGGCGGCGGCAGGAAACCGCTTCCAAAGCGGAGCTGAAACCGTGCAGTCAAAGCAGTTTCTCCGGCAGCTTAAAGGTCGGAGGAGCAGTTGATTTTTTTTCCGACCAACGCCGTGAGTAGTTTCCCCCTTTTTCGAATGGTACTGGCTATTTACAGCAGGCAGAGCTTACAGGGAGAATGAACCATTGTGCACGGGGAGGAGGAAATGGATTAAACCCTCTTTTATTTCCTCTCCGAAAACGAAAGGATTACTATTCAGTTAGGAGGCTTAAAAAGGAGAGAGGAACATCGGGCAAGTATGAGGAACTATGTGTGTGGTAGGGGGAGGTAATCATCCTCCGCATCTTCCCCTCCCCCCCGCGTTCTTTGCATTGATGCACTGATCCCCTACGCGTTGATGGTATGATCGGAACTTGGGGGATGGTGCAAATGATGCCCTGGGGGGGGAGGGATGGGTGCAGACTTGTAACATCAAAACGCTGCAGATAAATTCGTCTTTTGCTGTTGTGGAAATCAGAATTTCTAACAGCCTCTCCATTACCTCTCTAGCGCTACTTGCGCCGCAAGGAAAGCACCCCCATATGCGTCGCACAGAATAGGGTTAAATTTCCCCCTTCTTTTGGGAATGGTACCGCCGAAGCTTTGTATGATAGAGGGGGATGAATAGGTGAAACCATTTGCTCTCGGCGGGTGGGGGAAGAGCGGTGACTGGCATTATTGTTCCTGGACTAAGATCCTGCGCAGGTCCAGCGACTCCTTGCTTTCCGCACTGGATGCAGAACAGTTGGGTTTCGCTGTGGGATGTGTTGTGGAGGTGTGGGGCGCGTAGGCAGTTGAGCAAGGAGCTCCATCCTTATTTTCTGCTTTGTCTCCTCAGAACCTGCAAAGGACCATGAGTGATGGTGACAGGAATCCCGCCAGCACCCCAACCCCCGTCACTGACGTGCAAGGGGATGGACGGTGGATGTCGCTGGTGAGCTGCCTGGCTGAGCTGCAGGGGATCCAGCTGAAAGGACGGCCTTGGGGGTGGAGGGGAGGCACCAATCTGTAGCTGTATGGCCACTCAGACCCCCTTGACTTCCTTAACCCAGGTTTCCCCCACCTGCAGCTTCCAGAAGTGGGAAGATTGCAGCTTCCAGCCTTCCCAACCAGTATGGCCAAAGGAATTCTGGGAGCTGCAGTTACACCACATCTGGAAGATGCTGGTGAAGGAATGGCTAACTTTCACTTTACGTTCATTGCTCTGGGTACAAGGCAAAGAAGATCTTGGCTTTCCTGTTTGTGTTTATTGTTGTATTTTGAACCCTTTGGCAGCGTTTATCTGCAACGTGCTCAATCGGGTTGAGGATATTGTGGTCCTCCAGATGTTGCATTAAAGCTCCCAATAGTCCTGCTCATTGGTTGTGAAGCACTTGAAGGACCAAAGCCCCTCACCCCAATTTATTGTAATTGGACGTAGAGTCAGCATTCTGCAAAGTATAAAGTTTGGGTTTTGCTTTTTCATTCCCTAAATACTGTTCCCAGAACTTGGTGCTCTCAAAATGTTTTCTTTTTTTTTTTTTACTACAACTCCTATTATCCTCACCCAGCATCTGGTCAGAGAAGACTTCTCTAGGGTAGTCATCTTCAATCTGGCAACTTGCAGATCTGGGGAGAGGGGTTGGAGCACCAGATTAGGGAATGACATTCCCAAGGACTCACAATTAAATCCACAGTGCACAGTCTGTTTTTAGCATTAAGCCTATTGAAAGCAAACCAAACCAAGAATCTTACAACACCTTGAAGATGAACAGATTGTGCCACCAAGTCTTTGGGGGATTAGAGCCTACTTTTAACCCATAAACCTTTTCTGCCTGCCTTCCTGTTGGCATTCCTCTCTCATCCTGTTCAAAAACATCCCGATTGTTTAATCTTTGCAAAAGATGATGACGTTGGTATCATCAGGAAGATCCACCTGGTGTTCCTGTGAGGGGCAGTACCAGGCTTATGCGGTCTGTACCTTAAAGACCAGCGGTAGAGTACTATGTTTGCATTCAAGGAAAACAGGATCCCTATTGTTGCTATACAGCAAAGTTCACTAGGAGTGTCTGTTGCTGGTCTAATTTGGCTCACTTTAGCTGAGTCAGCTCAAAACTGCATTCCTGGAGGCTGCCAATATTTTGGACCTTTCCTTTAAGAGCAGAGAAAGACATCTGCCGTTGGAGACACAATTCACAAATTACTCCCATGAATGGCAAATTGGGAGTATACCAACATGTCCTGTGGGTGTGCCAGAAGCAGCTGTATTTGCCTTGGAGCAGGGAAAGAACTGCATCCTATCTTGGGAGGTAGAAAAGCTTATTTCTCCCACCCCCCGGGGGGGAAATGGCCAAATTAAGAGAGAAATAACCTTGTTTTCCCTGTTCTTCCATCCTCTTGCTGAAGATGTACAGGGGATGGGAAAAGGCACGATTTCTTATCTGAGGTTTGCTTTGTACAATATGCAACTTTTTATCTTTTAGCGTCTTTGAATCAGTCCTTTCTCATCACAATGGCTGACAGTAGTTTCCCCTGTTTAGATCTAGCCTCGAAAAGACATGGCGAACCATTAATTCATTGGGAATTAGGGCTGTGATCTTAGACAGAGTCTGGCACATCTAGTCCCATGGAAATTACTGGGTTTAAGGCCAGCCTGCCCCAATCCAGTCCCTTCCAGATGTGATGTCACTGTCAGAATTCTTGGGGTTGGCGGTCATAGCTCCCCTGTCCCAGGCACACTGAACTTTGCTTTAGATCCGAATTCCTGGGCTGCTACTTTGCTCCCACACCCTCAGTCTCTCCCCCTTATCAGCTTCCCCTTTGACAGCTCTCCTACTGTCTCCACTTTATGCAGCACCACCGTTTCATTGCTGACAGCAAAGACAAGGAACCCGAGGTCGTCTTTATTGGCGATTCACTGGTGCAGCTGCTGCACCAATTTGAGGTAAAGTGGCTCCGAAAGAGTCCGGTGGGAAGCCAAAAGGGAGGGAGATGTTATAATCTGCTCATCGGCCTTTCTTTTTTACCTCCAGATTTGGAGGGAGCTTTTCTCTCCCCTGCACGCTCTCAACTTTGGCATCGGGGGGGATGCCACCCAGCACGTGCTCTGGCGCCTCCAGAATGGGGAACTGCAGCATATCCGTCCAAAGGTAACAGGATGGAGGCCTATGAAGCAGCCATCAAACCCAGTATTGTCTCCTTACAGCTCTTAAAAGTTCCTCAGCCCTGCTCCCCATAATTTTTCTTCAGCTGGACCTGCAAGGCTTAAGCCTGAGATGTCATAAATGCAAAGCACGTACAGGTAGTCCCCGGGTTAAGGACGCCCCATAGTTAAGAACGGAGCCTACTGTAGCAAAATTTGAGTTAAATAGAAACATTTGAGTTAAATACACAATGATTCAAGTTAAATACAGTGGTTCAAGTTAATTACACAATACTACTTGTATCCTGGCTTACATACAATTCGACTTAAGGACAGACCTTGGAACAAAAAGTATTCCATCAGAAATGGCCAGTTCCTCCTTAATGGAAGCATCCATGGGAATCAAAGACTGAAGGGAAAGAGGGGGGTTCTGTGACAGTGGGCAAACTGAAAGATATACCCATTCAGCTCCCCCCCCTTAATTCTCCTTCTGTTTAATAATTAGGAAGAACACCCTGAGATTATCTGAGATTGATTGCATGTTTAAGGACCTGAAACTTTTTCTAAAAAAAAAAATGAAAACGTTCAATTGTAAAATATTATACAGTACCTCTACTGGTTGTGTGCAGCTTCCTCAAAATACACAACCCCAGGCATGCAGAGGGCAGCACTGCATTGACCCTCTCTCAACTCAGGCTTCCTGTCCAGTCCTGAGGCTGCAACAGAAACTTGTCCTTCCTTTTCAGACTCTTGTCTGTGTCCATATAAAGGCCCAGAATGTCCACTTTTGCAGCAGCAGGTTTTTTCCTGTGCACAAGATGGTGGTGTGTTTCGATATCCGGAGTTCCATTCACGGTGTTAGAAGATGGGTGGCTGTGTGTAAACACTGACCTCCTTAGAGTACTTACCTCCTTTCACCCAAGCTTCTTCAATCCCTTCCCTCACATACAACTGAGAAACAATTTTTTCCCCCTTCCAATGGTTGTAGATTGTGGTCCTCTGGGTGGGCACCAATAACCATGGACACACTGCAGAACAGGTGGCTGCCGGCATAGAATCCATTGTGCGAGTCATCAATCAGCAACAGCCACAGGCGCGTGTGGTTGTATTGGTGAGTTCCAAGCCTGGGTCAATGCGATGGTAAGAGTGGCCTTAAACATGTCCCCATCCCTAGGCTGGGTTGAATTACCTGGCTGCCCCGTAACACTAAGCCAGGATCAGGTTGACCAAGGAAACCCCAATGGTCTGGCTTGCAATATGCAGGCTACCTCCATATGTATGAAGCTCATACTAAACAAGCCTACTTTCCCAGGTCATTGAACTCTGCTGATGGGTCATTCACACGTTGCATTCGCTTCGAAACCAACCACTGGGTGGCTTGGAATTGTGCACCAAGCAGATCACTGATTTGGGCCTTTCCTGTATTACACACACAGGGCCTGCTGCCGCGGGGCAAACACCCCAACCCGTTACGGGAGAAGAACAGAAGGGTGAACGAGCTGCTTGAGAGTAAGGTGCCGCTGCTACCAAATGCCTCCTTCCTCAACGTTGACCCAGGCTTTGTGCATTCAGATGGGACTATAAGTCACCATGACATGTATGACTACCTCCACCTGACCCGCAACGGGTATGCCAGACTCTGCCCCGGACTGCACCGCTTGCTGCTGTGCCTGCTGGGAGAGTGCCATGCCCAAGCACCTTGATGGATGCCATCCGTCACACCCAAGACGCGCTCCACCGGCCTGAGTGACTGCTGGGGGCATAGCAGCGAGAATGCCGACGGCTCTCTCCAGGCAGTGGATGCAGCTTCCCACAGCAGTCCTCTGCCTTCATCTGCCTGGTATTCGGTGCTGGATACTTGTTCGCCAACTCCACGAGCCTCGGTGTGGGTGGTTTAGAGTATAAAACTATTATGAGGGATGGGGATGAACGGCATGTTGACCTGCAGCTGCCAAAAAGTTTGGCACAAGACAAGTTAATGGGAACTTGCCTGTTTTACGTAATAAAAATAACTGCTGAAAATTTCTGGGCAGAAGCCTGTTTCTTTACCTGTAACTGGGTTTCGGATTGATAATGCCCTAATGGGGTGGGAGTCATTTCTTGTCATGTCTGGGTAGTCATCTGGCTAAAGCAAGGAATGGTAGGTTTTCCCAGAAGCAATTAGCACATTTGGGAGCATCTGTTCCGGATCTATGCAAATTTCTCCCTGGTTGCTACCCGCCTTAATTCTTTAGTGATTTCTCCCTCTTTAGTTCTATCTTCCTGAAGCTGAAAGGGGGAGGCTGCTTTCGCTTTATAGTGACAATAGTACATAGCTTACAACTGTGCTGCAGAACCTTGTAACATTTTCCTCCCCTCCTCCTCAATTTAGCTTGTGAGTAATACATTTATTTCCCATCCCACCTCTCTGGGGAAAGTGCTAAAAGTAGGTACATCGTGGACACGTAACACACTTAACATTAACTTAATAGGGTTTAATTAACCGAGTTGGCTGGGTCTGCAGCACCCCTGGGCTAGTACAGGGTGGGCTACTGTGCGACTGCGACTAAAAAGCTGACACTGATAGGGCCGAGTCGTTCCGTTTGCTCTCGTGGATGATCTAGCATTTTTCTTTCTTTCTTTCTTTCTCACTGGTTGAAAATGGAAGCGGGGGGGGGGGATACAGAAGGGGGGGGGTTGCAAAGGGATTCCAACCTGAAAAGCCACATCAAACTCATGTGCCGAAGGGCCTGATTTTTGAAAAACACAATTCTGGAGATCGGCATCATGGTGCTGTAGAAACGTGCAAGAAAACGTTTTGTTTCAAAGCTTGAAGAACAGAATGTTTTTGCGCTGCTGCTGCTGCTGCAAATCGGCAAGGGGAGCTGAGAGACTGCCCAAAACTCTAAAAATCTGCCCAAAGGAAGTTCTCCAGTTTCCAACCCTCCTATAGACCTTTCCCAAACATTTCAAGCATACCTTGGCAGGGCTAGAAAAGCAGTCAGCCAAAGCAGCAGAAGAAACCAGATGCCCCACGCCCCCAATGCGCATCTGCAGATGAAACACACGAGGAACCCAAAAGGAACGGATCGCCGGCACGAACAGAAAGCACAGCCGGACCAGATTGTTGAAGAGCTTTAATAGTATGTGAGGTGGGGCCACCCCAATACAGGAGGGGTTGCACATGGTCAACATGTGGCTGTGGCCACCAGGGCACTCGCACTCGGAGGGGAGCTCGCCAGGCCAGCTCCCTTTCTCCAAGACCCCTCTTAACTGCCGTCCAGATTTAGGCTGCGCCACACGTGAAGTCTCTCCTCCAAACGACGCCACTTTCCCCCCTTGGCGAGTCAGAGGAAGAGGCGCTACTCTCAAAACTCAACGCACCCCAGCCTTGGTCTGGATCTGCTTCCTTCCTCCTCCTCCTCCTCCAGTGACCCAGCTTTCCAAATGACCAGAGCAATCACCTGTCCAGGAGGCAAGGCCTCCCTCTTCCCGCTGCAAGGATGGGTGGAAGGGCTCCCCCTCTGCCCCAATTACCGACACAGAAGCAACAAGTAGGTGGGATCTCCAAATACTTATAACATGGGGAATCAACACGAGGTCTGTCATTTTACAGGGGTTGGTTTGCCTGGGGGGCCTCGGCAGCCCCTCCCCAGAGGTCTCCTGGCCTGTGTCCTGGAATGGTTGATAGGTCAGCACCACCACTTGAGTTCTCGGGAGGAGGGAGGCGCAGAGGGACCCGCTGGACGTCCACAGCCCTTCCCTGTCGGATTAGAATGGCTAAAGCGGCCTGCAAGAAGGGAGGAGCCAGGCAGGGTCTGCAGGCTGCGGGCAGATGCTTCTCCCGTACAGTCACAGAAGAGAGCAGGTGACGTTAGTGGAGGAGGGGACACCAGTGAGGAGCGGGATGGGGTGGGGGTAAAGCTCCGAGACCCCCCCTCCACGAGGCTGCTGTTCTTGCTCGTTGCTCGGTGCCCTTCATCTGCTGCTGGTGGTGCTGCTACCGGCCCCCCCTGGAGAAGACTGCTGGGTACAGTCCCAAGCGGCTGCTGTCGCGGAAGGGCTGGCTGCTGGGGGGGCGGCCTCTGCGCCTTGGGCTGAGTCCGGCGGGAGGCTCAACTCTGTCAGCTGCCCCTCTGCAGTGCTGCCCTGGCCTGGGGGGCCTCCGGGCTCCGGCATGCTGGGGGCTTGCTCTGTAGGGGTGGCCGCTTGCATAATCTTCTGCCTCACTTCCCGAATCTTAAGTTGTAAGCAGACCTTGGTGGGGAATATGTCAGAATAGCGGGCTTGGAAAGCTGCCGTGGCTTGGGCTGCCAAAGGGGGGGGAAAAAATGATCAGCAAGGCTCACGGAAAGCTGACAACAAATGGGGCGACGGTAAGAGGGCAGCTCCCTGCACAGGAAAATCTTTTCCCAGAGAGCCACTTCTTAAAGGCTTTCCCCCAAAACAAGAATCCAGAAACGTGTGGAACAGGGTACGCTTTGGCCTGCAGCTTTCGAGACGGCCCGTCCCTCCCCAGCAAGGTCCAAAAGCCGTCAAAAGCATCTACTGCCGTATTTCCAAAGACGAGCAAGCTGCCATTTCTTCAGCAGGACCAAGGCTCGGCTGGAGTTACTCTAGGAAACCCAGAACTGGCTGATACTCAAGGTGGCCGTTTAGCTGGAGCCCAGGCAGGCCAAGCTGTACTAGGGCAGTGAATCAGAATCTAAAGCCGTTCAGTCCAAGGCCGTTCCGTGCCTGAAATAGGGCCGAGACCTCACCCGAAACAATAACCCTACCTGAAGGGAAGAAGCCGTGATCCTGGAACAGCTGCATGACCAGAGCCCTCCTCTGATCCAAGGTACGCCGGAGGGAAGAGTAGGGCACCTTCTCGTACTCCAGCTCCCCCAGCACGTCATCCGTGTCTGTGCCTGCAGAAAGACGGGGCTGCTAGAAGGGGGGGCCTGTGAAGGCTCTGCGCTTGCCCGCCCCTCCCCTACGAGACAGCCCTCCCCGTGGGCGGGATTCACTTCCGCCCCCGGCTACCTGCTTTGTCAAAGGTAAAGATGTCTCCTTCGCACTTGGCGCTCTTGGGAGTGTTGGGCTCTGAACTGCAACTGGAGCGGCGCCGCATCTTCCGTTTGGGGGAGATGGGGTCTTCGGTGGAGGAGTCGAGGTCTGAAAAGGAGCCCCGTGTTAGGCGGCAGGGACGCAGCGATGCTCGCCCTCCAGCAGTCTACGCCAGGTAAAACTCCAGGAGGTAAAATTGTCACAGGAACAACGTGCAATCTTAGACACAGACGTTTGTGCTTTTTTTTCATATCGCCCCAGAAGAGGGAAGGGGGTGAGTATGGCCAGGGAGCAGAGAAAGCAGAGTACAGGTAGTCCTTGCTTAACGATCACAATTGGGACCGGAATTTCGGTTGCTAAGCGAAGCGGTCATTAAACGAATCCAACCCAATTTTATGACCTTTGTTGGCGGCGGTCGTTAAGCGAATCACCACGGGGCTTAAGCGAACCACGTGGTCATTAAGCGAATCACACAGTTCCCCACTGATTTTGCTTGCCAGAAGCCGTCTCAGAAGGTCAAAAATGGCGATCACGTGACCACGGGATGCTGCAACGGTCATAAATGCGAACTGGTTCCCAAGTGTCCAAACCATGATCACATGACCGTGGGGACGCTGCGACGGTCATAAGTGTGAGTACCGGTTGTAAGTCAGTTTTTTCAGCACCGTCATAAGTCCAAACCATCACTAAATGAATGGTTGTTAAATGAGGACTACCTGTAACCCGGGAGCACAAAGAGAGGCCCCACGGTGTATTAATTTTCCTATTTTAATGTCTAATGTTTTATCAAATTGTAAGCCGCCCAGAGTCCCCTGAGGGAGTTGGGCGGTGAAAAAGTCAAATAATATATACATATATATATACACACACACACACACACACACACACACACACACACACACACACAGGTCCCATTTCAGAGCCTTCACATATTTTGTATGCCGAAAGTTGCCCAAGGCCCCCACAATTCCTGAACTACCACAATCATGCAAACAAGAAACTCTAGATGGGGTTGCACTGCCCCAGACAGACCCAGTGCGGAATCTGGGGGTCCTTCTGGACTCACGACTCCTGCTCGAAGAGCAGGTGGCAGTCGTGGCCAGAAGGGCTTTTGCACAACTCCGTGTTGTGCGCCAGTTACGCCAGTTCCTGGATCGGGAGGCCCTTCGAACAGTCACTCATGCCCTTGTTATCTTGCATATAGACTACTGTAACGCGCTCTACATGGGGCTACCCTTGAAGAGTATCCGGAAGCTTCAGCTGGTCCAGAATGCAGCCGCACGGGCTGTTGCTGGTGCCCCTAGATCAGCACATATAACACCGTTGTTGCATGAGCTGCACTGGGTACCAGTTTGCTTCCGGGTCCAATTCAAGGTGTTGGTTATCACCTTTAAAGCCCTACATGGCATGGGACCAGGTTACCTGAGGGACCGCCTCGTCCCAAATATATCTACCCGTCCCACCCGATCATGCAGAGAGGGCATGCTTCGGACCCCATCTATAAGAGTGTTCCATCTGGCGGGGTCCAGGAGGCGTGCCTTCTCTGCAGTAGCTCCCGCCCTGTGGAACAACTTGCCCCCGGAGGTGAGATTAGCCCCTTTGCTCCTGACCTTCCGGAAGAACCTGAAAACCTGGCTCTGCCGCCTTGCGTGGGACCAAGGAAGGGATAGTCACTCGTGGGGATGGCTAATACCCTAGAGAGCTCCTCTTTTACATTAGATTAAGTAAGATCATTTTACTATCTTAGCCTCTGGATTCTAATCTTGTTTTATAATTTTTATTTTAGATTTTATGTATACTTTTTGTTTTTGTTTTTACTATTTTATTGTAAACCGCCCAGAGTCCCTCCAGCGGAGGGAGATGGGTGGTGATATAAATTTTACAAATAAATAAATAAATAAAACTCAGCCGTCTTCTGTTTCAAGATAACTCAATAAATCATACAACTATTTTAAAAAAAGGAAACATTTCAAATCACTCTCCAGTAAAGCCTGGTCCTTGAGTCGTGCTGTACAAACTGCAGTCATGCCTAGATCCTTCTCAGCATCGGGACTACAGATGCTCGTCCGCAGCTGCCTTCACCTGCTTCCCTGGCCCCCTCCTTCCCCTTACCGGTGGAATTCTTGCGCTTTTTGCGGTAGCTACCCAGGATGGCCCGAGGGGAGGTGGCGAGAGACTGCAGCGTGGGTGAAGGCAACACCTCTTCGGGCTTGAACTCAGGCAACTCGGCAAAGCGCTCCTCGAAATCCACTTCTGAGAGAACCCTGCTGGGGGGAGGGGGGAGGGGTCAGGTGATGCGAGGCAGTGGGCGGCCTCCCCTCCCACAGCCTCCCCTATTGCCTCCAACCCAGCCTTCTGCGCATCCCTTCATCTGGCAGTGCTGTCGGATCACACCAGCTCCCTCTATGAACAGTGGCCTTTCTGGGGACACAAGGCGGCTTGAGATCGGACTTATACGAGTAACAGCCTCCATTCTGCGAGGAAATATGGCCACGTGACACAGCCATCACATGATAGGTGAAAGGCGGTGGGAAGTTTCTGTTTCAGTGAGCTAAAAGGCACTTCCAAGTAGCCTGTGGATATGGCAGAAATACGCACCAACATAGAAATTGCACAGTTTGGAGACCTTTGTTTTTTTCCGCCATTAGGTTGTTGCCCAAGCAGCAATAACCGTGTAGGAATGGCTGCCAACCTAATCACTTCTATATATTTCCCAGAAACTCCATCTCTCCTTAGAGCCTATCTGGTCCTGTTTCCTGATGAATTGTAATCCCTTCAGGGATTCATATCTTGCAAGCATTCTATCTTGCACTTTGCAGACTCTAATGCAGTGTTTCTCAACCTTGGCAGCTTGAAGATGTGTGGACTTCAAGTCCCAGAATTCCCCAGCCAGCATGGCTGGCTGGGGAATTTTGGGAGTTGAAGTCCACACATCTTCAAGCTGCCAAGGTGGAGAAACACTGCTCTAATGCCTATTAGGGAACTGCTGACCATCATAGAGGATTTGGGGATGAGTTTTAACACACATTCAGTTCATCCTGAGGTTCACCATCACTTAAATTTAAACTGAAGGTACTCCTAGGGCACAACCAAAGTCTGGTAGAGTATAGCTGACCAAAGAGAGACTGATACAAATGGGCGAGCTGTCTTTTCGGGCACTTTTTCTACTACTGCAAATTGCCACCACGATAAAATCGCAAAGAACTCCCCCTCCGAAGAATACAATCCATATAGCGTGAATCTTTCAGACTTTGGCCACAGACACAGTCAGCGATCGCCTCCCCGTCACTCACTTGTCGACAGAATCAAAGGTCTTCTTCAGGGGGGGAGGCCGGACCTTCACTTTCTTCCCACCTGGGCCCTCCTTTGGCTCAAGCCCGTCAGTCGTGGGGGCTGCTGTTGGGGGGAGAGTTGAAGCAGCGCTTCTAGAGCCCTCTCCAGAGTTGGATGGGATCGGACTCGGCGAAGAAGAGGAAGATGGACCTGTCGATGATGCCGAACCCTCAGGACGACCCTCTGGACCGGCGGTTCTCCAGTCAGGGGAGCTGGGGAATTTCGGGGCCTAGACAAGAAGGCAGAGAGAACGCTAGCGAGCAGCTTGGAAGAGGTGATGCAAACTACGATGGTGAATACAGCAGCAGGTTGCTGGGACACAAACCGGAAGAGGGTCCTCTTTGTTTCTTTGAAGAAGCAGGATAAGAACAGGCAGGAATGGGATGGAGAGGCAGGTGGGCCAGGGTACGTTGCTCGATTCAGAACAAGCAATGTTCAAACATACTCCGTTCATAAGCTCACACCAAGCTACCCGAAGCCATCTAAAACAAGTCCCAAGTCTCCAAAAGATGCTCCAGCTTCAAGAAGGCTGTCTAGCCATTCCTTCCCAAAGGGCGCTGCAAGCCCCACGAAGCCGCTGCGGGCCACGGTTCTGGCGGCCAGAAGCCACGAGGAAGGCTTATGGGGAGAGGGAGGGAGGGAGGGAGGCAGGGCGGTGCAGCCTGGCTTTCTTACCGTTTCCGCCCCTTTGCTGCCTAACAGAGAGGCTGGAGGAGGGTCACGGACAGCACCCTCTTCGCTGGACCCTGCTGCCGCCTCCCGCTGGCTCCAGACGACTTCTATGGCCGTGGTCTCCGTTACTTGCGGCTGCTGGGATGCCGGGGGCGACACCGGCTCCCAGGAATCTCGCTTCAACTCTTGGGCTTTGGTGGGACTCTGTTCGGCGCCCTGGCGTGCAGGGGAAGAGGGGGTATCTTGGGGCCCTGTCTCCCGTGAAGCCCGTTCCGAGGTTTCGGTCTCCCGGTGGTATCGCGCGCCCCCCGAGTCCTGCTGCTGCCCCGCAGGCGGCCGAACGGGGCCTGGCGAGGAGGCCGACTCGTAAGAACCAACTGGGATGCTGGCAAGGGTGGCTTTTATCTTCTGGGGAGGCTTGACAGGGGGGCGCTGAGGTCGAGTGGCGGTCGAAGGAATCACTTGCGTGGCTGGAAGGGAAGAACAGAAAAGGTTAAGTTCAGCAGTATCATCCTAGGAACAATAATTCATTCACCCTCCATTTGCCATTATTCCCCCTCCCATCAATCCTCCCCTTCCCAGCTCCATTTGCGGAGCTGCATTTATTCCATGATAACAAAATGCAAGGAAATCATACTATTGCCCGGAGTCACACAACAGACCAGGCTAGACTAAAATGAGGTGGGTACTTTGTCGTTCTAGTTGTTGTGGGAACATGCTCTATGAACCAGGCCACTGTATAGATCAGAGCTTTCCAAACTTTTCATGTTGGTTACACACTTTTTAGACATGCATCATTTCACGACACACTCTTACAGCAGGGCACAAGGCAGGCACTAGGACCTGCGCGGAATCACAGCAGGTTTGGAGGCAGCCGCGACACACCCAGACACTGCAGCCCACACACTAACGTGTCCCGACACATAGTTTGGAAAGCTCTGATATAGATCATCATACAATTAATCTGTTTGGGCATCACATATTTGGGCAGCAAAGATACCTGCTAACCTAGTTTTAGGCTTCAGCTCAGTTTTGAGCACCAGTTGAGGAGCCTGGCTTGAAACATCCCAGCCCAGCAACATCTGCTGAATCACCAGAACCAATGTGGCTGCAAGATTTACAGCATCATAATACATAATTTTGAGGGAACACAGACTACCTCCCTCCTAGTTGGCCTTCATTCCCTCTTAGTTTTCTCTCTGTGGGGCAACTACCGCCGCTTCCAGGCTGTGACTCCGATCCCCATCAAACATCCCATAATACCTGTGGAAAGCAGGCCGTGGTTGGAACTCCCAGAGCTCTGACTGACGCCGCCCCCCTTGGGCAGGATAGCCGTGGGAGAGGAGACAGCGGCCGTGCCAGTGGCCGCCACCGAATAGACCACGCTGTGGCCGGCAGGCTGAACCGGACTGGTCCCGGTGGGGGTGGGGTAGACAGCGGTAATGACCTGCCCTGGCCCAGCACAGGAAACTGGGAGTTGCGGGCTCTGGAGCGGGGACACTCCCACTTGCCCCGAAGTCAACAGCGGGTTCTGACCTGGAGGAAACAGACCAAACACACCCTTCAGCTCCGTCTCCTCTGGGGTGGTTTTCTCCACTGTTAACATTCGGTTCTCAGACCCCTCCTGCAGGGCAGCCAACCAGTCTGTTAGCCTGGCATCCTGCCCCTCCCCCCCAGCTGCCTCCCTGGCCTTACCCGAGAGCAGTGGCCCAATAGCTGTGAAACCCAGTGCCATGGGGGCAGGTCCCGCCGGGGACTGGACGTAGGTGGCGGCAGGAGCAGCCGGGGGGACGCTGGGCTGCGTATGAGAAGTCGAGGTGCCCAGGGATAGGGCATGCCCAGCTGCCGACTGCACATAGGTGATCCTGGGGCAGAGAGGGAGAGACGGGGGGGGGGGGTGTTTTATGGCGGCTGCTACAGGCATGTACGCTCCCCGTGCCTCTAAGACCCAGCGCTACAAACTAACCCAGTAAAGCCATACCTGGTAGAGGAGGAGGGCAACAGGACTTTCTGGGTTTGGCTTGGGGAACCAATGACAGCGGTGGCCATGGTGCCCTGGAGAGCCGCAGGGCTAAGGGGGGGCACCAAGGTGGCACTGCTCTGTGAAGAGGACTGAGGCTGGACAACTGGCACTGGAGTGAGCTGGATAATCTGAAAGAGCAGACAGACTCAATTGGCACAAGCAGACAAGAGGAACTCCGGGAGTCTAATAGAGCGAATACAGCCTCGGACTCAGTGTCGTTTACAAAATCTGTGCCATTGCTGTAAATAAACTTATCGAGTGATATTATGACCGTTATGAATAAATACACTTGGAAACAGGTGATGGAGTCTATGCAACATGCATCTTAGGTCCTTGGTCTTTACCGCAACAGGGAGGAAGAGAGAGGAAGTACAAGTGGGCAGGAAATGTGAACTGGGGTTGGAGATGGTGATCATCAGCAATGAGGGACTGTGATTCTCTTCAGGCATATGAAGCTATTTATTGTTTCAGACCTTCTAAAGCAGTGATTCTCAACCTTGGCAACTTTAAGATGTGTGGACTTCAACTCCCAGAATTCATGGCTGGCTGGGGAATTCTGGGAGTTGAAGTCCACACATCTTAAAGTTGCCCAGGTTGAGAAACACTGTTCTAAAGAGACAAAGAAAGAAACAAAAACTCGATAGGCCCAAAGAGATCTTTTCATTATTAAATCTCTTTTCTCCCATTTTCACGGTCCGGAGGATGAGAGATTTGTTGTTAAAAAATTAAACAAAGCAAAATGGGGCACTCAGACTTCTAACAGCAGCCGTGAATGGTACAGATTTTCCCATACGGGAACCCTCCAAATGTTTGGACTGCACTGACTGGGAACAGTCTGGAGAACACCAAGCTGGGGAACAGATTGTACCTTGTATTTTTTCTTTCCTTAGATCCAGCTTTGCAGAATGATAGACGTGCAAAATGCATATATGTATTATTTAAATCATTGGTACGGCTGTCTGACTGACAAAATGCACCCACCACACCCATAAAAAACTACAGAATTCAAATGATCTCAGATATACCCTAGGTATATAAAATATTCAAGGTATTCTAGTGTTGTTATAAATTTTATCCAAATAAGCTGCTAGCATTAGTGTTACGCAGTATGAGATTCCTTCTGTCCCAATCATGCTTTCTTTCATCTAGTATGCAATGTGCATGTTCTTTCCCCCCCGGTCTTCACAACCTCCTCCCCACCCCAACTTCTCGGAAATAACTTTGCTTACGTACAATTTAAGGCGATTGCAGTTCTCTATTTACTGAGAAATTCTCCTTCGCTGGACGTTATTCCAAACCCTGACTGCCCCTATGCTTGTCTTTCACCCTCATGAACCTGACACTCACCTGTCCTTTAGGACAGAGAATGTACTTCAGACGCTGCGTGTCTAAAATACAGCACAACACACAATAGATGCCCATTCTGCATCATTTCTGCCAGTCACAAAATCTATACCTGGCAGCCCACAGATCTGTTTATTCATCACCCGCACTTGTTCCACATCACCGCTTCTCCCTCCTTACCCCAGAGTCATCCCGTTCTACAGATACTGACCTTGCTTGCCGGCTGACTCCCATTTTGCACCGGGACAGGGAAAGGCGGAGTCACCAGGGGCAGCTGGGCGGCTGAGGTGGTCCTCACTGTCACTTGGGAGGCGGCCATAGGCACCAAGACTTTGCCTTGCACCTGCAGCCCTGCGGGAGGCATCACCTGCCCAGACACAAGGTGGGCTGAACTGCTGGGAGACGGTGCCTGCACTGGGGACACGGACTGAACTGCGGGGAGGGGGGGAGAGAGAAAAGAAGGGTCAGGAGAGGTTGGGGATGGCACAGCAATCCTGACAATTGGTGTTAGGGATGCATCACCGTACTGAATGCTGGGAGCACCTGCGCATCGAGAGTGGGGCCTCCCTATTTAATCCCCTTGCTCTCCCCCCCCCCCCCCCCGTTTTTACTCATTAGATATTTGACTTCCAACAGATAAACACCTAATACTTGGCTTCCCATTACGGAGCAGGTTGACTCAGGGGTCAAACTTCCTATGGAGATATGCTTCTTCATTATCTCCTGCTAATATGAAAGCCACGATTAGGGGTTTTTGTTGTTGTTGTTCAGTCGTTCAGTGATTAGGGGTGGCACTGATGAATTAATTGTCCCAATTTCCCAGAAGCATATTTATTTATTTTACTGTTTTTTTTAACCCACCCCAATTTGCAGACTCTGTACAGGACACAACAGTGTAAAGATGTGAAACAAGTAAAAAAGAAGACGAAAATTAAAAACAATACGCCACAAAAAACCTACTCCCAAGATGGGCACCACGAAGCAAAGAACTCAAATCAAAGTTTGGCAGAACAAGGTTGTTCCACAGCCTTTCAGAGTTCAGAGCATTAATATTTTGCTTGGAGGTAAATCTGTGAGCAACCCTCTGTGGAGGCTTCCCGAGGTCAAAGAAACCTCGTTAGACTACATCTATCCCATGAACCACCAGTTAGATCATGGCTGGCTGGGGAATTCTAGGAGTTGAAGTCCACACATCTTGAAGTTGCCACGGTTGAGAAACACTGAGTTAGATAATTGCAGCGGAAATTATGATGAGGCTATAGTTGTATCTCCAGACTTGTTAGCTTTATCCAAATGGGCATTTAGTATATCTGCTGCTTTTCCATACCAATATAACTATTAGCCTCCAGAGAAACACAAAACAAGCAAACAAAACAATATGGAGGGAATGCTATTTGGGAACAGAGAACAATCCCCTTCTCTCAATTTTTTTAAAAAAGTTGCCAACTGGCACAATTAGGTCTTCCCTGGCCCTACCTATTCTGATACCATAGACCAGAGCTTTCAAAACTGTGTGTCGGGACACATTAGTGAGTCGGCTGCAGTGTCTGGGTGTGTCAAGGCTGCTGCTGCCTCCAAACCCTGCCAGGATTCTGTGCAGGTCCTAGTGCCTGCCTTGTGCCTTGCTGCCTCCAAACCTGCTGTGATTCAACGCAGTTCCTAGTGCCTGCCTTGTGCCCTGCTGTAAGAGTGTGTCGCAAAATGATGCATGTCTAAAAAGTGTGTCACCAACATGAAAAGTTTGGAAAGCTCTGCCATAGACGAAACAGAGGCTACCCTGTTCTGCGGAAAGACTATGACCACACAACAGACACATTCTTCTTATGCCTGGAAAAACTGGCCCATCAATGCAACCTGTGCAGTACTTCCAAAACAGATTTAACTCCGGGTGTGTTCACTCTCCAAAGATGGGGGACCTATAAATGGTGCAGAAACTCAAGGCTCCCTGTTTCATTTGGGTACAAGGAAAACTTTATAAGCAAGGTATTCTCTATCAATGTAGCAACTGCCTGGGACAAGCCAGGCAGTAGCCTATGTTTCCAACTCTATGAGAGCCAGTTTGGTCTAGTGGTTAAGGTGCTGGGCTAGAAACCAGGAGGCTGTGAATTCTAGTCCTGCCTTAGGCATGAGGGCCAGCTGGGTGACCTGGGGCCAGTCTTTGTCTCTCAGTTCTAGGAAGGAGCCAATAGCAAACCAGGAGGCTGTGAGTTCTAGTCCTGCCTTAGGCACGAAAGTCGGCTGGGTAACCTTGGGCCAGTCCCAGTCTCTCAGCCCTAGGAAGGAGCCAATGGGAAACCAGGAGACTGAGAGTTCTAGTCCCGCCTTTGGCATGAAAGCCGGCTGGGTGACCTTGGGTCAGTCACTCTCTCTCAGCCCTAGGAAGGAGCCAATGGGAAACCAGGAGACTGAGAGTTCTAGTCCCGCCTTAGGCACGAAAGCCGGCTGGGTGACCTTGGGCCAGTCATTCTCTCTCAACCCAACCTACCTCACAGGGTTGTTGTTGTTGTGGGGAAAACAGGAGGAGGAAGGAGTATTAGGTATGTTTGCCGCCCAGAGTCCCCTTGTGGGGGGAGATGGGCGGTGATATAAGTTGGAAATAAATAAAAAATAAATAAAATAAATTATTTATAAAAACAATAAAGGGGGGGAATTAAATAAATAAATAAACATGCAGTTATTTAAAAATAAGCTTAATAACAGAGCAGTTGTAATCTCTAAGAAAAGTTGCCCAAGCTTCAGTTCCATGAAAAGGTCAAGAGTACCGCCTAAAGAAGTTTACCTTTGGGTGCCGAGGACATGACGGTGACGCTGCTGCTGCTGCTTCCTGGTGCGGGCTGGATGATGGGGATGGCTTGGGGGGCGGTGATCACTTTCCCATTCGGGGGAGGCAGAGTGAAGTGAATGCTGGCGGCTGCAGGAGTGCCCGCTGCTGCGGGCATCTTCCCCCCTGCCACCTGCAGCTGCTGAGGCAACGTAGGCAGGATGTACTGAACCTGAGTGATGCTCCCGGCCTTTCCTGCTGCCCCTGACAAAATACCTTGAGGCTGCAGGATGCTGAGGGGCACCGGCCCGTTCTGTCCAGGCGGATTCTGGGTGATGAACTGGACAGAGGATTGCTGGGCAATGGCCCCAGGCGGCAAAACAGTCACCGGGACGCCGGCTCCTCCAGCACCGCTGGCTTGGCTGTAACCTTGCGTTCCTACAAGGAGATTGGTCACAACACTTCCTTGGGTTGGGGGACACTTCCCCACCGCAGCCAAGCCCTGGCCCAGAAGCGGTCCGGCCACCAAGTGAGGAGAAGCGGCTTGGATCCCAGCCACGGCAGAGCTCTGGGGAGTCTTTTTATCGGCATAGAGCAGGCCGAACCGGCTTACGGAAATCCCTTCTGGTTTCGCGCTGCCCTCTGAAGATGGGGGACTGAGCAGTGGCAGCCCATCCCCCGATCCACGCAGGAAAGGTTTGCTGGCAATAGGTACAGGAGTGCTACTAACCGGCTTGACCACGTTGGTTACCACAGTGGACGCTGTCCGGACCAAGCTGGGTGACCCGCTGTAGCCGATCACCCCCATGTTTGGTGTGCTCATAGATGGGGCTGTCACCAGCACAGTGCCGGTGGACAAACGGGTGGAATCAGGAAGCACCAGAGTCTGCACCACGCCGCTGGGCGGAGAGATGACAGAGTGGGCGGGGACAGAGAGGGGAGCTGCTCCAGTCTCCGCAGGCCCCTGGGAACTCCCCGCGCTGTCCGCTCTCTTCCGCCTGTAGGGGGCAGCTGCCGGGTCAAAGCGGGCCTCCAACCGCTTGGTTGGGGTGTTGTGGGGACGGAGACCTCCATGTGAGTCTTGGGCCTTGAAGGGGCTGGGGGACATCTGGAAGGAGCTGTAAGATTTAGAAGGGGGCTGCTCATCGTGACTGTGAGATGGCGGCGGCGGCGGCTCCAAGTCCAGGGGAGGTGGCGGGCGACATGGGGCAAAGGCAGCAGGAGGAGGAGGCAGGGCTGCTGAGCGGATCACTGGGGCAAAGAGTTTTCGTCCGAAGTCCTACAAGCAAATGTGAACGCTCTTAAAAAGAGGGAGGAACAGCCTCAGGCAACCATTTTCATCAGTGTTCTGCCGAAGACGGAGACCAGCCTTGAAAACTGATCAGGTCCCAGTTCAAATCTCATCAAGATGATTTGAGACAAGACCTTCTCAAGCTTCAGTCTATCAGATGCATGAGACCACCACCAGGGTTAACGTAAGGGTGAATGTTTCCAAGCATTATACATATGTGGGGACATACACGGAGGGAATTCCCTAGTCAGCACGGCCTTTTCATGCCACATGGCCGAGACCCCCCATTTCTGTACTTATCGGTGCACTTAAAAAAGCCTTTGTTCTAACTAGCCTCTTGCAACTTACCTTGCTGTCAGATTCGTCCCCTAACGATCCTTCGCTATCACTGTCCGTCACTCGCTCTTTGCACTTCAAGTCAACGTCAGCCGGATTGAACCCATCCTCAGCTGTAGGAGGAAAGCAATGGGAGTGAGTCAGCAAGATACTGTCTCCCCATCTCGCTTCCCCTATGGAAACTCTCCAGGATGACACACAGAGAGGTGACTATCCAGGAGATAGTATTACTGCAGATCTGCAAACATGCTTACTGCAAAGACAAGCATGACAGAACACGGTTTCTGGGGAAGAATGTGGGCCCAAGTGCACATATCAGAAATGTTAGAAGAGCTTTATAAACAGGGAGCCTGGGTACAGGAGTACTCAACTGAACTGAGTACTCAAAGAACTGAGTCATCGCAGGAAATGATGGTGATAGTCGGCAAATAACTAGGGCACAAGAAACCACTGTAACGGAGGTGGTGAAAATGGTAGGCAGAAATGCCTGGTTCCTAACTGGCCACCATTTAGCTTTGAAAGAGGGCAGACAAATTTTCCAAGATTACTGAGAATACAGTCAGATCTTCTAACCAGGGATTGTGGCTTCTCCCACTCTTACTACTGACACACAAACGGAGCACTGGCGCACAGCTCGTTATTTTCTGTACTGACAAGCAATGATTCTTCAGGATTTCTCAGCCTCCAGCAATTGAACTTGGGATTTTCTCCACAAAAAATATTTGCACTTTTGCTGAACTACATATTTTTTTCATAATAAAAATAGGTTAACGTAGGGAGCTGCCTTATATCCAATTTCTATTTCCTACAACTGATTCCATGTAAGGGAATCTAGTTATTATATTTTATTCCAGCAGCTGTTAAAGTTGCTCAAGAAAATGTGAAAATCCCAGCTATTTTATAGGAAAATGGCTGACACATTATAGTCATGGAAATAAGCTTGGGTCAGTGTTAATAGTTCCAAGATGAAAATGTTCCTCAGAGAGGATTTTGTTGCTAAAGAAAAAGAAGAAGTGCCTTTTAATTTCTAGCTAGCATTTGTAAATGTCAAACTATTTAGCCAAGGCAATCCAAGATGTACTTCAGCATATATCTACAAGTATTTATTTCACACCTCTCCCTTGTCTCATCCTATGTATGCATCTATTTGGCAGAGTTAAATTCTTAGCTTCTAGAGAGGGCAATTTTGCGGAAATCAGCTATTCATAATGTAAGGCAGGAAAGGTGAGTATGGCCCACCAGCATCCCTTTCGTTGCCTCCAGAGCCTCATCAGAATGGGTAAGTCAAAAAGAGTACTGTTAAATCCTTGGACTGTTTTATTGCATTTGGGGAGTTCAAGGGGGATTTAAGGAAGACTACTTAAAACTCTTGAAAACCCTTCGCAAAATGTTCCAGGCTTCTGTGGAATACGCTCCTTGACATGCAATAGAAAGCCATTCACTTCTGATTTAAAGGCAAAAGTTTATATGGAAAAAATTCAGAGCAACTTCAGTAGGAGTTCCTCACCAATGACGTCATCGTCACCCTCCTCCTCACAGATAACCATGCGCTCCTCATCACTGGTCATGTCCTCGCTGGTTGTGCGTTGAGAACGAGAGGCACGGGAGGAATGTGGGTGCAGGGAATGACGGGGACCCTCGCCCGGAGTCACAAATGGGGACCCTGAGGGGCCCAGCCCCCCATACTGCCCCTTCCCAATGGCATAGGGAGACTGTCCAGAGCAAATCTGAAACACCAAGACAGTCATCTGTTAGAGTAGGGAGAGGCAACTTGTAATGGCCTGCGTACATACATGCTCACTCTTGGCACTAGGAGCACAGAACACCAATTTGCCAAGACCTGCAATTGTTGCCAATTAGTTTCCAGGTACAATTCAAGCTCCTGGTCATGACCTATAAAGCCCTTTATGGCTTGGCACCTGAGGACCCACAGGACCACCTGCTCCAACTGGAATTGGCTGGAGGAAGGCACGCCAAGGAAACGAAGAAATGCCTTCAAGGCAGTTGATCAGATGATGTTAAGAGGAGCTTAGAAGTTCCACCCTTTAGGAGCTTCCAAGACAGTATTCTGTGTTGTCTAGCGTACTGCCTTTGTGTTGCACCCTCCCATTTCATGTATGTGCATGTGTACGGGAGTGAGAGAGAGAAAGGGAAAGAGAGAGAGAGAGAGGGATGCATGTCAGTAGTGGGACACAACCTGAGAACACGATGGGTGGCCACAGATGGACATAAATCTCAAATCATGATGGACAACCTGAGATTCCAAGATAGCATGCAATCCCTCAAACTCCCTTTTTCTGAGCCTCCAGAAACCCCTCCAATCACCTTAGAAAAAGTTGGGACCTACCTTCCTACCATTTTGAGGTAAGAGATACTGAGGTTTAAGGAGAAGAAAAGGCCCATCTACAAAATCTAGGGAAAAAATTCAACTCTGCAAGTGTGCATGGTGTGGCTCCACCTTCCTTGTATCATTGCTCCGCCCACTGTAGATCTCACCTTCCAAAAACTTAGAAGCACTGCCCTGGCCACCAAATATTTTCCCACCTCAGAGAGAAATAAAGTCACAGTGTTTGCAATAAGCAACATTACCCTCAATGGCAGGCCAATGGTGTTCAAAGCCTGATGCTCTCTTGAATTCTAAGGGCGAGCACAGCCCAACCATCCCATAAGCTTCTTGGATTCCTGTCGCCCTGCGGTTCCTTGTGCTGCCTCACCTGGGTAAACTCTTGCAACACCTGGTTGTCTCGGTCACTCTCCATGCCATGCACACCGCTGTGGGAGAAGGCCCGTGGGCGCTGCGCATCAGACCCGGAGGGCAGGATTCGCTCTCCATGGCTGAGCCCAGATCCCATGACACTCGCCTTGCCATCTGGCCCCAGCAGCATTTCAGAAGTACCTGATAAAAAAAGGGAGGGGAAAAAAGTAAGAAGAGCCTAGGGGAGCCTTACCAATGGACAGCAGGTGGCATGAAAGCAGCTCACCTCCAGGGACAGCAGCAGTACCTGTCTCCGACATGCTCCGTTCACGCGTCTCCTTGGGGCACCCCCCTGGCCCAGCAGGCTTCACATCTGAACTAGACTTCTTCCGATCTTTGTTACACCACTTCCAGTCGGGGTGTGCTTTGAAATGGGCTTCCTTCACCTTGGAGGTGGGAGAAGATGAGGAAAGAAAACAGTGAAGAGAGAGGGAGGGAGGTGGGGAGAGTGGGAGAGACAGCAGAGAGATTCCAGATGCTGAGGGCTAAGCTGGAACCAGTCATTACTACAGCTGCAAAGATTCTACACTGTGGAAGATTCTCAAATGCTATAAAACCACAACCTCTATAAATTCAGCCTATCTGCATAATTCCCATCAATCTGCATAGCTTCCCCAAGTGAAGCCAGCTTCCTATCTAAATCTATCTTATGACAATGAAGTCCTGTTTGCCAAAGTTGGAGATCTTCTCTAGCCAATTCTTTGGCTTCTGAGATTTCACTAGGCTTTACCTACACTTTCAAGCATATCTTGGCTGCCACCGGAGATAAAACTCACGTTCTAAAATTACACAAAAGCCAGGATTCTCTGGGAACTCAGTTCTACTGAAATGCCCGTTTTACACATGACACAATACTGGCTGTCACACTTCCTCCCCTACTTGGAAATAGACTAGTCACTCTTAGAGACAGCACCCTGGGCAACACTGACCCTTAACTACGCCAGCCATGCCAGCTCAGCTAGTAAGAAAGTGGCACGCCCGAATAGAACTCTGACTGATGACCTCATTTTCTGACCAATGCTCTGTAGGAGGCTGTACCTGGAAGGCCAAGTCATGGTACTTCTGCTTCTCCTTGGACCCTAAAGCGTACCACCACTCGCCCAAGATCTTGCTGACGGTACGGTTATCTTGGTTGGGGTGTCGTTGGTGTACCAGGGCCCGGTGTCGCTTGCTGAAGATCATGAAAGCGTTCATTGGCCGCCGAATGTGGTCTTTTTCTCTCTACCCAAAAGAGGGAATGAAGGAAAGTGCCATAGACATGTTACCCCAAGGCAGACAATGAATTTATTTATTTATTTATATTTCGAATTTCGTCCCCGCCCATCTCACTCAAAGAGTGACTGTTTGAGCAAGTGGAACATTTCACAAGTAAACGAAGGGTGGCAAAAGATTTTCCTGGAATACTCCGTACAAAGCAGGTTGAGGAGATGGAAAGGAGAAGGGAAAAACAGGAAAGCCGTCACACCTTGTTTGGGCTGCGCCCATCCTTCTCAGAGGAAGAATCGCGCTCTTTTGGCAGTGCGCTCAAAGACTGGGTACGCCGCTTGCCAGGCAGTAGCGGGATCGGGATCTCGGAAGATGGAATGGATAGGAACCTAGGTATGAAAATATTAGGTGAAGGCTCAAAGGCAGCTTCCCCATTTTCTGCCGCCTACTCCAGAGCCCACCCGCCATCTGGGGCTCCCAGCATTCTTCAACACGGCTGGCACCACACCCATTCCTTCCACACATGAAAACGGGGGGGGGGGTGTTCCAATCTCACTGTCGCAACCACCATCTGGACTTTTCTGACCACACCCTCCATTCGCCCCTGCTTCTTTTTCTACGTGGGTTCCTTCCCAAGGCGCTTCTTTTTCTACGTGGGTTCCTTCCCAAGGCGCTTCTTTTTCTACGTGGGTTCCTTCCCAAGGCGCTTCTTTTTCTACGTGGGTTCCTTCCCAAGGCGCTTCTTTTTCTACGTGGGTTCCTTCCCAAGGCGCTTCTTTTTCTACGTGGGTTCCTTCCCAAGGCGCTTCTTTTTCTACGTGGGTTCCTTCCCAAGGCGTCCTCCCCCAGTATTGCTCTATTTCACTCCCTCAGGTCACTGCCTCCAGCTGCACGTCCAATGCCTACTACACTCCCCATCACAACCAGTGACCCCCTGGAATCCAGGGGAACAGCCAGTCCTGCATCTGCCATACCACCATTGTGTAAAACATGAACCATACAAAAGGGTGGTGAATCAAACAGGAGGACGTGCAGCAACGAACGGCTGGTGTCCGAGAAGCATAATGGAGGACACTACGACCCAAAGCAACAGCACTCACGCATCGTCATGGTCACTCTCCGTCTCGCTGTCCAGGCGTGGGTGCCCTGGGAGGTCATCGTCGTGCTGAGATGGGCCTCCGCCTCCTCCTGGAGTCACCGTAGAAAGTTGGGGAACTGGGGCAGGACTGTCAGGGTGCGAGGGGGTTGGCCTCCCCGCACTGCCCGCCTCTGAAGATAACCCAGGGACTTCGTGGGCCACAGCAGCTGATTCGGGAGGTTCTGGGAACAGAAATGCCAAGGTGGGAATGAATGGCTACGTATTTCCCTGGGGAGGGGTTATCACAAACTTTGTGTTGCTTGTTTGTGCCGGCAAGGCATCACCTCATTCCCAGAGAGTCCTCTTCTGAGACTGTTCCCTGCCCAGAGACTTTAGGGGGAAATCTGCACAGATCCACCTTACCTTTGTTCTGATTGGATGTGGATGGGTGACTGACAGGCTGCTGGCCTTCGCTGGGCTGCACGGAGGAATCTGGCTGGCTTGGAGCCAGGAAGGGCACTAGTGAGTGCCATGGGAATACTGCCACAGACCGCGGCTCCACATTTGTCCACACTGGAAGGAGGAGGGCAGAAAAAAACACAAAAGTATTTTGTCAGCCAACACAGGCCAGCAACTGAAAAAAACTGAGTGAGGTTCAGTGGCATGGGGAAGAATAGGAGTCCAGAATTGAGAGAGGTGGGTTACTGGGGAAATCAGACTATGTTGCTTCCCCTCCCTTTAAAAATGCCCTCCCTTCCCTTGGCAAAGATGCCCTGTTTTTCTCCACAATTTTCAGTCCATAGTCACAATTTGTGCCATGCCTTATCACTAGTCAGTCACTTCAGCCTCTGAGGAGGGGGGCAAGGGGGAGGTTTTCTTCTCCGCCTGCCAGGAAGCAACCATGGCGTCCTCCGCCCTTCCCAGCTGGAAGCCAGGCAAAGGAATTTTACAGCTGCAGGAGGGGAAGGGGAGGGAGAGGTTGAGGGGCCCCTCTCGCTCAGACTCCCACGCTCACTGGGGCAGCCAAGCCGTTTGGCTCCATCCCAACTAGAGAGCTTGGGAGCATCCTCAGGAGCTCAAGCTGTGCAGGGCAAAGATAGCCAAACACTACCCCAGAACAGTCCGCCACTACATGGGTTCGTGGGCCTCTCCTGTGTAGCCAGAGGTGGTCAGATCCTACTTGCAGGCAATTTACAGCTAAAACAAAGAATGTTGTGGCCTGCTGCATTCTCTCACCCCCTCCCATCGCTTCCTGCTGCCCCCATATCAAACTAAGCAATACTTCCTTCTCGGGGTGTCCAGGAAAAGGCTAATGCAGAGGAAAGAAACAAATGTACAAGCCTGTGTATATACACACACAATTTACAACACCCCAAAACCACATTTCACAGTAACATCTAATTGCCAATAAGCCCAAATGTAAGTGACGCTCACTTGTCAATACGGTAACTGTGAAATTACAACTTGAGGCAGCAACAGGTGTGAACGGACTGGAGTTTTGCATCATGGCAACAGACCATGACTGCAGCCTTTGCAAAAAAAAACCCTTAACCTAACACTGATTATAGTGTAGACTTTGCAGATCAGCCATATTGACTTTCAATCAGCAGCAGCAGCAATAAGAGCTTTCAATCTGAGCAGGAGCCCCAACTGGTATCAATCATCCCACCGCATATCATATAGCATTACAAGAAACATCCACAGCTGGATAAAGAAGTCTGAGCAACTCTGAAACAATCAGATTTTAGCTACAGTCTAGGGAGAGAATAGGGTTGAAGGGTTAGATCCCACTGCTCTAGAACACCTCTGCCCTTAACATTTCAGTAACCGTAAGGTTAGGAAACAGACCAAAACTACTTTGCATGCATAAGGGCACAGGTTCAGTCTTGGCATCTCCATGCAAAAGATCATGAAAGAGATTGTGGGGCAGATTTCCACCATGCTTCTTGAAGAGCTACTGCCAGTCACAACAGACAACACTGAGATACACAGCTAAGCAGCTTGACCACCGAAGGGTCTTAGACCACCTTTGCTACTTCTTTGATTGTATCTATAATTTGTTTATTGGGGGAGAGGGTTAAAAGCACTTTTAAGTACTTGCCTAAAACAAAAATGTTTAAATTAGCGATTAAATGGTGGGGGGAGGGCTTGACTTTGCTCCCAGAGAGAAGAGACAAGCCTGTTCCAACAGGAGACACATTGCCTACCAAACAAAATACCTTTCCCCATCATTCCTCTTCCCTTCCTTGTAGTCCCTAATGGATTGGCTAGATTTCTCCCCCTCCCCCCTGCACTTGCGTGTAAAGTTAACTCAATTATTAAAAGCACTGAGTGCATCGTGGTTGGACTCTGCCGGGAAGCGCTGGCTCAGTGGCTTCCTGTCCTCCGGCTGGTGACCACATCCCTATGCAGGAGGAGGAAGGATTAAAGGGGGAAGGAAGGGGGAGAGTAGAAGCAAGGACAAGAAACATTAAGACCCCCCCCAAACAAGAATCTTAAATATAACAGAGGCCATCCACGGGGCAGCCCTACCCCCAAGCAAAGATTAAGATTCAGCTTCTGAGATTGAAGCCACATCAAGCGGGGGGGGGGGGGGGGGGGGGAAAACTACCAAAAAATGTGACAAAGTACAGCACATGCAGGGACTAGTGTGAAGCTATACAACAAGCTAAATACAAGATTTAAGAGTCCTGATGTACAGTAAATACGCTCTTCTACCTTTGGTCAGTTTACAAATACTGTAAATACCCAGGGCAATGGTCTAAAAGTTCTGCTTGGATTCAAATCCCACTTTTGCCATGAATCTTGCAACCACACTATGGCTGCAAGATACACCTATAAATATGCTTGCTTCTATAAAGGGAGAAACATCTAATATCACATGCAAATAAACCGTACAAAACCAAATCAGAAGTACTGTGCGCGTTTGTGCTGGCCTTGTCCTGCCACTTCTCATCACATCCACAAGGAGAGACGTCTAATGGAAATGCACACATTCTAAGAGAACTGTCACTTTATTCCACTTTTAACAGCATCTTGACCCATTGGCATTTAGTAACTTCTGTTAATCACATCTCCACTCTAGAAAAAGTTCATCTGCTAAATTTCTGGGTAACAGGATCCTAACATACACCATGGGACAGCAAAAATAATCAAAAACCTTACATCCAATGCTTGCTCCTTGTCTTGAGTGGATGAATTGGAAAGACTTGAATCCCACTGCACAGTATGTTTATTAAGCTTTTCATAGACCCTTAGGATATTTTGAGGCTAATTCCCCAACTCCAACTTCTTCCATTCCACAGAACTCAAACCTTATCATCAGTGCAATATTAAACAGCAGACAAGTCATGTCCCGACACAACAAAAGGTTAAAGGTCAGCCCATTTGGGGTTAGGGTCTCTTATAACCTTCACACCACTCATCATTTCATCAAGATAGAACACAATACAGGAAATGCTCTGCACTGTGCCTCGCACCTCTCCATGCACACACATATACCCACAATGCACTGACCGAACATGCCTAACCCCCTGTGTGGCAAAGGGGGTAAAGTTGCTGGGGGTCTTTCTGTGGAAAACATCGCAAGGCGCAAGATGCCGTTGTGAGGACAGATGACGTTTCTCAGCGAACCTGTCTGGAGACCATTCTCCCCACTCTCCCTCCCCAGGATGGAGGAGGTGTGGCCCAGTAAATTCTGCAGCTTCGATGTAGGTTGAAGGTGTGTTGCGAGGTCAGCAAGCTGGTACTCCTTGGGGCCAGGGGAACACTTTATCTGGTTCCATGTGGAAAGCAGGCCAGCTGTAGGTCAACCTGCTAAAGACCAGCCACCGGCCACCATCGTGTAATGAAACAGCAGGAGAGGCGACAGTCTTCTCCTACAGCCTGTTCTGATCCTCCTCACAGGTGGAGCACCTCTCGGACTCAGCCTGGCGGTCAGCATGGGGTGAGTTAGGCATATTTGGGGGAAGGAGCTGAAGAAAGATGAGGTAGTTGTGCAAGGGTGTGTGTGAGCGTGCGTGTGTGCCAGAGAGGAGGGTGTACACAGGCAGCGCAAGTTTTCAAAGGTCGAAGGGGTGCACCAGTCTGTGCAAAGAACTGTCCAGCGCTCCCTCCTCTTCGTCCACCCGTATTTTGGCGGCAAAAAGGTCCCCCCCAGAAAAAAAGTGGAAAAAGGGGGTGGCTAAGTAGAGGGGACAGCCGCCGCCGCTTGTCCGCCCGTTCCGTCCCCCCGCCAGCAGCAGCGACTGTAGCCTGGCAGGATTAAAGGGTGCGCGCAGGACAAGGGAGGAAAGCGTGGGGGGGGTGGCTGTGGGAGAGAGAAAGAGAGGAAGGGGGAGGGCGAGGGCTCCAAGTTGTCCGGCTGTTCCGTCCCTCCGCCGCCCCTCCGCTTCCTCTTCGCTGGGCTGTCGCGGCTATCGGCGACAGGCAGGCGGGCGGGCGGGCGGGCGGTTGCTGGTCGCGGCGCCTCTTGGCGGGGGGGGGGGAGAGAAGAGGCGAGGAGGCTGTCGCTGCTGCTCCGCCTGTCGCGCCGTCCCCTCCGGTTGTAACCAAACACCATTCACTGCCTCTCCCGCCTTCCTTCTTCCTCCTCCTCCTCTCCTTTCCCAGCCGCTCTGGGCTACGAACAAGGGCGGCCCCCCGCCCGAACCTCACCCCTCCCCTCGCTCGCGCGCCCTCTCTCTCTCTCGCGTGCACACACACACAAGCGCGCGCGCACCGAGAGCCCCGTCACGCATGCCCAATTAGCCCTCCGTATGCCATTGGCTGCCTCCACGCCGGGTCATTCACATGCAAATGAACCTCCTCTTTTCTCTCCAGTCACACACGCACAAGGCGACCTCTCATTGGCCGCCGCTGGAATGTCAGTCATATGCAAAATAAGAACGGATCACGGGGCCAAAGAGATGCCCATTGGCTGAGCTTTACTCCAGCTTCCCCCCCCACTCGCCTTTTCTACTCTACCGCCTCGGGCTCGCTTGTCAGAACCCTGGAAGGGGGACCACGCCCGGGGGAAAGCGGGATGGGGGGAGTGGACGAGGGAAAGACGACGCCCGGGAGCGGGGGGGGGGGTGAGAGGGATGTGGCTAAGGTGAGAGGGAAAGGAGGGTCGCGAGGGGTAGCGGGGCGCTTGACAGCAAAAATAAAAAGGGGCAGGAAAAGGGGAAACAGAGGAGAGCAAGCTATGGGGTGGCGAACAAGAAGGGGCAAAGCAGGGTTATCTTAAGGGGGGAAGCTGGGGGGGCAAGAGGAGGGAGGCAAATGGAGTGGAGAGAGATTGGTGAAAAACAGAACAAGATGCAGAAAAGCAGAACTGGAGGGGATGAGTTAGAGCGAGGGTGGGGTTAAAGCGAGCACTGGAAACAGGTTCAGGCGGCGCATTTAAACTTGTGACTTGAATTAACTCTCTTTCTGGGTGGCCCAGCACACTGAACATTGAGGAACCCAAACATGCAAAGCCACTCTAAGACCTAATCACAGTTCACATTAACCACCGACACCACGTTCAGCAAATGCAACCTCCAAGACTTTATCTGGCCTGAAGAAGTATGCTTCCTGGGCCCAGCCAGCTGAGGAAAGTGCTGGGGGGGAGGTGTCATTCGATGGCATGGACAGCATACAAGCGGCAGTCCCCAATGCACCCCTTCCCTTTTTCTATGTGTATTAAGGAGTTTTCTGACTCGCTGCCAGCTAGTAACACTTCTGAATCTGAATAAATGCTAGTTCACCTTTACGCTCCTATGTTGTACTATTGAGAGTGGGTCACCGGATCAGTTGACACCCAAAGCTGCAGGCATCCCTGCCTGTACTTGCTAAGGTGTGGCCTGGCTGGCTGTGCACACACCTGCAGGCCGGCACCTTAATTTTACACATAGCTTGGGCACAGAGAGCTAAGCTCAGCTGGGCGTGCAAAGAAAGGAACAGACCCTGAAATGGGAACCCCATCGTGAGTGCACACCCGTACCTGCCACTGCATGAAAGTCACTCCTATCTCTTGCTCTCTCATAGATATTGAAGCGTTTCTGCTGGCAGGCAGCCCAGTTGGGGATTAAAAGCTTGCAGCACAGACGCATTCCTGGGATAATCTCTCCTCCCTGGGGCAGGGTGGCGAGAAAGAGAAGCGTGTGCAGGGGGGGGGGGCGGTGAATGTCTGAATGTCCTGTGATACATCCCCCCCCCCTTCATTTTCCAAAGAGGCTGCCTCTACTTCATGTTGCGCTCTCTGACTCACACTCGCCTCCTCCCCTCACAGTCTCGTCCTCCACAAGCCTGACTCAATGTTGCTTCTGCTCATGTCTGGGGGTGGGTGGGTGGGATGCAGCCAGCCTCCAGCCCCCAGCAGGCAGCCAATAGGCAATGAGGTGAAGTGAGGAGACACACAGGAACACCCCCACATACGCACACTACATCTGGGCGCCAGGCCAGGCGAGGCCTGGGCGAGAATCCCATTGTTAAGCAAGGGGGGGAAGAAGACACAAACACACCACTCCCAGCACGCATTGTACTATCCCAGGGCACGGTGAGGGAGAATGGACACGACTTGTGTGGGGGGGTGACAACTATGTATAAAAAACAACACCCACACTCCCTCTCACGCTCCACAAAGTACATCTACCCACATGCAGATAATTCATGGGAATGTAAACTTCCTTCTTGCAAGACGGTCACACAATCATATCCCATCCACACAACAGAGAAGCCTGCAGATCACCCTTTATAGCTGTGTTTCTCAACCTTGGCAACTTTAAGACGTGTGGACATCAACTCCCAGAATTCCCCAGCCAGCATGGCTGCTGGGAATTCTGGGAGTTGAAGTCCACACGTCTTAAAGTTGCCAAGGTTGAGAAACACTGCTATATAGTCTCTCAGAACTTGCTGGGCACAGGACCCCATATGTTCACGGGGAATTTACGGGAAGAGTCACCTACACAACAAAACATGGCAGACCTTTATGCTGTACTCAAACATGGGAGGCACATGTTAAAGAGAAACCAGCTTATTTTGTTAGCAAGGTTTGCATTTCCTAAATGGTTTAAAATGGTTTAAAGGAGAATGGATTGAACTTTTCTGCCTGTCTCAGAGAAAAACACTGCCCAAGGAAAAGGAAGGGGCCTCCGTTGTGTCCAGAGATGCTCGATGACAGATGGAGAAAGCAGTAAGGCGTGCATCAGCCAAAGCCGGGGAACTGAATTCATCTTCTAGCTGATCTTAGCTAACGCTATGTGCAAAGGCTGCCAAATTGCAACTGGAAGTGAAACAGGAAGTTGGCCAACTGAAGAACCCCATCCCCAGTCTAACCAGTGTGACCAAAAGTGGTTGGTTAAAGTGTCATCGTTCATTCATTATTTCAGTCTCATGCCTGTTATTTATGTAACCTATCCTCTCTTCAGAGACGTTCCAGGCAATATAACTGGAGTGATTCCAAGCTCTTCTGAATTTTAGTCACATGAACATAAGTCCCCCCCATCTCTCTCTCTCTCTCTCTCTCTCTCTCTCTCACACACACACACACACACACACATTTTCTTAGATAAAATGCAAGTCTTCACTTACTGGAGATACTCTTGTAATCAATAAGCAGGGCCCTGCTCAAAAGCAAGGACATACACTCCTCCTCCATTCCCATTCTGCCTTCTCAGAGGCTTAGCAATCGTGCAAGGTTACCAAAATATATCTGGACTACTACAGTACTTTCTAAAGATAAGAATTGACAAGACTAATACTCCTCTATGCAAAAAGAAGGAGAAGGAGGAGAGAAGGAAAATATTTCTGCACAGAAATGTCACAAAGATGTCAGAGGATAAAAATACTGCTGGGACATGCTGCCAGCCCAAAGATGTCAGGAAGAAATTTTGCATTAAAAAACTGCAAATGGTTTTACCCCTCTCTCTCCCTGTCTGGATTTCTGCACAGCAGCAGCAGCAGGGGAATTTTGCATTCCAAATGCAAGTATACGTTCTGGGAACAGGTGCATATATGCCTGTTCACTTGTTGCAATCAAAATATGAAGTCCTATGTATGGTAATAAGGTTACTGGCATTGCAATGGCATTAAACATTGGCTTTGGATGTAAAACTAACCTAGAGTTCTTATCAGGAACAAGCAACTACACTTAGGGATCCTGTTAGATCACTCCGGATAAACTCCTCCCATGAGTGGGAATAGCTAAGCAAGCTAGGAAACTTCTAGCCATGGTTTGATTTCAAGTGGGGGAGGGGCAATCTATAGCCCTTCTAAAAGTTTCCTTGAATTGTGATCAGGGACAGAAGAGGAAAATTTCTAAATACATAGAGAATAATCAAACGATTTAATTAACTGAATTTAATTAAAATGCAGTTAAATTTAGCTTTTGTCCTAGCCCCATCTATTTTTTGGAGGGTGACCCCTGGCAAGCCATTTAAAGGTCAAGTGTGGCTCTTGACCTTAAAAAGGTTGCCCAGCCTTGGTTTACAGTTACGACTGAACTGGGACTGCTGTCTTAACAAGCCAGTGGCATAAAGCAGGATTTATTCTTGGCTTATGATTTTGGCTTGCCAGGAAAGAACAAAACCAGAGACTTCAGATATACTGTAAGACTAAGTCAGAGGCCTCCTGCTATCAGAAAAAGCCAAACTGCTTGTACTAACAGGCTAACATGGTCCTGGGAAGTCAGAATTCTAAAGAATTTTGATTTAACATCATGTCCAAATAGTATTTATCTATTCACCCTCCACTTTCTCTTCAGATTGTCTAAACCAGTGTTTCTCAACCTTGGCAACTTTAAGATGTCTGACTTCAACTCCCAGAATTCCCCAGCCAGCATGGCTGCTGGGGAATTCTGGGAGTTGAAGTCCACACATCTTAAAGTTGCCAAGGTTGAGAAACATTGGTCTAAACATTGTGCCCCTGTTTTATAGCCTTACATATTAAATATGGCAGCTTGATCACAGGCTTCTTCCAAAACCATAGAGTCCCGCTCACTTCCAGTTTTTGAGCCATAAGAAAAATTTTAAAGGATGCATGAAAGCAAAATGAGACACTGGGGGAAAAAGAAAAACATAATTTTAGTACATTTAACATTTTAAAAACTCAAGTATCACAGTATGTGGACCCCTTACTATGGCTTTCCTGGTTATTCCTCTAACTGGGACTGTCAAACATGGCATGGAATTCCAGCTGGGGACATTAAATCAGGATACACAGAGAAAACACAAAAGCCCCCTAAGCTTTTCTTGAGTTGCTTCACAAAAGTGCCACGTGAGGACCCTTGTGAAAAATATACACAGGCAAAAATGTGTGCACGTTCCCAGCAAGACGGAGCATGCAGCAAGTGCATCTTTGTTATGGACGCTAAGGGGATGTGTGAGGATGTGGAAATGCGAGCTGGTACCCTTGAAGTGGCTTTCCAAAATCAAACACTTCCACTGCCTTAAGCTATATGCACCGAAATGTAATGCCCCCCCCCCCCGCAAATCTGGATCAGGCCCCTCCCATTGATGATAAAAATAGAGATGGGGCTCCAAGCAGCAGGGAGACGGTAGTCTTGGTTACCAGTTGCCGAGAGACCGCAACCTGCATATGTGATGCTGTAGGGAGAACTGGAGCCCAACCTTAGGAATCAGAGAAGCACATGCCACACAATTCATTACCTTGCAGGCTTCTCCCCAGCTATGTATTCCTTTCCCTGAGCACATCACAGACCCCCCCCCCCCACAACAAGGCACGTACAGGCCTGAACAAGAACAAACCTGTATGTCCTTGGAGCATAATGTTATACAGCCTGCTCACTATCAGGGCCCAAATCCCCTGGTTAAATGTCTGAACTCAAGAGTTCCTTGAAGAGCACACCTCCATGAGTGAGGAAACCAGATAAACCGCCAACATGCCATTACACCCATTCCAAAAGGTCTCTCTGGACATGGCACTTTACAACGGAAGGGAGTTGTGAAGCTTGTTAAGATGAAGAACTTTCAGTGGGATCGGGAGTGTGAAATATGCTCAGCTACATCTTGGGGGAGAGGGGTCTGGAAGGAACAGGCACAGCAAGGGCTGGGCCTCAGGACAAAATCTAGGGCCCCACAACCATTTGGGACTTCCCAAATGCAAGTAGATGAATAGGTCCCAGTCCGGTGGGAAGGTAACAGCATTCCGTGCGCGTCATGCCGGCCACATGACCGTGGAAGCGTCTTCGGACAACGCTGGCTCTTCGGCTAACAAACGGAGATGAGCACCGGCCCCTAGAGTCGGACACGACTGCACAAATGTGCGGGGGGGAACCTTTACTTTTTTTTATGTGATCAAGACCACAGTATCTATGTCTGGAGAGCATCAACAGCTGGGCTAGCCTAGGCCCATCATGGATAAATCAGACGACTCCAGTATTCTTTCTTCTTGATTTTTTGGAGCATTTTATATGCATAGGGTGGCTAGCCAAGCACATCGTTAGGAATGCTCATTTTATTTTTTTCCTTCAGTGGCTTATCTTTTTCTGCAAGAAATGACAGGCTGTCCAAAATAAGTGCTGAGCAGCATTAACAAACTAGACAACCCATGACCCTTTGGGTCATCGTTGCAGAGATATTTCCTTACCAGATTCCTCAATGCTTTCAACAATGGCAGAGCTTCTAATGAACCACTTTCACTGGAAATGATCTTAAAAATTCAGGGAGATATTCAGAGATGTATCTGCCTTGAAAATAGCCCGTGTCATTCATATTGAACTGTACAGTACAGTCAAACATCAGAAATTGACCACAGGAAATGTTTTGACATTTTGTATTATGTCATAAAATGTTTTATGATAATTTTTGTGTCATAAAATGCTTTTTTTAAATCTGTCATATTTCTATTCCACGGGAGTCATGGGTCCCAAATTTTGGATGCATTCTGTAAGTTAGCCCATTTGAGGTACCTTGGTTCAAAACTTGTTGCCCTACGATGCACCGTTTTGCCCAGTTAAAGGTTACAAACCAACAGACATGAGAGTTTTAGTAATATATAGATTCCATTTTATTTCAGTAGTCCGTAAGGGACCATGGCAGCTTTCTCTGACTTGGAGCATCCACATATGAACTATAGCTCCTAGCATCCCCAGCCATTGTTCTACCACATGGAAGGTACTAAGGCAGAGCTTTCCAAACTTTTCATGTTGGTGACACACTTTTTAGACATGCATCATTTCGCGACACACTCTTACAGCAGGGCACAAGGCAGGCACTAGGACCTGTGCAGAATCCTGGCAGGGCAGGTTTGGAGGCAGCCAGGCACAAGGCAGGCACTAGGACCTGCGCGGAATCACAGCAGGTTTGGAGGCAGCAAGGCACAAGGCAGGCACTAGGACCTGCGTGGAATCCTGGCAGGGCAGGCTTGGAGGCAGCCAGGCACAAGGCAGGCACTAGGACCTGCACAGAATCACAGCAGGTTTGGAGGCAGCAAGGCACAAGGCAGGCACTAGGACCTGCGCGGAATCCTGGCAGGGCAGGTTTGGAGGCAGCAAGGCACAAGGCAGGCACTAGGACCTGCACGGAATCACAGCAGGTTTGGAGGCAGCAGGGCACAAGGCAGGCACTAGGACCTGCGCGGAATCCTGGCAGGGCAGGCTTGGAGGCAGCCAGGCACAAGGCAGGCACTAGGACCTGCGCGGAATCCTGGCAGAACTCGGAGGCAGCAGCAGCGCAACACACCCAGACACTGCAGCCGACACACTAACTTGTCCTGACACAGTTTGGAAAGCTCTGTACTAAGGTCCAGAATGTAGGGTTATCATATATGTACATCTAAAATGTGAAACTGCTCGCTCTCGCGCTCTCTCTCTCTCTCTCTCTCTCTCTCTCTCCATCCTGCAGAGCTGGCAAACAGTTTTTGTTTTGTTTTTATTCTGAACCAGGAATGGGGAGATAGCTATAAGCCATGGAGTGGCACTGGGTGAAGGAGAGACGAAAAAGATGAGCTCTATTCTTCAGAAACACTTGGCCATATAAACAGTGCCTCATTGCACCACTCCTGGCAAGTCACATGTTCTATATGATGCTCCAGCTGGCTTACACTCAGATGCAGCAACCCACATACACTGATGATAAAAAAAAAAGGAATACCAGAAAGGTATCTTTAATATCCAGCACTTACAGGGAGCCGTACTATTATGCTGCTGGCAGATTCAAGCGTCATGTTGTTCCCGCAGATACTTGGATAGATAAATGTACTGCAAAGAACCCATATGTCATCACATCATGCATACACCCACTTACAGATAGGTGGAAATCTCCCCTTTCTCCAATAAAAAGTAACATATACATTCATCTCTTAGTTCTGGTCTTTTAACACATGATTTAAATGATACTTTTTTTTTCCAAATGAGGGACCAATGCAGAAAAGGGCAACCTTTTGATCTCCAGGAACCACATGAAACATTTGGGAACTGAAGGGCTGCAACGGATGGGGCTGTGTTACCACATGTTGGTAAGGCTGTCTTTTTTTTTGGGGGGGGGGTTCTGGGATTTTTTTAGTTTTTTAAACTTTTAAATGATGGTAAGCCTATTGTTTGAATGCTTACATCTATATACTACTAAAACTCTCCTGTTTGTCTGTGTGTAACCTTTAACTGGGCAAAACGGTGCATCGTAGGGCAACAATTTTTGAACCAAGGTACCTCAAATGGGCCAACTTACAGAATGTGTCCAAAATCCAGGACCCATGACTCCCGTGGAATGGAAATTTGACAGATTTTATAAAACATTTTATGACATAAAAATTATCATAAAATATTTTATGACATAATACAAAATGTCATAACACATTTCCTGTGGTCAACTCCTGATGTTTGACTGGGCTATACAGTTCAATATGAATGCCATCGGCTATTTTCAAGGCAGATACATCTCTGAATATCTCCCTGAATTTTTAAGAACTTTTCCAGTGAAGGCAGCACATTAGAAGCTCTGCCCTTGTTGAAGGCATTGAGGACTCTGATAAGGAAATCTCTCTGAAACGATGACCCAATGGGTCATGGGTTGTCTAGTTATTCATATATTTCCTGCCTCAAGACGGTGGGAAATTATACCACTAATTTTTACAATAGTAGTCAGAAAGGGCTCCAGATGCTGCAAAAAAAAGGGGGGGAACCCACCAGCAAAGGATACAACAGCCTACCCTTGCTGTAAGAGGAGGCAGGTCAAAGCACTGGTCATTCTAGAGCAGCACTTTATACTGCTGGATACATATTGGATCACAACCTTACAGAAAGCATTAAAAAGTTGCAGTCCTGCTCATCTCGTGTGTGTGTACCTTCAAGTCAGTGTTGACTCTTGGCAACTGCCTGGACTAGTCCTTGCGGTTTTCTTGGCAAGGTTTTTCGGAAGTGGTTTGCCATTGCCACCTTCCTAGGGCTGAGAGAGGGGGACTGGCCCAAGGTCACCCAGCTGGCTTTGTGCCTAAGGCAGGACTAGAACTCACAGTCTCCCGTTTCTAGCCTGGTGCCTTAACCACACCAAACTGGCAAATATTACACACACACACACAAACATATAACACCTTTCCCTGTGTTACAAGATCAAGTTCTAAATGCCAGGGTTTCTGAATATCTGTGGGCACTGTATTGACCCAACATCTCTGTGTTGGATAAGGCGCAATAAATTATTGGCCAGCTGCCCTAAGAACAGCCTGGAAGAAATTCTAAAATATCCAACTGCCTTTCACTTTATATGCTTTCCCGCCCAAAGACAATTCCTCTTCACTGCTGGCAAATTCCTATTTACAGGTCTTCAATATCAACCTATAACAAATACGCAATAAAATGGGTTTCTCTGGCCCACAACTAGCCAGCCAAACACTTACTAACTGCACATGGACACTCTCTTCATTTTGCTGCCTAACCGGAACTATGAAAATGGCTATGTGGACCCCCAGCATGTCCATACACCTGACTGCCATGTGTTATCACTCTGTACTGTATATTAGTTTCCCACATCTCATATACTGTATCCTCAAATTTTGGGACTAGAATTTGGAAAATTTGCATCTGTCACCTTTGAAAGGCAGAGAGGACCTGTTTGGTCCTGCTTTCAATCATGATCTAAGAAACTGAAGTTGAAATTCCAGTTCAGCTTTGGGCACCCTGCAAACACAGACTCCGATGCTACCCCTATCAAATGGGTTTACAGCATTAAGGAACTTGGATATGAGCCAATCCGAGTCAAGTGTAACCCTGACAGGAGAATTAAACTCAGGTTTAAATCTCTCTCACTGAAAGGCAACATTTAGTACCCCTCATGTAAAAAAAGCACACCAACTTAGTGGCTGGACGCTATGAAACCACGACTGAAATTCATGAAGGACAGGCCTATCAATGACTATTCTGCACAAGAGATATATGGAATCTCCAGTTGGTAAAGCAACAGAGAGAGGACTCCACACTCAGCTTTCTGGAAGCATCTGGAAGCCCATTGTCAGAAGCAAGATGATGGATTACAGAGACTTTTCACCAAGAGGACTCTCAAGAGAATGGAATTTGGTACCTTAAAAATCATTTACCTTTCATGGATATATCACATTCTCTCCTGTACTACCTGTTCTTTCCTTTTTCCATAGGATGGAGGAGGGAAAAGTTGAAACACTATCCCCCAACAAATAATCCTAACATCACAACTTCTGCTGGGTGTAGCAACCACAGTGTACCTCCCAGACTCCCAGGTTTTTGAAGAGAAATCCCATTTTTTTCCAGCTTTTACTATTGTTAATGCACTTATCCTCACAACCACCTTTCTGGGGGATGCTAGTGTTACTGATAGCTTCCAAACGAAGAAAAACAAAAAGATTGCCCAAAGCTGTGCATCAAGCTTTCAGAAAAGAGTAATTTTACAAACCGGTCTCCAAGATCCAATCCACTAAGGAATACAGCGAGCAAGACTCGCTCTTATACAAAAAAAAAAAAGATTAATTGCCTGCTGGAGCTGATAGAGAAGGAATGCAGAACTGCAATTCTATTTTAGTTACAGAAAAGAGGGTTCCCTCCTTGAGCAGCCTGCTTCTTTCTGGGTTGTGCAAAGAATCAGTGCAGCATTGCAAACCACTTACACCATCCCACTCATTTGCCAGCATGTATTCCTGGTCACCTATGACTACCCAAGCAAGATACGGCTTGCACAAGCTCTTCCAACAACCCTTATGCCAAGAAGAAAGCAGTTGTCAGAATTGCTCAGAATATTCGGAACTAGAATATGGAAACTAAATCAGGCATTCACACTGTGACTCCTGCAAGCCCCCTCCCCCCCCCGCTCCTTTACCCTGAACCACTCTGCCGTTTTGGTTTAACACTGTTAGTTCTATTTTGGGCCCGGAGGGATGGAAAAAGTGAAATAAACACAGAGAGGCGAAAGCTACACCAAAAGACAAAACCAAACAGAATACAGTAATCAACAAATCTTACCTGTGCCAGGCCGTCCCATGATAATCTCCTTCTTGGGAGCAGGGTGGCTGGTATACTCTCCGGGGACAAGAAGAGGTAGGAGGGCAGCTGGGGAGGGGTGGAAGGCCACAGGCTGAAAGGGGGAGGACACGCTGAAAACAGGTGGGGCTTGTTCAGGGGCAGATACCACGTTAGGCTGGCTGGAAGGCAGAGTTCGGCCCACGTTAATGGGCACCGGCATTTGCAACTGCCCCTTGCCCGATAAGTGTTCCTTGGAGCCAGCCTTGCTCATCCTCGGACTGCCCACTCGCCCCTCCAGCGGCTTCTCGGTGAACTTGGAGGGCAACGGCACATCTGGGTTGCGCACAATAACCGGGGAGTCCCGCTGCACGGCAGGCACCCTCCTCACCGTGGGGCTAGGATCGGAGGTCAGTCCAGCTGGTGGGGGCACCAGCAAGAGCGGAGAGGCCTGCTGAGAACGCGAGGAAAAGGGCCCGGCTCCCGCAGGCGACACGGCCCGGAAGCCGGCAGGGGTGGAAGGGGTAGGCGTGTGGGAGATGGATTCTACTCCCGAGTCGAGACTGTCATTCTTGTGGAAGTCAGCCGCTGAGCTGGTGCTACTGTGGTGCGACTCGGCTTTCCGTTTACTCGGGCTCATTGGCACCGTGAAGGTGAGGTTGGTCTGAAAGCTGATGCCTGAATGATGGCGCTCCCGGGAGGTGGCGTGATGCAACATCTCAGGGCTCAGCACCGCGCCACCGACCCCCTTTGGGGTGCTGGCGCTCACGTGGCGGCTGCGGGCAGCGGCCCGCTGGATTACGGGTGAGGCGTTGATGGGGCTGAAATTGGCTGGACGGAAGCCGAAGAGAGGGGAGGGGGAGGGGGAGGGGGCGGGCGAGAAGGGGGACTGGTTGGAGACAGGCGAGAAAGAAGGGGTGCCTGAACGGGAGCTGCCCAGGGACACCAGCATGACGGCCGCTTCGCACTCATCAAACTCAAAGCGCGACAAATCAGCAGGGGCCACCAGACGAGGTCGGGAGTCTCCCCGAGCACTACTGGCCTCGCTGTCCCGCGAGGTCTCGTCCCAGTCAAACTCGGCGCTGCCCTCCCGCAAGCCGCTGGCTCGGCCTTCCGAGAGGCTCTCCATTTCCTTGGTGCGCATGGAGAGGTGACGCGAGCAGTAACCCCGCCGCTGAGACTCCTTCATGCAGCCGTCCCGCGAGCACAGCCGCCGCCACTGCTTCCCGTTGAACTTCTTGCGGATGCCGTTGGGGGTACACACCACATCCCCTTTCTTGTACTTCTGCTGGGCGGCGGTGAGCGGGGTACGAGAGCGAGAGGACCCTGGCGTGCTGCATTTGTCCACAGACATCACGCTGCTGCTGCGGCTTCCGCTCGCTTCTGGACTCAACAAGGGCGACCGCTGCTCAGGAAGACGAGGGAAGGCTGGCGACTTCGGGGGGGAGAGGATCTGAGGTGGCACCACCACGGACTTCTCCTCTGCCCGCACCCCAGCGCTGATCTTAGATACTTCGGCATCTTCGGGCTGCTTGGGCTCTGGGCACGGGAGGGCCAGAGCAACTTCCTCTGGCTCTGGCAATGGAGGCGTTATTTCGGGTGGCTTGTCTTCAGAAGGACTGTCACACTGCCACGGGGAGCGCAGAAGGCGCAGGGCGGAGCGGGGCACCCAGGCGGAGTCTTTGCGGGCAGCGCTGGCAGCCCCAGGGAGAACCACAGGACGGGCAAATCGCACTTTGTAGGAAGCAGGCTTGGCACTGACTTCCACCACAGTGCCTTCCTGGTAAGCCGTCTCCTCAGGGTCCACACAAGCACAGACAGGGGTGCCCACAGTCAAAGCCCCAGGTGGAGGGGTAGCGTCCAGAACAACATCCACAACGCCGGACCCGAGCGCCCCTTCATAGTACGCTGTGACACGGTCCCCCACAAACTGCACCCCTAGGTCCTGCCCTCGTCTGACCTGCTTCACAATGGCTGGCTGGAAGAGTCCTTCACGCTGAGCCAGCACCCGCTGGGAGCGCAACTGGCGCAGGTCGTATTCACTGGGGGGCATCACCCACACGTCCCCGACCCCCTTGTCGTTCTCGTCTGCAGAGTGCTCGCTGGCTGTATCAGTACTGGAAGAAGGACAGCGCCGGGGTTCATCCTCCAAGGCCGCTGCTACATTCCCGCTCCCGTTCGATTCTTCACCCCCAGGGTACTTCCGGCATGGCGCACGCGACTTAAAAGTTGCCGTCTTGCGGTTCAGTGAGGCTTCTGTCCCGCAGGCCTCAGTCCCCGCCTGCCCTTCACCTTCGGGCAGTTTGTAGGGGTCACTGTGAGCTCCCGCCAAGTCCCGCAGGCTGGGGTCCATCTGCACTTGCATGCGCCGGGCACCCACGAAGGCCGGGGGCTGATCAGGAGCCTCTTCCTCTGCTCCCTCTTCAAGCATGGGCCCCTCTTCAACGGCTGCCTTGCGCTTCTGAGTTTTGGCCCGGGTGGAGGGTGGAGAGCGGCTGCAGCTGCTGCTGCTACCCGAAGAGGAGGAAGAGGAGGAACTGGCAGCCTTTCTCACTGGTTTCATCTTCCCCCCAGGCTGGGTATAGACTCAGGGAGCTAAGAAGAAAAAGACAAGGAGGAGGTTACAGGGCCACCCTCTGCTCATCATGCCAGGGCCATCCTGAGTTCTGCCACGCCCCTGTAATCAGATTTATCCAACCACCAACTTAATCCTCCAAGCTCAAGAACTCTGAAATTTTTGTTTTAAAGCGGGCTATCGTGTGTTTTGAAATGGGAACAAAATAACTTTCCTGCTTCAGCCATCAACTGCCCTTCCACAAAATGCCATTTCTCTGCTGTTTCTCGCTCCTAAAAACCCAATACCCCTTCACTTCGTGTCTGTGCTTCCCTTCCCCGTTATTCTCCTCCAATTCCCTATCTTGAACTCTCTTACTCCAAACAATAAGAAGGCATCAATGCCAGCCTGGGAGTATCCAGAAATAAAAAGCAAGCACACTTTTAACACGCTGCACATATGTGTACATACAAAAAGACATTACGCAAGCATATCTATACAAAGGGATTTGTTAAAATTTAAATGTAAATCCATCCTAAAGGGGGAGGGTGGTGGTCACTCATGCTGGAGCAAGCAAAGAATTAACTTAAAATAAATCTGGGGTTTATGTCCTAAATAACAAAAGCACAAGTTTCCAAGTGATACAAAATTAAGGTGTCAAAAAAAATGGTAATAAGGTTCTGTTTTGCTCAACACCAGGAGCTCCAACGCTTTTAATATTAGATCCCAATTCAGTGTCAACATGAGCATAGGAAAGGAGAGATTACAACTTCCATTGATGTGTTCATAATAACTCATAATGTGGGTTTAGCTTAGGGTTTGCCTGAATCCAGCCTTTCTGGTTACAAACCATGATTTATAGCTGACCATGACATATGAACCCAGCCACTGTAGTTTACTGAATCATGAGTAAAACAAACCATGGCTTAGTGTGAGATGTGAAGCCAGTCTTTACCTGCATTTTGAATCATGCAAACAAGATCTGAGATACGTAACAGTGTATATCTCGGTGGGGACAAATGTTATCCTTAATACCAGTGATTCTGATAAGGACACCCCTGGACGTCAGTGAAGTCCCAAATAGTGAATCGCCGTTCCCAATATTAAATAGCTCAAAACAAGCCATGTCCTTCACACTTAGTGAAGCTCACCTACGCTCCTACTATGTCCTCTCATTCATTCACTACAAACCCTGGCCCAACTGAAAAGATTCTAAATTTTATGGGATTGAGCTTGGGCAGTATTGGGGGAGCTTAACTCATTTCTCATAGTGAATCACGGTGGGGAAGTGGGGGTGGGTGGAAACAGAATTGTTTGGAGGCCTCCCAAAACAGTCCTCCTTGATTCCGATCTCCCTTGCTGCCCAGGGAGAGGAGGAGGGTGCAAAGGAATGTGGAATGCTTGCAACCCATCCGCTAACTTAGTCAAGTAGGGACTGCAGCCAAATGTCCATCTTTTTCCCCCACCCTACCAAAACAAAGGCCATGGGGGGGCAGGAAGAGTCTTCCTGGAAAAAAAGCAATCTAAGGATTGCCTCTACAATATTCTTAATGTTATCATTTTAAACTTCCTCCTCCCAGTTTCCAAACATCAGCTGCCTCAAGAGAAATGGCCAGACACCGCACCAGCGGCCCCCGTTAGTCTTCTTGCACCTTTCCTTAGATGTCTGGCCTTACCCTTGAATTTATTTCATTCACAGAATTCTGTGTATGCTTAGAGGCATTCTTTCTCCATTACACTACATCTTGGGCTGAACCTTGGCATACAGTTCAGATTCCTGAAACTCAGACTGGACGAGGCTTGCAAACAATTCAGCCCCAGCGTTCCTCATCACAGCCCTCCCCGACTCCCCCTAGCCCCAAATCCCATTCCCCAGTGGGAAATTTCTGAAGGGGATTTTCCAGAGTCACTGCTTGCTCCCATATTAGCTGGTGTCATCTTTCTTCCTCCCCTCATCCCACCCCATCTACCTATACCCTTATCTTTAAAAGGCGACCCCTCAACCCCCCCCCCACCAGCAGGTGACCTTGCTCATTCCCCCACCCTCGATGCTTTCAAAAGCTGTGATTCTTCTCTTGGATCTTATGGATCCCCCTCTCTGCACTTCAGGAAGACCCTCCCATATTATGCAACTCCTCTACTTACCAGCCTCTCCGTCCCACTCCTGCCATAGGCAGGCACTGGCCAAGCTTTCCTGTCAATCCCTCTATCCCATAATAACTGGTATTGGGTCTCAGCTTGGAACATTGCCTCCTCTATGCCATCCCATAATAAACATGCCTGCGCTCGCTCGCTCGCTCTCACTCGCTTTCTCTCTCTCTCTCTCTCTCTCACACACACACACACACACACACGCACGTACAGAGACACGGAACCCAGCCCCTGCATTCTGATGGAAGAGGAAAAGGGGCAAAGTTGGTAGCGCTCCTTGATTCCATTTTTGCAAAGGGCTATCCCACCTCTGCAGGTTCCTCTGGGGCGAACCACTAAAACTTGGGGGCAAGAAGAAGTGGGGAATGCCCCGGTTCTGGTGTTATGGCACCAGAGTTGGCACCTCCCCGACATAATTGGAAGGGGGAGGCAATCAATAAAGTTGGCTATGCCATGCATTCCTCCTCCTACTTTGAGGGGTTAGGGTGCAGGTGTTACCTTCTGCAGATCTTCCCCTTCCCCCCGCCCTTAGTGGGGGTACTAAAGTTGGCATCTCCCAGCCCCCTTACCTGAACGATCCCCCTTTTCCAGAGTGTTTAGTAAAGCCAAAGTCTTTATCCAGGAAATCTTGGAACAGTTCAACTCCCCCCCCCCTGCTTTTTTTCCCCCGATGGTCCAGCCCGAGCCCCTCTCGGCCCCTCCGAGCCCCTTTTACTCCAACAGACAAAATGGTGAATGAATCTGGACCAGCTGGAACAGCCGTCCAATCAGCACCCACAACTCTGTGACAGATTTTCGTACCAGCCAATACCTCCTCATCGCAGGTTTCACATTCCCCACCTCCCAAGACAGGCAGTAAGCTTCGCCTATCAGCGCTCAAAGGGGCGGGCTATACCGTTCAAAGGACTCCTGCCCCTCCCTTGAGAGGAACACTTACAGTAACCTGTGAAAAGGCGAATTAAGGAAGGAGGGGAAGAAACTCAACGTACAGTAACCAATAGGAATGAAGAGGTGGAGCAAGAACAGAGACTTGTTTACCTGGCGCAAGGCGAACAGGAAGAAGGAGCCTACTCTAAGCCTCATGGGACATGTAGTCCCTCAAGGCCTCTCGTCTTTAGCTGATTAAGCCGTTCTGCTCGTCCAGAAAAACTTTAATTCCCAGAACGTACCGCGGAACAAGGCTGAGCGAAGGAGAGAGAGCATTACTTTGTGGGACTTGTAGTTCTGCGCATTATCCTTCATATCGGGAATGACACAACTATGGAAGGAAAGGACACCAACTCCCATCTTGCACCAGGGCAAAGCCGTCCCGTATTCGAACTTCTGGGCGCGCAAAGCCTCACGGCCATAGTAGTCACGGATCCTATAAAGTGTTACAGAAGAAACCAGGAAGTTCTTCTAGACGGACGCACAACTCCCAAGATGCAGCGCGCATCGCTTATCAGGAAGGTGGGGATGCCGGATATTTCATGCGAGCGAAAATCTTCAGGACCAGCGCTTGACATACGAAAAGTCGAAGAACGCGATAGCGAAAAGACTAGGACACCCATCATGCTTTGGGGAAATAGAGCTTCTAAACAAGCTCAGACCCGGCGCGCGGCTTCTATGGGGGTTGTAGTCCGCAGCGGCGACCCTCCGTTCGGATATCCTGGGGAGTTCCCTATGGAAAAACTACTACTCCCATCACGCTCTGCAGGTTACTTCGAGTCCGTCCCTCCCCCCTGCAGGACTGCAAAGTACAACTCCTGAGGTGAGGGAAGGTAGACTTCGTTCCCATCAGAAATCCCCTCAGTGGAGGACTCGTTTGAATACAATTTGCATGTCATTAGCATATTCATCAACTTACCGGTGGTCCGCTCCTGGCCTTTCTTGCCCCGGCCGGGCCTCTCGCGCTTCCCCTCAGCAACAGCGGAGCCACCGCCGACAACGCCGCGGCCAATCAGCGCCCGGACCGGGATCCCCTTTCCCACGTGGGGATGGAGAGGCGGGGCCAACAGCAGCCAATCCTTTCCTGGGGCGGCCGAGGAATGAGGTCATCATGATGGAGTTTTATTGGTCGCTGCCGCTACTGTTGGCAGCCAATCAGAAAGCGCTTTCGACTGGACAAGAATGGGCGAGGAGTCGGGAGTTGAGTGTAGTTGGCAACGTGAGCATGCGGCTGTTTTTCGGACTTGGGGTCTCTCGCCTGCGCGTGCAGTCCATTTTTCCATCTCCCCCTCTTTTTCCGCTTTTCTTATCGCGAGGAGGTGCCTCCTTTTCCAGCAGGATAAAGTTAATGCGCACAGTGCTCTTTTAGCCTCGGAGTTGTGCGCGGTCCCTCGAGTTGGTGCATAGGGCGTTCGTGGCAAACCCGTTACCCGAAGTGCGGTGTGGCCAGGCCCGGCCCAGCCCAAACGAGTGGCGCCTGCAGAGGAAGTGCACGTGGGTCTTTAGAAGGCAACGCAATTCCCATGAGCGCAATTCTGGGGGTTGCAGGAAGAGAGGGAAAGTTCGAGCCTTTGCGCTGTATCTATAAACGCCTTGGCTGCCTAGCTGTTCGCACGGAGGAATGGATGAATATGCGACAGCAATCATAAGTAAAATACTTCATCGGTTGCATTTATACCCCACCTTTCCTCCTTGCGTCCCTCAACCCTGCACCTATTACATTTATGCACCCGTTTCCTCCGAGATCTGAGTGTGTTGTGTTGATTCGCCTTCTCCCATTTTATCCTCACAACAACCCTGTGAGGTAGGTTAGGATAGCAAATGGGGACTATTTGCTGTGCCACCCTTTGGGGATGTTGTTTTCCTTCCATCGCCGATCTTAAGAAAGTTCTGGCCAAAGGTTGAAGGCACAAATTTATGCTAGAGCCATTGCAGGTGGGTGTGGTGCAGTGCAACATGGAAATGGAGGATAGTGCATTTCATCAAAACAGGGAATTAAGGTGTGGGAGATACAGAGGTGCATAGAGGCCTAATCAGGAGATGTGGGACTCTCCAAATGTTGGGGGCGTGATTGTTGTTGGTACAACCCTGCAACTAGGATTTGTGGCTGCTTGTTTCAGACATTGTAGCACAGTGCCTCTGAGCATATGTAGTGGCCTATTCCCACTACCACCCTGCCTCAAGAGATATTGTACAAAGCTTTGCTAAAGTTGCTGAGTGACTTGAGGGCAAAATGCTACTGAGTATTTGCAGGGAATCTTCTTTGTTCCCTGGGCCAAAAGCAACCGGGAACCAAATTGCTTTGAAGTTGTGTGCAAAGTTCTCCTGTTTGCAGGCTCCTGTGCTTTTGGATAGAAAGTAAATAGATAAATATCAAAAGTGCAATCCTTTCTCTGGCTTCACATCCATGTTTCTTATCAATCCCGTCCTGTGCGAAACATTCTTAACACCCCAGATGTGTTAGGTAAAAGCTGCAGGTAAATTGCTATTCATGAGAAGCTGAGATGTGAGACAGCACCTGAATCTGCAGGGTGGGAATTTGTCCCAACTGCTGGTAGTCTGGTCCAAGTGTGAATGATCCCTGTGGTTACCAAGGCGGGGGAAGAAACTCACCATGGTAAATTTCTTTGTGGATTAAGGTGTGGTGCATATAGAACAAGTATGGAAACAGCTTAGACATGGGCAATCTTTTAGTGTCTGGAGCAGAGCTTTCCAAACTGTGTGTCGCGACACAAAAGTGTGTCGCCACACACAGCGTGGTGTGTCGCCACACCACCAGGAAGCAGCAGCGGCGCGGGATCAGTGCTTCCACGTTTTAGCGGAGGCTGCCGCCGCCATGCACGCGCACGCCCCTCGGGCCGCCACCGTGCACGCGCTGCTGCTGGTTTGTCACCAGCGGCGGCACTTTGGAAAGCTCTGGTCTGGAGGCTGTATTTTTGGGAGGGAGGAAGATAGAGTGAGTTAAATAAGTCAAAGTAAGGAAATGTCACATCATCTGGGCCAGATTTTCTGGGTTTTTTCCCCAGGTTTCGAGAAGCAGTTTGGGTTCTATAATTAAGCCTATTTTACGGATTATGCTGCTGCTTTCAGGTATATCCTGCCTCCAAATTTTGGGAACTCCTACTACAGATGATGATGATCTCCTGTTGTAATCAGTATGCAAAAAAAACAGAGGCTGCCTTGCAGAAGGAGAACCGTGTTAGTTTATGGTGGCAAAAAATCTGAAGGAATCTGGTAGCATATTTCCCAGTTTTTTATTATTATTATTATTAAAAAGCATAAGCTTATAAATGTGTTAGTTGGAAAAGGGGGTACCAGGCTCCTTTTGAGTTTTTGAAGGCTACCAGTGTCTAAATGCTCACGTTTTCAACCACAGGCTTAATTCAAACATGGGTTTTATTTTCTGGTATCTGTTTCTGTTTCTTAGGCTTTGGTATTTTGGAAACGTTCTCTGCAACTGAATTATTGCTGTATGCGCATGCCCAAAAGTCCTTTGTTCACAAGCATCTCAGGTGACCAGGAGCCTGGACATGTACAAACTGATTCTGCCTGTATGCCTTTAGTTTGCTTTGGCTGCAAACAACGGGGTGGGGGTGGGGGTGGGGGTGGCGAAACAAAGGTAGCTTGTAAGGTTTGAAAGTATGCAGCACTTGAAAAACACAGATGATGCAGTCCAAGCCGATACAGGCAAAGGAAAACATAAGGATTACTGTGTTGGAGCAGCCCCAACTCTGTCAAAGTTGCTGTTTCTGCTCGCAGCAGTGAACAGCTCCAGTCTAGAGGCTGTGCAAGATGTTTAGTTAAGAGGGAGATCACAGGATCATTGTCAACATGCAAAGGTCAGGATGTACGGTAATAAAAGTCACTTTAAGTTTCTTCACAAGGCATAGTTTGAATGCACCGTTCAGATAGGTCTGCTTGCTGCATGCAGTCAGTTTTTTTAGCATGCCGGGTATAAAAGGTGAGATGGAGCCCTCAATGTGGTTGTAGCCATTACCTGGATCAGTGTAAAATATCTTGCACATCATAAGTACCAATCCTCAGTCCTAAATTTAGGAAGGCTAAATTCTTGATTGAAATCAGTTATATCTGGGGGATTCATGTTTTCAAATGCCTATTAAAGGACATTACCTACATAGACAGTGTTTCTCAACCTTAGCAACTTGAAGATGTATGGACTTCAACTCCCAGAATTCCCCAGCCAGCATGTTGGCTGGAGAATTCTAGGAGTTGAAGTCCACACTTAAAGTTGCCAAGGTTGGGAAACACTGTCATAGCATATGAATCTTATCCCAGTTTGAGTGTCAAGCACTCCCATGAAAATTTATTTATTTATTTAATTTTTATCCCGCCTTTATTCCTGGGAATTATAATTCAATGAGGGGGCTGAGAATTCCCTGCTGGGGAATCAGTCCCTTCAAGCAATTTCCAGATCTGCCTTCTTAATTCATAGCAGTTTGCATTTCTTTGTATTATTTTTTAATGACATTCTGCTGGGCTAATGTTGAGGGCTTGTGCTGGTGAGGTCACTGATCTGGCTGAGAATCTACAAGTCCTTGGATGCCAATTAATTTTTTGCTATCTCAGATTCTCAAGTTCATGAAAACATCTTGATACATGCAATAGGAAGGATCTGTTAGCTTTATTTTTACGGGTAGGAGCTGGGCCACCCTTTTTAGATGATCCAGTGGGATCAATTAGTTTTGGAGAGATGTGTGGACTTCAACTCCCAGAATGCTGGCTGGGGAATGCTGGGATAAAGTTATATTTATAAAGTTATAAAATGCTTCTTAAAGTTGCCAAGGTTGAGAAACACTGCTCCAACTCATAGCTGTCTGCAACATGGGGTGCAAGCTTTTGGTGGCCAAGGGATACTTATCATGTATAGGACCCAGAATGATCTTGGGGTAACTGAGTTAACTGGCAGAAGGTTTTTGGAGTTGCTCGTACTGCAAACAAGGTTTCTAGACTTCTCTGTCAATCTGGGTGAGTGAATAGGAGGGGCATATATCAGTTCATGAAATGGCTATGGAAGAGGACAAGAAGGCAAAAGCTTATCTTCCTTGCATTTACTGCTTGCAACACTGCGTCATAAATTTGCCAGGAGTGGAGAAAACATCACCCAGTTTCTCAACCTTGGCAACTTTACATGCCATGTGAGCAATCCTGGCTGTGGTTACAGGGTGTCTGGGGGGGGGGGGTCAAAAAACTCAAGATGGTGCCCACAACTGTGTGATTGATGCACATTAAAAAAGGGCATCACATGGTATTGCCCACCATCTTGACTTGTTCGTCCCTCTGCAGATGCCCCTATGAAGTGCATAATTAACTAATGCTAATTCAATTTAAATTCAACTGAATCAAATTTAGTTTTCCCCCTGGCCCTCCCGCTTCTTTACCTTCTTTTAGAGCATAGCTTTCCAAACTGTGTGTCGCGACACTTTAATGTGTCGCAACACAACGCGGAAGCAGGGGTGTGCGCGGCGGCAGCAACGACGGCAGTGGCGCGCCATCAGCGCTTCCGCGTTTTAGCGGAGGCCGCCGCTGTGCACACCCCCTCCCCATGCACGCCCCCGCGTGCACCCCTGCTGGTGTGTCACCAACAGCAGCACTTTGGAAGGCACTGTTTTAGAGTGTGGCCATAAGTGTTTCCAGCTAGCCATGATCAAGTCAAAACGGTAAAATGTGCATCATGACATCATAGCACAAGCTCCGCCCTTTCGTGTTTGTATCGGAACATCACCCACAAGTACATAAGAAGCGGAGTTTGCTTTGCACCTCACATGAGTGTGGTCTTCATATCCCCAAAACTTGTATGTGGGTACATAAACAATTTTAAAATGTGGGGGGGGTCCCTTAAAATTAGAGGAAAATAAACAGAATTGCAACCAGTGAATGGAAATTATAGCTGCCCCCCATTGGCTCTAGGCCCTGGCAAATGTCCAACCTTGCTGCATTCCAGAACTGGTCCTGCAACATCCTCTAGTAATTTTTCCAAACAAACTCTCTTGATGCTGTAATGGCTGGCCTGGAATGAAGAATGTAGCCTTTATTTTAGAAGCTCAACTCAATTTATATCATATTTTCCACTTGCTTTCTTTTGTGATTTGGACCTCCCCCAGCGGCGGGGGGGGGGGGAATCTTGCACATTAGTCTCTTCTTACAAAGGAACAGACATGGGATATGTGCCATGTTGAGTCAAGATTCGAATCGGCCTTCCCTTATCGGCAAAACAGAATTGTTCTCTTCGTGTCCATGCTGGCTGAAGGGAAGTTTCCAAAAAATACACAGTTCTTACATTGGGAACCAGCTGTAGTTAAGCACAGTATTTGTGGTTAGGGACTTAAAAAGACACTCTACATCACACATCAGTCTGGTAGCACCTTTTCCAGTTGACAACGTTTTATTAAAAAGCAGAAACTTCTACAGGGGCTGGGTTCAGGCAACAGGCTAGGCTAAAATGGAGTTGGGTCAGTTCCAGTTCAGCGCATTGTGTGAACCATCCTCCTGTTAAGCCAGGCTAGTGTCCTATCATGGTGAAGGTGCTTGACCAGAACAGGGGGAGCTCCCTGGGTGACTTTGGGCCAGGCCCTCTCGGTTCAACCTATCTTACAGGGTGGTTGTTACAGGGAGCTAAGAGCACAGTGTCTGCCTCCTTGGGCACCTGCATGGGATGGAAATCAAAAACAGGCAAACCTCGGAGATATTGCGGGTTCAGTTCCAGACCACCACAACAAAGTGAGTATCGCAATAAAGCAGTGCTTCTCAACCTTGGCCGCTTCAAGATGTGTGGACTTCAACTCCCAGAATTCCTTAGCCAGCATGGCTGGCTAGGAAATTCTGGGAGTTGAAGTCCACACATCTTGAAGTTGCCAAGGTTGAGAGAGAGAGACTGCAATAAAGTGAGCGACACAAATTTTTTGGTTTCCCAGTGCATATAAAAGTTATGTTTACCCTATCCTGTAATCTATTAAGTGTGCAATAGCATTATGTCTAAAAAAAAACAATGTTCACACCTTAATTAAAAAATACTTTATTGCTAAAAAATGCTAATCACCGTCTGATTAATAATAACGAAAATGTTTGAAATATTGCAAGAATTACCAAAACGTGACCCAGAGACACAAAGTGAGCAAATACTGTTGGAAAAATGGCGCCGATCGACTTGCTCGTGCAGGGTTGCCACAAACCTTCCATTGTTTTTTTTTAGAAATGCAGTATCCGCGAAATAAAACGAGGTATGCCTGTAAATAAAAGTTGTATAGGACTATTATTTCTATTATTTTCTATTTAAAAAAAGGTAAAAGGTACCCCCCGCACATTTGTGCAGTCATGTCCGACTCTAGGGGCCGGTGCTCATCTCCGTTTCTTAGCCGAAGAGCCAGCGTTGTCCGAAGATGCTTCCACGGTCATGTGGCCGGCATGACGCACGCGGAACGCTGTTACCATCCCACCGAAGTGGTACCTATTCATCTACTTGCATTTGCATGCTTTCAATTTGCTAGGTTGGCAAGAGCTAGGGCTAGTGCGGGAGCTCACTCCGTCACGCAGGGCTAGGGATTCGAACCTCCGAACTTGCGATCTTCCGATCAACAAGCCTGGTGTCTTACCCGCTGAGCCACCACGCCCCCTCTATTTTCTATTTACTTAATTCTTAATATGTAAAACCCACTGTCATAACTTTACTTTTTTCAATTGTATGCAAGTAGTTGAGCATAAGCTGCCATACATCCTTAAATCTCGTGATGTTTTTATCTTTTATTAAAATTGTTAGTTTAGCCATTTGAGCTAGGTCTAATATTTTCATCACCCATTCCTTGATATTCTCTTTTTTCCAGTATTGAGTGTATAAAATTCTAGCTGCTGTAATCATGTATAATAATAAGTTACCATATTTTTTCTCTAAGTCGTCTTCCATTATGCCTAGTAGAAATAATTCTGGTTTTTTTTACTATATCTATCTTAAGAACTTTCTGGATCATCTCATGTATCATGTATAAGAGATTAACAGATAATTATATGTATATCTATAGCTATGAAAGTTAGAAACCTCCATATATATATATATATATATATATATATATATATACACATACTGTATATATATTTGTGTGTTTTTTATTGATGATGTTGTTCTTGTGTTTTTTTATTATTTTTTTGTTTTTTTTAAAGTTGGATTGATGTATTTTCTTAGTGTTTGTGTGTCATTTTTGTTCTTATGTATGTAAATTATAATGTATTGTTTTTGCATTGTATTTTAATGAATTAAAAGTATTGTTAAAAAAAGTTGTATAGGTTTACATGGTGCCTTCTGGAGGATCCCCCTCAGGGATTTAAGAATCTTTGCTATTTTCTCTCCCCTCCTGCTCTTTCTCTCTCTTCTTCCCCCAACTTTTTCTCCTCCCCATCAATCAGGTAGAATCAGTGACTAATTTTGTTTCTCTTGTACAGCATTTGCTAAGAGAGTTCTATTGCAAAGCTACATTTGCACCTGGTATCTTCAGGCAGCCTCTAAGAGATGGAGGATGTGGGTGGGAATGTACCCCCCCGTTTTTTTTTAAAGGAAAAAAGTGCTGAAAAGTCACATTAGGTAGATGGCTTCTGGATTTTTACCTAACCCTTAAGGGGCTCACTGATTCCACTCCAGAATAATGGAATGCGAGTATCCCCTTTAATCTAGTACTGTATATGCTATTTCAGAACTGAAACAGCTTACACTGTAGTACAGAGCTTTCCAAACTTTTCATGTTGGTGACACACTTTTTAGACATTCATCATTTCGTGACACACTTTTACAGCAGGGCATCATTTCAGGACACACTCTTATAGCAGGGCACAAGGCAGGCACTAGGACCTGCGCGGAATCCTGGCAGGGCTCGGAGGCAGCAGCAGCAGCAGCAGCAGCAGCAGCAACACACCCAGACACTGCAGCCGACACACTAACGTGTCACGACACACAGTTTGGAAAGCTATGCTGTAGTAGGAGATCTAACACAGCAGGGTTTTTAATAAATGGTTGTAAATAAATTCGTGTTGTGTACTGGTTAAGGTTTTGGATTTGGACTAGGAAGATCTGGGGTTGAACCTATCTTCAGCTGTGGACGTTCGCTGGGTGACTTTGGCCCGTCATTGTTTCAGCCCAACCTGCCTTGTAGGCTGGTTGTTGTGGGGCCAATTGGAAGTACACACCTGCTTTGAAGTGGTGGAGGAAAGCCAGGTTATAAATCTAACAAAATATTGGATGTATTAAGATCCCATAAAGAATGCAAAGCATGGGATTTTTACTGCTTTTCATTGGTATCAAAAGCTTTTGACTTACTACATCTCTGAGTAGATCAGTGTTTTTCAGTCAAAACAGTAAAACTACAAGGCTCTTCCTCCTTTTTTGCCTGCCAGTGAGTTTCGCAGAGCAATCGATTACTTTACCTCTGCTTATTTCAACTATCTTCCACTTTTCAATGGTTGACAGTTAACCTCTGCAAATATATGAACCCAGACGGTAATCACAACAAGGATGTTGTGCCAATTACGTCCATGGCGGGCAAAAACTTTTTGGACGTGAGATTTTAACACTAGTGGTGGGCAGCAAGTGCCAACTACTAGATTGCTGTAGTAATTTGTAATCCAAAGCAGGGTTTCTCAACCTTGGGAACTTTAAGATGGTGGCTGGGGAATTCTGGGAGTTGAAGTCCACCCATCTTAAAGTTCCCAAGGTTGAGAAACACTGATCCAAAGAGTTGGTTCACTCTTGGGAGGTTCCCCACCCGTTCCCGTTTGTTGACTTCAGCGGAGGTAAAAAAATGACATCAACGTGGGATTCATGGAGAAGAAAACGTGTGAAGGGATGAAAGGCTCATTCTGGACCTCCGACCGTCTCAAAGTCTGCCAAAGCCTCCACCCCACGGGAAGAAAGCCCGCAATGCCTGCATTCCCACAACACGCTGCCGTATTAACGCTCGCAAGCGAGCCCAACGGGCTGGGTCCGCCCGTCACGCCGCGCCCCCGGAAAAGCTCGCCGCGGGTCCAGCCAGCCTCCCCTGCAGCCGCCCGCTTGTCACCGCCCCGGCCCAGCGCGTTGCGGGGATGCAGCCGCGAAGAAGGGCGTCTCGTCGGGACGCACGCACCCAGCGCGGCTCTCCCGCCGCAGCGCCTCCTCGGGCTTCTGCTGGCCGGCAGGAGGCGCCGCGAAGCCGGCGCGAGCAACGCGCCCCGCTGGCTGGGAAAAGCAGAAAGCGGGGCAGGCGAGCCGGCGGGAGCCGTTTGTTGTGCGTGCGTGCGAGCGGCGGAGCGGGCCCGTGCTTGCGTTTCCCGCGCCCCTCGCCCGGGGCAGGGCAGGAGGGCGATGCCAACTGGCAGGCTCCCCAGGGCGGCGGCGGCGGCGGCAGGAGCGGGAGGAAAGATTTCACAGCAGCTGTTTTTAGTGCCTGCTGCTAATTCAGCCGCAGGAACAAACTTTTGCCTCCCGCTGCTATTTCGGCGATGGAGGAGTCACAAGGCGCCTGGCCCTCCTTTCTAAGTTTAATCCTCCGCTACTCCTTCTTTTCCTCCTTCGCTTCTTCCTAAAGCCGACCCCGCCCTGGAGCTAAATATAATCTCCTTCCCTTCCTCTCCATTCCTCTGTCTGGACCCTGCCCGGCGGCCGGCTCTGAGTCGCCTTTCGGAGCTCGCCGGGGCCAAAGGGGGGGGTCCTCTGAAAAAGGGACCCCGCTTCCCTCACGACCCCGGCCTCTTCTTTACTCTGTAAGTGGCTTTATGTTCTCGTTTTCTTAGCCCCTGCTTTTTGTGGGGGGGATTTGGGGGTCTCGAGTCGCATGGCGCAATTCTTGGCTCCCCCCCCCCTTGGGCGGTTGTGGACAAACCAGGCCTCCCTAAGTTTGGGTTGGGGGGAATGGGGGAATGGTAGGGTGTACTTTGAAGTTTGTGGCTTCTCCATTCGGATGGACAGTGAAATCAAAGAACCTAATTTCTGTAAAGGATATTAGAAGGACAACATGGGGATGTAGCACATCTTTGCAGGAAAGCAGCAGTTTAAAAGCAGAAGACCCGCTGAATCATAATAATAATTAAAGTGTTTTTTTTTTCTAATTGATAGAGCTTTTTCGTTTCCTTTCTAAACTCCTCCCGCCCCCCCCCAAAGTGGCTGCTGACAAGTGGCTTTCATCACCCTTGGGACCACTTATGGATGTAGGTTAGGAGAGAGAGAAAAAAGCAAGGGAGCCGTTTTAAATCTGAATGGGTACTCTGAGCCAAAACTGTTTTTACTCTTTGCATGGCAAGGTGAATTTAGTTTAAAAAAAGAAAGTGCCTGAAACTTCATATGGGCTACATCTGCAAGAGAAGCATCATTGTAAAAAAAGGCCATCCTTTTAGAGCTAATAAAAGTCGGACTCTTAACTCTGTCTGTAAGGAAGATTTGTTTTCTTCTCATTTTATCACGGATTTGACAAGAGATTTACACCATGTATAGAGTGTGTACACACACACACACACACACGTTCGGTTGCATAACTTGCCCACGGCCACCCAGTGAGTAACATGTGGGCATATATTTGAAACAGAGCTGTGCTCACCCATTGACTTCAGTGAGATTTACTTCTGAGTAGGTGCACTTAGGGTGAGGCCTCAACAATCATGCTCTTGGTTCTCGTAGCAGCTCGGAGCTGGCAGCCTGTTCAGAATGAGCACGCCTGCATTTCCGGGATTTGCATTTCCGGGTGTCTGCCTCAGTTTCTCCAACTTATCCTGGCAAGACTTTACTAATTTGCTAGGATCCAGGGTGTAGCAAACACCCCACCCTGATGTTCCGCAGATGTGCTGGACGACAACCAGAATTCTCAAATTAGGAGCCTAACACATCTGGAAGACACTTAGCCAGGCAAGGCTCATCCAATACAAGAACAGATTTTTATGGTCTGTGTGGTATTAATTCAGTCGATCAACAGGAGCTGCAGTACCATGAGTGTAAGATCTTGGAGGTACGGAATACAGGTAGAGCTAAATCATTTATTGTGATCACCAAAGCAACCGGGCGTTCCTAATTTGGCTAAGAGTTGGTATTGGGATGTGCTTAGAATCTGTCCTGAAAAACACTTCAAAAATCTTTCTAAACATACCCCTTTTTCCTCGCTATCAAGAAACCACGGGCAATCCCAGACCCATTTTGGCTTAGGAAACAGGCCCCTGGGTCAAAGGGGCACCTCATCTACAGAGGCTTTAGGCTAAGAAGGGGTTGAAGTCTCTTTCTTCCAAACTTAACCTCTGCCTGTCATTTCTGCAATTTCCCCTCCCTCCCTCCCTCCCTGAGAGCCAGCCCTGCCCTATTACCTTCCCTGGAGTTCAGATGAAAGCGATGGGGTTTGTAGAGCACTGGAATCTTCACTGGGGGTGGGGGACACACACCCACACCCCTGGAATAGGTTGCAGGATTCGCTGCAGAAGCAGCCTGTCATTCATTCTTTGGCGATCACTCGTAGCCGAGTAAGATTGTCTTCCAAAGGTAAAATTTTAACGGTGGATCCGTAAGTGGCTGTAAAGGCCAATTCTGGATCCGCACAACCTCCTGTAAGTCAGCGAAGATAGAGTGTAAATGAGGAAGCGGAGCTCCAAAGAGGCAGAAGGACGCCGGCCGGCTCTCAGCCCACCCTCCAGCCATGTGGAAAAGGCCTGCCTGGCCGCAAACTTCCCACCAGATAATTATAGAGAGAATAATGCTGCATTATTTATAAAGCAGACTATTTATAATGCGGGCCCAGAAAATGTGGCACCAGACCTCGGTGGCGGTGGTTGGCCTTAAGAGGGCGACAACCCCCCCCCCCCCGCCACCCTGTCCTGCACCCAGCTTAGGCTCAAGGGCAGAACGGGGCACCGAAGGCCGTGAAGAGTCCTTGGGGCAGGATTTTCTCCTGCAATGAAAGGTTGCACCAAAAAAAAAAAGGAACCGGAGGTCAGGATTTGCACTGGGACGAAGGGGGGTGGGTCTGGTGAGTGGGGTCTTCCATCCCTGGTCCTTGTGTAGCCTCCCTCCCCCCTAAGTACACAGACTCCCCACCCTCTTTTCATTCCATTCCCCCTGAGTTGTCACTTTTCATGCCTGGGGAGATTGTTCCCATATTTTGGCCTGCTTCCCCAGTAGACTGGTCGCCAGGGGTCAGCGGCAGGGGCAGGGTCAGGACCGCCAAATTCCCACATGTCTCTTTAAACAGGTGCCAGAGCCCAGGCATAAGTTAACCCTTTGGGCTCTGGGCCTGGCTCAACTGTTCCTCCTTCCTTCTCTTTGTTTGCTCCCAACTTCAGATGATGTAGGAGAAGAGCTGTGTAGGTCTGGCCACAAAACCTTGAAAGGAACCTGGTAGCCCCTTTTCTGACACGCAAATTTTATTCCAAGGCACACGCTTGGAATAAAATAAAATTTGTGTGTCGGGAAAGGCACTAGCAGACTGCAAGGTTTTCCTACTTCAGAATGTCCTGGCAGAGAGGCACTTATTTCTAAACTCGAAATAAAATAAAATTGAAATAAAACCGTCAGGCTCGGGCGCCAAGCTGGTCAGTCAGTTCCTGTCGCAGCCAATGGATCAACATTCGATTGATCCGAAATAAAATTGCAAACTACCACTATGGGATCCTCTGAGGAACTGGGCTCTTTTAATGTTTATGCACATGCTATTCCCCCCCCCCCCACAGACACACCAGGAGGGAAATTAGGGATAGCGTATGCCCTTCACTGGCCAAAACCTCCTGTTAAAAATGTTCTGTTAATAGGGGAGGAGTTCCTAGAAGGGGGTGCCATGCCCTGGCTCCATCTATCTTCTATAGATCCTTCCTGCAACCCTTCTGCCCAGTAATACCTCTTAGAGATTGAATTGTCTTCTGTGAAATATTCTTCAGCATTCGCAGGGAGCTGTTAAAATGTTTAGCATGCATCGTCTCAGTAAGTCATTACAACAGCCTTGTCATGTGGGCTGCTGTTACACACTCCTACAGATTAGTATCCCCATTTTGTAGATGAGAAGTTTGGGGGATAAGGGTATGCCTATAGCATTTAAATTCCTGTGCAGTCAGGAACTCGAGTTCTTCATGGTGATGCTACGGAGAGATCAAGCCCTGAAGCCCATCTGAGTTTCAGGGCAATACCGGAACTGAGGTAGGAAGTTCCAACTTCACCTATCAATTCCTTAATCTTGTTTTCCTCTCATCTCTCTCTTGCACACACAGACCAAAGGTGTTCGAAAATAAAAGAAGGTAAGCACCCCTCAGAGGCTGAGAGAGACTCAGTCTCCCACTTAAAGGGAGCCTCATCCAAGGAAGGGGAAAAAAGATCCTTCGAAACAGAAAAGAGGCTGAGTGGGATTCAGGATTGCGTGATCTACCCACGAACCGGTGGGAAGCCGCCTTCGGAAACCAGCATCTTAAGCATCCTCCCACTTTCCCTGGGAAAGAGGACACCCAAATCATAAGCTTGTCCTTGTGAGGTCTTTCCTATTCTGCCTCATAGCAAAGATGTGTATCTATCTTTGTGGGCTGAGAAGAACAGGGTGCTGAGTGCAATCAGAGATCCGTTGTTTATTTCTAGAGATTGATGTACTAGACTTGAGCTGTACTGTGAGACTTGCCAGCTTTCCTTGCCCAGCTGTCGGTCACTTGAAATCGGACTTCTTCAACCTGCTTCCCCCCAGTTGTGTGCTGGACTAAAATTCCTGCGATTCCTTCGTCAGCAGGGCTGCAAATTATAACCCATCTGGAGGATAAGTCTGTTCTAGAGAGTGATTTTCTTTTTTCTTTTTTTTTAGGATGGGGTGTTGCTGGTGATGGGTCAGCAGAATCCTGGCTGTAAAAGCTTCTGGGGCTGAAGCTTAGGGGGTCCTGGATCAAATTAAACTCATGATCCTAAAAGTCTGTCCTTCAGTTGGTAGCAGGACTTAGGCACTACTGGTAAACAGATTACTTGGAGCAGAAAAGTCCTTCGCAGCCATTCTAAGTGTGGCCAGTTCAGAGGTCAATTGCAGATTGAAGTTGCTGGCAAAGATTCCAGGACCAAAACATAAATGCTGGTGTGTGAAACAGGAATGCTTTTTCTCTTGGGTCCCAGCTGTGGGCAAAACTAAAGGAAGGTATTGTGTGCAATTATTAGAGGTCGGTGGTGGCTTATTAAGAGGTGATGAGAAGGAAGGAGCAGCGGACTCTGCATTCCATCGTGCAATTTCTGGGGCCAGAGCAAACCTCATCAGTTTTAAACTCTGAGATCTTCTCTACTGCTCAGATGAAGTGCCCTTTCCCCCATCCTTGAGCCCACAGAGAACTATACTGGCGTGATACTGGCCATCCCCTTATCCTGTGCCTCCTGCCTTGTGCCCGGTCACTGCCAGTCCCCCAAGGTAACGGAGGGCAAAGCGTAACAGGTTTTACTCACCTGGAAGCTGCCCCTGGATGGTGATGGAATAAGAGGGAAAACACCAACCTAACATCAATATAGCTCAGGGTGAGTTACCCGTGTCTCACTCATGGGCTGCAATGAGGTGAAGGGACAGTAAGGGGGAGACAGCATAAAATAAATACTCCCAAGACATGCTTGTGCCACAATTAGAGGAAGAAGGCTCTGGGATACCAAAGAAATTCAACCCCTTCCTCTTAAGGCGCTGAATCGCTGAGTGAGACGGCCCACCGCCACTGGAGCCTTGACCGTTGTTCCCATACTATATTTTAGCAGTGCCATTTCGGGAGCTTTAGGACTGGTCACTCGACTCGGTCGTAGCAAGGAGATGACTGCTTCAGACTTAAAACATAAACTCTGTTTTTCCAGCACAGGGTTCCCCCTTTTTGTGCCTACACTGTAATGCCGGATTGTCGGCTTTCTTGGCACCGCTAGAGCGTCCCCAGCTGTGGAATGCACTGTGGATGTCGATTGCCAGGCAGCAAACAGGATGGAGCAGCGGCAGACTGGAGGCCAGGTGAGTGGCGCCTTACGGACCGCCCTGCCCCTTAGACCCGCTTGTTAGGCCCCGCTTCCTCTTGCCCAGGGACTTCTAGTACATGTGTGTGTGCGTGCAGATGTGCGTGTATGTGTGCATGCATGCTCCAGGCTGCCTCAGGTGTTACTAACACTGTAATTAATAAAGTTAGGAATAATTTGGGCCCGTTCCCTAGCCACTAAGTCCTCCCACGCTTCCACTCGTAGTTACAGTGCTTCTAATTTTAGTCCTTGCTGTTTCAAAGAGCCCATCTCGAGGGATGGTCCAGGCCTTAGTTTGACCTGGATGGGATATTGTAGAAATAAGGGACGGGGGCAGAATATAGGGCTCTCCTCCCAAACTTCCTGCCTCAGAGGATCCATCCCTGTTTTGGGTCCCCTCCTCCTAGCTTACAAACTAGAAGGTACACTTCCCTCTAATTAAGAGAGTAACAGTCCTTCCCTGAATGTTGAGTTGTTGCATCAGTCAGTTGCATGCATGCAAACACACACACACACACACACACGCACGCAGATATACACGCGCGCGCACAAGGCGGGTTCTGTACGGTACAAAAGTCACTTGTGTCTAAATGAGACAATCGAAAACAAACATCTTTATAATTACCCCCTTGAGGATTGGTGTGCAGTTCAAAGGCTTGGAGAAGAGAGAAGGGTCCCCATGGAGATAAGGTAGTGTGAGGCACTGAAGTCTGTACATGCATACCATATATACACCCTGTGCTTATTTTTGCGTTTTGATCCGGGGGAACCAAGTTTGAATCTCCTATTGATTAATCCATCAGGCAGGTGCACCCTTGGACCAAAGATCGTGTCCTTCAGAACGGTAGCCTGGCTGGCAGGGATCAAAAAGAGTGTTCCCGTGTGTTGCCATTAACCGCTGCTCGGCATCTTCTGCTAGCGTGACTGGCTAAGCAAAGTATTTCATGGCTTGTCTGGACCTGACCCCTGACTAGTTGCTGTGCTGACATGCTTCACAGTGTAAAACTTTACAAGCTAGGATTCATAAACCACCAACACATCTTGTTTCAATAACCGTGTTTGGTGAAGGAAGCCTCAAGCCCGGATGATCAGTCCAGCGTAAACACATTTTTCCTGACTTGCTGCATTAGCTGCAGTGAACAGTTTGTGTGCAAGACATGGAACAGGTTTACAGGAAGGCAAGATTGCCGGAAACGTTGCTTACCATTCGTGCGAACGCGACACTATCCTCTCAGCTGCAGCTTCCCAATGGAATAACAATGCAAGGTTCAGGAAAGAAGCCGTTTCCTACGACTTGTATTAGCCTATGGAATTCACTGCCTCAAGATGCGTTGAGGGTCATTAGCTAGCCGAGCTTTGAGAAAAAAGGCATACAAATTAATTATAGCTAAATGGAGCCTTGTGACCCGTGGCAGTGCGTGAACCAAGTGTTCTGCTTGTTGGTTTGAGTGGTTGAAAACCACACTGAGATTTGGGGTGGCGCAGTGGAGTTCTTGCTGTGTTCCTGGGCAGTTGCAAGAATAAAGGGTTTTACCTTTATATGTAAAAAACAGACATAAATTCCAACACCCACAGAATTGTCACTTGCATGAAACTTCCTTATGCTGAATTAGATCAGACGTCGCATTTAGGTAACGAAAAAGTGTGCTATCCTCATAGTCCTTGACCCCTCTCTCAAACCACATTATATTATATTATATTATATTATATTATATTATATTATATTATATTATATTATATTATATTATATTATTTATAATATAATTATATTAGACAGAGAAGATAGGTGGTTTGAGAGAGGGGTCAAGGAATCCATTTATGCCAACTTGGAAAATCCTTCCTTGAATAGAGGTGGGGGCCTCAGGCACAATCTTTCCCCCATATTCCTCCCTGCTTTGTCTTCTGTGCCTAGGAAGATTAAGACCATTTCGCAAGCTCAACAGCAGTATGGTGATCTTAACGATCCTCCTTTAGATGATAAAAGGACTTAAAAATAACATCTCAATATAACCATGACCTAGCCCCAGGTGTAAGGTCACACAGCTACCTAGAAACATATTTAGGATTCCCTTACCAACTTTGCTCAGACTGAAGAAGCTCCTTGGATAAGGAGCGAAACGTTTCCACTGAGAAAATAGAAATCCAGTTGACATGATTCAAGCTACAGACAATTCCACCTGGATGACTGAGAACCTTCATAGACATATTGAGAACCGTGACCTTTGTCATTTACTTGATTCACACATTGCACTAAGCCATACTTTCTTTTAACCATTGGTGGTTGTATAATCCATAGTGACTGATTGTACACATCAGGCTAAATTAAATAGCTAAGCTATGGTTTGCAAACCACAAGGTCTGGATTCACACAATACTGAAAGCTAAAATCAGACAAATTACATTATGGCTCAGGGCATTGTATGACCCCAGCCACTGGCTCTTAGGATACTGAAAAGTCCTAATTTCTAAATTCAACCTAGATAAGCACACCACCGTCCTCAGAGTCATTGGGACTACAACCCCCAGAATTCCTGGCCATTTGGGCCGTAGTATCTGAGGCTGTTGGAGATTGAATTTGCAACGTGTCCAGGGAAGGCCAATTTAGGTGATTGCAGTACTTTTAATACTGGTTAGAAATCTTCCTAGCCTGCAGTCCTGAACCTACTAGCACAGGGTTAGAGAACAGCTGCCAACATGTTACCGCTAGCTATGCTGGTTGGGTCCGCTGAGAGTTGTAGGTTACCATTCTGTGGAGGGCTATAGGATCCCCAGCCCAGGAGGAGGGAATGGCCATGTTCGCACAGCACACTTAAGCAGACCAGTGTAATGGTATGTGGGAATGGCCTTGGGAGATGGGGCCAAGAGACGCTGCCAAGGGAACAGTCAGATAAGAGACGGCATAGCCCGCAGCTGGGTAGTGGGCGGGGCAAGAGGCTCAGAAGGGACCTTCCCTAGTTTCCTGGGGGTAAAGGAGATGGTGGGAGAATTGTACTTTCAGACTTGCAAGATTCTGTTAACATAGCCTTACACTAAAGTAGAATGAGCTCATCTGGTCGTGTTTCCTGTCTGGTCTATCTAGTAAGGCTGACATCAGTTACAAACCTAGCAGCTACTTTCACACAATATGCTGACCTTGTTCAGGGTTTGGGGGTTTTTTTGGTGGTTTGGTGTGAACCACCAACTAACCACCATTTGGTTAGTTTATCTTTCAGTGTATAGTACAAAAATCAGAAATGGGTTGATTCAGTAATCAGGGTGAGCCTGTCATGAGGACACAGCCAACCAATCCCATTGAACTCAGTGGCTCTTAGGTATAAGCAAGCACATTTGGGATGCTATTGCACAGCAATTGACCAGGAAATAGCATGGAAGGCTACTTCCAGCAGCATCAGTAATAGTAGTCAGATAACATATTCCATGGGAGAACAGATTTTAGCCCAGAAAAATTGTAAAAATTGAATTTAAAAATTAAAAATTTAAATTTAAAATTTTTTTAAAAATTAAATTTAAACTTAAAAATTTAAAATTTAAAAACTGAATTGTAAAAATTGAGTTTGTAATGAGCTTCTTCGTTAACAAAATCATCAACCTTTTCACTACTCTCTCCACAGAGATCCTAATGTAAACTTGGGTTTTCAACTCCCAAGTGATTGCTGACGCATGCATGCCTATAAGTGTATTTACCCATATGTATGGAAAGAAAAATCTTCATGGTTTAAAATGACAGCTTAAATAAACATTAGATGCTACCACCTATAATAGTCAGAGAAGCTAGGAACCTGCTAGATTGCAGTCTTAATCCCGTCCTCCAACCCTTTATTTAAACAGAAGAAAAAGCAGGCAAAATTCAGCAGTGGAGACAGAACTCAGATGGATCAGTCCCAGTGAAAGTAGAACATAAACGGAGCCACCAGAAGGATGAGAGGAGAATTGGCAAACTCAGGTAAACCCTAAAATCCACAAAACTCTTTAAAAAAAACCCCTCAGAAGGTGATGCTTTCCCATGAAAACAGTCCCACAAGGACTGTTAGTGGATTTTGGAATTGACAGGATGTTGTCTATGAAGGTTCTCAGTCATCCAGGTGGAATTGTCTGTAGCTTGAATCATGTCAACTGGATTTCTATTTTCTTAATGGAAACGTTTCGCTCCTTATCCAAGGGGCTTCTTCAGTCTGACAGGATGTTGCGTTTCATTTGAGAAGGAAGCCAGAAGACACGGTTGCCTGCTTGACTCCAACATAGCTTTATTATAGAATCTGGCCTGCGTGAACAGGGTTTTCTCATTGTGTTAAGCTTTAACTTTTTTGCTCGCTTGTGGTTTAGCGCGTTGTGAAGAGCTGTGCTGTGCTTCAGATTCAAAATGGAAAAAACGCGGATGCATCTTTTTTATTTATTTTATTTATTTATTTTCCAAATTTTGCCACCGCCCATCTCCCCCCAGAAGAGGGACTCTGGGCAACACAGCTAACAAGTTAAAACAGATTAAAAACAATTGTCATAATAATATATAAAATATACATACAAATACAACATATAAATATAAAATAACAATCCAGATGGCAATAAAAGATCGTATAGATGTGGGGAACACTCTAAGGCTCCAGCCATCCCCAGGAATAATCCTGGGATTATACAACTACTCTCTGTACAATCCAATACAACACAACAGTGCAATCCTAAGAAAAGACATCATGGTTTAAGGAGTTGCCAGTAGGTGTTGTGTGACATGTCCTTGAAAGCTGCAGAGTATCTTTTTTTTCTTTGAATCCAAGGCACGCAACAGCCCTTCATGTGTTGCATGAACTGAGCCAATCGTGGCTTTTTAAATCAACAACATCATGGCTCAGCAGGACGCATGAACAAAACCTTTCTGTCTCAACCTAATCTGCCTAGCAGGATTGTTGTGAGTAGAAAAGCAGAGAGTTCTGTGTGTTCCTCTGAGCCCCCTTAGATGAAGGGCAAGGTAAGAAAACTAACAAAAATGTAATATTGACCCAAACTAGGGGCAAGACTGGAAAAGCAGAATATTAATTATATAAATACAATGGGGGGAAAAAAGTTGAAATGATGAGATTGGGAGCAAGAATGGAAATCCTATTTCCAATTTTTGGTGGCCAACATCCCAATTTTTAAAAGGGTATCCTACTTCAAGGTCTGTGGATTTCTCCAGCTCATCTCTGCCATGAGGACAATGTTGAAATTTAAAAGATGGCTTTGGAACAGGTAATCCGAGCTATGGATACTAGCCTGTGCAGAATGTGAGAGAAACAGAAAGTTTGCCTGGAATTCTGGGATTAAATAGTTTATGTTAAACCGAGCTTTAAAAACTTTTTTGCTCTCAGGGAACCCCTTTCCACTTGTCATTTTTCTGCTAAGGAACATTGAGTGGCTGTTTTCCATGGAAACCCAGCATGTCGCAACAGATTCTGGGGACAAATTCTAAAGAAACTGTGATGTGGCTTCATCCTAAAGCTACCCAGCCCTCTCACGCAGCTGTGCATTGTGAGGGATTGGTGGACAAACTGCTTCTTTTTTTGAAAAAAAATCTGTCTTCCATTATTGACCTTCTCATTGGAAAGATAAGTTTCCATGGAAATCCATGACTCAAGAGCCACTGAACTGGAATATCAAATCTAACAGACAAAAGACAGTATTCTTCACAGTTGGCATCACTTAGTTACTAGCCTCCCTTAACCCTGGTCCTCAGAGATAGTTGGATTTCAACTTCAGTAATGATGGAGGTTAGAGGATGATGGAGCTTGGAGTTCAATGCATTTGAAGAGCATCAAGTTGGGAAGACTTACGTATGTGGCATCTGCCTCCACAGGACGTGGGGACAGATGCTCCTTTAGATAGCTCTTGAAAATAGATTAGGCAAAGGCTGGGTTCACCACACTAATCCATAACGTACTTTATTTGGTTTCAGCTTAATAGGTTTCAGCTTTACAGCTTAACAGACATTGTGGCTTGAAAATCATGGTTTATGGTTTAACAGTGTGTGTGAACCCAAGCAGCAGTGGCTTGTTTCACAGACTGGCTTTGTGCGTTGTGTGAAGTTAGTCACATACGTAGCGGGCCACTTGTAGCACTGGTTCCTAGGCTGGGTGACCAAGTGAAGTCCTTAGGATGCTCCTGAATGACATTCCTACAAAACAGGACATGGGAATAAATGGAGCTCTCACTTGAACCAACAGTCCTTTCCTCAGATCTCTGCAGTTCACGATCCATCAGATTTTGTTTAGCAATCCACTCCTGAGATACCAAGGTTTTAATACTCCACTGCCAGACCTGACGTATCATTTTCTCAGCATTTAGGATTGGTAGGTAGAGAATCTAAATGTCAGTTCATTATCTGGCAATAGGCAGGACTTGATTAAAACCAGACCAGCCCTGTTGTTCCATTAGTGATTTGCCAGTTGCTTTTGTGCACCCAGCTCTTTCTCCCTGGTAGTTGTATAGGGAATCATCCATTTCACAACAGCCTGGGGAACGAGACAAGGGACAGGGTGGGGTGGGAGTCGGTGCTGAAGGCTGCCTCCAGGATTCTGGAAAAACTTAAAGCATGTCAATCAGTAATATTTACCTGCAAATAAAGGGTGTGGTGCGCTAGGTATTTGGGTAGCTCTGGGGAATCTTGCTGTTCTTCAGTTGATACCCTCAGAGTATAATTTTGAACAGTTTACTGGCAACTTGCATGTACCTTTCTGAAGTGGCCAAAGCTACTTATTTATTGTTCCGCACTGATCTCCCATTCCAGATAGTTTATAGGACAAAATCTGTTTATCAACAGAAGGATGTCAATGTTCGACCATGTTCAGGTCTAGAGTCCACGCCAGCCTCGCCATTCCTTCCTCCCCTTCCCCTCCAGATATGTTGGGTTAGAAACCCACGGGCATGGCTGTGGCTCATTGGGAAGGGAGAATATAGTCATAATACTGTTTGTGTGATTTGGCCTTTGGGTGATGCACAACCCCTCCCGTGCACGCATGCATGCACGCACACACACACACGCACACACACACAGAGTGTGATTTCTGAAGGATGGTTTAGGGGCATCTTCCCTAACCTGGGAACTTTCCAAATTGGAGGAACAGCTCCCAAGTTTTCAGCAGCAACAAAGCATCCACATTGAGGGAGGCTGATGTCTAGTTTTATACATGTCGTGATTAAATCATAATCTAGCACCCTTTGTGGATCCAGTCCTACTCTTCGGGGCAAAGTGCATCTAGAACGAATGTCCCATTATGCCCAGCAAGGGATGCATTGGGTCGGTCCAGAGGGCCAGCCCCATAATGATTTCATGCTTGTGTTGCATGTGACTTTTCAGATAAATCCAAACAATTCTTTGGGGCTCAGCCAGTAACTGCTAAGGTGCAATGGTGCCCAAATCTTGAGAAAGTTTTAAAACTACATTACCTGGCTAGTGGAGCTTATTTCCTAGGCATGTGCAGAGGATTGTCCTCTAAAGCTTCTGGAGATGTTAGGTCCCCTGCTGTTAAACCTGGTGCTTTCCAGATGTGTTAGGACTAATCCCAGTTTGGGGAAGTATCAACTGGTCCTTCCTTCTTCCTTTCTCTCTTTAGTGATTTTACTTCCCTCCAACTCCTTTTCTGGAACTTTACAGCAACTTGTTTGTAAAAAAATTCCACTTCCCTTTATACTGTTTCATACCATGACTATTTACTCTGGGGAGGGAGAGTGAAAAAAAAAGGTTAAAACGCTATTAAATTAAAAACCTCTTGGTGATGTCTATGAGGGCTTTATCAGAAGGCATTGGACTTAATGGGATGAGAGAGAGAGAGAGAGAGAGAGAGAGAGAGAGAGAGAGAGAGAGAGAGAGAGAGAGAAAGAAGAAAAGAAAGAAAGAAAGAAAGAAAGAAAGAAAGAAAGAAAGAAAGAAAGAGAGAGAGAGAGAGAGAGAGAGAAAGGAGCCATAACCATGAGGACTGGAAACTTAGTCTTCTTTTTTACTGAGCTACTTAAATGGAATCTGAGAATTTCAGAATGCTAGCATCCAACCTTGCTGATAACTCGGGGGATTACTGCTAGGATATAAAGGCCATCTCCCACTGCTCTGCTCTAGAGCTCCATTTCTCTGAATCTGAAGGATCGCTGCATGCAAATGGCACCCGAGGAAGGTGGGGTTCATACCCATTGCTAGGCTGTGATGTGGTTGCTTTAGTGTTGGCTAAGCATGCTGCGTAAACCAAACCAGTGTGATTTATAAACTGTGGTTTATGGCTTAATGTGTTATGAGTAGAGCCAGTTGTGGTTTATGCACTCTTCTCACTTTTCTGCAGCAAGCAAAGTTGCTGAAATCCAATTGTCCTCTTCCCAGCACGGAATTCCCTGTCTGCCTTTATGGTAGCCAAGTCTTCCTGCCCATCTTCCTTCCCTTGTAGGGATCCAGGATTAGCCAGCCCCCCAACTCTGCGGTGCGAGGCCTGCTGGCCCTCCTTCCTGTGGCGCTCAGCGGCCCCGTCCCCGTTTCTTTGGGTGCAGCTGCAAAACAATTCTGCCGTCTCAGCTGCGGCTCCGGGATTTCCCAGCCAGTCTTTCCCTCATCCTAGCTCTGATCACTGTCTCTCTCACAGGGCAGCATGGAATCTTCCACACTCCCCAACGTGCCTGGACAGGGATCCCGCCCCATTCGCAGGATTTCAAAGCTGCTGCTGCCTGCTGGGTGCCCTGTGGCCCGGGGAACAAACAGCTGCTTGCTCCCAACCTCCTCTGCTCAGCTTCCTGGGTCCTGGCGAGGCCTGCGCTGCATCCCACCCGGGGCTTTGCCAGAATCACCCCACCCAGCCTCCGCACAGGAGGAGCACCCTGACCGTCCCACCCTTTTCAGACAAGGAGTTGACCCAGCTGAGCGGGAGTTCGTTGGCTTGCTTTTAAAAAGGCTTTATGCTTCAGATAGGCCAACTCGGAACTCCATTCTCCCCTTCCCGGGAATGTGGGTTTATAAAGACGGGTTTGCCAAACACGCTCGGATAACATAGGGGTGGCCAGTTTCTAGTGCAGTGTGTCATGTGCACTCAGCCTGTGTGGTTCCTTGCAGTTCCGTGGGTTCAGCAACACCGAGCGACTGGCCTCGTTCAGAAACTGCGGCTCCGCTGGATTAACAGCTCCTGCAAACAGAGCCAGGACCTTTCACTGTTTTTACTAAAACTGCAATCCTTCCAGAGAGCTTTGGCTAGAGGGCAGATTAGAAAAAAAAAAGCAATAATAATGTTGCGTATAAAAGGCCATTTATGGTGGAGTTTGTGAAGGTATTCCTATATTCCTTCATTCCTTCAATTTGTATAGCTGCCCATCTCACATTTGTGACTCTGGGCGGCTCACATAATTAAAACAACCAAACAACACAACCAATAAACAAAATACAAAGGTCAATAAATAACCCCTTTAAAATCCAAATTTAAAACCAGAAAACATAATAAGCAAGTCAAGTCATGTGTTAACCAATACAGGTAGTCCTCACTTAACAACCACAATTGGGACCGGAATTTCGGTTGCTGAGCAAAGCTGTCATTAAGCGAATCTGACCCAATGTTACGATCTTCTTTATGGCAGTTGTTAAGTGAATCACCGCAGGCGTTAAGCAAACCATGTGGTCGTTAAGTGAATCATGCGGTTCCCTATTGATTTTGCTTGCCAGAAGCCAACCGGGAAGGTCAAAAATGGCGATCATGTGACCACAGGACACTGCGATGGTCATAAATGCAAACCAGTTGCCAAGCGCCCAAATTGTGATCGTGTGACCACTGGGACACTGCAATGGTTGTGTGAGAACTGGTTGTAAGTTGGTTTTTCCAGCACCGTCGTAAGTCTGAACCGTCACTAAACAAATGGTTGTTAAGTGAGGACTACCTGTACAGCCATCTAGCAGGCTCCAAACCATAGCTAGATCCCCAGGCACATTGATATATTAGTTGATAATTTATCCCCAAATTGCTTGTTGCATCCCCAAGGATGGGGAGAGTGGGTCTAACCTCATTTGTGTTGGAGTTCTGCTTCCGGCAAGGCAGGTGCCCAGAGGTAACTGCCAGGGTCTGCCAGAGTGGCTAAGATAGTTGTGAGTAGGTTGTCCCATCTAGGCACAGTGCCTAGACTTGATCCCTGCTTAGCTTTAACAAACCTAATAGCATCGTGTGTTTTTAACCCATTGTCTGGACATTCTTCCTCAGCCATTCATCTTACCTGCTTTTTATACCCTTTCTCTGTTCCCCTAGGGCCTAGGCTGTTGACAGAACGTTTTTAATTCTTTCCTCTTCTGATTCTCTTCTGCTCTGTTGCCATCATGTGCATGTTTGTTTGTTTGTTTGTTTGTTTAAAAAATCTACACCTCCAGGGTACTTGTAATAATAAACTGTATTTTTTTTTCTCTCTGACACTGTTTCTCAACCTTGGCAGCTTGAAGATGTGTGGACTTCAACTCCCAGAATTCCCCAGCCAGAATTCCCCAGCCAGGCATCTTCCAGCTGCCAAGGCTGAGAAACACTGTTGTAAGACCTCAACTCCACATCCTTCCCTTCTCTCATACAGACTGTCCCAGTCTTGGCTTCCATGAGGTCAAGCTTCTGATCTCCGGATAAACTATTCCTGATTATGTCATGCTAATCCGGTAGACTTGATTCTTGGAAGTCTATTTCAAATTGCCCATCAAGCCTTAAACACAATGAGAGGGTCCTCAGCAGTTTGCAGTTTCTTAGTTTGGGCCCCTGTGCAGGTTTGTGGTGAAGATACACGGCATACAAATACCTCTGTGTTAAATAGAGGCATTGAATGGAAAAGGCAATTTCCCCCCCCTTTTACACACTGCTCCATCATGTTAAACTAGAATGTTTTACGTGCACACAGTACATTGTGTGAACCTTGCCACTGGGTTAAAATTTAAACCGCAAGTTATTTGGGATTGCGTTCTAGGTCTTCTTTATAAAAGGGTTATTTATATTAATCATGTTTTATTTCTTTAAAATACCTTCAGGCCATCTTTTAGGGCACCAAGCCCTCTCAAGGCAGCTATTAAGATAAAACGGTGTGACAAAATAAACACTAGAATTAATACAAGTCAGTGATGACAATAAAAATGTCACACCCAAAAATACTGAGACCAGAAAAACACTCTAGTCAAAACCATAAAAATGACGAGAAAGACATGGAAAATAAATGGATCTTGAAGATTTTTCTGAAATCTTGTTATGATGCTCCTGGGATATATCAGATAAGCCTTTTACCTTTTTTTTTATTCTTTTGATTTTGGCCAAACTCGTTATTTGGGTATGATAATCAGGAACTGAGAGCCAGTTTGGTGTAGTGGTTAAGGCATCAGGCTAGAAACCGGGAGACCCTGAGTTCTAGTCCCGCCTTGGGCACAAAGCCAGCTGAGTGACCTTGGGCCAGCCACACACACACAGCCCTAGGAAGAAGAGGGCAATGGCAAACCACTTCTGAAAAAACCTTGTCAAGAAAACTGCAGGGACTTGTCCAAGAATCAGACATTGATTGAAGAGATAAAAAAATAAATCAGGAACTAAGTATTTAGCTATATCATTTTTATAACATTTTTTGTTTGTTTTAAGCTGGCATTTACGGAAAACTATGATGCAAATGTATACGGAAGATACTCTGCCATAAGCAGCTTCATTTTTAAAAGAGAGACTGAGAGCGATCAGACCTCTATTTAAGCTGCAGGCTTGTACAATTCTGAGAGTAAATGCCAAAGAATGCTGTGGGATGTCATTCTGAACAAACATACCCTGAGAAAACCTGCCATCAAGGCCAGAAGGAATTTGATTTCTTCTGCTGTTGCTTCATCTATAGAAAGAGATTCTGCCCCTGGCCCTAAGCTGTGGTCCTTCAACTTTTCTCAGGGCAGTGAATTCTGCAGTTAACTGCTACCCCAAACTGGATCTCAATTTAACCATTAGGAATTTTGGAAAGGGATTCATTATAAGCACGCGCGCTTAACTTCTGCGTAGTTTATAGAGTTATGAAGTCCACTTTTCCCTGGCGTAAGTAATGCCAAGCCGTCTTGTTTTCTTTTTCTTCCCAAAGCCTCGCAGACCTAAGCTGTTGCCAGAAGTCGGCTGGGAGTTTCCAGGGGTTCGCGCGCGCGGGCGTCTCCGGGCATCCTCCCGCCACCCCTGTAGTCCCGCGCCTCCTCGCCCACCCCCGGCCCTGTAAACGGCCATCCCACCCAAGGTGCCGGCTGCTGCCCCTTTAACTGTCCCCCCGTCGTGAGGTCTGTGGGCGGAGTCGAGGGAGGCTGAGGCGGAGAGGCGGGCTCAGCGTGTCTATGGCGACGCGGCGGTGACGTGCGACGGGGGGGCGTGGGCGTCCCGGCTCCATATGAAGCAGAGGGGGGGAAACGAGGGGGGCCAGAGCCCGAGACCGACCCGGCGGCTGGAGGCTGCGGCGCGAGGAGCCATGAAGACCCCGGCGGACGCAGGTGGGGACTGCCAGAGGGTCCCACGCTGATGCTTTGGGGTCTTGGGGGGGGGCGGGTGGTCTGCCGGCGGATGACCACCAGGACACGTGGGCTGGAAAGTTGGAGGGGATGCAGGCAACTTACTTCCGTGCCCCCGTCCTTTGCTGTGCCTCGCCGTTCTCGGGGATCGGAGGGGGAGGTGACCCAGGGCGAGGGTGGACATTGGGGGAGCCCTTCGGGGAATGAATGAGGCGAAGGGGCGAGGAAACGGGCGGAGGGCTGCAGAGAGCGAGGAGTGGACGGGGGAGGGCCGGATTTGTTCCAGAGAGACCAACTTGAGGAAAATCTAGGGAGGGGGCCCTCCAAACGTGCTCGTCCCCTCCGCCCCACCTGCGCTCTCGGAGGCGCTGGACTTGCGGCTGATGGAGCTTGTAGTTCGCCGACCGGGCCGGCGCCAGATCGGGGGGCGGGCGAGGATGCTTCTTGGAGGGAGCAGCAAACGCCTCCGCTCCGATCCAAAGCGGGACGCGCTGGCGGGGAGTTGGGAGAGGAAAGGTCCGCCGCGGCGGTTTCGCCTCCCTTCTCGGGTGCCGCCGTAATGGAGGTTCCTGCTGGGAAAGGGTGGGGAATGGTGCTGCGGGCGAGGTCCCCGTCTCTCTCGCCGCCCCCCCCCCCCGGTCCGCCTGCCTGCCTGCCTGCCTGGGATCCGTCTCCGGCCGCGAACGGAGACAAGCAGGAGTTCAGCAGCCCCCGGGGAGAAGCGCCGTGGCAGGCCGGCCAGAGAGGGGCGCGAGCGGGAGGGAGCCCACTGCAGGGCTCCCGGAGTTTGTGTGCGGGACCTGTTGCATTTCACTTCCTCGCTGGTTCTCTGGCTGGCTGCCCCTCCGCCGCCTCGGGTTTGCGAGTCGCTGCCCGCCTTTGGGACCGAAGAAGCGGTTGCCGAAACCGAGGGCGACCCCCCCCCCCGCCTTCCAAGCGGGAGGGGGATGAATAATGGGGGCGGCTTTCGAAGGGGGCGAGCCGCAGCGGGGGCCCACCTCGTCTGCTGCACACTCGGATCCATCCTTCGCTCCCTCCCTCCCTCCCTCGTTCATCCCCCCCCCCCCACCAGTTCTGCAGTGAGTACTGCAGGCGAGCTGAGGGGGCCGGAGAATGAATGGGGTGGCGGAGTTGATTTGAGGGGGTGGATTGCGCGCGGGTGGCATTTGGGAAGGAAAAGGCCTTGGATCGAGGCTCTCCCCCCCCCCCCCCGCCAATCACCGGGGACGGTAGTTTCCTTCTGTCAACTTCTGGCACTTGAACAAGAAGGAAATCAGATTTCTTTTGGGGGGGGCGCGATTTCAATGTGTTGCACGGATACGAAGCGCCACGTTGCTGCTCCGCGTAACGAACTGAAGCGTCCATAGTGAAGTGGGGGGGGGATCTTTTGGAGGAAGGAACAACTCGCTTCCTAGTGAATCTGCGATCGTGGGGGCTCCCCTCCAGCCCTCCCCTCTTGTCTTTATCTGAAACGCGGAAGCGCTGGAAGGGTCTAACCCGCATGGCAAATAGGGTGGGGGTGTGTGCTTCCGTGGTGAAGGAGAAGTGAGGGTGTGTTCGGTTTTTTTTAGCTCCACACCCCGCCCCCGCTGCTTTTCCTTTTAAAAATCCCCAGAATATTGCGGGCGGTTCTCGATGGTTGTCGGAGTGTCCTGTCCGGGGGGGGGGGGAGGGGGCGGGGAGTGGAGAAAAAGTTGCAAAGCTTTCCGAATTGGAAACCGGGCGTTCAAAAAAGCAACTTTTGTTTCCGACCAACAACGCGACGTTAAGGTGGCCCGGACCGGAATGGGCAGTGGAAGCGCCAAGATCTCTCCCGCCCGCCTCAAATCTGAAGTAGGAACATGCAGAAGGAGCCAGGTAGATTCAGATCGGGAGGGGGGTGAGCGGGGCAAACGGCTGGGCTCTGTTTTACCTTTACTCTAAGTTGCGACGACCTTAAATCTAACCACAGCCTTGCGGTGGGGGGGGGGGTTGGCGGGTTAAACTCTAACCTTAAATCCAGGACTTTAACCCTCTTTAAAAAAAAGCGGGGGGGGGGGGCTTTGTAGAGTCCCGCTTTCCTTCAACTCAAACGCCAGATTCCAACCTCGCCCCGGTTAAGCTTTCTGGGCAGGAGAGGAGTAATTGAGTTATCTTCTATGGGGGAGGGCTTTCCTCCTTCGAGGTTGGAACTGGGTAGCGCTGCTGACCCTGGATTCTTTCGGAGGGCGCTTTTTAAAAGGGCTTTGGAGAAACTTCCGCGCCGGACGAGTTTTTAACAGGGTCTCTCGGTGGACGTTGCTCCTGGAAAGCGGGGGGGAGGGGAGGGGAAGGAGACAAAGCTGCGTTTGCATTAAGAGGTGGAGGACCAATTTGTTTGAAAATGGCTTTTTAAAAAGTCCTTGGGGGGTGGATAGGCAGGTCCCCCCCTTTGCAAAGGCTCTGGGGAAGGGTTGGATAGATTCTTTCCTCTCTTCTCCCCCCCCCCCTTCCTCTCTCTCTGGTTTTGTTCAGTGCTTCCACACCATCCCCCCTTGGCGCCACCCTCCCCCTCCCTTCCTTGCCTGATTGTCTGTCTCCTGGAATCTTGTGTGCCTTTTTTTTTTTTTTTTTTAAGTGCCTCTTGCTTCTGTTCAGACTTGTCTTTCCCCTCACACCTCCTCTTTGCAATAATCAAGGCCACTGCAAACTTCTCTCTCCTCCTTTCCCTTAAACTCTGGGAAAGTTATTTTCTTTCAGGCGCCTGTTTAAAAACAAAAAACAAAACTCCCCTAATAATTCCTGGGCCTCGGCCCAAACTGCTAACAAAATTAATCTGCAGCACTGGACGACACCTCCCCATGCTGGAACCCCTCGCAAGCACCAAGGGCTCCCCCAGATCTCAGCAGCCACACTTAATTTTTCCAAAGCCTGAAACACTTTTTCAAACATGGTGTGTGTGTGTGTTTTCAGCCACGGCTTCGGGGTGTGTGGTGATGGAAAGGGGGCATACAAAAGAGTTGTCTGGTACCTACGTTGTGGCGTGGGTTTTTTTTTTTTGCCCCCCTCCCTTTGGCACACTGCAAGCAGAAAGTCTCTGATGTGGCTTCTCTTTGCTAGTGTGTCCCCCCTTTCCCCCCCACTCCCTTGCGTGCTCGAAGCCAGAGAATGGTGTGCTTGTGTGTGTATCTTTAAGATGCTGTTGGCATTGGGGAGTGATGTAATATTAAGTTTTTTTTTTCTAAAGCTGGGATTGAATTCCAGCCCTTTTAGCTTCTGGCTCCGGGGATTAGTCACAGGGGTGGTGTGGTTTAGAGTGTGTTAAGGAGGGGGCATGGTTTAAAGAGATACCAACACGATTTCTTTGTTTATTTTTTATTTTTGTCTGTGCGTGCATCATCTTCCAGGAAATCCTCAACAAATAATCATAGACTACTTTGTCCAAAATAGACCCTCATTCCTAGGGAGGCGAATCCCGTAGAACTGGCTTTGAGTTAGCAAACCAGACAGAAGGGGCAGGGGGGGGGAGGAAAGTAGGAAAGTGTCTTAAGATGGAGTCCCCTTTCAGCTGAGGTTTGAAATTTAAAAAAATACCAAACTCTGGCAAGTAGGAGAGCCGTTTGAGCCCACAGACACTCACGCTCCCCACACATGGTTGCGCTCTCAGTGGAAAATGTGAAGGGCTGGGCAGAGAGCCTCCTGTAAAGAAATTGGAAGTCGGAGCTGGGATTGGAAACACTCACGGCATTGTGTGCTGCATGCGCTTCGCTTCTCTCACCAAAGCAGGCCCCCTTCTTACTCTCAGCCCCTCCACCAAGGCCTGCTTGGAAGGTTACATCCCATTTCGGAATAGAATTGTAGTTGGCGCTCTTCCCGTCCTTGAGGTGTGTGGCCCACCGAGTCGAGCCCTTACTTCTGCGGTACGAAGCCATGCGCGGTCACTCACGTTGGGAGGATAATCGTTGGTGGGGTGACAGGGACCCCAGAAAGGTGGGGAGGGGGGAGATGGCGGCGATTGGATCCTTGGCTCTCCCGCACGCGCTCTTCTTCCCCCTCCCCCTTGGTGTAGTTCAGCAGAGGACCCGGATTGGGGTGTGTGGGTGGTACAGACCTGGCCTCTGTGGTAGAGACTCCTGGTGTCTCGTCTTTTCCCTCCCTACTCCCTGGCACTGGTCTGTGGTTGGTTTGTGCCAGGCCTGGGGGCAATGCCAGCCAACAGACGGTGGTTTTTTTTTTATTGCCTCCCTCCAGGGCTTGGCAAAGAAGATGGCTGTGTTGGTGGAGATATGCTGGCAATGGCGTAGGAGGGGGGGGGAGGAAATCTAGGGGAAGATTGTGTAGGCTCCCTCTTCTACCTTGGAGGTAGGAACAAACAGACCCCAGAAGCTTTTGGTAAGGGATGCTGGCGGGGCGGGGGGGGGGGGGAGGAGAGTTAGAAGTCTGTAAGGCAAGGGAGGTTTTTAGATTGTCGGGCTGCTCCATAGTGCTCCTAATTTGGATTGCCAAAACAATATATAGGATAGGATGAGAAGTGATTGCGTAAATGCAACTTTATTATTTTTTTTAAAGGGAGGGTGGTTTGCTGCATAAAGTCTTTTTTTTCTTTTTTCTGGAAGGTTAGAACTGCTTCAGCCTGATCAGCATTAAGGAACTGAGATACTGGAAAGGGTGGCTGTTGATTGATAAGAGGATTGTAAAGCATGGAAGGGGAAAATATGCTCCATTCCCCAGCCCCTCCCCCGGCTCCGCCATAAGAACAGGAATATGCAGGTATCTTCCTGGAAAGCTGCTGCCCAGTTTGAGCATCGGAGCAGGGCCGGGCCTGGGAGATCGAATGGTGGAGCAGGATTTTGGAAAAGGCTTGCTGTTTCAGCGACTCAGCCTTTTTCAACCTGGGGATCTCCAGACGTTTTGGGAATGCAATCCTTGGGGATTCTGGGAATTGGAGTTCCAACAATCATGGAGGCCGTCAGCTTGAGAACAGTTGAACAGGCTTCCTGTTTTGCCCCCAGGAGCTTTGCCACTGGCTGGACCTCATCCACAAGTGTTTCATTTGAAGTAACCCCAGTGCGTGGTATGGCATGCTTGTGCTATCTTTTGCCTCCCTATTCCTTCTCCCATTTGGAGGTAGAGGCTTCCCCAAATTGGTAATCTAGATCAGGGGTCCCCAACCCCCGGGCCGCGGACCGGTACCGATCCATGGCCTGTTAGGAACCGGTCCACCATGCTGGTCTATAATGAACCCCGGGCCGTGTGATTGGCTCCTGCCTGCAAACCCCGCCCCCTGGTCCGCGCGATTGGCTCCCGCCTGCAAATCCCACCCCCCGGTCCGTGGAAAAATTGTCTTCCACGAAAACAGTCCCTCATGCCAAAAAGGTTGGTTACCCCTGATCTAGATAGCATTCATATGGGTTTGCCCCACACAGAAGGGATGGATAAATAGGCAATTTTCAGTGCTTTCCTCCCTGCTTACCCCATTCATAAGGTACACATGGACCATGTTCACATGACCCGCCTAACCCAATTACCTGCTTTCCCATCTCTGGGTAACCTTTCTGCCCTGGCTGAGTATGAATTCTGGTGAGCTAATCAATAAAGAAGACATTTTCTAAATCTTTCCAGCCGTTGCAAAAAAGGCGTTACGTTTCCATGAGGGTTGTGCAAAATTTGTGTATCTAGAAACAGAACATTCTACTCCCTACTGGACCGCACCAAGCCTCTTCCTGGACCTTGCTTTTCCTGGGATGGTTCGGCAGCTTTTAGAAGTACAGGTAGCCTTCGCTTAACAACCATTCATTTAGTGATGGTTCAGACTTACAACAGTGCTAAAAAACCTGACTTGCGACCAGTCCTCACATGACCGTCGCCGCATCCCTGCAGTCAAGTGATCACAATTTGGCTGCTTGGCAACCGGTTCGCATTTATGACCATCACAGTGTCCCGTGATCACGTGATCGCCATTTTCGACCTTCCCAGCTGGCTTCTGGCAAGCAAAATCAAATGGGAAACCCTGTGATTCACTTAACGACCACGTGTTTTATTTATTGGATTTATCACCGCCCAACTCCCCCAAGGGGGACTCTGGGCGGTTTTGCTTAATGCCCACAGTGATTCGCTTCACCACCACTGCAAAAAAGGCTGTAAAATCAGGTCTGATTCGATTAATGACTGCTTTGCTTAGCAACCGGAATTCTGGTCCCAGTTGTGGTCGTTAAGCAAGGACTACCTGTAAATCCTCCAAAGCAGAAGTGGTTTGAAGTTTTCCAGTCCCAAAATAGGTCTGTTTTGTCTAGAACACCTCATCTTGCTTTCCATGCATTGGGGATTATTCAGGCTGAACTTAATCCCCTTTGCCCACCGAACTACATTGTCTCCCATGTCCTACATCATTGTGTCTTGTGCAACCAAAACCTTAGGATTTGACACACAGAGATAAAGTTAAAGGGGTTGGATATCTGTAATGGGTCTAGTATTCTGTTGTGGATAACTCCAGAAGTCTTAAAGTCAGATATATGCACCTATGTGTCTAATGCTTTTCTATTTTTGTATGCATTCTGGTCACACACAAGACCTGTCGTATCTCCTAAAAAAGAGTTTGTGGCCCTCCCGGTTCTGAGGAAGTCCACTAGTGTACAGGGCACACTTTCATTTGTTTTCATTTTAAGGTGTAAAACCAGAGCTGGTGTGGGATGCAAAACACTGGCTGGGTTGGCACTGTGCTAAATCCTGGTTTGCTTGACCATGGTCTGTTAAATAAGTACCCTGTGAAGTCAGCCCAGGAAACCACATTATGGAGAGGTGCAGTGTGGAAGCCCAGCCCGTTGGATGCCCTATGTTGGACGGGAAGTGGGGAGCCCCGTTTGGCCAGGACTCAGAGGAGGATTTCAGACCTTCCTCTCTCTCCTGCCCTGCAAAAAGTTGTTGTGGAGCTAAAGCCCTCTCCTTACTTACAATGCCTGGGGAAGACAGCTGTATGCAGGTGACAACAAAGACCCACACTTTGAATTCAATGGGAAGACGTCCTGGGATGTCCATGCAGAGGAATGTCATGATTATCCCAGTCACGCGAGATGGAGGACGCCGTCACTCGGATGGTAGTGGAAGACTGCACCAGCCTATCTGGCAGCACCAACCTGAGAACAGTGATCCATTCAACGGGCTGGGCAGCTGATGTCACGGTCTCTCCACCACCCCTTCTTCCCTGCCTTGCTAATTAGTGAGAACAGGCTCTGTGTGTGTGTGTGTGTGAGAGAGAGAGAGGGGGGGGGTTGACTCAGATGATGAAGCTGGAGGAACAGCAGAGTGCGGGTGCAAGCCTTTTTCTCCCTCTGAACCCCCTGCTCTCCAAGCTCGCAAGAACCGGCAGATGGGGGGTATTAAGGAAGCTGGACCTGTGGACGGGCAGGCAACTTCCTACTTCCAACATTGCCCCCTCTGGAGGCTCCTGTGGCCCCGACTCACGTGTTGCGCTTGCAACTCGGTGTCCTCACGTCTCCCCTGGGCTCCGAGAGAGGGAGCAAACTTCCCACGCCAGCCCCTTTGCCGCATTCGGAGGCGGCGGCGGGTTGGAGCCGAGAAGGCAGCTGTCCCCACGTCCGGCACGTGCTCCTCTTTATTTTATTTATTAAATTTATACACCGCCCATCTTGCTATAAAAGTGACTCTGGGCGGCTTCCTCCTCCTCCTCCTCCTCCTCCTCGCTGGGGTTTGGAAGTCGGCTCAGTTGTGGGGTGCTTGTGGTTGTCGCTCCTGGGGTGCTGCCCAGTTCGTGCTTGTCTCTTCGCTTCCTCCCGTTTATTTTTAGCTTCTGCCTCCCTTGCTGTTGCCTGTTGCTTGGAGACTAGTGCTGTGTCTGTGTGTGTGTGTGAGAGAGGGGGGGGGATTGTGTGTGTGTGTGTGTGTGAGTGTATGGGGGGTCTTTTTAGGCCCTGTGGTGCCAGGAAGCAAGAGAAGAGGGAAGGATGCTGAATTGCACTTGTAAAGGGGGGGGGCACAACTCCAGACTGGCTGGTGTGCAACTCTGCCCTTCGCGGGCATGGAGGGGGATGCAGTTGAGGCATGCGAGCCCCCCCAGGTTGCAGTGTGTGGGATTGTCTCCAGCGCTCCCACCCCTCTCTCTGGATGACATCACCATCCTAATGGCTCGGTCTCCGCTGATGCCCTTGAACTGGCGCCCGCGTCCCTGGCCTCCATTACAGGGACCTGAATTATTGATGGGCTCGGAGCGCCTGGGGTTTGGGAAATGGGAAACCACAGCGCCCCCACTCCTCCTCTTCTCCCTCCCCATGAAGCTCTGACACCCCTCCCTGAAGGCACTGGGCACGGGCTCAGCCATTTCAGCCAAGGAGAAATAAAAGCATGGGGGTGGATCTCTCCTGGGCCACAGGCAGACTGAGTTCAGACAACACACTAAGCCAGAGTTTCCCTCCCGTGGCAGCTTTCAGATGTACGGACAAGACGGGAAACCCAGTATTTAAGTCTGGGCGAGCAGAACACACCCAGGTGTGTGTGACTTGTACTGTGCGATACCTAAAAGATTCACGGAGGATGGAGGGAGACGCGCATCCAGGATAAGAGTCCCCCTAGGGGGAGACGGAGCGATGATATAAATCGAATTATACATAAATAAAAATAAATAAATAAGGTTTATCCTACGCTTCACACATGCATACAACACAGCACTTCAAACCCTTTACCCAGGTTTGACGAAACACACTTGTGATTTTATAGCTCGCTGGGCTCAAATAAATACACCGCATCATGGCTTCCGATGCGGGGCTGGTTTGGTGCGCTATTGCACAAGGGAGGCCTGGTTTGATCAGCGGCTATGGCAGCCGAACCGGCTTCACAGGGCTGTTGTAAAAAGTCATATATGGCAGTTCTCCCAGAGGGAAGCTGTACTGTGCATAAAAGCTGAGTTGGTTTGGCCAGGCCAGGCCAGGGCTGTGAGACGGGGCCGGTTGGGAAGGGAGCCCCGCAAACGGCTGAGAAAGGATAGCTTCTCCAAAAGGGAGGAAGGCCAAGATTTCTGGCTGCTGTGTTGGAAAGGTTGTTTATGAAACAATGGGAGAGGCCCCCCATCTTTGGAGAGACCGCCTGCCGTCTTTACTGCTGACTTCCTGTTGGGGGGGTTGGAGGGGCCTTGCTAAGAAAACTTTCAGAGGGGCCTGAGCCCTGTTGCCACAGGCTTTGCCAGTCTTTGCTAGGTGGGGCACCCCCTGCTCCTTGCGTTGTCCGCTTCCCCGGTTTGAGGCCCGTGGGATGCCGATGACCGTCCGCGGCCCTGGGCCTTTGTGGGGAAGCCTGCTCTCGATGGTGGCGGCTTCTCTGCCCCCTCCCCTCCCCAGGAATGCTCGCGCGCTGGGCGCCGCTGTTGCCTCCTGGCTGGGAAAAAAGAAAGCCTTGTCTTGGAGTTGCTGACCTCAGCCGCGAACCATTTCCCCTCGCCCTCCCCAAGCACGCTGCCCAGGGAGAACATGGCACAAAGGCTCTCCCATCGTCCCCCACTTCCAAACACGCCGATGCTTCCCCGGGCCCCGATGGGGCCGACTCCTTCCCGGGGTGCCGGGGCCGCGCTCTCCGAGCTTCCCCTTTGCCCCTCTGCTTGCGCCCTCGGGTGCCGAGGAAGTTGCAAGGCGTGGGGCTGCTGGGTGGGACGTGTTAAGTTGGGCATCAGGGTGGCCTGGACGTTGCCGTGCGCTCCAGGTAGGGAGGCTTCCCTTAAGAGCGGAGCTGGCTGCTCCCGCCCTCCCACACTTGGAGGGCCCAGCCTGGAAGTCGCGGGGCGGCTTGGCTGCCCTCCCAGCCTCCTGGCTGCAGAGGGGGAGAGGCTGCAGCCGGTTTCCTGTTTTCCCTCCCCTGGCACACTGGGGGGGGGGGGGTAGAATCCACATGCCGCAGCAATGCTGCATCCTGGCGGGGGTGGGGGGGTGGCTTTGAGCCACCCAGGGCTTCTGCCAACATGTCCTGATGAGATGCAGCGAGGGAATCAGAGTATGGGAAATGCCAGCAATCCTCTTCTTCCAACTGTTTTTCCTGGGTGGGGGGGAAGCTTCTTTGCTGTCCTGTCCTGGCGTTTGTGTTTGAAAACACCCCGGCCTTCCCAGACAGAGCTGGCTAACTCTCGCCTTGCGATCGCCAGGGTTCGCCTTCCCGGATTGGGCCTACAAGCCTGAGTCGAGTCCCGGCTCCCGTCAGATCCAGCTCTGGCATTTTATCCTGGAGCTGCTGCGTAAGGAGGAGTATCATGACGTCATCGCCTGGCAAGGGGACTACGGCGAGTTTGTCATCAAGGACCCCGACGAGGTGGCCCGGCTCTGGGGGGTGCGGAAGTGCAAGCCTCAGATGAACTACGACAAGCTGAGCCGGGCCCTGAGGTGAGTCGTTTGAAGAAGGGCATCGGACTGGCAGCAAATTCCGAGGATTTGCTTCCTGCCCAAGCTGGCTTTTACACGCCTGCAGGGTTGTCGAATTCAGTCCGCTCTGGACAATTTACCTCTGAATCCAGATGCTGCTGCGGTTTTTGAAATGAGGGGTTAGCACCTGGCGAAATCCCAGCGGGAATGGTTAGAGGGGAATGCTTCAGGTTTTGCAAAGTTAAGCAACTGCTGCCAGCTTTTTAATATGTCTTTAGAAACATGCACATACATGCATGCACACAGGCGTCCGTCCGTCCGTCCACACACGCATGCTGCTCCTCCCAGCAATTCTCTCTCAAAATAGGGGAAACTTTGTAAGTGCTAGTTTTTGAGTGTTCCAATGAAAAATGAATTGTGGACATTTTGCACGAGAGTACAAACCTTTTTTTAGCGGTGCAAACTCTGGAATTTTTAAGGGTGTTTTGTTGTATTCCACTCATCTCCCAAGAAGCTGAGAGCGTTCTTATCTACATAGGGTGCTTACTATTCATCTCTCTTTTTAATAGTGCCTTTCAAACAACCCTGCAAGATAGATGGGAAGCCAAGCTAAGCAAGTGTTTAATCCAATGTGTGGCAAGACTTTGCTTCAAGTTCAAGTGCTAATTTAGTTAAGACCAGCTTTAATTCACTGGGTTGCTGGTTTAGTTTGTTGGTTTGGTTTATAAAATTTCCATTCGTTATTTGAAAGTGCAAGGCCAGGGGACCTGCATCTGTATTGCATTGAAAGATGTCTCTTGTATAGCTTAGAAAAGATTCCTGTCTGAAAATGTGGGACGCCGCTGCTCATGGAGGACTCATTATAAGACGGGACCCCTTGTTTCTGCTGTTGGTTGAATAAAACTTTGGAAAAATTAGGTGTAGTCCTTCTGCATAGGGATCTCCTGAAATGATAGGAGGAGGAGGAGGAGGAGGAGTATAGCTTTATTGATTAGTCTATTGACCATATCAAAAAATGGGCATCAGCCACAATAAAATACAGTAAAAAAAGACAGGTAAAATACAGTAAGACAGGATAAAATAGACTAGAGTGAGATAAAATGAGGTAAGATACAGTGAGGTAAGATAAAGATAAAAGAGTAAGATAAAAGAGTATAAAATAATGCAGAGACTTACAATAAGACGAATAGTAAAATACAAATACAAAATATATTTAGGTGAGTTCATTGCCTTTGCATGCCACCCCAATATATTCTATAAAATGTGTCCTCAGTTGGACAGCCCTGACTTAACAGTTCTAAAGACTACATATGTGCTTGTACCCTGAAGGAAGTAACATAGTCGTTTATACAGCCCCAGTGTATGATTCTGTCAAGCAGAGTCTGTGAGTACTGAGCCCTTGCTGAGGCATATAAATGGCAGTTATTTATTTATTTTATTTATTTTATTAAATTTATATTACCGCCCATCTCCCCCAACGGGGACCCTGGGCGGTGCACAACAAAATAGAGATTAAAAATATATAAAATTACATGGATACAAAATATGAATTCCAAGAAGAATATTAAAATAAGTCACTGGGAGGCTTCAAGTTAACTAGGACATGTGCAATGTCTTCTATTTCAGATACTCCACAAACACATGTTCTCTCAAAATATGGGACTTGGTGGAATCGTCCATATTTAACCATAGAATCTAGCTGTAGGAGTAGGAATACACTTAGGGGCCACCTAGTCCAACTCACAGCTATTTACTGAGGCTTATATGCCACTCCCAATAAAATATATATATATATATATATATATATATTCTTGACTCCCATCAGAAGGTACGTGGGGCATACAGATGCCAGCTCATGGACACTGACAAATCCCTCTTTCCCACATGTATAATACAGAAAGAACCCCATGGCTTGAAGGGTAGGAAATGTGCACATGCCCCAAGGGTAATAATTTGGTATTGGCTTTTGTTGGGGTGGTGAAAATCAACCAGGTTAGCTTGGCTTCACATCCTTATGTAATAGGCAGTTGTTACTATGCAAAGCTTGCGGGCAAGTGGCGATTTACAAGGCTGTGATAAAATTCCTTTGCAGTCACCAGGCCTAGAAGCAGTCTGTCTTCTCAGTATGAGCAGATGCTGTTTAACACTTGCTCAGGCTGTAACACTTATCCTTTCAGGGCTGTGCAGACACCCACAGACTCCCGAGTGTGGTTTCTGGGGTGGGGGAGAAGTGGGACGTGTGAGTCACTGACCCTCCATTCCTCCTCCTTATCACGACCCTTCAGGTACTACTACAACAAGCGGATCCTGCACAAGACCAAGGGCAAACGCTTCACCTACAAGTTCAACTTTAACAAACTGGTGCTCGTTAACTACCCTTTCATTGACATGGGCATGGCAGGTAAGCGTGGTGGGCGGACTCGCAGAGTATTTCAATGTAGATGATCTCTGGGCAACCTTCTCTCCGCTCTTCTGCAGAAATCCTTGAGCTTCCACTACTAGACAGCCAGAGAAACTTAAGTCTGAAACATTTCGTTAGTGCCACTGAAAAATAGCAAATGAGCAACACCCAACCGCCCTTACGCACACATATACATACACACCGTGGTGGGGGCTGTATTGGCTGTGCACCAAAGGGAAAAAAGGTTCAAAGGTCTTATTTTAGTTATGGAAAAGTATATTTACCTGTCAGGAAGATTATTTTTCCCCTCAAATAATTTAACTTTGGAATGGGAGTGTCCCTGTCGACGTGCTGAGAATATGGTGTGGGAGGAGTTTTCTTTAAGGGGGAGGTGGATCGCAGGTTAAATTCTGGGTTCTCTTCCTTTTGGGTAACGGAGTGATTAGCCCTGGGGAGAAAATGCCATTTGGGAGGAGAACATATTTGCACAGGTAGGGTTCAGTCTTTGATGTGGCCAGCTCAAAAGGTCTAGGGTGACATGGACGAGAGGCCACCGTGTCTGGGGATTTAGAAAAGGCCTTTGACAAGTGGAGTAGATACTATTGGGCAGGTCAGTGGTCTTGCAAATGCTTCTTTGAGTTGAATCTGTCCACGCTGGACTTTGGGAAGGCACTGGTTGAAGGAAGAGTTGGAGGGGAAGGATAGTTCTGCTCTTAGGCCTCCTCTTCCTCCCTCCCCTGATGTTGATTTCCCTGGTTTGCTTTCCTCCTGCCTGCAGGTGGGGCAGTGCCCCAAAGTGCCCCGCCTGTGCCCTCCGGTGGCTCACATTTCCGCTTCCCCCCTTCCACCCCATCCGATGTCCTGTCACCTGCCGAGGACCTCCGATCGCCTGGGGTGTTCTCCGCCGTGGCGCGCCGCCTCGCCCGGGGCTCGGTCAGCGACTGCAGCGACGGCACCTCGGCCAACTCGGAAGTGGAAGAGTCTTTGGCCGAAGAGCAGAGACGTGGCGGAGGAGAGGCGGGTGGATTCCGTGGCCCCCCGTTGCCCAGCCACCCACGTTTGACCCACGACGCCCTCTTCAGGATTTATCCTCGCCCTCGGGTTCCTGAGCCTCTCAGCCCGTTCCCTGTGTCGCCCATGGCTGGGCCTGCTGCTCTCCTGCCCCCCCAGTTGTCCCCTGCCCTCCCCCTCACCCCCACCCACATGAATTACACCCCCTCGCCCACCCTCAGCCCCATGTATCCCAGCGGCTCCCACTTCTCCTTCAACCCCGAGGACATGAAGCGCTACCTCCAAGCGCACACCCAGAGTGTGTACAACTACCACCTCAGCCCCAGAGCTTTCCTCCACTACCCCAACATCGTCATCCCGCAGCCCCAGCGCCTCGAGAAGCCCCCCCTCCCCCCTCCGCCCCCACAGGCCGAGGAGCCCCCGAGCCCTTTCAAATTCAAGCTGCAGCCACCGCCGCTAGGGCGCCGCAATCGCGACAAGCAGCCTCCGCCGGCGCCCGCTGCCCCCCCAGGAGAATCCAGCAGTGGCCCCCCTGCGTCCTCCTCCTCCTCTGCACCTGCTCCAGAGCCCCTCGTCCCCCAGATCAAAGTGGAGCCCATCTCCGAGGGGGAGTCCGAGGAAGACCTCACCGTGGAGGTCACTGACATCAGCGAGGACGACGAGGAGGTCTTCAAGGCCCCTTCAGCCCCCCTTGAGAAGACCGAAGACGAGGAGACTCAGGCCTTGGTGCCCCCCGTTTCTCGGGCTGGGGAGAGTGGCCAATGCATCCCCCTCAAATTGCGCTTCAAGCGCCGCTGGAGCGAGGACCAGCGGTTGGAAGCCAGCGCAGCGTGCGAAGAAACCGATGACAAGAAAGTGAAGGGCGAGGATGATGCTGGTGGGGACGGAGGGGGAGGCCGGCGGATCAGCACGGAGCTGCAACAGGCCACGGCAGAGCTGACCCTTGAGAATCGGGACTCCTAGACTGGGACATGCGCCCCCCCCCAGGACAGATGGACAAGTGAGGGGAGGTGGGCTGAATTTGCTGCCTTAACTCAGAGATTATCTTTTTCCTTTCCCTTTCCTTCCTCCTTGGGCCTGGAACTCTGTACATGATCATCTTCTTCTTTGGAAGCCAGAAAAGTGTAAGGGCGGGGAAGTTTTTACTTGTCTATATGCATATATAAATATAAATATATATATTATATATAAAACCTCTTTGCAAGGGTGGGGGATTTCTAAAAATTAATATGCCAGGTTAATTTTTAAGGGTTCTCTTTTCTCTTCCCCCTCCCCAATACGATATAAGCCTCAGGACCTTTTTAATTAAGATTGCCCCCAAATATGGTGTAGTTAAAAAAGCATTTTCGTGGCCTTTGTAGGGGGATAGTAAGGGTAGTCCGATGAAAGCTACCACCCCACTATTTTCCCCTTCCCCCCCTCACACACACACACACCTGCAATTAGCAATCTTAAGCACAATACACTTTTTAATCCCCCAGTGGATCAAAAAGAGAGTTAGCCATATATTCCCTCTCCCCTCCCCTTCCCAATGGCACTGTAAGCGGTTTGTGTGGGATCATCGATACATCCTTGTTTTGAAAACTCGTCTGTTGTATTGCTGTGTCTTCTAACCTATAAAAAGAGCGAGGCCCCCACATTTTCATGCGCCGGGACAAAGCGTTTGTCTTGCCCTAAAGGGAGTCCCGTGGCACTGCAACCTCTCCCGTCTTGCCACCCCATCGATGGTTGATGGATGTCTGCGAAATTTCATCATCACGGCCAGAGGCAAAAGGGGAATTTTCCATCCACCTCTGGCCAGCCCACCAAAGAGTTCCCTTCATAACATTGCTATAGGTAACCAAATTAAAAAAAAAAAATACAAGGGTGGGCTTGGGCATAGTCTCTCAGCCTGTCCCACTGTAGGGTTGGGGAATTAAGTGGTGGGTGGGATTTGAAGGGTTTTTTTTAAGTGCCTGTTGAAATACTGTTTCCAAGGGAACCTAAGCAGGGAGTGGGCATTCCTTTTTCTCTGTCTGCACAACTGTTGTCCGTGAAACCCGGCTCTTCCTTTCTCCATCCCTGCTTCTCCCCCCATCCCCCCCCCAACCTCAGAAATTAAGGCACTGTTTCACCTCCTCGTTAAATAATTCCACGTTTCCCTCTTGCAGGGGAATGTCTGGACCCACCCCCTCCTCCCCACCTCTGTGGAAGAAGGGCAACAAAGGGGACACTGCAGAGTGATGGTGCCTTGGGAAAAAACAGGGAATCTTGCAATGCACCTAATTTACCTCCCGGTTTTGCTCCAAAATCCTTACAGGCATATTTGCCTTGACTTTCAGCTGCTCTCCACTCTGGCAGGACAGAGACTTTCCAGTTCTCCAAAGAGAGAGATTTGCTGCATGTAGACTAAGAAAACCCAAAAGAGCTGGCTATGAATGCTGCCATTAACCTGAAGGTGGGATCTGGAATTTTAACCTCCTCGTGGGGTCAATATAAAGCAGCAACGTGCTTGAGGGTTGTTGTTTTATATATATATATATATATATATATATAGCCTTACTCAGATTCTTGTACATATCAAAGAAAACGGGGTGTCGTTCATTTTAAGAATGTAAAAAAAAATTAAAACCAATAAAGGGTTTTGAGATTTCATAACTTTGTGGTCCGTTATGAATAACCATATAATGTATAACCCTTGTAACATACGCACTATGGCTGAATTTCTCTGGTAGGTCAGGTCAGCTGATGAACCTGGAAGCTTGCATTTGTTCCTTCATCCTGTACTTCTTCTCTTGTGCCTGCAAGACCTAATGCTTCCTGTGAGTGTGTGCGCCCTATGTGCGCGCACACAATTTTACCTCGTCTGTTCTCATTTATTTCTCTTCAGCTGAAATTGGGAAAACAGAAACTTGACTGTAAATCTATAGGTATGCTGACCATATTTCCTTGAGACAAAAACGGGACATTGGGATGGCAAAACGGGACAGGGTATTATGTAATATTTTGTATTCATGAAAAAGATGGGTCCCCACCCCCCGGTCCATGCGATTGGCTCCCGCCTGCAAACCCCACCCCCCGGTCCGCGCAATTGGCTCCCGCCTGCAAACCCGCCCAGTCCACGCAATTGGCTCCTGCCTGCAAACCCTGCCTCCCAGTCCCTCCTTTGCCACGCGCTGATAGGCGGGAGGGCTTCCTCTTCCGGGCTGCCTCCAATCGGCAACTCCAGCTCGGATCCTCCTCCTGTGCCATTCCCGACGGGTTTAAAAAAACAGGACAAAATGGAGATTTTTATCAAAATGACGGGACGGTTGAAAAATGCTAAAAAAACCAGGACTGTCCCGTTCAAAACGGGACGTATGGTCAGCCTATCTATAGGTGTCATTTCCCCCCCCCCTTACTCTGATTTCTTTGCTTGGCAGTGAACTCTAAAGTCGCTTGCTTGTCTTGTGTATGGAAACCTATGTAAAGGTTCCTGCTTACCTAAGAAATCCATAGTGTAATGTATGCTGTAAGGCTGTGCAATATGCCATTGGCTGCAGAATTTGAATTTTGGAGAATCTCAGGGTTTTTTTTTTTAAACAAATCTAAACATTTAGATTGGGCCAACTACTGCTTCCTGCATGCTTGAAAACCACAGACAGTTGAGGAGGGAGGGGAGAAATAAAGAACTACTCTTACCCCTTTCTTTTGCCACAACTAATAAACCATTAGAGTAAATACTAAATAAGCAAACTCAAATATCCAGATTGTAAAATTCGGATTGCTTGAGGCGGAGATTTTTTTAAAAACCTTTTTAAACAAAAAAGAAAGGGATGGGTTTGTTTTAAGCAAGTTAACGCTTTGAGTTTTTTTTTTAAAAAAAAAGTTTAATGTTTGTTTGTTTCAAGAAGCCTGCATTAGGACCTGGAGTACACCCTCCCCACTGCACACTATCTATATACAACCAAAACTCTCATGTCTGTTTGATACTTTGTAACCTTTAATTGGGCAAAATGGTGCATCGTAGGGCAACAATTTTTGAACCAGGATACCTCAAATGGGCTAACTTACAGAATGCACCCAAACTCCAGGACCCATGACTCCCATAGAATTGAAATTTGGCAAATTTTATAAAACATTTTATGACATAAAATTATCATAAAACATTGTATGACATAATACAAAATGTCAGAACACATTTCCTGTGGTCAACTCCTGATGTTTGACTGGGCTATATAGTTCAGTATGAATGACATGGGCTATTTTCAAGGCAGATACGTCTCTGAATATCTCCCTGAATCTTTTAAGAGCTTTTCCAGTGAAGGCAGGACATTAGAAGCAATGCCCTTGTTGAAGGCATTGAGGAATCTGGTAAGGAAATATCTCTGAAACAATGACCCAACGGGTCACGGGTTGTCTAGTCACCTCCTGAAATTGCCATTGCTACCACAGCACTGTGCTTGCTTCCAGAAAGACTGGTTTGTGTTGAAAGAAAATGCCTTGGATCCTGCCCTGGGGAAAAATCCTGTCTGCTGTCTGCCGGGTTGTATTTCTCTTCATCCATTCCACTTTAAGGCTGTAAATGCTCAAGCAAAGAACCTCAAGGAGGGAGGGGTGCTGGCTTACCATCTCCAAAGCAGCACTAGATAGACACTGAAGGAAGATCACCCTCGAATCCTCTTGCATTTTCAGTGTCCATAAGAACAGTGTTTTAGCTGGGTTTTTTTTTAGACCTCCCCAGAAGCAGGAGATCTCTCATCATCGGAATCTGTTTATTGCATTTAACAGATACGACCGGTTCGGCTTTGCCTGGACTCCATGATACTCTTAAGGTGAGATGTGAATTGCATTTTCACTTTTAAAGTTTTTGGAGAAAATATGTGGTGCTCTGAAAGAGAGAGTCAAGTTTCATACCTGGAGGTGAGAAATTCCAAACTGTGAGGATCCATCTTATTTGATGTCTAGTTTTAAAAAGTTAAAAGCTTTAAATGCTTTCTGAAGAGGGAAAATCTTTGGGCTGCTTCTTAGAGAACTGAGATAAGTACCGTTCTACGAAGGCACTGCTGCTTATTGTTAGTTCTTGGGAAGAGATCTTGTGTAAATGGTGTAACTGGTCTTAGGTATGCATTATTTCTATACTAGTAAGGAAACGCCATCTCAGGCAGAATTTTGGAAAATAGGAGATACTTGCCATTAAAAGAAAAAAAACCTTCATCCACAACTCTTGCTCATCCAATTTTCTGGTTTACAATGTATGTTATGCATCTTTTAATGCTAAACATATTCCTACGGTCTTCATGTTCCCAATTCCTCAATCACCCCAAGACTGCTATTTTGAAGCACCTGCATTCTTTCTCCTTTACTTTGCCTTATGCCTGTAATCTCTAGCACAGTGTTTCTCAAGCTTGGCCACTTTGAGATGTGTGGACTTCAACTCCCAGAATTGCTCAGCCAGCCAGTCTGGCTGGGGAATTCTGGGAGTTGAAGTCCACACATCTCAAAGTGGCCAAGCTTGAGAAACACTGCTCTAGCATAATGTGAATTGTCTCCATCTCAAATAGGCAAACAAACTTCAGGGACAATGGAAATCACACCCTGGAAGGCAACGGATTGGGAAGGGTTTCCTATGTAATACTTGTTCTAGGTGCAATTCCCTTTTAAAACCCAACTTGGGCACAAACCTGTCATACTCTGCACCTGAAATGTCTGTAATTTCATGTAATGGAGCATTTGTTCTTCCTCTGTTGGATTTCAGAATGTAACCCCTTTGGGGTAGGGAACTGTTCCTCTAGTTTCTTGGCAGAAGGCAGTCATACCGAAACTCCAGTTTTGCTAATCACATAAACAAGGGCGACTTACAGCAACTCCGTGGCCAGAAGGCTGAGAATCTGGGGAGAGGGTTTAGGCACGACAGCTCGCTGTTCTACGGTTGCAGAAGTCTTCAGAAAGTCCCTGGGGACTTTTTCTGTTAGCTTACTAAGGACGTTTGGGTCAGATGGTGGTGCCACAACCCCTTCTCCCTGTTCTTGCCAACTCTGCTGAAATCCACGATTGCAGGAACTGCCTAACTTCCTGCGTGCACATCGGAAACGTGGGGAACGCGGGGGGTTGGATTAGAATAGGAGTAATTGTTCAGCTGTCCATAGCTTAAAATTTGGACCTAGAAAATAGGACTATTTGCCAGATCCCGGCCTATTTTCAGACAGGTTGTACCCTAGTCAAAAGCGGATGACAATATATCCCGTGTCTGTCAGAAGAAAGCAAAATAAGTACGTTTCAGAACTTCAGCAGTACCTCCCAGGGCAGGCAGGTTTTAGTTTGGAGTTTTTTTAAAAAAAAAATTTTTTTTTGCTGCTCAAGTGCATACTTGCAGCAGTTGAAAAGCCAAAAATATTTTTCTGGGTTAGTGGGGTTGGCTGGAGTTACACTAAGCAAGACCCAAGTGTATCCCTGCCCTCTGAGTTAGCTGAATGATCAGCTCTTAACTGCAAGGTATGAAATTGGCTGTATTTTTCTATGCAGGAGTGCTTTGTGATTCGATGGGTTTCTCCACCACCTTGAGCACATCTGAGCCTGGCCTGCTTAATTTTAGAGGGAGGAGGGATGTTCAGGGAGGATAGCAAGACAGGCTGAGGCCTGTGAAATTTCCACTAGAAAAATATTTTTAAAAACACATGAGGGGATATGCCAGAGATGGGCACTGAAACAAGTACAGGCATTCTTAGTCTTTGCATCAGAGTCTTCGCATCTGCAATTTGCAGAATGCAAAATTCAGTTTCTCCTCCAAGCTCTTAATGTGGCACAGACCGTCATCGCTCTGCGAGGCTGAGCTAGTCCAGCGGATTAGTTGGGGTCGCCCAGCATCCTAATCCTGGATTAACCAAACAACCGTGTGTTGTGTGAACCTGGCAATCAAAACTCATCCCCTGAACAACCTTGCTTTTCGTTTCTACCTTCCGCCGCTTTCCCTGGATCGGACTCAAAGACAACATCCTTGGATCTGAACCCAGATAAATGCCCGGCAAGACTCCGACTGTTGCCTTTGCTCAGGCCCTCAGAGGCGAAATACGTTCTTTGGGCCAAGGCCTGCCGTTTCCTGTCCCGTGAAGCCTTCTGGTGGGTGGACTGAAAGCTGATTCACCTGCCCAGCCCGTCAGTGGTGCTAAAGGGGCAAGGAATGATGGTGGGATGACCCTTGCCTTGGCTAACTCAGGAAACCCAAAGGCTTGTGTCTCCTAGCAACACGGATGCCTTGCTGGGAAGTGGAAGGGAGGGGCAGTGCTCGGGCTGATAGACCTTTGTCGGGGCACCCACGTTTTGCATGCCCCTGCTTGGTCCTGCCTGGGTCATCCGTGGCCCCTGGCATGCCGGGGCGTGGGCCTCCAGAGACGGGTGTGTGGGTGTGGTGTAGGGCTGTTGTCTCCTAATTAAATTAATCTTGAAGGCTTCCAGGCTGTGCTTTTCGCCCTTGACTTGCTAAATAATGCATTTGCTTCCCCGGGTCCTTCTCTTGATCCCGCCAGGCCCCATCCCTCTACTTACCCCCTCCCCCCCCAACAAAACAAAACCCTGATGGTGCTGCTGTGTGAGCCTTTACACTCCTGCACTGGAAGTCTGTGGGTGTGGGAGATACTTCCCTTTTGGTCTTTTTCTCCCCTATCAATATCTACTAGGCTATCATGAGGCCAGATGAGTGGTCAGCACTGCTACGTCCAGACGGTGAATCTCCAAATCTCTCTTGCAGTTGTGCATGAATTGGTCACTTCTAGCGGGCTACTTCCAGGGCTGTCAGCCTGGCTAGTTGACCAGCAGGATGAGATGAAGAGGACCATTTCTAGGGACTTAACGCAGGCACCAGGAAATGAGCGGTACTAAACAGGGCATCACCTTCTCAGTCTTGGGCCACCTCAATTTTGCTTTGAAAGTTTGCCTCCAGTTTTTCTTCTGCAGCCTCCCACGTATACTCCAAAAAGCTATATTCAACAACAGTCCTGGAGGTGCTGAATAGCCACGGTGATTACTAGTAGCCATTAATGTCTGTGTTTCTGGTGAATGCTCAGGTTTCTGGCACATTAGCCATCAGTCTCTCTCGTATAGTGTCACCCCCAACATATATTCAATAGATTAAACATTCCTCAATGGTGGGGGTTTTTTTGAGAACCAGTTTGGTGCAGTGGTTTAAGGCACCAGGTTAGAAACCAGGAGACCATGAGTTCTAGTCCTGCCTTGGGCCCGAGGCCAGCTGGGTGACCTGGGGCCAGTCACTTTCTCTCAGCCCTAGGAAGGAGGCAATGGCAAACCACTTCTGAAATCTTGCCAAGAAAACTGCAGGGACTAGTCCAGGTAGATGCCGAGAATTGGATGCAATCGAATGGCAGGAGAAAAAAAGGTTTTTAATGCCCTGGCTTAGTGCTGGAACTTTAGTAACAGTTCTACCTGTAGAAAGCAGAATATTATAGAATGTATGAGTTGGGAGGGACCACACAGCTCGTTTAGTCCATTTCCCTGCTCAGGGCAGGAATCCACCAAACTCTTACCAACCCAATTATTCCCAACCAGAAGCAATCCAATACTTGACCAAAAACCTCTAGTGGGGGACAGGGCCGCAACTGGGGGGGGGGGGGCAAGCGGGGCATGTGCCCTGGGCGCCACGCTGGGGGGGGGCACCAAAATGACAAAATAGTATTTTTATACTGACTTGTTTCCTGGCACCAACCCATGGGGGGGGGGGCACGGAATCCATGTTTGCCCCGGGTGACACAGACCCTAGTTGTGGGCCTGGTGGGGGAGTCCACAATTGCTCTAAACTGCAACAACGCTTTCTGCCAGTACATTCCTCCTAATATTCCACTTGAACCTCCTTCAGATGTCAGCCTGCTGGTCCTTCTCCTATTCTTATGGCTTCACCCCCTTTGTACATGACACCCGTTTAGATATTTGTAGACTGCTCCCATTAGTTTTCTCGTTTGCAAGCTAAATGCATCCAGTCCTTTTGACCAATGTCTCACAGGGCTTGGGTTCCAGATCCTGGTAGCTCTCAGCTGAACCTGCTCCAGCTTCTCCTTGTCTCTTTTAAAGAGCAGTGTCCAGAACTGGACACAGTAGTTGGTGCAGTCTAACCAGTGCAGAATGTAATGAAGCCATTACTTCCTGCAGTCTGGACATGATGCTTCTGTTACTGCAGCCCAAGACTGCATTGGCCTTGTTAGCTGCTACAATACACACTCTTGCTCACGTTCAGGTGAAGGTGGCCAAGACCTTTCTAGTCCCTTCTCACGTTCCCTGGCCACCAAGCCAGGCCTCCCTGCTCTGGAAAACTCCCTTCTATTCTGTCCTCTAGAGCAGGGGGTTTCAAACTTTTATTAGGCCATGGAACCCAAGCGTTTTGCAAAAACGTCTGCACAGCCCTGCTCCCGATCACTTATCAGAAAAATAATAAATGCATCAGGCAAAGTATTTCGTGGAACAAAGACAATCTAATACCCTGCCACAAACTGTTGCTGAAGAAAGAGGCACGTAGGTCCTTAAAAGACAAAGTTAACAGTTAGAAAAGATGTTCAGAATCAGACTATAACGGTAGCAGATGGAAAAAGTAAAGATTCCCATGAGTTGCTCATCTTCTGTTGACTGTACAGACACTTCCGTAAAATTTTGTTGGTAACAGCATGGAAGTGAGTTACTACAGTACAGGTAGTCCTCGACTTACAACCCCAATTGGGACCGGAACTTCTGTCGCTAAGCAATGCAGTTGAGTCATGCCCGATTTTACAACCTTTTTTGCCACGGTAGTTAAACGAATCACCCAGGTCATTAAGCGAATCACGCAGTCGTTAAGCGAATCTGGCTTCCACTATTGACTTTGCTTGTTGGAAGCCCCCTGGGAAGGTTGGAAATGACGATCACGTGACCCTGGGTCGCTGCAACCGTCGTAAATACATGCTGGTTGCCAAGGGCCCAAATTTTGATCACATGACTGCAGGGATGTGGCGACGGTCGTAAGTGTGAGGACCGGTTGCAAGTCGCTTTTCTTTTTTTTAAAAAAAGAACTTTATTAATTTTCAGAGTATAGTTAAAATACAAAATGTAGAATATAGAAAAGATAGAATACAGAACTAAAGAAAAAAGAAAAACTATAAAAGTGCAGAAGTAGGGAAAAAACAGAGACAGAAAGTGACTTCCGACCTTCTCCAATACAGATATAAATGCATTTACAAATATAATCTCTTATCATTAGTTAAACCTTAGTAACATCATTTCTATCAAATCAGACCATTTAATCATCAAAACCCAAAATCAAAACTTCATTTTTTTCTGACACAAGCAAATAGTCTAAAAGTGTTTGCCAAATAGAGACAAATCCAGACACAGTATTTTATCAACATTGTTAACTTGGCCATTTGGGCCAGTTCCATCGGTTTAATCATCCATTCTGCCACTGTAGGAATTGCAAGTCACTTTTTCCAGTGCTGTCGTAACTTCGAACAGTCATTAAACGAATGGTTGTAAGTTGAGGACTACCTGTACTGACTCTGAAGATCTTTTTTCAACTTCCCAATCTAGCCAACAGCCTTAGGATTCCTGGTCTCCAGTCTAAGTACAAACTAGGGCTGACTCTTTTTAGCTTCCAAGCTCAGATACGATTGGCCAGCACCACCGAAGAAACATTAATTGTGTGCAGCTCCAGGGCTCAGTATGTCTCAAAGTATGTCTCTTTCCCCCACTTGCTACACTCTAAGAAAGACCGTATTTCCACCTAGATCTTCTTCGTCTCTTGATGTTTGATCTTCCAGGAGATGGTTCACTGCCAGGGTACCTATCAGCCTGGGGTAGACCGAACTTCCTTGTTCACATTTACGGGAAAAACAGATTGGAGAACACCTGGACAACTGACTCCTAAATCCAGATGTGTTGGGAGAGGTTGTGCTTTTTCCATTCTGTGCAGAGAGGCGTACTTTGCCCAGGCGCAGAAATATGCAGGGTTCCATCGCTCCAGAGATCAAAGAAATTTTTAAAAAATGGTTTTAGAGAGCCAAGCTCTGATTCAGATATAGTCCCGTTCCAAAGCAGAACTTGTCTGGGCAAGCAGAAGAGCCTTTTAGACTACAGTCATTGTGGATCAGACACAAACCCACCCGGTTTGCTAATCATACTAGATCCTAGTTGTGGAGCTCATCTCAGGAGGTTGATTAGCAAAGGAAATTTAAAGTCAGGAAACACAGTAGTGTTTTGCATAATGTCAATACTATCAGGAAGGCTAAACCGACCTTCGCCCACCTAACACCCCAATGTGTTGGGCCTGTGACTCTCAGCTGGGAAGTCTCGAACTTACCCCGAGCAACAAAGCTGTTGTGTGCCAAATTAGGAAAGGCTGACGCAGACATATATATGCACAAAGGAGAACCAAATGCTACTTTTGTGTCCAAAAGCCGTTTAGCTTTATAATTACTAGAAGAAAGAGCCCGGGAAGGGATCAGCACTATACCCTAACTCATAAGCTTCGTGAACGGCAGAAAGGAACCAGTGCCCCGAAGAGATGACAGTTCACTTGACTGGCTGGGGCTGATGGCACGTTCTCCACTGGTTTTCAACAGCAAAAGCCAGCTTCCTCGGACGGAATGCTGGACTCGGTGGGCCTTGGATAGAATCAGGTAGTTCTTACGTGGATTTGGGTCAAGTTTAGCAGGGGCTCAAAATTCACCCTGTAGGTCATTTTCAACACAGTACTAGCTTTGGAGATGCTGATTCCAGTTGTGGGTTTTCAGCCACTGTGGTCAGCGGGGCAGGGGGCGGGGGGTTTCTGCAGGTTACAAAGAGAGTCCTTGGGGCTTCAGGTTGCCCACCATGGCCTTGCCTTAACAAGCAGGCTACACGCACATGTGTGGATGTAGGAAGCGGTGTTCGTTCAAGTGCTCCAAGTGCCCCCTAGTGGATCCCACACAGGAGCACTGCCCCAGCACCCCCTAGCTTGAGCAAACCCTCCCTGGACGGGTTTATGGATCACCTGAGTGAGAAAAACTGATTTGCCAAGGTGGAAGGGTGGAAAGGATCGATTCTCCCTGTCATCCGCGGCTGAGAGAGATTTCACAGTGGTTGCATTCACTCCACATGCTAAGCCATGGTTTGCCGAATTAAGGTTAATAGCAAGTTCGTGCAATGTGCTAAACCAACAAACCAACTAAACCAACTAAACTAAACCAACTAAACTAAACAAACAGCTGAACCACATGGCATCTTAGAAGATTGTGCAATGCCAGCAATGATCTTCCATTTGAAAGAAGAAAAACCACCTGGGATTTCCTGAACACACAATACACGCGTTGCTCTAAAGGAGTATTTTTTCAAACTTGGGAACTTTAAGATGTGTGGACTTCAGCTCCCAGAATTCCCCAGCCAGCATGCTAGTGAACTTTCAGATGTGTGGACTTCAGCTCCCAGAATTCCCCAGCCAGCAAGAATTCTGGGAGCTGAAGTCCACACATCTGAAAGTTCCCAAGTTTGAAAAACACTGCTCTAAAGTGTTGGCTCCCCCCCCCCTAATAATGGAGAACATATAAGGAATTCCCCTGACTGACTCACACATGTGAGGCTATGTGTAGCTTTCCAGATGTCGGAAGCTCCCCACCCATTATATATCGGTAGTCAAGTACCAGCTCAGAGGCCAATGCAACCAATTTCCAGAAATGCACCATAGCACGGCAGCCTAGAGTTTTATTATTGGGGTAGTATCAGGAAACAGGACACAACCCATCCAGCTTTTACTTTGCACCAAATGTGGGGTGGGTTTCATAACACACATAACCTGGTTACTAAATTCCCTCATTTTCTGAGTTTGCACAATACCTTGGTTTTTTAACTAACCCTAGCCTCGGTCCCCTTTCACCTCTCCCTCATTTGTGGCATGTACCTTTTTGTACATAGTTATTTACCTGGAGGGGAGGAACTGGGTTTCAAGGAAGGAGCTGTTTCAGAAAGTGAACTCCATGCAAATGTTCTTGGCAACAACTTGGCAATCCAAACAAATCTACTGAAATATGAATCCTACAAACTGGGAGCCAGTGCAGCATAGCAGTTAAGGTGCTGGGCTAGAAACCGGGAGATGGTGGGTCCTGGTCCTCCCTTAGGTGTGGAAGCCAGCTGGGAGGCTTTGGGCCAGTCCCTCTCTCTCAGCCCAGCCCACCTCACAGGGTTGTTGTAGTGGGGAAAGCAGGAGGTCAGAGCATAAATAGATTTATACAAACTAGGAGGTGGGATAGAAATCAAATAAATACAATGCTCAGTAGGGCTTATAATATGGAGCTGCCCTCCCCAAACTCGTGTCCTCCAGGAATGCTGGAATTATATCCCCAAATTCCTATGTGGGATGTCTAATCTCAGTATTATCCTAATATGCCACCCAAAGTCATTGTTTTGAGATGGGTAGCCCTATAAATCATTGCTTGGGGAAGACTATAGCTTCAAGCTTTATTTTTTTTAAAAAAAAACAGCCCAAAGGGAACAAGGAACATACTGTAGATATTCTTGTTATCTCTGGTCACTCCTGCTTATCCAGAATCAAATTCAGGCCTTCCAGATCTGCAATAAAAACGTATTTCCATCTCCTACTTATGTTGGTTCAAGATGTGTGCAAATTTCAGCTATTGGCATTTCCCCCCATTTTCTGTCTTGGCAAGTTCAGGTTTTAATAGCACCAAGAAACAGGCGTCAAAACACTTTTTATCCTGGTCAACTTCCAATATTTGGAAGATGATAGCAGAAGTGCTGCTTTAAGAGTGTTCCCATGTGGTTATTCATGCTGTATTATCACAATCCACAAAGCGGCTAATAATGAAATTAAAACTAAAGTTGAACCATAATATAAAGTAAGAAAGATGTAGCATGGATAAAAGCCACTAAGAAAGGAAAAGGCCATCCACTTTCTCTAATAAAACTATGCTCCAAAAGAACTTTTTTTAAAAAATGCGTGCAAACTGTATGTGACCTCAGTGACTAACAACTAAAGGCCATGAGATCACACTACAGGTAGTCCTTGCTTAATGACCATTCGCTTAGCAATGGTTCAGACTTACGACAGTGCTGAAAAAACCGACTTGTGACCGGTCCTCACACTTATGACCATTGCAGCATCCTCGCGGTCACGTGATCACGATTTGGGCGCTTGGCAACCAGTTCACATTTAGGACCGTTGCAGTGTCCTGTGGTCATGTGATCGCCATTTTTGACCTTCCTGGCCAGCTTCTGGCAGCAAAATCAATGGGAAACCGCGTGTTTCACTTAATGACCATGTGGTTTGCTTAACGCCTGCGTTGATTTGCTTAACGATTGATGCAAAAAAGGTGGTAAAATCAGGTCAGGTTCGCTTAATGACCACTTAGCTTAGCAACCAAAATTCCAGTCCCAATTGTGGTAGTTAAGTGAGGATTACCTGTAAGTAATTTGTTTTCCATGTGGGTTATCTAAGTCCTACTGGCTGTAGACTAGCTAAATTTGCCTTATGTCAGGTGGCTAATAATGAGCTTTGAAAAGGCTGTCAACTCCTGATGAACTTCACCAGGAGCTCTCCAAGTTCTGCCTATGGGCTAAAGTACTTGGGAAATACTGATTATTAAATAGTTCAGAAGAGCAACCACAGAGCTAGGCAAGCTCTAATCAGTGTTTCTCAAACTTGGCAACTTTAAGATGTGTGGACTTCAACTCCCAGAATTCCCTAGCCAGCCATGCTCCCAACTCTGGGAGTTGAAGTCCACACATCCTAAAGTTGCCAAGTTTGAGAAACACTGAGTTAGAATGAAAATCAGGAAGACCTGGATTAAATCAAATTAAATTAAATTCCCACTCCTCTATGAAATGTAGTGGTTGATCTGCAGCCCAGCATTGCCATCTACTTCACTGGGTTCTCGCGAAGTAAACCAAGGAAAGACTATATTGCACCGCCTTCAGTTTGGGGGAAAGACAAATGTTTTAAAATACAAATGTATAATATGCCTTATTGCCATTGATCCTCCAGGCAAAAGGGAAAAAAGACCGCTTGCGTAGGAAGCTTTGGTGCCTGAGCAACTGAGGTTAGCAGAGTTGAACCTGCAGAGCAAAAGACTCTGGTCTCTGACTCCAATATGCCTTTGATCCAGCAGCGCGAACTACAACTTCCAAAAGTCCTTTCGGGGACAGAGCGGTGCACGATGGGAAGCGTATCTGGGCCGCACTGGATGCCTGGAAGGCCGCCGTTCCCAGAAGAGCTCTCCCGACTGCTTTCTAAGCCTGGGGCATCGTCCGCCTCGTGGGGCATCGCGCTTCCCGCCTGCCGTGGCGAGGACGAAGGGTTTCACGACTTCTCGATGCCTCGGCGGCCTTAAGTCCCCGTACCGTACAACGGCTTTTCTGTTCGCAATGCACTATGGGACCCGTAGTCCGCCCATCGTAGTCCGCGCCCCGATCGAGCCACGAGGTCCGCGCAAAGCACTTCGGGAAAAGCAGTGCTGAAGCACCACAACTCGTCTCCCTTCATGCATCGCGCCGCAGCCTGATAGGCCTCAGGGCGGATCCCTTTGAGTTTGAGATAATGGATAAGAAATCGCGATGGGCACAAGGTTAAGTCTCTTGGCTTTTTTCAGGCGGCTGAGCGTTTGCATCGCGTCTTTATTGCACCTCATGATTCCTTTTCCTGCTCTGGTTGGGAGGAGCCAAACTCAAATCTTTCCCCTTAGCCGTCCCCTTGCCTCTTGTGCGATAGGCTGGCCACGTCCGCGCGAGGAATGCTGGGAAGTGGAGTCCTCTCCTATCAGGTCTGTGCTGGGTACTATGCAGATTAGGACTCCATTTCCCACATTTCCTCGCTTCAATTTATAGGCACGCCGGGACTTACAGTCCTGAGCCCGGCTGGCAGTAGAGGGGTGCGGAATAAGGGGACTCTCTGTCCCATCATGTCTCTTGGCAGGCGCTCTTAAGGCCATCCCTGCGCGACTCCTTCTGGGAAATAGAGTTCTCTCTTCCGTAACAGATAAGTAGGCGGGCCGCGCCCGAGACTCCATTTCCCATCGGCTCTTGCAACAGGGCCGGGCAGGGCCGGCTCCCAAGCCGCCTCGGACGGAGCCAGCCAGCGCGGCCCCCCCTCCCTTTTCCCCGGTGTCGGCCTCACCATGAGCAGCGGCAGCGCCGGTTCTTCCCGGCCCCGAACGAGCTCCTTCGCAGACCCGTCCGGCGGGGCTCCCGCCACGGCCCCCACCGCGCCCGGCCCAACCTCGGGGGCAGCGCCTGGGGGCAAACCCGGGGGGGCTGCCGGGCCTGGGCCGGGGGGAGGCGGGACCAGCTCGACGGTCGCCTTCCCGGGGCTCAAGCTCGGGCGTAAGTGTGGGCCGGGCGAGACGGGGTGGGAATGAATGGGCAGGAGCGGGAGGGGGAGAGACACAAAGGAGGAGCGCGGAGGGGGCTTGGGTGGGATGGGGGCGGGAGGGCCGAGAGGGAGCGCGGGGCACGAGGCGCGAGGGGGGATGAGGGGCGGGGGGCAGCGCTGCGGGAGAGGGAAAACCTGGCCGGTCTGCTGGGGGGGGGGGGTCGGGGAGGAGACCCTGCGAGCCTCAATTGCCCCCCGGGCAGCGGGGAGTTGCGCCTTGGGGTTCTGGAGGAGAAGGAAGGAAAGGCGCACGTTGGGAGGGCGAGAGGATGCCCCTCGGGTGGGGGTGTGTGTCGTTGATTGGGGCCAAGGGAAAGAGGGATGGGGGCAGGAAGGAAAGGCAGGCTGGGTTCGCCCAAGGTGAGCCTGCCCGGCTTGAGGTTCTCCCTTGGCAGGACCGGGGCTTGGAGGAAGAAGCTATCTGAGGTCAGCAACTGGATGAGGGCTCCAGAATTACTCCAGTGACGTCAGGATGAAATCACGGGCTGGGGGTGGCGGGGGGAGAGATTGGGCAAGGGGAGCCCGAGGTCTTCCTTTCCCTGGGGCTGTCACCGGCTGCCTATTGCAAGCACGTAGCCTTTATTTAGCGCCGGTTGGGCTCCGAGAAGAGCGGAGGGCGGCATGGAAGTGCCCGGCTGCCTTCCGCTAGAGGCTTTCCACGGAAGCCGGATGGGGCGAAGGTGGACAGCTGGATGGAAGAGGAGAGAGAAGGGAAGGGTCTGGTGGCCTGGTAAAAGGTGGTGTCCGATGGGTGGGGCGGGGGGGGGGGTCAGGTGAGGGGTGAGGGCGTTGGAGTGGCGGGGCTGAATGAGAAACTCGCGGGAGATGCAAGTTGCAGCAGGAAAACCGGGTGAGGCAGGCAGAAGGATAAAGCCCATGATAGTAGTTGGCAGCTCCTTTGAGAAAAGCAAACCCTCTGCCCTTCTGGTCTTCTCATTGATTGCCCTCCGTTTGGTAGCAGTTAGCCGGGCATCACACCTTAAAAGGCCAGGTTTGCTACAACAGCACCTGGTTGCTGCTTCCTGGCATTAACACCTGTAAGGAGTTGGGATGTGATGTATTTCGGTAGGAGTCTGGGTTGTCTTAGGAAGGGTAGAATTTGAGTTTGGAAACCATGGGGCAAATGATGAACCAGCCTGGTTTTTTTTTTTTTTTTTAAATGTGGGTTGGGTGTAGATCACCTTTTCAGTTGGAAGAGTTTTCAGGGTGTTAATTGTTGAGATGGATTGGGAAGGGCAGAGAAAGGTATTTAGGGAGTTCAAATGGTACATTGGGCTGCTTGGACTAAATCAGACTTTCTGTCTGAGTCGTCTGGACTTGACTGTAATTCCTCTTTTCAGGAGATAGTAGTAAAGTGACCACTGTTGTGGCCACACCGGGCCAGGGTCCTGACCGCCCTCAAGAAGTCTCATATTCTGATATCAAAGTGATCGGCAATGGGTCCTTTGGGGTCGTCTACCAGGCCCGATTAGCAGACTCTGGTGAGCTGGTGGCTATCAAGAAGGTGTTACAAGATAAACGTTTCAAGGTGAGACGGGACTGGAAGGAAAGGGGCTGGTCTGCTCGCTGGTTTTGCCACTGGGATTTCATCCCTTATTTTGGCCTACCTTTCTTTACTTCAGAACCGTGAGCTGCAGATCATGCGGAAGCTGGATCACTGCAATATTGTCCGCCTGCGATATTTCTTCTACTCAAGTGGAGAAAAGGTGAGGGAAAGATGGAAGGAGAGAAAGGAGGGCACACCGTGGAAGAGTAACAGGGCTTGCTTTCTGTACTCCCTCCTTGTGCCTTTGAGGGTCTGCCTCAGATTAGTGCCCACTTTATGTTTTGGACCGGAACTCCCACAGTCCCTTTCCTTGTCTATACTGGAAGGCATTGATGGGAATTCAGGACCTGTGGAGGGACCACGTTTCTGACTCAAGTTATCAAATTCAGGTTAACTCTTGAAGCCCCTTCATGTTCACAATCAAAGTACACCCTTTGTGCTTCTTATCTCATTCTTCCTTGAAACAATTCAGGATAGTATACTTGGTCTTGGGAGGGGAAAAACAAAGAGTTTATTTCCTTCCCTCCCAGGATCTTTGTCCTTGGTGGGCACAATCACCACAAAAGGAAACAGTTCACAGCGCAACAGTTGCATAGGTTTATTGAATCAGAGCTTGAATACAGGTGTCCCTTTAATATAGTTCTCAGTTCCAGCATGACTAGTTAGAGGTCCATATTGCCGATCAACACAATTTCCCCAACTAATGTAAGCATAGAGGTTATCTGGATGAGTAATCAGATTGTTACCAAAAGTTGTCTTGTAGCACTTTGGTTCCAGAAAGCTTTCTCAATGTGGAAAAGCTAGCAAGAGAAATAACAGGGAGAAAATGGCAATTAAAACAGGCAGGCTACAGAATGGAGAAACTCTTTATACTGCAGATTAGGTTGATAGATATTGTCTGATCTCCCAGTTAGCTGAGCCAAAATGTGGTTTGTTTGATTTTGTCTTAAGGCATTGCATGAATCCAGCTGCTAAGTGTGCCCAAGTCATCCAGATGACCAAATAGAGGTTTAAACCTGGTTGCAGCCAAACTGATCTCCCATACTAACAGTTCTCTGTCCCAAAGGGAATTCGAACATGGATTAACAGGATTTGTGTGATGAGGATACTGCACAGGTTAATTGTTAAGTCTGTTTTATTCTATCAGAATGTTTCTATCCAGAAAAGCTTGTCAGATCTTGAGAAATTCCTTATCTGTCAGCTTAAAAGAGTAAAAGTTGGGAAACAGATCTTCAGTGCTTACTTTAGTGATTTGGTTGGCAAATCTACATGTACAAGTCCTTAAATCTAGGCTGTAGGGATGCTGGAAAAATGAAAAGCAATAATGAATTGAGAGGTGCTTAATTGTCCTCTTCATTTCCAACCCCTTGGTGTTTTAGCCAAAGCTTAATCTGAGGCAAGATTCCGAGTTCAGCTGCAAGATGCATGTTTGTTGTTGGAGCTCAATCCAAAAATAATTGAAGGTAGTAATAGCAGGATGCCTCTGAGCACAAAAGTTCAAGAATTACAGGGAAGGAAGCTGCAATTGTGCTGTCTGAACCTGGAATTTCAGCTATGGCTTTCTGAGAGGGTGAGCTGCATTTTTATACTGCAGCTACCAGGGCTAGAATCTTCCTTTATTGAAATAAAAAGTGCCATTTCTAACAGGAGCCTTCCATTATTGATTATGGACAGTTTTGATTCGTTCGTATATTGATTCTTAACTTGTTTTTGTTGGATTGTTTTTACCCGTTGTGAGCCGCCCAGAGTCGTTTAGAAGAGATGGGTGGGCATACAAATTGAATAAATAATAATAATAATAATAATAATAATAATAATAATAATAATATAGTCTACTGCCCTTTTATAAGATACTGTTAGTTGGGGGATTCCATTTGATCTCTTATACTCTGCACTCTCTTGCAGAAGGATGAAGTTTACCTTAATTTAGTCCTTGACTATGTGCCCGAAACGGTCTATCGTGTGGCCCGCCACTTCACCAAAGCCAAACAGACCATCCCTGTCATCTATGTGAAGGTAAGGAGAGAGGGCATGCTACGGACCCCATCGGCAAAGGGATTCCATCTAGCGGGGTCCAGGAGGCGGGCCTTCTCTGCAGTGGCGCCCGCCCTTTGGAATATCTTGCCCCGGAGCTGAGGCGGGTCTCCTTGCTCCTGGCCTTCCGGAAGAATTTGAAGACCTGGTTCTGCCGCCTTGCTTGGGAGGGGAAAAGTAACAGCTCCTCCTGGGGGTGGCTGGCGCCGTAGTGCCCTCCCTATTATCTGAGATTTTATCATCCCTTGGATTTTATACTTATTTATTTATATTGTAGAATGTATATTATTAATATGACTAATTTATATTTATATGTTTTTAATTATTGATTTTATTTTAAACCGCCCAGAGTTCCCCATTGGGGGAGATGGGCGATGATATAAATTTAAATAATAAATAAATAAATAAGTCTGGCTCCTATCTCAAAACCTCTCACAGCGGCAAAGGGAGGCTGTGGCTAATTCTCGCTGCATACGAAGCTGTCGAGATTGGAGTTTTTGGTTTAGCATCATGGGAGAATCTATCCCGTTGTCTCAGTAGGCCCTGCTCAGGTAGTCTCCAACTCTTAAGCAAATGCAAGTAGTTTGGGCTGTGAAGAACTTTGCAAACATCTTGCAGGGGCATGAGGAGAATCTAAATCAGAGCTTTCCAAACTGTGTGTCGCGACCCAAAATGTGTCGCCACAGCGTGGTGTGTCACCACACCACCTGGAAGCGGCGGCACGCGCGTGCATGGCGGCCGCCATGCACGCGCGCGCCGCCGCACGCCCCCCCGCGCCGCCACCATGCGTGCGCACTGCCGCACGCCCCCCCGTGCCGTCGCCTTCCTCTTAGCTTGTTTCTCCCTTTCGCCCTGTACTCGTGCTTCTTCAAAGTCCGTAGCGCCTTTAATAAAGGCTGACCTCCAATTGAAACACTCATGAGTTAGGGCTTCCCAGTTCTCAATGCTGATATTACATTTTTTTAAATTAGCTTTGAGAGTGTTTTTGAATCTCTTTTGCTGTCCACCAATATTCCATTTTCCATTCTTAAGTTGGGAGTAAAGTAGCTGCTTTGGAAGACGATGGTCAGGCATTCAAACAACATGGCCGGTCCCACATGGTCCAACATGGACCCACCAATCTCCCCCTCAAGGAGGGACTCTGGGCTTTGTGAGCATTTATTTATTTATTTATTTACTTACTTACTTACTATGGCCGCCCATCTCCCCCTCAATGAGGGACTCTGGGCTTTGTGAGCATTTATTTATTTATTTACTTACTTACTTACTATGGCCTTTATTAATGGCGCTATGGACTTTGAAGAAGCACGAGTACAGGGCGAAAGGGAGAAAAGAGCTAAAAGGAAGGCACGTCAGGCAAACCCTCATCATGACCGTCTCCCACCCGGAAACCTATGCCCTCATTGTGGGAGGTTGTGCGGATCCAGAATTGGCCTTTATAGCCACTTACGGATCCACCGTTAAAATCTTACCTTTGGAAGACAATCTTACTCGGCTACGAGTGATCGCCAATTTAATTTAATGGCCGCCCATCTCCCCCTCAAGGAGGGACTCTGGGCTTTTTGAGCATTTATTTACTTACTTACTTACTTACTTACTTACTTACTTACTATGACCGCCCATCTCCCCCTCAAGGAGGGACTCTGGGCTTTGTGAGCATTTCTTTATTTACTTACTTACTTACTTACTATGACCGCCCATCTCCCCCTCAAGGAGGGACTCTGGGCTTTGTGAGCATTTATTTACTTACTTACTTACTTACTTACTTACTATGACCGCCCATCTCCCCCTCAAGGAGGGACTCTGGGCTTTGTGAGCATTTATTTACTTACTTACTTACTTACTTACTTACTTACTATGACCGCCCATCTCCCCCTCAAGGAGGGACTCTGGGCTTTGTGAGCATTTATTTACTTACTTACTTACTTACTTACTTACTTACTTACTTACTTACTATGGCCGCCCATCTCCCCCTCAAGGAGGGACTCTGGGCGGTTTACAACCATAACAACATCATTAAAATACAATAAATATAACAATAAAAATATAAATACAATAAAATCCAAGTGGCAGGTGGTTCTTACAGTGAAGCTAAAAATATTTAAAATATTTGAGGCGGCTCTAAGAGATCAGCCAACCCCAAGCGTGGCCACTTTCCTTCTTGCCCCAGGCGAGATCACAGAGCCAAGTTTTTAATTTTTTCCTGAAGTCCAGGAGTGGGGGGGCCTGTCTTATCTCTGGGGGGAGGATGTTCCATAGGGCAGGTGCCGCTGCAGAGAAGGCTCGCCCCCGAGACCCATTTGTTCCCATTATGAAAAATAAATGGAAAGCTGCTTGATATGGAATCCTTCGCCCATAATACTGTCGTCTTACAAGAGAAGTTATCCCTGTAAGATTGTTTTGTCCACGAAGCGTTCATGCCTTGCTTTTTCCCCAGCCGTTTGATGAGGAGGTGTCAGTTCTTAGCAGCCAGATAGGTAGACTTTTCTCCAGAATGAACCTTTCCATTTAGAATGCATGAATTTGGTATGGCTACTGTTTCTTGCCTGGTGGCTGTTTCAGTTTTACATTGTGCATGGAAGACGCTTGATTGGGTCCAAACTGATGCACAACTGGACTAGCCCCAAAGTCCCTTGATTTTCAATGGATCTGCTTGTTGTAGGGCTCAATCTGGGTACAACTCAGTTGTCTACAATTTCCTTACCCTACCTGCCTTCACCTTTGAATTACTCAGGGAAGGAAAATAACATTTGGACTACAATGCCAATGCCAAGATGGGCATGGAGAAACTGTAGTTTTCCGGTTGTTGCTGGATGGCAAATCCTGGTAACCCTCACAATTGGCCATACTGGCTGGAAGTGGGTTTCCAAGTACATTGAAGGGGAATCAGTGTTCTCGTTTAACATCTCTTTGCATTCAAGTAGCTTTTTGCCTTCCGTTTACCTTTTGAGTGACACGGGTAGATTCCCATTTCATGTAAAGATCTCCTTATTCTTTCTGTATTTATAAAATCCTGTACGAGAACCTACGAAGAAAACACCCGATTCCAAAGAAAACCTTTGGTTCCACCAGCTGGGCATTATCTAACTTGAAGAATAGCAGCTTTCTAGGGGCTCTAGTTGAAGTCTTTCCCACCACCTCTGACCTGAACTCCTTTTCACCAGAAATGCTGGGAGGAGACTTTCCTTATACAAAGCCTATGCTTTTTTTTTTTTTACCTCTCCCCTCTCCCCCCCCCACCTCACTTAAACAGCTTTGGTCCCCATTGCGTAACCTGTCCTGAGTGCCACCATGCCTTGAATTCTATCGCTTCAGTTTAAATACCTTGGTCTTTTTCAAACTACCCTTTCATCAGATGTAATGCTTTTGTGGTGCTCTGTTTTTTTTTTTAATTGCTGTTTTCTTATTTTTAATTGTTGATCTTTTTATCTGAAAGATGGGTCGAGTTTGATTTGTCTTTATCCCTAAGTGGCAGGGCGTAAACATGGAAAGGAATGGCATTGTACAATGGCCGTAGCAGCTACTTCTTTATTATTGTTATTCGTTCCTTGTAGGGAATCCTAAGGCAAAGATCTGTTTTGCCCTTATGGCTATTTAGTATTTATTTGTTTAATATCCTTATTTCTTTCAAGTCTTTCAGGAGAACAGCCCTCTTAAAATGTCTTTTAAGCAATCCAAAAGACTGTAAATAAATATAAATTATTATTTAAGGAGAACCGGTGAGCTTCTAGAATCACCCCACAGTGTGGTTGGTGGCGATGGCTGGATGTGGAGGAGAGTCCAGTGAACAGACTTCTGGGACAGACTTTGCCTGTCCTTCTCCCTGTCTATACAGGAATTCTTCCCTCAGGGCAAGTGATAATGAAAGATGGCCAAAGTATGACTCATAATTTGGAAGCCATAGTGATACCCATCTGCCATTGATGGCTGATGTGGGTGTCAACTGCAAATCGCCTCAGGTCAAGCAAAAAGAAGTGGATTTCCCTATTAAAAAAAACTTAATTGGATTATTTTGTGGTTAAAAAAGCTCCTAACCTGATTTTCCCTTTCAATGATATATTGAAAAAGCAGTAAAATAAAGTAACATGTGGCATTCACTACCACAAAATGCAGTAGTTAAGTCTGCAGCCCATGAAGGTTCACTATGTGAATAATGGAAGAGTTTATGCACCTGTCCTTTCGTTCATTTTTTCTTCTCCCCACATTCTTCATGCTCTCCTGTTTCTCTTTCCTCTCATTCTCTCACTCCCCTTAGGTTCCCTGTCAGGGATTCTCAAACACCTCCAATTATTTCGTCTGGGCAGTGATTGTTTCTATCTGCATCTTGCCTAGGTTTTCTGTCTAGTTAGCTAGCACTAGCTTAGCAGACAGCATGCTAAAAGAAAAGATTCCTCCTTTCTTTATCCATCTCTGTGACAGGCATCACATCTTCCCCATGTTGTACTGTATTGCAAAAGTGGAAGACAGCGAGCATAGATGCTTTCAAGAAGGTCTGATGCCTCCCTGGTGCTGGGGTCTACCAACATTGATAGGCAAGCTGCCCGAATGTGACCTTTTTGCAGAAGTACTATATCAGATGGTAGAGATGCCAGGAGACTATGAGTTCTAGACCTCCCTTAGGCGTGAAAGCCAGCTGGGTGACTTTGGGCCAGTCACTCACTCTCAGCCCTAGGAAGGAGCCAATGGCAAACCGGGAGACTGAGAGTTCTAGTCCCGCCTTAGGCATGAAAGCCAGCTGGGTGACCTTGGGCCAGTCACACACACACAGCCCTAGGAAGGAGCCAATGGAAAACCAGGAGACAGAGTACTAGTCCCGCCTCAGGCATGAAAGCCGGCTGGGTGACCTTGGGCCACTCACTATCTCTCAGCCCAACTCACCTCACAGGGTTGCTGTTGTGGGGAAATAGGAGGCAGGAGTATTAGATATTTTTGCCACCTTGAGTTGACCAAAATATATATTTTAAAAGTTGGATAAAAATATTATAATAATAACAACAACTTAAAACAAAAACTACCTATAAACATCTACTTTCTTAATGCTAAGATCATCGTCTAATTCCAATACAGCAAACATAAATAAAGGATAATATGACAAAATATTATTGTTGTACACCACCCAGGGTCGCTTTGTGTGAGATAGGCGGCCATATAAATATGATTAATAAAGAAATACCATCTGCCTACTCTCATTATGGATAATGCAATGACATGCTGTTTTAAAGCAGCTTCCCCAACCTGCTGAATTCCCTTACAGTCTGGGAGATCCTGGGAATTGAAGTTCATCATATTTGGAAGGTGTTAGCCTTCCGCAACCTATTTTAAGATTATAAGAATAGAATGCTCTTGTTGCATCAGAGCAGATACTTTCAGCAGCCGGGCAAGTGTCTTTGAGAATTGAAATAAGATAAGCCCCCTCCTTTATCATTTTCTAGACCAGTACTTAACCACTGTACCAAACTGGCTCTCATTAATGGCTGCTGCCTTTCCTCCATTCAGGTATACATGTATCAGTTGTTCCGCAGCCTCGCTTACATCCATTCTCAAGGTGTGTGTCATCGAGACATCAAACCTCAGAATCTGTTGGTGGATCCTGATACAGCAGTCCTGAAGCTTTGTGACTTCGGCAGGTGAGAAGCATGCAACATAAACTTCTAACCAGAGGACTGGGGTTATCTATAAACATGATACTCTAAGCCTACAAATAGGCTTGTTCTGTTGGGGTTGAAATCTTTCCCTAAAGATTAATGTGTTTCTTGCCTTACATGCAACTCTGCTTCCCCGGGTGTCATGCCTTTCTGTTGCACCTGGCTGCGTCAGATGAGGCTTTCCTTTCAGGCAAAATGGCTCTTTCAGAGCTGTTGCACATGGTTGGCCAGCGGTCTTGACTGACCCTCCCTCCCCCACCTGGTGTTCAGAATGGTGGTCATTCTGTGACATTGTTTCTGTGTGGCCGTTAGTTTTTGTTGCTGGCACGGTTTTATGGGTCATCTTGCAAGGCTTCCCAAGAAGGAATGTATGTAGCCACGTCCTGTACATAAATGTTACAGATCTTGCCCTTCCTCTGAGATATTTGGGGCAACGTAGCTGGATTTTCCCTCTCCTGTCATTTTCCCTTCCCACAGCACTGTGAGGAGGTTGAGAGAGAGAGAGAGAGCGAGAGCACCACTTCTGGTCAGAGGTCACTTTCCGAGCTTCAGATTTAAGCAGGATTTGTAACCCCATCTTCCTGCTGCGAATCGAGGGCTGTAAACTTGGGGGCAGGTATCCATTTCTGGGCCGAGATCTGCCTGTGGCTTTTGAGTGGTGTGCTGAGGGCAAACTGCACTCCAAAAAACCGTGGATGGAGCCAGGACAAAACCTAACCCTTGTATTCATTTTGTTTACGTGTAACTTTATTGTAGATTTATTGTAATTCATATTACTACTCTTAAATCGTGTACTGAATACTTTCCATCTTTTGTTAGATAAAAATACAGTTAACCAATTTTTGGAGGGCTTGAGGGTGGGGGTCATACTGGGGCTTCAATTTATGCATCTCTGCCCTCATTTTAATAGCATTCTAGTTCTCTGTAGATCCCCATATACCATTCTCCCTTTTTTCAGTGCAAAGCAGCTGGTGCGAGGTGAACCAAATGTTTCCTACATCTGTTCTCGCTATTACCGTGCGCCTGAGCTCATTTTTGGAGCCACTGATTACACCTCAAACATAGGTGAGAATGACCTAGGTGCCCACTGAGGCATCTTGTAAGTTTTTGCTGCTCATACCAAGTGAATTTCCTTCCATAGATGTGGTTGCTTCTGGAAGCAAACTCTGTGCATGAACTGCAAAAAGATGATTGCTTGGACAGTTTTGAGTTGGCTTTCCCAAAACCTTCAGGTGTGTTGAGTTACAACTTCCAGAAATGCCTTAGCTGGGGATTTCTGGGAGTTGTAATCTAGTCCATCTGAAAATACGGTGCAGTTTGGCATAGTGGCATAGCTGTATCTGTGCTATATCATAGGAAGACAGACCTATAATGTCAGGTGGGAATTGGAAGTGCCCATTAGGCCATTGAGTTCCCCCCTTCTGTTTAGCAAGCCTATAGATTCCTGTACTTCGCTCAGTATTTCTGTGTTGATTGGCAAGCATCTCATCTGGACCTTACTGTTTTGCAATCTACTTGGAGATGCTCAGCTTTGAACCTGGGAACTTTTGTCTGTCTTGAAATCCAGCAAGCTAGGATGGTGACTTCTGCAACAAAGTGGAAGCACTGGAGCTCTTTGCTGTAAGCAGTGGGGTATTGCTGCTCTCCGCATGGGGCTAACGGCACTCCTTCCCTTCTTCCTTCGTAGATATCTGGTCTGCTGGCTGTGTGCTGGCAGAGCTGCTCCTGGGGCAGCCGATATTTCCTGGGGACAGTGGAGTGGATCAGCTCGTGGAGATCATCAAGGTAATGACTGGGCCATCCGTTTCATGAGGCTCCTGCTGCCAGGGATGGCCTGACCTCCCTTGATGGCTTGCAAGCCTCCTTCCGTAGGGGAAGGAAGGAAAATAAAAGCAGGACAGAAATATATATTTATATATAAATATGTAAGGCAGGATATAAATGTAATTCACCCTTTCCTTGTGAACTTGCCTGGTGGGGTACCTTTTGTGCATCAGAAGGTTCCCAACCTCCCTTTTCCTAGAGAACACTGAATAGCTCTGTCCGTCTCCTTTTCATGGCACTTGACTCCACAATTCAGGTAACTTGCAAATGCCCAAAGACACAGAATGATAAGCGATTGATTGATTGATTGATTGATGGTCCAAGATCAAGTCACAGAATTAAAAAAAATACAGCACACTGTTAACACATGTATAAGTGTATATAAAAGGGAGAAACCCTATAAAGTTAACGTTGCATAAAAGGGACCAAAGGTTTCCCACAAGTAAAGGCTATAGCTGCTTGAATATAGTAGTTGAGTCTGTTTCGCACGTCCTTTTAAAGTGCCCCCTGTACATGTACTGGCAATTAGAGCTAATACACCTGCTCTTTAGTTTGATAAACTCCACTCATGATGAGGAGATTGAGGTATTCTTATTTAAATGACCAGTACCCAGGTGTTTCGAAGGCAATAGAGCAAGCAATTTTTCAGAGAGGCTAGTGCACCATTGTTGCCCTTGTTGCTCAAGAACTGCTTTTGAGGGACTTTTAACAGATTTCCCACTTTCTGTCCAAAAAACAACTCAAAAGCTGCCAGCCCTGTTTTGCTATATTATAAAATTTGCTATTTACTTGTATGCCTCTCCAGCTGGTCAAGGAAAGGTTTGGTGCTTCAAGTTTTTTTTTCTTCTCAAGGTTGGGGAAATTTTATTCTACTGTAAGTGTCCATAGTACAGGCAATCTAAATTATATTAAAATCCAAGCTAGGAAAAAAAAGCAAAGCAATTTAGATCAATGTTCATAGAAACAATGAAAGCCAGCATGGTAGTATGGAGCATCTTAAGCGGGAGAGAACGTGCTTGGTAACGGATTCTATCACCATGGCAGCCGTTTTGTGAATGGGCAAGACGGTCTTCCCATCCGCCATTTTGGGAGAGTGCTGACAGCCCATTTTCAGCACTGCAGATGTGCCCCAAAAAGTGGAATTGGAGAGTCACCCTAATGGGCTGAGTGACCAGGCTTTTGTCTTGTTAAAATACTGTAGAGGCTTGCTGTGATCTTATTGTTCTCCCCTTCCCTTCTGCAGGTGTTGGGAACACCAACGCGAGAACAGATACGAGAGATGAACCCCAACTATACAGAGTTTAAGTTTCCCCAGATCAAAGCACACCCATGGATAAAGGTAAAGGGGAGCAGGGAAGTTGTGGAAAAGATGAAGATATGGGTTACTTCCTGCCATTGGCCAAGATAGTTACGTTCCTAAAGTATCATTGAAAAGGGCACACTTGAGGGGTTCTAGCACAGGCAGGGTTGCAGATGCCTGCTTTAAAATAAATCTCTGCAACCAGGCCCCAAGGAAGGTAGAATTCTGCAATCTGCCCTTAACGCAAATTAAATACAGCAAATATAGGCATTATATTTACAAGGCAGTTGGCTTACATTGTAAGTCTGTGCTGGCTGCAGTAGTGTGAGAACTGCCATTCCCATGAATCTGGAGAGTGCTAAGTTGGGGAAGCTGGCTTAGAGAGCGCTAGGTTGCGTGTCTTGCAGTGTTTCTCAACCGTGGCAACTTTAAGAGGTGTGGACTTCGACTCCCAGAATTCCACATCTCTTAATGTTGAAGTCGAAGTCCACATCTCTTAATGTTGCCAAGGTTGAAAAACACTGCTTAAGAGAGAGAGAGAGAGATGGTGATTTCCCTCTCTTTCTGTCATGGTCCTACTGAAGGAGCATAGTCCCACCAAATATCCCTTGAAAGGCTGTGAATAATAGCTGAAAATGGTAACCGACCCCTGGAGCCTTTCCTCAGACTGCGTCATTCTGCTTCTTTGCTTAAGGCTGTTGAAGCATGTGCTGCTTTAGTGGCTGGAGGCCACATCATGAAGCACTTGGAGTGCTGTTCCCAATTACTATGTATGTATATGCAGAGGGATGCAAAATGGGGCAAAAGAGATATGAAATGTGGTAGTACAGCGGGTGTCATTTCTTGACAAAGCTCAGGTTCTTGTGAGATAAGTGCAGGGACTGGTTACCACTATTTATGAGTTTTCTAGCTTTGTCTGATTGGCTTAGTATCTCTTAGTAGGCATTCTAGAGAGGGTGTGTCTTGTCAAATCTGCTGTTTATCTTCTCTCTCTCTCTCTCTTTCACATTCACTGTCATGAACCCCAAATGTACTAACTCACAAAACTTGATGTCTAGTGGATTAACTCTGATTTCTGAAGAACTTTCAGTGTTGGGTATAAGAGAGGGTTTTAAGAGGCAGGGAACATCTGGTTTTGGCATGACCATGCGTCCTGGTCTCTCCCCACTCCAGGTGTTTAAGCCTCGCACGCCGTTAGAGGCCATCTCGCTGTGCAGCCGCCTGCTTGAATACACCCCAGCCACTCGCCTCTCTCCACTTGAGGCCTGTGCCAACAGTTTCTTTGACGAGCTGCGTGAGCCCAACGCTCGGTTGCCCAATGGCCGTGATTTGCCCCCGCTCTTCAACTTCAGCCCTGTGGGTAAGTGGCCGGGATCTAGTGAGTTGGACACAACTGGGAAGTTTAAAAAAAAAATGATAGGGAGATCAGGCACAACAGTCCCCCAAATGGTGAAAATATTCAGGGAAAAATTGCTGAGCCCAAAATGCTGAAAAATTCAGGGAAGCACAGTTGCTTGTTGTGGAAAACATAGATATTCTCCTTAGAATATGCCTTGATTGACCCAGGGATCAAATCAAATGCTGTTGAATACTGGGAACTGGGATAAGCTGTTCTGCCTTTCACCCAGCACTTATTTTGGGCTTTATATTTTTGGTAGCCATTTTCACCACCCCATTCTACCTTCTGCTGCTTCATATTCCCCATATTTGAATGAAATAAATGTTTGAGGGAATTATTTGGTTTGGTCCCTCTCTGTACAAAAGGTCCTGTGAGGTTTCACAGGTTTGAGCCTCAAAGAAGTAGAACTGGGGAGGGAATAAAATACTGCAGCTAGGAACGGAATTGGCTGCAATGCGGAATGCTCTTCCTGAACAGCGTAACTCCTTTTGGCTGATCCAGTCAGTGTTCAGCACAGTTGGCGAAGTTGATGCTGTTGTCAGTGTAACAGTTTAACTTGAGGGTGAAGTGCCCTTGATGGTGTCATATTGCCCGCAGTTTTAGTGTTGGGCCAGTCCCACGCTCCAGATACCCTCTCCGCGTGGTGGTACTGCAGTGTGGATGGTCCTTAAAACAATGTTCCGTTTTGCATGGTGGTTGAATCATTAACTGGGATCTGAAGCATTGCCGTGTTAGAGGAGCAAAGTGGCAAAGAGGGTTAAGTATCAGTTCATTCTTTGCAAAGTTGCTCTTTTTTATGCTCAGTGGCACGGCCCTTACATCGAAAAAGAAGTTCAGATGGAGCTCTCCGCTTTTGTAGGTTAATGGCTCGGGCAAATTGAGGAGTCTGTAGAAAGGAGTGAATCCTCCCCAAATGAGTTGTGGACTGGGGTCTACCAGCAAGTTCTCCAACAGATACTGGGTTGCCTCACCCTCTCTCTCTTTCCTTGCAGAGCTGTCCATCCAGCCGGGGTTGAATTCCAACCTCATTCCACCACACATCCGGTCCCAGGCTAGCTCAGTGGGGTCGGTGTCTGGCTCTGGAACCTCGCACAGTGAGTGCTTTCTCCTTTGGAGTTCATCGCTTGAGTTTCGAGGGGGGAACTGTGGCACGAGGGAGTTATTTGTGTGAGGTGCACAACTAAGGCCTTGGCTCTTAACGCGGCTTCACACTGAGTGTTTCCTGTCTCTTCCTCTCTCTAGGTGAGGGAAGAATGAGCACTGACAGGAGCCAGGTCACACCAGGAGACGGCGCAGGACCCATTGCCAATACGTCTTGAGGGGTCGCTGGGCCGGGGGGCAGGTCCCCTCCACTACCCCCTACCCCCAGGCCACCCACATGGACTTCTCTGAACTGTGAATGGTGGGGGAAAGCAATCTTGGCCCGGGGACCCTGTGGAGGGGGAGGCCAATTGGAGATGAGATGGCCACTTGGACGGGAGGGGGGAAGTCCCGGGCCCTCCGTATCAGTTGTGATTCCCTCACAGGTTGTCCTCTGATGCCTTGGCTCGAGGGGAGAACAGAAAAATCCCATGGCTTGAGGGCTCCCTTCTTGGTCAAAAGCGGTTCAGGTTGGTGCCTCTGGAGGGGGGGAAGGACCGGAGAGCGGCTGTCATCTTCCTTTCTTCCTCCTCCTCTCCCTCTGGCTAATCCCAAGTATGTCCTAATTGAGTTTTAAGTTGCTCTTGTTTTTAACATCCCCTGGGAGGAAAAAGTTTTATTTCCAGTTTCATGTCATTCATGCTTTCTGAGCTCCATCTCTGTGGCCCTTCACGCTGTATTGTCCCTTCACCAGGTTGCCCTCCGTCCATGACCTGTCTGCCTATGAAACACGGATGCTGTATTTTTAAGCGGGTCAGTTTTATAGCCCAGTACATTGTTTGGCCCATTCCAGCGGGGAATCAGCGTTCCTCCCCTGGCAACACCCACCCCTCCCTCCCTCCCTCCCAACTGGGTCATCTGCTTGCCATGCCTCCACCGCAATCTCTTACCGGGAACAAGAAACTCCTCTCCCCCTTGCCTTGGATTGTAAGGGGGGCATGGCCAACCATTCCTTGCTCCTCCTGCGATCCCATCAGAGGTAGCACTGGGATTTCTTGTGGGAAATCCTCCTGTGTGTGTGCGTGTGCGCGCGTGTGTGTCTGGAACAAGCTGGTATTAGAGCAGGCAGGAAAACAGCAGAAGCTTGCTCTGGATTCCGTTGCATCTGCTCCCTACTGCAGCTTCCTCCCCAGCGCTGCAAATCAGTTGTGTGGACCTCTGGGGAGGGGCGTAGGGTTCTCAAAGGGAATTGGAGGAGGCAAGTTTTAATTTAATGCCTGTTCCCTTCCTGCTGTAAATACATATTTTCCTCATCTATATCCCTCAAAATGGCTTCCTTTTTCCATTTTCCCTGTAAATAGATTATAACTTTTTTCTTAATGCAATGTTGCGATGATTGACCCCAACCACATTTCCCTCTCCATCTTCAAATCATCTAGGATTGACGGTTGAGCCAGGGTGCAGCCTGTGGATAATTTCCCTCACCCTCCTATTTATCCTCATCACTGCCTTCCTCCCTTCCTTCCAACATTGTGTGTTAGTTTCTTTCTTAGGTTTTTTGGCTGTGTACAGACATCCGGTTCAATAAATTATTGGCATGAACGGAAGGACTGTCATGAAGCTCCTTATTAACTGGGAGAGACAAACTTAATAGTGGGAAAGCCCAAGGAAATGAACGGAAAATCACCATTAAGGCGTTTGTTGCCAAATACAGACCTTGATGAGGGTGGAGTTGGCTCAGTTTCATACCATCCTAGTTTCACTATTTAAGTTTGAATGTGCAGTTTTTTTTAAAAAAGATTGCTTCCTTAACAGTTGAGACCAAAGGTTTCCCTGCCCCAGACATTTGTGGATGACTTTTGGGGGGTGGGGGGTGGGACTAGAGCTGTGTTATCTACTTTTGGCTCCAGCTACTATATTGCTTGTACTACACAGGCTACTTGAAATGCTGTGAATTCTCTACACATAAATCAAGTTCACAAAAGAATGCATATGGCATGTAGATCGGATGACATATAGGTAGCTCTACTTTGTTCAACATGTATGAGTGGAGAAACGCAATGTCAGCTATAAAGCTTGCTATAGAACTACCCATTAAAAAAATAGCCTTTAGCATTAGCTGAGAACTTGTCAACTGGATTGTAGCTAGGTGTGCACAATGAATATACAGCCCTAACCAAGTGGCGTAATTCCTTGGTTAGTTGCTACATTAGGATCTTTCCTCTGAACGTGTCAGCTTTACTCCTGTAGTTCACATCTGCTTGAGTTTTATATTCTAAAAGGGCAGTATGTTCACATGTAACTAACGTGCCTGTTTGCTGACAATTCCAGATTCCGCAAATACTTAAATGCTTTTTGTGAAGCCAGCCAATATACTTAAAGTTCAGTATGCTGAGTAAACTCAAAGAATTGGGTTACATCAGTCATGTTAGTATGTCATCCAAATGTAGCTAATATAACATCATAAAACAAACTACCCAGGGAGACGCTCACTGCCATAGAAATAATTTCTTTTCCCCATTATGCTAAAACTTTTGGTCTGGAAAGTCGTCATAAAAATTCTGAGTTTTAAAACATGCATATTCATCAGTCATATTTCAATCATCTAAAGATGGTACAGAGCTTTTCCAATTAAAAAAAATGGATCTGGCCTTCAACTAGGAGTCACATATTAAAGCAGAAATCCTGTACTTTTACTTGTTGCTCAGATGGGAGTTTTAATAAATGTGGCTTGTTCTGCTAGGACTACAGGCATAATAAAAACTGTGTCAAACTATCAAAACACAGAAGTATCCCCTTTCTTTTGCATTAAGATCTAGCAACATTATTCTATCATAAAAATGCAACTTTAATATTTCTGACTTAATAGCGGATTAACATCTTTTCCCTAAAAGCAGGGGAATAATTCAGTAGTCAAACTATAGGGCAGCAAGTCCTAAATATCAAGCCATTTCTTAGAATCTCAGATATGAAACTGGGAGACATTAATGGAATATAACACATCTCTTTTAATTTACAATAAACACATGGTTGTGGTCAAGGTGCGTGGCCTAACCCCAATCCATAGCACCACCCTTACACAAAAAAGGCATTGCCTGGAGAAATTCTCAACATGAGGTCCATGAGTTGCAGCTAGACCCGGATACAAAACTAAACGGGCTGATCAGCAGCTTTGGCAGCTGCGAGAAGCCTGCTGGAACAATGCATGAAGAGGGGTTGCACTCTGCCTCCTGGTGGCATGTTGAGCCTTTGTATACAGAAGAGCTAAAGAGTATTAAAACCTCTGCACCAAGGCAAAAATGTGGACAATGCCTTCAAGTGTCTCTCGTAAATCTATATTCACAAAAAACAGAAAAAAGATGGGAAATTCCCCTCCCTCACATGGCTCCTACGTTTCTGGGAATTTTACATCTCTAGATAGATCTCTATCGTCTCCATCATGGGGAGAGGCTCCGCACTCTCAATTATAGCAATTGTCTCCCCAAACTTGGTGCACATGATGGTTTGAGTGGCCTGGCTGGAAGCCACAAGAGATTCAGAGGACTGCAGAACGTCTGGACCAGCAGCTAGTGCCGTGTGTGTCTTGCGGTGGCTCCGCAAGTTAGAGACAGTCTTGAAAGTCTTGGGGCAGAGGGGGCACGGGTGAGGGCGCTCCCCAGTGTGGATCCGTCTGTGCTCAGCGAGGTGCATGGACTGCACAAAGGCCTTGCCACACTCCGGACAGCAATAGGGCCGTTCCCCAGTGTGCAGGCGTCTGTGTTCGCGGAGATGGGTAGCTTGTCGGAAAGCTTTGCCACAGTCTGGGCAGGCGAACGGGCGTTCGCCTGTGTGTGTGCGCTGGTGCAGCTGCAGCCCAGAAGCGGCCACAAACGTCTTGCTGCAAGTAGGGCACTTGTGAGGGCGTAGGCCAGCATGGCGTTGTTGATGTCGGCTCAGTCCGCTGGGGGTGGTGAAGGCTTTCCCACAGAGCGGGCAGGTATAAGGACGCTGGCCGGAATGAACCAGCTGGTGCAAGGCCAGCTTGGCCAACGACCCCATGTACTTGCCACAAGACGTGCAGAGGTACGACTGCTGTGCCCCCCCCTGCTTGTGTTGCCGGGCACAGCGGTGCTCCTGCAGCTTGGAGGCCGTCGCAAAAAGAGCACCGCAGTCCGGGCAGCGGTGAGGCTCGCGCCCGGAGTGGCTGAGCCGGTGCAGTTCAAGGAGACGATGGCGCGAAAAGGATTTGTCGCAGTCTGGACAAGGGAAAGGCAGGCACCCCGTGTGTACCGTTCGATGCAAGGCTAACTGACGGGCTCGGACAAACGCCGCCCCACAGTCGTCGCAAGAGTGGGGCCCATCCCCGCTAGGGGCCGTGTGCAAAAGGCGGTGCTGGCGAAGGTTGGAGGACTGAGTGAAGCGCTTGTCGCAGACCTGGCACTGGTAGGGCCGTTCCCCGGTGTGCGTCACGTGGTGCCGGGCCAAGTTAGCCTGGGAGACGAACGTCTTGCCGCATTCCGAGCACTGAAATGGCCTCTCCCCTGTATGCGTCCGCAGATGGTTCCGCACATGCACCAGCTTCTTGAACTTTTTGCCACACGTGGGACATTTATGCTTGCGCTCCAGCACGTGCACTACTCGCTTGTGCCGTACCATCCGGATGTGGGTGGAGAACGCCTTCCCACACTGAGGACACAAGAATGCACCACTGGGGACCTCTGCTGAGGTCCCCGGTGAAAGGGAGGAAGGGGCCGAGCCGTTTACAAGCGGTTCCCCGTCACTGGGCGCCGGCTCGGTGGGCTGGCTGGATGCAAGGTCTCCTGCTGGCCCACGTGTGGCCGGGACCCCACTCTTGCCAGCGTGTGTGCGCCGATGGTAAAGGAACTTGGTCATGTTGCTGAAAGTCTTGCCACAATGACAACGGTGCAGGGGGTTGGCAGTATGATTTTTGCGGTGCATAATTAAGGTCATCTCGGTGGAGAAGCCGAGCCCACAGTCCACACAAAGGTAGAGTGCCTCGCCTTTGTGGATGCGCATGTGTTGCTCAAGGGATGCTGCCTTTTTAAAGATCTTGTTGCAATTTGGACACTCGTACGTGCCATCCACATGCACCCGCTGGTGAGCCAATAACCGCTTGGCTGTTGTGAAGCCACGCTGGCATTCCCCACACAGGAATTCCTCACTGCTCCCCACGTGTTCTCGTTGGTGCTGCTGCAGCGCCTCCACTGTACCAAAAGCCTGCCTGCACTCAGTGCAGCAGAAAACCTGAGCAGGGGGAGGCACTGCTGTAGTTTCCTCAGGGCCTGGCACTGGGGACATGTCGGGACTGCACACCTCCTGGGTTGCCACCTCAGCTGGCTCCCCACTCTCTTTCTCAATTTCAGTAAAATGTTCACCCTGATGCTCTAGCAGCTCCTCTGGTGTTAGGAAAAGACAGGCACACTCTGAGCATTCATAAGGATGCATGGCTGGGACTGACTGTGGCGATGATGGAAGTAATTCCTGCGAGGCTGGCAGGGAAGCAGTCTGGGGAGGCTGAGGATTGGGTATTTGGGAAAGAGGGGAGGGAGGCGACTGGGAAGAAGGCAAAGTTGATGGGAAAGAGTTTGCTGAAGCCTCCTGCTTCTGGTGTGTCCGGCGGTGAGCTAGCCACAGGCTTGTAGAAGGAAAAAGTTCATTACACTCATTGCATTGGTAGCGGATCTGTCCAGTGGTAGCTGGGAGAGATGAAGGGCGGGTTGGTACTTCTCTGGGATGCATTTCCTGGTGGGCTAACAATTCATCAGGTGACCACAAGACACATCCACATTCCAGGCACTGATAGCGGCTGTCCTGTTGGGATTCTGCAGCTGCAACAGTGGCAGCAGCTGCAATCTCACAGGACTCCCCTAAATGGCTCTGGTGGTGGATCAGCACTGCCTCCAAAGTGTTGTAGAGAAGTCCACACTCCGAACACATATACTGATGCTGGAAAAACAAGGATGGAGCCAAGTCCTCTGCCATTATAACTATACCTGTGGGCGTTGGGTGGGGGGAGAGAGAGATCGGAAGGAGGAAGAGAGAGAAACCTTGCTGAATGAAAGGAACTTTGCAGAAACGTGAAAAAAACAGAGCGAGAACATTTTAACCCACAAAGGGATAGCATTTTCAACATAAAAAACAGGACTTGCTGGAAAATGCTATCCCTGAACAAAAGGAGTCTACGTACACATACCCTGTGTGTTATTAAAAAAAAAAAAAGCGAGCACTTTGATGAAAATGCTAAACTGAAACCCCTTCTGCTGGGGGGAGGAGGAGGATCATGTATGCTACCCTGAGTTCTTTGCATAGGTGGAACCAACAAGGAAATAAGTAGGGGACGATCTGCAACAACAAGGGAAGTATCTGAGCAGCAGATAATGGCGCTCTGGAGAAGGAAATTTTACAGCAGTGCCATGGCCCCAAGACACTTTCCTCAATAGTCCGTAGGTCTCCTTCTCCTACCAAGCGCCCGATTCCCTTCCTCCTCTAATCCCACATTCTGACAGGTTGGAGCTAGGATCACCCATCGTGCTAAACCATAGTTTGATGTTGGCTTGTGGCACACACGCGATCGGCCGGATGGACTCGCAGCACCACATGCCTTAACGTGACAAGGGTGAACTCAGCCTGGAAGGGGTGCAGGCTGGGGAGACGGGCTCGCTGATCCCGCCGGTGCAGGGAGCGCCCGGGAAGAAGGGAGCGTGACCGGGATCGGGGGAAGGAAGCGATTAACGAGGGAAGGGCTCCGGCGGTGGTAGGAGCGTCGCACTCACCCGGCCCGTGGGCCAAACCCACTGCCGCTGCCACCGCCCGGCGCTCGCCCTCGGTCTTGCCGCTCTCTCGTCACACAGGCCCGGCTTGGCCTAGGTGTACCGCGCCCTCTCATTGCCTCCCCCATAACCACGGGGGAGCCAATCAGAGATCTCGATACTAGAGAGGCGGGGCTGCGCGGAAGATTTTTGCGACGTTCCAGCCCGTCCTTCAGGAGAGAAGGGAGAGTAAAGCTTGAGACCCCTGGCCAATCAGCACCGCAGCGCGAGGGGAGTTGGGCGGGCCTGGACGCTCTTTAGCCCCGCCCCATCACGAGGAAGAAGACCTGCGCTTCCCCCCTCCCCTCCGTCTTTTGTGCGCCTGTGGCGTAGTTCCCGCCTCCGCATCAACTCTTGCGGCCGCTTACGCAATCAGCGCCGTCTCCTTGACGGCACTTTACGTAAACATTGCGTCGCCGTTAGAGCATAAAGACGGCTGAGTCGCCTTCTTCGCCTCACGTCTGTGACCCGCTTTTAGTTCACGCAAATTACAGTGCGGCACCGCTGACTCTGATCTGAGCGGCGGGGCAGTTGTTGTTATTGTTATACTGTGAATGACTAACCCCCCCCACCCCGCACGTGGGTCACGGGGACAGTAGCGAGTTGCCACGTGAACGGGGGAAACGCGACGCAGGCGCCAAAGCCGCTTAGTCTGCCGAGGGGCCGCTCGGCGCATGCGCAGGAGAGCGCCTCCTCTACGCCTAGTTGGGACAAGAGAAACACAAACAGCCTTGGGGCGCATGCGCGGTCAGGTGCTTAGCCGCGGGGAGCGCAGGCGCAGATGTGCAGAAGGTGCCAGAAAGATTGAAACGGCGGCGGTGACGGCTGTGGCGACGGGAGATCCGGTGAGGGGCCAATTTATTGCGTGCCAAAGTGTGGACGGTCAGGAAAAGATGGGAAATAACATCGGGATTTCAAGATGGGGGAGCTGTGGCGCGATAGAGAAGGCAGGCAGGAAGGAAGGAGGGGGTAGTTCTGTGGTGTATTTCAGGGAGAGGCGTTTGAGGGGGTGGCTTCCTGCCATAAAAAAGCGCGGGGGGGGCGTGGAATAAAAGACAGAAATAGAGAGGAGCGAAATGTCGAAACCTGCGAGGGGAGGGGAAGAGGCTCTCTGCGACATAAGGGTGGAAAAACGGGTGGGAGAGGCGCCGGAGGGTTGAGGAAATGGGGGGGATGTCAAAACAGGTGAAATGAGCCGTGGGGGAGGGGCCTCAGACGGTCGTTCCGACCGGCCGTCGCCCCTCCCCCCTTGTGGGCGGGGCCGCCTGTCCCTGCAGGGGCGGAGTTTCATGCGGGGAGGGGTAGGTGGGGACGGCCTGGGCAGCTGGGGAGGAGGCGGGCGCTGCGCCAAGCCGGGGTTGAGCCCCAGCACGGGATTCGTCCTCATCTCGGTTGTTGTGCTGGTCCTTGTGACAAGCGGCAGGGGCGGGGAAGGCCCGCGGCCGCCCCCGTGTGGTGTGCCCGTGCCTTGCAGGCTTTCGGAAAGGCGGCTGGTCGGCCATGAAACAGCATTTTGCTTGTCCAAAGGGCAATTCGGGAAAGGGTTTGTCTCTGGCTTTTGCTGGGGAATCGGAAGCAGAATTAGGCTCTCAGAGCTGCCTGGGTTTTTTTTCCCCTCCTCCTCCTCCTCAGTTTGGTGGTGGTGTTAAGGCACCAAGCTAGAAACGGTGAGACTGAGTTCTAGTCTTGCCTTAGGCAGGAAGCCAGCTGGGTGACTTTGGGCCAGTCATTCTCTCTGCCCAAGGAAGGAGGCAGTGGCAAACCACTTCTGGAAAAAAAAAACTTTGCCAAGAAAACTGCAGGGACTTGTCCAGGTAGTCATCAGGAGTCAACACTGACTCAAAGACACACTTGTGCGCACACACCCATTTAGGCTTGTTGTGTTTATGAAGATGTAGCTCGGTATGGTTACTGTTCTCTTAATTGGGGTAACAGCTGGAAGAGTTGATCTGATCCAGTAACTCCCATTTCTCATTTTGTAGATCCTTGTGTGGTGAAATTGGAATCTGAAAGGATCCTCCTTCAAGGCTTCTGATCAGGTTCTTTATTTTCTTAATTTAACTTGGCAAGAGACTCTTCTTTTTCCATCTGTTTTCAGAGTACAGCATATCCATTTGATCCTAGCTTGTACTCTTTAAACTTCCTAGGATTGGTGTTTCTACATGGCTGACATACGAAGACAACTTTTTGCCCACATTTGGGAAGAGGAAGAATGCCTTGAGTACTATGGGATGATTTCCCTGCATCAGATGTTTGAAGTAATTGGTTCTCAGCTCACAGAGAATGATGTGGAAGTGCTCTCATTCCTTCTGGATGAGACACAGCCCTGGACTCATCCATTGGATCCTGCCCTGTGGACTGTGGCAGCAGCAGAAGAAGGTGGTTCTGAGATTGCCTCACCGGCATTAGAGAATTGGAAGAGGAAAAACCAGTGCCAGTGTAATTTGGGCAAGAATGATGGCAATCTTGAGGCAGTTGCAGAGAAGCGGCGGCTGAAGAATGGTGTCCAACTGTTTCTGGAGCTAGAGAGGAGAGGCAAATGTGATGAAACCAACTTTGTGCAGCTTTTACAGCTGCTGAGGGTGCTAACAAGGCATGATCTATTACCATACGTTACCCTGAAAAGGCAGCGCACAGGTACTGGATTGTAGCAGTAGAGGAAATGTATCATTTTGTTGTTGACTGAATCTAACAAAATAACAGGTTTCTTTTATTAATGGATGTTTAGCCCTAGCTCACCTTCCACTTAACTTGCAGCAGTTTTAGTAATAGGCGGATACATTTTAAAGGAGGGGAGTGGTTATGACAATTTCAGGCACTGAATAATTCTTTGCATATAATGTTTTGAACATTGTGACCATAAGTACATCAACAGAACTGATATCTAAGCTAATTTGACCAATTGGTGGTGTTTCCTTGCAGAACTCTTTCAGCTGAAATACTGCCTACTTTGTTTAACTTCCAAAGCTCTTTTAATTTTAGTTTCTCCTGAGAGATACACCTGTGGACCATCTGTTCTGTCAGCAGACCAGCAAGTGGACAACTGTCTGAATTCAGCGTCTTCAGAGCCTCGGCATGATCAGTGGGAGACAGGTGTGTGAATTGTGCAGTCTGAAAAGAGACTGGTATCACTCTCTTCTCTTGGAGAGTGGTATCATCCTGTGTTCTGAATTGTCTTTTAACTGTATTGATTGCAAACACTGAGCTCTTACAAAATTCAGGATATTAATTCCAAACTCTATAGTCCTGTAGCTAGTAAAAGAAAAAACCGCCCAGAGTTCCCTGGTTGGAGGAGATGGGCGGTAATACCTGGTTCTGCGACCTAGTGTGGGAGGGGAAAAGTAATAGCTCCTCCTGGGGGTGGTTAATACCATAATGTCCTCCCTTTTATTTGAGATCAATTCGCCAAATTGGAGTTTATATTTATTTATATCATGTTAATAAATTGTAATTTTATATTTGTATTTTAAACTTAATTTTATTGTAAACCGCCCAGAGTCCCCCATTGGGGGAGATGGGTGGTCATATAAATTTAAATAATAAATAAATACAAATTTAAATAATAAATAAATAAATAAAAGACCCACTTTTAAACTACCTAACTTTTCTCAGGTAAATTATAAGTAATTGCTATCTTTTATCTGCTGGTGTTTGACATCATTGAACCATGGATGTCGGATGGCAGATCTGTGTAATGTGAGATTACTAGGCTAATGGGGGACACCACTAATAGCCTGTATCCCCCCTTTCTTCTCTAGGCTCTAACTCAAGCAAAAGGAAGCGAGTAAGCAGAGGTCGATCAAAGGCTACTCCTCCCTGTAGACAACGGGGAGCTAAAGCAGCTTCTGCTCCAAAGCAGGAGGTCCCAGCTCCCACCAAAGTGACTTGTGGTAGGTGTCTGCCTAGCATGTGCTGAGTTCCTGGGGTTCACTTGATCTGGTTTTGGGGGGGAATGCCCATGAAACCACTGTAAAACACATTAGCAACCTTGGTTTCTATTAAGGGTCATTCGCTCTATTTCTCTCTTTCTTTGACTAGAATCAAAGGGGAATAGAGCTGGTTGGGGGAGGAAAAAGATATGCAGTAGCTGAATTACATGCTATCCTGTCTAGGTAATGAACCTGAGGTTTTGGCTTACACTATTAAGTGCAGTTTAAACCTGGTGTTAAGACTTGGTTCCAGTGCAGTGAGAATGGGAGTTTTGGCCCCCCCCCTTGAGAAAGGGTGGGAAGTCTCCAACCCACGTCACAGAATTTGTCTTCAGTTCCCTGTGTGATCTGGTGATGGACAACTATTTTCATTACTATCAAAATGATCAAATTTATAATCAATAAAATGTATACCCCAGTCTTCATACAAAATTTTCTTGGGCATCTTGCATAACATAAAAAGTTTTATGAATGCCTTCCAACTAGGATATCTATAACATCAGTTTTTGGGAGACTTATTTCAGTACACCAAAGTGTTTCGTATGCTGGTCTTGAAGAGAGTGTCTTAATGGCTCTGATGATGATATCTACGTTGAGCTGGAGAAGTGTCAAGATAATCTGGTTAGTTCCACTTTCGTTTAATAATTTCAGATGAAAAATCACATCAACTTCTGGTGAAAACATTAATTCCAAATGAAAAACTTCTGGGCTCAGAATGGAAAGATTTAGAGGGCTTTTTAACATGTTAGATAAATAGCAGTTAGAAACTTGTGAGGATAAACCAAGTTTCTTTTGAAGCTAGGTTTTTTCATACTAGGTCATCAGGAAATAATTATTCCTGTTTATGCTGCAAGGAGTTCATACATGCCACAAACTCATTCTCTGTGGGATGGTATTATGTAATAGTAAAACTCATGAGTGATGGGGCCATACTATTTTGATTGGAGACAAAATTGAATGTGTTCAAGTAATGACGACTGTTGTGTTCTTTCGAATGACTTGCCCATCCTTGAATCAAAGGCCAAGACTTGATTTGAGCAATTATTTAATAGCTCTGTCAATGCTGCCTGGTTTCCTCTGACTTTCTAAGAAGTTTATCCTCCTGCCTTGGTTGCTAGTAGTAATCGAATGAATTGTACTTTGCTGAAGTCAGTCATACATTTCTAAATTGTAAACTAAAACTCACACGAGTGAATTAACATTCAGATTTCTGGCTTGGTTTCCAGCTCTGCATAAGTGCCTGTCTCTAAGACCAGCATATTTTATCTCCTTTGAGTAATTTAAGGCTTCTTCAAATATGTGTTTCTTACTAGCTGGGGACTCTGCATAAGAAAACTGTGAAATCTGCAGGTGGACTGTTGTCTGTGACATACCACATAATGTGTTTACAGTTTCCTTATCTGGAAGTACTCTTTCCACCTTCATAAATTTTAAAGTACCCTCACTCAGCCAACGGGTACCCAGGGCTGGTAGATGACACCTACAGAACTCACTGTGCTATTGTGTTTGTGCCAGTGCAATGCAAATGAAACAAAAGCGAATGCACAAAAACAGTTGTCTTACCATCTGACCAATTTACAGGCCATGGGTTCTAACGAAGAAGGTTCAAAAATAATACAATGAGTGTCAAAACTGCAACTTCAAGGTGCAGCTAAGGCTTCTGCCGGGTAGGTGCAAGGATCAAACTGTAAGCTCCATTCAACACCTAGATTGTTGCCTGTATTCTTTGTAATGTTACCTTGCTTCACTGGGGCAGAATTTAAGATTCATGCTATCCAGGCAGCTGCTTCTGAAATGAGCTCTGCTTTTTTATTATCTTTCTGAGTTGCACATCTAAACCTGGGAGTCTAATACCCATCTCCCTTCCTGGTGTGCTCTAGTCCTGTAGGCTATCTCAGTTTGCAAGAGCGGTACCTTAATGAAGACAAGTCCATGCAAACTCCCGAATGAACTTTTTTTTGTTGCTGCTTGATTTCTGCCAATTCTTTCTCAATCCACCATTTAAATTCCAGGTTACTAAGCAAAAGTTGATGATAAAGAGACTCTGTCTCACTTGTGCACTCTCCTCACAGAATGGTCTCGCAAAGGTAAATGAATCCATGCACCCAAATTTCCACCAGTACTTTGTGAAAAGCAAATTTGTATTTTAATGTCTGCTGAGTTGCTACTTCTAGAAAAACTTAGGTTGCCCACCCTGCATGCCAGCCTCTCAGACAGCCAGTTCATAAAGGCATGTTGACTGTTTGGATGCCCAAAGGGGACAGGGCTGCACTGTCAGCTCCTGGGTTTATGACCATGTGTAGAGCCACTCCAGACTGGCACCGCGGGGGGCTTGTGCTGCAAACCTCCAGCAGGGTCTGATGGAAACAGGCTGGGATAGTACAGCTATGAGGGGTTTGCCCTTGGGGAGTTGTCATTCTTTGATGTGTTGTCATGTCAATCCATTGAAGGCCTCCCTATCAGCTGATCTTAAATTTTGCATATAATTACTGCTGCAGATATCAGGCCATTATAAACTGCTATGGAAGTCTTGGGGGCTCCTTTTTATCCCTTTTGATTGGGGCGGAAAGATGCCATTAATTTCTTCACATCAGTTTACTTGGGCAGGTCCTTCTGGTTAGCCAACGTTTATTATTGGTATATGCGTTCATAATCGTTAATATTCTTGAAATCATTCACTGTTGTCGCTAGTATTTCCTAGTTCCAGTACGTATACTAGGAATAATTATTTGTGTGTCACTTGGTCCTCAAGAATAAAGAACTAATAACCTTGTAGGGAAACATCCAGTATTAAGTTTGGTATCTGCAGCAGTCCATGTCAGAAGCTAGCTCAGGTCCTTTACACCATTTTGTGTTTTTACAATATTGAATCTCAGAATGATTTCTTGATGTTACCATGTGCTAAAAGTCTTGAACCATGTTTCTCTCGGTCCACAGTTGAAATCCATCCCTGGAAAAGCATAAGTATTGGCCCAGGCAAGCGGGCCAAGTACCAGACACTGGTAAAAATACCCAAACAAGTTTAAAAGCAAAAACTTAAGTGTGGCCCACTTGATTATTTCACCTGCCTCTTCAGCGCTTCTTCTATGTTAGAAGCGAACCTGCACCTGGACCCCTGCAGCACCCTTACTATGCAAGCTGTGAGGGACACAGCCTTGGACTTTGGGACTTGTGGCCTGCTGCACAGTGGAGGCCTTTTTCTGTGGTTACATTGTCTGTGATGGTTTTTGTCGGCCTGTAAACATTTAATTTTTGTCTTGGGGAGGGGGCAGCGTAATACATAGATTATATCTGAATCAGGGGTATCTGTAGGTCCCACCGTTTCTAGGAAACTGATAATTAAAGGTCTCTGCTGCTTGTTGGGTCCTCTGATCTTGGTTTGTAATCTCTTAATAGTGCTGAACACATGCTAATGGGGTTACATGGATACTGAGGTGACAGGCCTCCTTCTCTGAAACCATCCTACTTGAGTGATAATGGACCTGGAGGCTTTTCCTTCATTCTTGCTACTGTGGCTCAAACTTGGGAAAAGACATTGGCAGAAGCCTGTGCAGTATGTGGCTCAGAGACAAGTTTTTCAAGTTTGTCTTTACTTCTTAATAATAACCACAGTGGGATTATTTCACTGGGACTGGGGACTGGAAATGATGGGTTGGGTGGGTGTGGTAGTGTTTGTGCTGCCTCAGCTGGTGTTTTTGCCCATGAGTTTAGTGTTTAATTCAGTGCAGCTGTTCAGAGCTTGCATTACTGCTGGCTGGGGGAAATGGTTGAACTAATTCCCACAGTCTAGAAGTCATTTATGCAGAAGGCCTTTCACACATAGCCAGAGCCTGTAATTGATCTGCTTCCTGCCTATTTTGAAATAAAAGCTGGGATTGTTTCATGCAGTCTAATTTTCATCCTTTCCTGGGGAAGTCAGAGGCTAAAGTCATTAAAGGGCAATATAACTGATTCAAGGATTGCCAGTATGTTAACGCCAACTCTGACAGCTGCCTCATGAAGTACTCCAGAACATTGTTGATATTAGAAATTGGGTGAACTGTTCTAATGAAATCATGTGCCAAATCATGGATGCAAAAAGTCTGTATCTTAAGCTGTGTACAGTGCTAAGGAAAATTTTCAGCTAATCTGTATCTAGTCAGCAGTTGGGTGGGAACCTGTGTTTGAAACCCCAAAGTGGTTTCCAGTGGGCCCAGCAGCTGAGCTCCTTTAATGTGCTGCCTTATCAAAGCGAGCAGGTGTTGAGTGTATGGACTAGCGAGCTTCTGGTACAATGATCTTAAATGTGGGTGGAAAGGACACTGTTTCTAGTAGAAACTCCTGTAGGTCTTACATGGATTTAAATTTTGCTGCTTACTGGCTGTCTGCCATTGAATTAAAAACCAACCAGTGCTGTCGGCCACTGTTAGATGCAGTTTGCTGCACAGCTTTGCTGTTGCCCATCTGGGGGGAAAAAGGATTCTGAAGGTCCTGCTGCTTGAGGGCTCTCGGTTGGCCACTGAAAAGCTGTCTTGTAGCTTGGTGGTGTGGGTGGGTATGGGCTCCAGGCCGTGCAAAGGGCTGGTAGAGGGCTGTGACTGCACTTTGAGTTAATGCTTCTACAGGTGATGACCACAAGACACAGAGAAATTAAAGCTGACGGCCTTGTTGAGCGTATGTAATGCACCACCTGCCTCGTTTTTTTTTAAAACGTATCCTACTCTGTATTCGTTCCATTTATCCCTCCCTTTTGAACCTTTTAACACTTTCAGCTTCAGTGCTGATAATATGGGGGTGATTGAACAAAACAGATCTGTCCTTTTGCTTCCACAGTCCATAGTTACAGTTGAACTTCGCTAATTATTGAGGCATCTGCAGCCCAGTAGTAGGCCTGTCTTGCAGCATCTCAGTGACAGGATGTTCAGCGTATAATTAATGAGGCTTGATGCAGAGTAGTTAGCTGGTTTTAGTTCATAATTTGTAATCTCTTTTCAAATCCAGCCAATAGATCAGGTTGATCTAGCCCTACATCCATTAATTCAAGTTGCCTTAGATGTATAAATTAACTTGAAGTGATTATTTCCATGGACTGAAAACTATGCTACATTGTATTAACCATCAGGACTAATGCTGATGGCTCTCAGCAGGCATGGGGTGGTAATGGTGGAGGATATACTACACTTTGTTCTTTTGTTCCTGTGGGTAGGAATTGAGGCTGGATATGTATTTATATTTAATTTGGAAGTGGGGAGGTGTTACAGGTTGAATATGGAGTCTAATAGATAAGTATAAATGAAGTTCAGCTCTAACTTTGTGCCAAAGGAACACTTAAAAAAATAGTGGAAATGCCCCTTGCTGAGTCTGACCCCTCCAGGACCCTGAATTTTTGGGGAAACCTGGGTGGGCTTGATCTTCAGCTCGGTTGGTCTTTATGCTCAGAACTATTAGAAAGCCTGACCCTGGAATACCGCTGCATGACTGTGTGTTTGTCTTCCTGCTCTGTTGTGACCTCCAGCTCTAATGGCCCTCTTTTTCTTCCTTCCCCTCCTTCTCTTTCTCTCTCTGTTTCGTGTGTTCCACTCAGACATCCGGCTTCGTGTTCGGGCAGAGTACTGCGAGCATGAGCCTGTCTTGCGTCAGAACGTGGTGTCAAACAAGCAGAACCGTTTGGAGCGTCAGTTCGATGTATTTGGGCAGTCGAACACTATCCTGAAGTCCCGTGACCTGGGCTCTATCATCTGTGACATCAAGTTCTCAGAGTTGTCCTACCTTGATGCCTTCTGGAGCGACTATATGAATGGCTCGCTGCTTGAGGCATTGAAAGGAGTCTTTATCACAGACTCGCTCAAAGAAGCTGTGGGCCAAGAAGCTATTCGGCTGCTAGTCAATGTGGATGAGGATGATTATGAGGAGGGGCGGCGCTTGTTACTGGAAAATGTTATTCCCCAGGTGTGGTAATGGCAGCATCTAGGTAGCGTAGGTATGTTCCCTCCAAGTCAGCTTGTGGTACTATCTTTGAATTACTAGGATCTCTCATTTTTCAGAAGTTAATTTACTCCTTGGATTCAGCACATTTGTTCTACAGATAATGAGGGCAACAGAGACACTCAGTGCTTCAAAGAACTTGGGGTGGTCTTTATCTGAAGGGCCTAACTAATAAATGAAGCCATTTTAAAAAACGATACAGAAGCATAATGTGATGTGGTATACGTCTTGATGTTACCGCTTTCTGTTTCCCAGAACAAGGTGGCCTCATGACATGCTGCTGAACGTGTAGGCAGTACATTTTATTTATTTATTTATTCATCAAATTTCTATCACTGCCCATCTCCCCCCCGCCAGGAGGGACCCTGGGTGGTTCACAGTAAAAATAAATTTTAAATTTCAATAAAACCAACAATAATACATATGAAGCTAAAATATAATACAATAAAATCCAGATGGTAATGAGTTCTCTTCCGGTCCATGAGTGTGTAAAAAGCCGGTTTAGGGCACGAGCCATCCCCAAGAGTGACTATTCCCCTCCCCACCCCAGGCACAATGGCAAAACCAGGTCTTCAGTTTTTTACGGAAGTCCAGGAGAGAGGGGGCTTGCCTCAACTCCCGGGGAAGAATGTTCCAGAGGGCGGGAGCACATTCTTTCCTGTCTATTGGAAATACCCAATAGATATTTTATTGAAACATTTCTGTTTAGAATATATAATACAAGATAAAGATAAATGCACTAGAAAAATGGGCAAGAGCATAACTAGATCCCACAGATGTTATGAGATGATGTGAGGCTTAAAGACTGCAGAAGAAAGACAATGAGTGGTGCCTGAGAACAAACTAAATATCAAACTAGTACTCTGCTTTAACCATCTCTTTTCTTACAGGGTACTTCATTTTTACTACTAGATTATTGTTGGATATAGACTTCAGGAAAAAAAAAGAACCATCATTCCGTCATGCGACAGGGCTGGATCTTGGCAGTGACGGGACTCCCAGGAATCAATTGTGCCACAAAAGCATTGAAAGAGCAGCCAAGAATGGTATTGATGGACATTAAAGTGTAGCAGAACATGAACACAGGCAATAACTCAGTGTGGATTCCTCTCATTTGGAGTGAATGGAAAATCTTTGGGAGAGATCATTTATCCTGCTAATGAAGCATTAAAGGGCCTTGATGCTCTTTCAGCCTGACTTGTGTATATCATGCTTGCTACCCATACTTGTCATTTTTGTGTGTGCTCTTGCAACACTGGAGAGTAATCTAATTTGCCAGGTAGCAGGTACACTTTGTTGAAGGATGGCAGCAGAGCAGGCTGCTTTAACTACTATTCTTTTTTTGGGGGGGAAGAAAAATCTTATATTTCTCAAATACGATGCTGGGGTGGATTTCTTCCCTTAAATTAAAAAATACAACCCAGCCCCATGTTGTGAGGGTTGATCATAAGGGTGGAAGCTTGAGTCACTTTTCTAAGGAAACTTTTCAATTCTGTGGTTGTTTGTACATACTATAAATAATAGACTTTAAAAAGATGAAAAGGTTTGGGTTGTATTTCTGGGTAAAGGAAGCTGCTAAATTGCAGTTGGAAGAGCCAGAAATGTGTAATTTAAAAATTGTATTTTTTTTACCAAAAAACCCCCCACAAACCACTTTTGGACAAAATTCTTAATGTATTGTATTTGCAAGTGACAATGTTAATAAAGAAGATAATTTGCAACTGCCTTTAATTCCTAACAAGAACAGAGCTGGCCTAGAGGCAGAGTCCAGTCTTTCAACTCTATATTCCTGTAATTGTTCATGTGTTGCAGAACAATGTAAGTATGGATTAGTCTTTAGGGCAGAGCTTTCCAAACTGTGTCGCGACACGTTAGTGCAGGGCTTTCCAAAGTTTTCCCGCAGCGACACACCAACCGCCGTTGGTGTGTCGCCGTGGGAAAACCCGGAAGTGCCGCCGTTGCGGCAGCGCGCAAAAACCCGGAAGCGCTGCTGCTGCTTTCGGCTTTTGCGCGCCGCCGTGGCTGTGGCGCTTTCAGATTCGTGTCGCCGCGGGAAAACCCGGAAGCGCTGATGGCCCGGTGGCGTGCCATCAGCGCTTCCGGGTTTTGACGCGACACATCTGGGCCCCGCAGGCGACACACAGTTTGGAAAGCTCTGCGTTAGTGTGTTGGCTGCAGTGTCTGGGTGTGTGCTGCCCCCTCCGAGCCCTGCCAGGATTCCGCGCAGGTCCCAGTGCCTGCCTTGTGCCCTGCTGCCTCCAAACCTGCTGTGATTCCGCGCAGGTCCTAGTGCCTGCCTTGCTGCCTCCAAACCTGCTGTGATTCTGCACAGGTCCCAGTGCCTGCCTTGTGCCTTGCTGCCTCCAAACCGGCTGTGATTCCGCACAGGTCCTAGTGCCTGCCTTGTGCCCTGCTGTAAGAGTGTGTCGCGAAATGATGCCCTGCTGTAAGAGTGTGTCACCAACATGAAAAGTTTGGAAAGCTCTGCTTTAGGGTATGTTAAAAGCTGCTGCTGAATATTTGCTGGTCAGAGAAGATAGGCCTGTACCCTTCCTGTGGGTATTGGAGTAAAAGTCTTTTAAAAGGAACCCAGGAGTAGACATGATCCAAGCTAGTAGGCATTCCATTTCGTACCCCTGATAAATGAAATACAATAATGTGACGGATGATGGAGGTTGGAAACAAGGTGGGAGGCCGCCAGAATCTTCCTGTCTATCCCCACACACGCACTTTATCCTCTTCCCCACCCCCACTTCAGACCACACGAAGTTGATGGGGAATCTGGTTTTAGTGCCAAACCTCTGCAGATCCTGAACAAGAGTGCAGAAGGTGTGTATATATATAATCAAAGCCATTCCTGTGGGTAAAAGCATAGGTTATGCAACTCCTGTTTGTGGTATATATGACTTCCCTCAATTTAGAGAATTGCAATTATGAACCCAGCCCATGGTGGCTTATTCAAGGCAGGGTTAAGCAAAGCAAACCATGGATTAGTGTGATGGCCGAGCCAAGGTGCTGAATTTGTCTTAAGGGTTTTCTACCCTGTCAAGGGCCATCAGTCAGCCCCTGGACTGGGGCAAGGCAGTGGAGGTAAGGCAAGACAGACCCTGAGATCAACCTGTGTGCATTGAAAACAGCTCCATGTGATGGGACTGATCCAAAGGTTTCCCAGCTAGCATGGCTAAGAGACTTCAAGTTAGTGCAGTTGCAGTAGCCCCTCTTTTTATGTTGCTTTTTCTTTTTATTCTGTTTCAATAGGAGCATTTTTAAAAACCTTAGGAAAAAAAGGTGCACAGCAAAACAAAACGAAAAAGGCCCCAAGTGGGACCAAGATTTTGTCTTGGTGTCACAGCCCAACTAACGCTCCTCTGGAGACTGCAAAGCAAGGTTCAATTTTCCACCACGCATTGAACCTAAATGCCAGTTAAGGGAATACAATTGGTGCTCATTTTGCTTCTGCCGCAACCAACCAGATTCTAGCTTAAATTGATGGTCTGAGAGAAACGCCATTTTTGCCCAAGCTAGTAAGTGGTGGGACCCAGCCAGCGGAGCGTCTCCTCTGCTCTCCTCGTCAACACCACATTCAGAGCCAGTTTGGTGCAGTGGTGAAGTTGCTGGCTTAGAAGCCAGGAGACAGTTCTAGGCCTCCCACCGGATTACTTTGGGCCAGTCCCTCTCAGCCAAACCCGCCTCACGGCCGGGTGGTTGTGGGGAAAATACAGGAGGCATTGCCTCCTTCCCAAGGCTGAGAGAAAGTGGCTGGCCCAAGGTCACCCAGCGGGCTTCATGCCTCAGGCAGGACTAGAACTCACCGTCTCCTGGTTTGCCATTGGCTCCTTCCTAGGGCTGAGAGAGAGTGACTGGCCCAAGGTCACCCAGCTGGCTTCATGCCTCAGGCAGGACTAGAACTCGCCATCTCCCAGTTTCTAGCCCAGTGCCTTAACCTCTACACCAAACTGGCTCTCAATTATAATATTTATTTAAATTTATTGACCACCGGACTCCAGTGGATATATAAAAAGGTGGGATACTACTATGGGGCATCGTGAGAAACCAAGAGGGTGGTTCGCTTCAGCGATGTGCAGCACAGCTTAGCGGGGGGCCAGAGCAAGGCCCTGGAACGTCCCCAAGGTGTGACTTTCAGTTGGGCCCAGCATGAAAATAGGATCCAAGGTGGGTTGTCTGGCTCTGGCTCTTGCCCCCCCCCCCAGATGTTCTCCGTGCTGAGCGATAAGAGCTCCGTTACTCCATCACTTGGAGAAGGTGCTTCCTGGTCGGGGGGGGGGCAGAAGCGGAGTGAGCCACCAACCACCCCTGCACGAACATCACCGCTTGGCTCGGGAAACCAGCCTACCACACGGTTGGGCCTTCCAGATATGCTGGACCACCACTCCCATTACCACCAACCCTGGAAGGGAGGGTGTCCCCAGCACCCCTGATTTGGCAATGAGGGACATTTGGAGACGGATTGGGGGGTAGAGGAGTGCAGAGATGGCCTTAGAGAAGGAATTCAACAGCCGTTATGCAAATATCACCTTCACCTGGATCCGTGTTTCTCAACCTTGGCCACTTTAAGCTGTGTGGACTTCAACTCCCAGAATTCCCCAGCCAGCTGAATTCCCCAGCCAGTTGAAGTCCACACAGCTTAAAGGGGCCAAGGTTGAGAAACACTGGCCTGGATAGACAGGAGGGGGTGAGGAAAAAACTCAAGATTGCCCTGCCTTCATTCTCTTTAGTATAAGAGGGGAGAGAAAGGATCTCCGTCAGGTTTTCAAGAGCCTGTTATCATACCCTCTAGCAATAACCCTAACAATTCCAGTAACCATGGTGGAGTCTGATTCCTGACCAGGCCTGATAGGGGGAGCCAGAATGGTGCAGTGGTGAAGGGGCTGGGCTAGAAACCAGGAGGCTATGAGTTCGAATCCTCCCTTAGGTGCGGAAGGCAGCTGGGTGACTTCGGGCCAGTCATTCTCTCCCAGGCCAACCCGCCTTGCAAGGTTGTTGTGGGGAAAGTAGTGAGCATCAGGTTTGTATATCCTGCCTTGAGTTGACCAGAAATAAAGACAGGATAAAATCCAATCAATAAATAAGCCACAGAGCAGTGTGCTGGGAGGGAAGGAAGGATGGAGGTGAAGGTGCATTTGGGAAAATTTGGGGAGGTGGTCCTGAGGGAGGGGAAATGTTATTCTGCAACATATGTTTTGGGACACGGTGGCTGCCTCTTCTCTTCAGGCTCGTAGGCAAATTACCCGCCTTTTAGCCTCACCAATACGCCAGTCTGTGAAATGGGTGTTTGGGGGCAGATCGTGTTTCCCTGAGGCAACCATTTTGTGGCAGCAACGGTGGCATCTATGTGTGTCGGGACACGTTAGTGTGTCGGCAGCAGTGTCTGGGTGTGTCGCGGCTGCTGCTGCCCCCGAGCCCTGCCAGGATTCCATGCAGGTCCCGGTGCCTGCCCTGTGCCCTGCTGCCTCCAAACCTGCTGTGATTCCGCGCAGGTCCTAGTGCCTGCCTTGTGCCCTGCTGTAAGAGTGTGTCGCGAAATGATGCATGTCTAAAAAGTGTGTCACCAACATGAAAAGTTTGGAAAGCTCTGCAATAGGTGGGTAAAAATGCCAAATCCAGTCTAATCATCTGGCCGACCATGCGACCAACCACAATAATAATAATAATAATAATAATAATAATAATAATAATATAACCATTTTGGTTGAAAAGCAAGATAAAAAACAATATTGCTGCCTTACGTAAGGCTCTAGCCATTACAAATCTTATGCCGCTCCCACTGCAATTCCTGCATTCATTTGTTTTCTTAAATTCTGCAGCCTGAAAAGACAAGTACAATGTATTGCCGAAGGAACTCCAGGACATTTTTTCCCCAGATCGTAAGTGATTTTGTTACCTCCTGGATGTAAAATCATAGGGGCATCCACTTTGCTTTGGTAAGTAATTGAGAACAATGCTTCCAAGTTTTACTGTTGTGCAGTTAGAAAAAAAGGGTTTGTACAAAATGCTGAGCTCAGATATAATTCACTCTTTGGTTCAGTCGATTGGGAAAAATAGGTCTTGTTCTGCACTTAATCTATGTGCATATTAAATAAAAATATTATACCATATTGTGCTATACCCCACTTGGGTTCTTTCCTCTATGTTGTTTCAGTTAATTTTGCCATATTATGCACTCGTCAAAGTTAGAAAATGAAAAAAAAGAAAAGCAGAGGCTGAATGCATCCTTCTGTTTGATGGAATTCCTACTTCAGTCTAGCAGTTTTAATTGCCTCGCTTCTGTGAGAGATGCTTTGTTTTTCTAATGAAAAGCTTTGGAAAGTAAGTTTTAGTGTGAGAAAGCGTATTTCATTTTATTTATTTCTGCTTATTGGCAGTATTTTTATACCATCCCAAACCTTTTCACCAGACTTGGGGTAGTGTACCAAAACATAAAAGCAATATAATAACACTTCATCAAGCCCCAAGTAAAACACCCTCCCATATACAAACACACACATAAAAACATATAAAAGAAGAAACTGGGGCAGCCCAACTGCCATCGAGCTAAAAAAGCCCGCCTAAATATTATTGTTCTGACAGTCTTGCAAAATTTCAATAATAAAAGGGTTGGGTGCACTTGGGGGGAGGTGGCACGAAGGGGGTTCCAAAGCCTCGGGGTTCTCACAAAGAAGGGCCACCTTCTGGTCATGATGCCCTGTAAAATAAATAAAATAACAAAATAAAATAAAATAAAATAATAAAATAAAATAATAAAATAAAATAAAATAATAAAATAAATAATAAAATAAAATAAAATAAAATAAAATAAAATAAAATAAAATAAAATATATAAAAACAAAATTGTATACATACAAAAAGTGTGTGTGTGTATGAATGAATGACTTTATGGGTAATAGCACTTTGAACTGAGCCCTGGAGTCTAGCAGTACCTAGTTGCAGTGTTGGAAGTATGGAAAGTGTTATATTGCACTAGCAAGTCTTGCGTGCCAGCAACAAGGCTGTTGCCTTCTGCACCAGCTGTAGCTTCCAAGTTGTCTTCAAGGGCAGCCCCACACAGAACACATTGCAATAGTCAAGCCACATAGTCAGGAAGGTGTGGTTCAGCACCGCTAGGAGTTTATGCTTATGTTTACAGGAGTAGAGCCTCGTGTGGTGCAGAGTGGTAGGCGGCAGTACTGCAACCGAAACTCTCCCCACGACCTGAGTTTGATCCCAGCGGAAGCTGGTTCTCAGGTAGCTGGCTCAGGTCGACTCAGCCCGCCATCCTTCTGAGGTCAGTAAAATGAGTACCCAGCTTGCTGGGGGAAAGGTAATCACGACTGGGGAAGGCAATGGCAAACCACCCCGCTCTGTAGTCTGCCAGGAAAACGTCGCGAAAGCGGCGTCTCCCCAGGGGTCACATGACTCGGTGCTTGCACAGGGGAACCTTCCCTTTCCTTACAGGGGTAGAGGCGTGGTCATGCTAAAAAGCAGCCATTCCACAATGGACTCCTGTTCCTTGGAAGTATGTAACGGATCAGAACAAATGCCTCTGGTTTTAATTCTACTCCAAGGTATGACAATGGTGGTGGTAATATTTTATTTTATTTTAAAGAAATATATACTACCATTCAAAACACACTTGCCTATGGGGGTTTAACAAAACATTTTAGCCAGCTAAAAAAAATAATGTAGAACATCAGCTTAAAAATACACAACCTACAAATTAAAGATTTTTGTTGTTTATTCGTTCAGTTGCTTCCGACTCTTCGTGACTCCATGGACCAGCCCACGCCAGAGCTTCCTGTCGGCCGTCGCCACCCCCAGCTCCCCCACGGTCGAGTCCGTCACCTCCAGAATACCATCCATCCATCTTGCCCTTGGTCGGCCCCTCTTCCTTTGGCCTTCCACTTTCCCTAGCATCAGCTTCTTCTCCAGGGTATCCTGTCTTCTCATTATGTGGCCAAAGTACTTCAGTTTTGCCTTTAATATCATTCCCTCAAGTGAGCAGTCTGGCTTTATTTCCTGGAGTATGGACTGGTTTGATCTTCTTGCAGTCCAAGGCACTCTCAGAATTTTCCTCCAACACCACAGTTCAAAAGCATCTATCTTCCTTCGCTCAGCCTTCCTTATGGTCCAGCTCTCACAGCTGGATATATAATGAAAGCTTAGGCAGTGCAAATAAAAAATCTGAAAACAGATTATTGTAATTTAATTTAAAAACTTAATAACAGCAGAACTCTTCATATTAAACTAAAAAAGACCTGGGAGATTAAAAATATATTTGCTATTGAAAGTATCATAAAGTAGGTGTACTTCACTGGGACAGAAACAATTTTTACTGTATTTCCTATTCTAACTACAGTGCACTCCCTTTGAAGTAGTGCTATTTGTCAAAGTGACCACTAGGTGGCTCCACTAATCTGTGACTCACCTGTGACCAACTTCTGCCCATATTCAGCCTGTTTCCTTTTGAAAGTCCTTCATATTGAGTGCCTTTTCCACGATTACAGTATCACTGATAAATATTGAGCATTCTCCATTCTGTTGCAATCTCACCATTGCACCCTCTATTCGGTTGCAAACTCACTATTCAGAAATTCCCAAATTGATCAAGGAAGAATATAAATTAAATTAATGGTTCATATTGAAATAATGGGCATATTTCTGATTCAGTGGGCAAAGGGAGGCTGAACAACTGGTGGCAGAGTCTTTGTTCCAGCAGATACAGTGCAAATCACTCTTCGGATGACTTCTCTATTAAATACGGTTATGTATTGAGGGATGCGTTACTACAGCCTTTCTCAACCTTTTGACCCTGGAGGAACCCTTGAAGTATTTTCCAGGCCCCGGGGAACCCCTGCACATTCAGGCTCAAATATAGGCCAGAAGTTACAAAATTATTATATTCCTTTCATGTGTAGGCCTGTAGATATGCAATAACCGTGTTCTTAAGCTAAAAATAAAGAATGAAACTTACCTCTTTAATGTGAAGTTGCCCAAATTTGAAACAATTTTTTAAATAAATCGTGATCTCCAGGGAACCCCTAGGGACCTCTTGCGGAACCCTGCTTGAGAAACTGCATTACTATGTCCTCGGGAAAATACAGTATTACCATTTGAATTCAGGGGCTGGATTCACACAAAACTCTGACTTATAAGCTAACCAAATAGTCTAGGTCTGCACATCAGGCTGTGCTGCAAACAGACAAACCAAGGTTAACACTGACTGAGCTTCACTGGTTTTGCAAATGGACCCATAGGTCTTTAAATATTCTGGTTAAGTGTACAGTGTGAACACACAACCAGCCAGTGTGTTCTTTTTAAACCATTTTCCATTAAGGCACCTTTACTCTTTGTTTCTGTACTTTAGCCTGTTGCCTTCCTTCTCTCTGCAGCCATACAGAAAAACATGTTTCTTCCCTCTGTTGTCCCCTCTTCTTTCCTTTTTGTTTTGCATAATGTTCTGTCCGCCCCTCATCCCTTACCTACAGCTCAGAGGCAGATCTCAACTCCCAGTGCCCCCCCCCCCCCCCGCATCTGAGAAAGATCCTGAAAAGCTGCTGCCAGTCTGTGTGGATGTAGTTGGGGTCCCTGTGGAGGCACCCCAAACTGCTGATTATATTGTAATTTTCAGCTGTGACAGCAGGGAAAGATTTATTACGGACATCAGTGCAATGCCATCGGGTTAAGCTACTTTAATTTTTAAATGGCACCTATGTTTAAACTTAATTAAGTTGAAATATAATTAATTTTAATTGCGGTTAAAGGTGAATGTACCCTGGTTTTAATCCTGATGCTGCTTTTTTTTGGGGGGGGAGGTGGCCCCCAGCACAGCCCTCAAAACCTGTGTGGCCCATGCCCAGCAAAAATTCATATGGGTGTGTGGGGGAGACATTTCCTGTCCCCCCTTTAAATAGGCCCTGCCTACCGCTTATTTGCCTGTTTCTGATCTCTCCCCTTCCACATCTAATAGCATTAGTGTAAAGGAATCTGGAGCTGATGGGGTGTCAAAAAAGTCAAGATGACAGCCAGAACCATATGATTGACACCCCACCAGTTTTTACAGGCACCTTTTTAATTGCAGGGTTGTGGCTGCCATCTTGACTTTTTTGACCTCCCCGTGGACACCTCTGACTGTGCTGATCTCGGGGAAGGAAGGAGGGACCCGTTGAGAAGCGACTTGAGCTGAGATTAGAGTCCTGAGAAAGAGGAAAGTGTGAGAAAGAAACCCAGAACAATACCACTTTGATTTTGTTTAAATATAGTGTAAGAGGGGAGAGAGAAAAACGTGAATAGTCTCTTCTGCTACTTTCCACATAGTGCCTTAGCAATACAAATCACCTGAGATGGGCATCCCTAATTTAGCTTTAGATTGTGCCAGTCATAGGCACTGTAGGGCCCACAGGCCCCAAATGCCCCATTAGGTCCACTAAGTTCCTGCTTTCCCTGTCTTTCTTCTAATATTATTTTAACATAAATAAACAGGAATCTGGTATGTTGCAAACGACCAGCCTTAAGGATCATGGTTGTTTACTGGAATTCTGGGAGGCTTATTCATCTTCTTGTAAACAGTTGTTTCCTGACTGGCCTTGCCTGATTGGCAGCCATTTTAATGGGCTAGTTTCCCATGGCAGCCATTTTGTGAGCGTGCCTACCACATAGTCTCCAAATTCTAAATGTGCCCTGGCCCCCCAAAGTTGCTTATCCCTGGACTATTTACCTATTATCCCCAACCAGTTTGGCCACTTGCAGTTTTTTATTTTTATTTATTTATCACATTTATATCCCGCCCATCTCCCTCACAAGGAGGGACCTTGGGCGTTTTTCCAAGTTTTCCAAGCTGGGTGAGCATAATCCTAAATTTAGAAGCAAAGACCACCAATTATTATACTAACATAACGGAATACAGCATCGTCTGTTTACTGCTTCTCGCTCCATGGAGCTCCCACATGTGAGTTCATTTTGCCTTTCAACAACTGACTTCACAAAGGAACACTTGTGAAAAAACCTAGTAGCTCTGGCAATGGTGAAGCGTGTCTGGTTTGAAGAAGAGCCAAGGTTTTCCTCGTATTTAACTGCTTGGAGGAGGTGAGGAAACTTACAAGATCAACCCCCGTGCTCAGTCCTTTGCATGTTGATTTGCAAATAAGTTGCCTGGAGCTTATTCTGCAGCAAGGGTGCGCAGAGCATAGCTTTCACTGATTTTGAAGGGGAAACACTGGTTCTTTCCTAGGAAGCCGCTTCTTCCAAAGCTTATCTTTAGATGCTGTTAATCTGCAGACTACAGCATTTATATTTTACTCAAGCCAAAAAAAACACAACAACCCTTCCTCTGTCTTTTTAAAAAAACCAATGCTTTAACATCCAACCTGATTATTTTTTATTTTTTTTATTTATTTATTTAATTTATTCCCTGCCCATCTCCCATACAAGGGACTCTGGGCAGGTTACAATAATTAAAACTTAAAAATTTAAAATATTTAAAACCATACAAAATAGAAGATGTATAAAAATAAATCCAGATATAAAATAAAATAAAATAAAATCCAAGATGGATTGGGGACCGTAGCATAGGTCTTATTGCTACGGGGCCAGCCAACCCCAGGAGGCACTACCACCTCCGTTGTCCCAGGCCCAGCGGCAGAGCCAGGTCTTAAGGGCCTTCCGAAAGGCCAGGAGTGAAGGGGCCAGTCTCACCTCCGGGGGCAAGATGTTCCATAAGGCGGGGGCTGTCGCAGAGAAAGCAGAGAAAGATTAACAGTTTAGGTTACTTCCACAGCTTGCTCACTTATATGAAACCTTTCCTGAGCTAATGCTAGAGACATGGCTGCTTAGCCTGTGTTTAAAAGCATTTATTGTCCCCCTCCTCCAATTCGGATCAGAGCTGTAGTCCGTGGGTGTGCGTATGGCTGACTCTTTCCTTCCCACGTTTGTTCATCTATTTACTATACCTCCCATGACAGTACTGTATTAGCAAAAGCATTGGGGGGGGGGTAATATGGACATAGGATGAATTTGTCTTTCCTATCTTTTCCTTATCAAATAGGTTGGGTGGGAGGGGTGCATTGAGAAAATGGCGGCAGGGAAAAATACTGAGATGCTGCCTTCTCCTAGGCCAAACCAAGTCCGTAAGGCTGTTTGTAATCGAGGAAAAAAATACACTGGAAGGAGTTTGGATCACTAGTCCCTCAAACGAGTCCCATTTTGTTCTGAACAGAACAAAACAGAACAGAACAGCTTTTCTTCCTCCCAAATAACATTACAAATAATTAAAATAAAAATGCCGTCTTCATCTTCCAAAATGAAGATATATTCGGCCTCGTTCAGGATGTCCAACATGAAGCTCACACATATTAATGTAGAAGGTTTAAACCCGTTATCTTGGCATTGTGCGACACCAAGACCTTATTTGGATCTTAAGAATTGCTCTTTTCTTTTCTATCCTAAAACCAGGATATCCTCAAACAGGTATACTTTTCAAGAGGCCGCATGCCTGTCAAAATGGACATTGGTGTCCTCCGCTGCAGGCAGATCTGCACGCCTTGCTCTGGATTCTTGTTCTTCTCGAACCCAAAAGATATTGAGGGCAAGATACTCTTGCCCTCCCATGATCCCTACCCTTTTTTCATGCTGTATAATTTCCCCTTCCCACCTGTGGATTGGGCGGAGCGAAGCATGGGGTTTTCCCGAGCAGAGATGCACAACTGGACGTTCCCACCTGCATGCCTCTCCTGATAGCTTAGCGTGGGCCCCTAAGCCCTCTTCCAGAAGTTTGTCCCCAAACTGTAATTTTTAAAATATATTTTATTGAATTTTAAGTATACATAGATAAAAGTTTGAAAAGGAAAAAGAAATTGAAATACAAATCAAAGAAAGGAAAGAAAAAGTGTAGTAAAGCAAATAGAAAAAGAGAAAGATGAAACATAGAAATTAGTCAACTTCCGATTTATCTCTGGTCATAGTAATTTAAAAATTAATCTCTTACATGCTAGGTCTATATATAACATTGTAAAACATTTCCTGTCTAATATATCAATTTATATATATTTTAATCTTCAAAACCCCATTTAAGCTTTGCCCCTCCTGCATTTTGCAAATAGTCCTCCCAAACTAATTTTTAATGTGACAGAAGTGGAAAATTATTCCCACATGTGGAGTAATCATTCTTACCTTGTATTGAATTAATTGAATTTAAAATCAAAGCAGTTGTTTTCATGGCCCCATCTTCGTCTTGACCTGCGTATTCCCTAGAGTACAGCTCCCAGCAAGCAGCTGAAGAAAAAACGATGTATTTATTTATTTATATTTCAAATTTAGTCACCGCTCATCTCACTCACAAAGCAACTCTGTATGCTTTTGACTTACTGTTTTGACATACCTCCTCTTTCCTTTCATGTATTCTTGTACCTGCACGTCCTTTTGTGGTTCTGCAAACTTATCTGTCCTGTGTCTTCCTTTCCTTTCTACCCTGCTTTATCTACTTTAGCTTTCATTCTGCCCTTCCCCTCTATATAAACACTGTGCAGTGTGCTTTGGTTCCTTACATTTTGGCCTGAGCCCAAAAGACCCAGGATACTTCCAGTGTACGGCCAAGCGTAAAATCTCTGCACATTGGCAGCAAAATATTTTTGAACCTGGCAATCCCAAATCTTTTGGCAAGAGGGCGCCACTGGCCTTGATAGAAATTGCTTGCCCGCTTCCACAGCAAGCCTACCTTGATATTAATTCATGCGTTCCTGTCCTCCATTCTTGTGAAATGGTGGTAGAGCAAGAGGAGGAAACCATGCTGAGGTTTGCAGCAACTGGTACCGCTGGAGCCCAATGTATCTCCTTAAAAGGTACCTCAAGTTCTTCAGAGGGAAAGGAAGAAAACAGGGAGACTGGGCTTTCTTAGAAAGCCATTTTGATGGTTGAATCTTGGCCTACCACAGGCCGACTCTGTTCTGGAAAGGGACTTTCCAGCAAAGCTAGTTATTGAGCAGAGAAAGGCTATGGGAATTAGGAGAAAAATTCAGCCTATCAAAATCTGTATATTTCTGGGCTACAAAAGGACCATTCAAGTTGCAGAGCAAAAGTTGTAGAATGCTAGTTAACAATAAAAACTTATTTTATACTTATACCCTTTCAGAAAATACTTAAATAAATAAACAGCAAAAACCTCTAACCCAGATATGGGTAAACTACAGTTTTATGATTATACATATTTATGTATGCACACACAACTGCAATTAACCTAATTGTAATGCTTGTAATATTATTTTTCTGCATTATTTGGTGCACCATAAAATCATCTTTGACTGCCATAGGATTCCCAGTGATCCTGTTTGCTGTCCAAGCTTCCAACTTTCACACAGTCCCTTTCTAGGTCCCTGTGGCTGGTGCTTTGCCCTACAAGCACAGCTCTAAGTTCAAGGAAACTATGAATTTAATCAAAAGGAAGTCATTATCTTTTGCTAGGAAGACTTGCCAAGACCAATTGTACACTGCTCTTTTTGCATTCAGAATTCTACCTTGTAGGCTGTCTGATGCTAGTTTTTCATTAAGATTTTCTCCTGTTTGGTGCAGTTGGTCAATGGAAAGACATCATTTTCTGTTATTTCCCACCTACCTCCCCCCTTTTAACGTTTGTTCACGAGATACGTGTTCCTGTCAGCACAGCAATAACTAGGCTTTTGGTGAAATATATAAATTAGAGAAAGGAGGGGGTGGTTCTTAGATTTTCCTGGAGCTTTTAAAGAACCGCTGGATGTTTTTGTGATTTGGTGGTGTTGCCAGCTACAAAATGCAATGTTTCTGCAAAAAGTTAATTTAAAAAAGTACACATACCAAGTGTGATGTTCCAAATGACGTTCTTTAAGATGTGCTAAGTGAACAGAATACAAAATAAGTGTACATGCTTGGTATCGCTCGACATGATCCAGCCTTCTGTGGCAACATGCACTGAATCTTTATGGTCAGATGCATGGACTGAAATGACATGCAAAGCATCAAGCATGTCAGCCGTGGGTTGGGAGTGCCGGCCAAGCTGAGAGATTGGGATATGCCTGTGTGTGTTTATGTTGTAACCATGGAGCTTTGGATCTCAAAATAATTAAATTAATCCAGTTTGATTTCCAAGTTAAAAGGATTGGAGGGGAGATTTTTGATTGTTGGTGCTTATTGTTCAGCAAAATTTGGTGCATCTTTCTCGATGTTGCTTCCAGATTGTGATCCTGAGTTGTGGCATATGATATGCTTTCTTCCTCACTTGGAAACTAATAAAATCAGTATTTTTTTCCACCAAGCAACAATAAGGAAAAAAAATCCCTGTGTTGTCCTTTGCTTGCTGGCATTCAACCTAACAGTAAAACACATTTGATACAGAGTCTACAATCCTCAATTCTTAGCATTTATAGACCTTTTAATCACCAATTGCAGCACTGTAGGTTAAAGAAAAAAGTAATATATTTAAAGAAATAATTACCTATTGTAGCTAAATGCAACAGTTCCTCGGTTTTTTTCCTGCTTCTGAAATGCTTCATTGTAACCACCTTCATTGTCCATATTGCACAAATTGCCATTTGTGATTCTTTTGATCCTGAATGTGAATTTTTAGACAGGTTTAATAATTGCACAGAACATTCCAATTTTCTTTCTGCATGTATGATATATTGAAATCACATATGAAAATCAGGATTGCATAAAGTAACAAAAATGTCAAGTTACTGAAAAATGTATGAGTCAAGTGTGTGTATTTAAAACTCAGGCAATGCAGCATTAATTCTGTATGCAAGATTTTGGGACTCCTGTGCACAGCTAATGACCAATATATATTGTAGTGATTTTAGAATATTTCTTACATTTTTTGTTAAGTTATAATATGATCTCAGTAATTTCAGAAGATAGGCAGTACAGTGTAATATGTTCTACAAAAATGTTACGGCAAATGACGGAATATCCCACTGAATCCCTCCAGAATTATGCATCTCTCACAAATATTGTTTGTAGTTATTAACTTTAACTATTTAACTAATGAGAATTAATTGCCACTTCCATAGCATCAAATAGCAACACTGTAGCATATATTGTTCATAGAAAATTAACAATTAGCTACCTGAAATTCTAAAAATTCAGCATTCAGACAAATGTGGTATGACTGTGTCATGGTCTAGTACATTCATATGATGTTCTATAAGTTTAATTCTTAATTCTGCCTCAAATGTTTGAGGATTTTCAGTGTATTTTTTTATAAAGAATACATTTGTAATCAGGCTACAGCTACCTCTTCTATTTTTAAAAATGCTTTTATAATAACTTTACATCATAAATATATTGCATCAAACAAGGAAATTTCACAGTTCTGTTTCTGGAAATTAGTTAGATATCTTGTATCACATTTCAGCCATGACTATTCAGCTACCTAAATGTATTTGGAAGTTAAAAACTGGGTAAGCAGCTTTTCAAAATTTGTCTTTCATTGATGCAAAATATTTGGGGCATTGACTGAAGGTTTTTAATTTCCATTTAATGTAATAATCTTAAATACTGAATACATTTCTTTTATTTTTCTGCTTCCTTAGAACTTAAAATTCTAATGCTCTGAATATTATTTTGTATTTCTTATATATTTTTTGAAAATGCATATTACAAATCAAGTCTATTTAAGCAGTACTAGGTTTAACATTTCTATCTAATTAGGTCAAAGAAGAAATCATTAAAACATTGCAATGCATCTAGTGAAAATTATTTAAACATGAGCCTTTGTTTATCGCAAGTTGCTTGCAAAAGTTTCATTTCTCTATGCCATGTTTAATTTATACACAATCATTTAATACAGTTTGGTTATTAATTTTCTATATTCACTCTATGTAAAAACTATAATTAGTTTTATACATGATTTTAATATCTGAAGGGGCATTCATCAACTCAGATAATACTTACCTTAATGATTAACTTTTGGAAGCTTACAGCATTTGGTTCTTTTATATAAGCAAATGCTGTAAGCAATTTATCTTTCATATATTTTAAATGAAATAATTTTGAATACTAATCTTTGATGTGAAAATCCATTATTTGAAAAAGAAATCTAATTTTACTTGCCATTTATAGTTAATTTACTATTTTTTTTGAATATTTTACTATATACATTAATTTTATTTTTATGTGGGTAACATCCACCTTTAATTGGTAATGCTACTTAGTGCTTCATTTAACAATGGAATAACTCAGACTTTTATTGCATTTAGATATTGTATTAAAAATATTCAGAGTTCTTAATTAGAGGACACATTATTTTGTATATAATTTTAATTCTAGGTGATATGCAGGATTTGATCATTTTAGTGCATTACATTTCAAGAATGGTTCATATACTGTATATTTTTCCAGTATATAGAATAATTTTAATATCTCCAAATAATATTATGATTCTTAAATATGCATTAAATATAATTAACTATTTTGCATATTCAAATTAATTTTTTTACATAAGATTACCTTGCTGTTCAGAAAGATTGGATAAATACAGCTTTTTGACTAAGACAATTGCAGCACTGTTACGTGGCATACTCTACATGCAAACCTCTTAATTAATTTGGTGCAGGATATGTGAATAATATTCTGAATAATATACAGCAATATTGCATATGTTATGCTTTGTACCCAGTGGTCCCAGATAGAACATTGTTCTGTAAATTAGTCTTAAATCTGAATATGCACACAATCCTTTATCACAATTTACACACTACCCATAATATCTGCTCCATATTATTTGGAATAATGGAACAGCCTAGCTTTCTCAGCAGTTTTTACTAAAAATTCTAATAATTTTTGCATATAATGACTGAATGCAATCATTTTAATCCTGAATATTAAATTAAATTAAAAGGTATCTGTTTTAATAAGTCTTAATTTCCATATTAAATATAGCTTCAACTCCCTCAAATAGTAATTATATTAAAACCACCAATATGCGCAATGCAGGACATTTAGATTTTGATCCAATCTTTTCAGTATGTTATAGTGTTATGTTCTTAACTGGCAGAATGTCCCTTTGGATGAAGAACACATAGAACATGCACATTTTCCATGTCCCCTTGGATGAAGAACACATAGAACACTTTTCATTTTCAAGAGATAGGCTTAAATAAATGGAAGCCAACATATGGAAGGGAAAGGATTAGTTATTAATAGGACCTTTAAACTCTTATGCATAATCAATGAAAGTATAACATTGCAAAAGAAGGGGAAAGGTATAACTTAACAGCCAGTCAACATTTTAATAAAGGCTTCAGTTATACACATTTTGCACATCATTTGCACACAGATGAACATGCACATTCAGCCTTTTGCAATTCCAGGATCCTGAGTTATGCATGCATAAATTTAACTATATCTAATGGTTAATTTGTCACCATATAAACTTCTCTCCACAACTTCTATTTAATGCACCCAGTTTTAAATTCTGAATGAACTTTTCCCTACAGCTTCCCAAATTTAGGAAACTTCCCCCTCCCATCAAACCCTTTCATATTCCCTTATCCCATATCTTAGGATGCCACCGTATCCTAAAGTTTGATAGTGCTTATCTCCTTTGCCAAACTTTGCTATTTCCCTTCATTACCCAGTTCTAAAGACTTCAAATTCTAAACTGCCCCCACTTTCTGAATTGACCCTTCCCCCATATTTTTCCTACTACGCCCCAGGTTGGAACAGTTTGGGTATTTTCTTTCATTCTATCATCTCCCCAAACCTTTATTTTCTCTTCCTCCTTTCTGTTTTACTGTTCTGGAACTCTTCCCCCTCCCCTCGAATTTTTAAAATACGGAGGATCCCTTATTTCTTCCCTCCCTATCTGTTCTCCACCCCCACCCCCCACCCCGCCTTCAATAAGGGCTCCCTTTCAGGCGCGCCTCCTCTCCATCCCCATCTGCTGTTGCTGCCCTGACCATCTTTTATCCTGGTGCTGATGCTGCTGCATCTTTCTCGTTGCCTGGGCAACCGTCGCCGGGAATGGGGAGGGGAGGGGGAATTGATGGAGAGAATCCAGCGCGCGCCTAGGCTCGCGCTCTGACTGCTGCCGCCGCCGCCGCCGCCGCCGCTTCTGCTATTGCTGCTGCTTCCCCCTCAGTCCCCGTGTATCTGGGCTGCCCCCATGCGCGCATGGAGGAGTCAGCTTGCGCCCACCGATGGAAGCAGAGGTAGGTGCAGTCTCTATGCAATCCCCCCCACCCCGCCTCCTCCTTTCCGTCTCCTTCCCTCTCTCTCCCATTTAAAAATCTTTAAAACTTTGCATATTAATATCTGCACTTTGCATAAATCTCACCCGCTCTTTATTGATTGCAAAATGCTTAATGCAGCAGCTGGTCTATTGCACACACACACAGAGAGACACGGCAGTCTATTCCTTTCTCTTCGTCTCTCAACCCGGCAGCTGCAATTGTTCCTTCCAAGAGCTTTCTTTTTTTCTCTCTCTGGCATTTTTTTATTATTTTTTTTTAGGTGGTGGTGTCCGTGGCTCAACCTTTAAGGAAAGAGACAAAAAAAATGCAAAGAGGGAAAAATTATAACCGACGATGCATATATATATATAAATATAAAACAATGCATTTTTTGAAAAAGCAAGTAAAAGGCAAAAATGATGCCGGCGTGGTTTTAAAAGACATTTTTATTCCTTGCAAAAGGGGAGGTGTTTTTTGCAATGGTTACTAAATAAAACCCAATGTGTTTGCTTCCTGTTATTTCCTTTTACAAATGGCTTTGTGCATTTAGCAAAGGTTGTTGCTCTTTTTAAATTTTTGTAAAGAAGTGTTGCATGGATAAAAATGAAATAAAATCGGAAGACGGAGGAAGAGCTTTAGAGGATTTTCTGTAAATGTCTTTTCGCTTTCGGCAGCGGTACTTCGGCTTTCTGATACTCTGGCGATGGAAGAAAGAAGGGAGGGGAAATGAAAGGGAAAGACCCAAGGAGACAGGGCGTTCGTATCTCCGGCGTTTACGATTTTGCAAAGCGGGCAATTAATGCTCGGTAAATATGTGGTGCTGCAATGTTAGGACACCCCCCCATGTGCCCTGCGAATTGTGGGTGCTGGCTTTAATACAAGGGGTGGTGATTTAACGGGACTGAGGCTGAGACTATATGATTTTCGTCTCTTAATAAAACTCAAGTTGCGTAAGAGGAAAAAAGGAAGCTGGAAAGCTTTGGATTGTCCGGAGATCCGAAGTCTGTGTGGTGGGGTGCGGGTAGGGAAGAAAAAAAAAAAGGGGGGGGGAAGGTGCAATGGCCGAAGAAGGGAGGGGAAGCAGATAAATACAAGGAGAAGTGGACTCCTCTTTTGTCCACGGAAGGGGGTGTGTGAAGAAGAGGAGATGGAGGAAAGGATGAATGTTATTAATAATTATTAGTAGCCCATGGCAGCTATTGTTAGGAGCGGGAGGCATTGTCAGGAGGATAGGAGAGGTGTGGGGTAAGGATGGGTGAAGAGGTCAGATCCTGATGGGGCCTGGAAGTGGGGGGGGGGAGAATGGAACCCATATTTAGGTAGAAGGTGGGCAGAGTTGATCCTGGGAGCAAAGGATGTGGCAAAGGAGAAGAACCAGGGAAGTAGGCTAAAGAGGGTTGGGAGCTATCAGAAGCTCCTGGGTGAAAGAGGCATGGGGGGCATTATAAATTTGCTGGGGCTGAAATATCAGGTGGATTGAGGCAAGTGAATGGAGAAAACCAGAATAGTGAGTGGGGAGAGGGGAATAGGATTTAATCTCTCCTCCCAAAAGGAAGGAAAAGACTGCATCTAATGGGCTGTTAGTTTCACCTTTCCTAGCCCCCAGATCCGGATTCTAACCCCCACCCCAATTCCTGTAGCTGGAGCGCTGCAGTTTTGCAACGCTGTGATGCTGTTGTTACTTCTTGCATGTTCACACTCGGGAGAGCTGGGGAACATGTGAACCAGTCTTGTTGCTTCTTCCTCTGTCCCAAACCCTGGAATGACCAAGGGAGATTTGCAGTTCTAAAGTTCTCCTTAGTTACTTGGAGTTCATAGCAATGATTCTCCATCCTTGCTATGGAGGGGTGCTTATACCTGGTGGTGGTGGTGTGTCTGTGTCACGTGTGGGCACTTACAGGATGTTGCCATGGGGAAATTGAATCCCTGTGCCTGTGCTACTAAGACCCCTGCTGAAGAAGCCCTCAAGAAGAGGGTCTTGACACGTGGCCCCTTCTGATGGGAAGCGTGCAAGACTTCTTGACATTGACTCGCAGCTCCTTCCCGCTTGGGGAATGTACTAATTTCAGACATTACATTTTTACTTCTGACTGCTAAATTGCAGCGTTACTGCTGCATTGTTGGTTAAGGGAGTTACAAGTCTCTGTGTGCAGTTGTTGGGAAATAAATACATAATAAGCCAGTACTGGATTAGGAGCATTTCTAAGCCTGGGGGACAAGGGGAAATTACCTAGCCTGAATTGTGGGGGTGGGGGGAGAACTGGGTATGTGGCAAAGAGTTTCTAAGAGTACTGTCCCCAGTGGAGGTGATTACCCTGTGCTAAATATCCTGATCAAGATCATTTGAGCCTTTCCCTTCAGGGACACCAGCTGACTCCATGGGAGTAGAGGTCATTCTACGACAGTCTTCCTTTCCCAGTATGGATTATATTGCCTTCTAATGTCTTTGCTCCCCAAAAAGTTACGTGAACCAATATGAGTACATCAGGAAGACCGCATACTTTTTATTCCATAGTAATTTTTTCATAGGTATTTAATAGTTATTTCTGTTCCTGTGCTTTGGTGTTCATAGGCAGGCAGTAAGCCATAGTTAGTTTGGCTTCGCCTTGGCATGTATGGACATGCCGACATTGTGGCTAGCAAACTATGGTTTATGGTTTAGCATTAAGTGTGAACAAAAGTATTGTGGATTATTCAAGAAACTGTGGTTAAAGCAAACCATCACTTATCGTGAGAAATGAATCCAGTTGGGGGGAAAGTCCACTCCTTTGGTACTCTTTCATTGCCTGAATGTTCAACCTTAATACTCTGCATTAATTAATTAATTAATTAATTAATTAATTAATTAATTAATTTAAAATCAATAAAAACTATAAATACCAATAATAAACAATAACACACATACATACATATTAAAGGATGATTAAAGTATATTAAAGGGTAAGCTGTGATACAAGGTCCTGTGGCCTTGAGTAAGTGTTAATGTAATTGAGCAGGTCCTTTTCCTAACAAGGGCTTTAATCACAGATGTTCCTCCCAAACGATTGTCACTTTTCCTGCCTCCATCAGCTTCTACTTGGGATGGATCTTTATAGCTGTAAGGTTGGAGAAGGTTGTACTGACGTTCTGGTGCTGAAGGCTATTGCAAGTTTGGATCTCATACAACAGTTTCCTGCCCTAATAGGCCCGCTCCTGAAACATTTGCTCTGCTATGCAAAACTTCTTCTTCATCATCCGGAAAAATTAATATGGAGCGGCTACAGTATATTGTGGATGGTAGTCCTTTGACGGGAATGGTGAAGGGAACTGAGGGCTACAGTTTCCCTTTCCATTTCTGTAAGAGGAATAGGAGCTAAAATGCTAGGATTCCTCATGTTGTGAGGGTTGGAATTAGGAATCATACTGTTACGTTCTGTGTAGCGGATGAGGAATCCCATTGGTTTCTCATAGTATGTACTCTAGATTACAATCCTACTTCTGCCAATAAGCATTTATTGAAAATGTATAGGGTGCAAATCCCTTCAGCCACCCTCATTCTATGGCATAGCGGCTGATGGCTATTAAGAGGTATATAATATTACATCAGGTGAACTTGAATATAGAAGAGTGATATGGAGTGCTTCCCAAACCTGGGTGAATTACCCAAAATTGTGTAAAAGTGGTTTTTCTTTGGGGAACGAAACATGAACCCATTAAATTGACTTAAAGTGTTTTACCTACATTGGGTAAAAAGGTCTTTCTGATAAGTAGTTTTGGGTAATGAAGGGAAAAGTTTGGGAAGCACTGGTTTATGGTGTTACCTTAATGCATAGATGTTTGGTGTACCTCAGTCTGCTGTGAATTAAATGCCTCTTTAATGCATTTGCCGCCTCCTTTTTTTAAGCGAGTGCCTATATGTCTGACATGGTTCAAGAAGGCCCTTCATGAGGGATGCCATGCTGTCTTGTGGTGTATTCTATCAATGGGTGGGTAGATGTGATTGCTTATGTATGTGTGTGTCTTTGTTAGGTGTGCTTCTGCTGTTGTCAAGTGAGACCTCATTTCTCTGCAGTGACCTTTTTTTATTGATGCCTAGTGTGGGTGTGTGAGTGTGCATGTGTGCACTTGTGTCTTTATGTCTCAGTAACTCTTGCACTACTGCAGTGACTCTGCCCCTGGTCTTGCTCTACAGCTCCCCCTACCGGTATGGCCTAGCAGTGAAGCTTCATGGAGCTGGCCTGCCATTTCTCCAGGCAACCTGCTTTTCTGGAAGCTGTCCCTCATTTATGCCCCCTTCCCCGACATTCAACCTTGGTTATATATCACTCTAAAGCTTCTTGCTGTTCACTGAGCAGCAGCTCACTTCTTTATCTGAGGAGGTGTAGTTTGGCTCCAACAATGAGCAACTCCTTTCTGATCAACATTAGGACTTCTAAGGATACGCTCACATATTCTCTGTCTGTCTGTCCGTCTGTCCGTCTGTCCATCCATCCATCCGTCCATCTGTCCATCCATCTGTCCGTCTGTCCATCCATCCATCCATCCATCCATCCATCCATCCATCCATCTATCTATCTTTGTATTCTTACACTCTCTTCATCCTGTATACTGTTTTTTTCCCCCTGATCAAACATTGTGGTTTTTTAAAAGCCTTTTTCTTGCATTTAGACACCTTCCATTTATTTCCCTTTATATGTTTTACTAATTTCTTTCTAATGTTTGCTGTATTCTTTTTCAGTTCTCTTCTCTACATACATTTGTACTTCTCTTTTCATTTCCAGACTCTTTGATAGAATCCCTCCAAATTCTATTCCCTTCTGTCTCGGTGCATTAGCCCTTTTTGTCTAAATAACCTTTTCCCCTGGTCCACCCTCCCCACCAGAAGTAATATTTCCATTGGAAGGGAAAGTATCTCCTTTTTCCTCTTTCCTGAAACCCAGAATATGAGATGTGACAGTACAGCAATCCTTAGAAATGAAAAGAAACACAACACAAAACAGCATTTTCTTGTAGGGAATGGGAAAAGAGACCCTGATTTAGCTTTGTAGGATGCGGTGAACACTACACCCAATCATGAGGAATATTGCTTGAATGGAGAATACAGAGCCACAGTTCTCCAGTGCTATGTGAAGCAGCCATTTCCTGGTCAAGAAACTGACCGTCAGCTCCATCTCACCCGACAAAGAGTCCAGGTCATTTATTCCATGAATGTCACCTGGGGAGGGGGGAGAAAGGGAGAGAAGGCAGTCATACCCTCAGCCATCAAACACTCCATTCCCCCCACCCCCCTTGTCCTACTGTGGTGTCAGTTTCAGTGGGAATTAGATGCTTCCCACCTCACCCTCAAACACACCTTTACTATATTTTTATTTGGGGGGGCGGATATTTAGAATGCCTGTTTTGTTGCTGGTTTGAGCATCTGCTGTAGAGGAAGAGAGGGAAAATATATCTGGAGCCTTTTATCAGAGAAAAGAACCCTACTGTCTAACTCAAGTAGAATGGGAGGGCCAGAAAAAGCAGAGAAAGAGGTGAATTAAAATCATTTGTTCCTTCGTTCATCTTGAATCTCCTGAATTGTTGGGCATTTTAAAAGAAAGAATTGAAATTACAGATTCTCTGTTCTCAAAGTACAGAAGGAAAAACATACAAAAGAAGCTGAGCTTCTTTAAAGAAAAGACCCCCCCCCCATTAAAATTAACAAGAATCTGTTGTTATTTTTGGCACTGGGGTACAATTTATCTCTTGTGCTGTTAGAACTGGCTAAGAGATCCATTTATAAATGCATGTTAAATGGGAGGCAATCAATTTAATTAATAAGCTTTCTATGTGATAAGGACTTATTTTCAAATGTACTTTCAAACTCTAAATGCAAACCCGTAAGGATAATTATAAATCCTTCCAATTTAAAAGTTTTTGAAATTTAGTTAATAAAGATGACTATGCTTGCAAATACATAAAGACAGTTTGCCTACAGAGGATTGATTTGTACAGTAATTAAAAGTTGCAGAATGTTCCTGTTTTACCCATTTTACAGTTTTAAGCAGAATCTTTTGGAACTCCGTTATTCCTACATATGTACACACACACACATAATGAGGTCTAATTTTTTTCTTTACAAAGTCTTTCAGCTTGTCTTTTCTTATCAAAATTATTTGATAGATTTTAGGATAGGTACATATAACAGGTGTTTTGCTTTAGATCAACACAGCTATACAAAAGATCAGTGTTTCAGGGATAATAGAGAGAAATCCTCATTTGAAAGTATATTTTGTTTTGAGTATCTGAAAATGGGTCTGTCAATAGCAGAATGAATTGGTAAATTCATTCAACTGTATCAATAGTATCCAGTATCTGTCTCTAGAACACAGTTCAATAAATAGAAAAGGATCGATGTATAAACCTATAAATAATATACATCACTACACTGCATCCTTCATTCTCCATTACACCAAGAACACTTCAAAGCACTTACGTGGTGTAAAAGGACTACTGTATTATAAAACAGCCGATCCGGCCCCAGTGGCTGCAGGTTTTTCTGGGCGCTCTAACTGGAATGAAGAGCTGGGCCAGAAATAACACCTCTGTTTCTGAATATTTTTGCCTAGATTTGCGTAGACATTTTCAGAGGCAGGCAAATTATAAAATTAAGGGCTTTCAGACTCCTGCCAAATTATAGTATAATTCTATGTTCCTGTCCCTGTCCCTTCCCTCCCATTTTTGCTCCATCTATCGTTCCTCATTACAGCCAAATTAAGCATAGCCCATAATCAGCTTGCCTTGTTCTAAATAATACTTTTAGATGCAATTGACACGAAATGATGGGGGGAAGGGGGAGAAGATCGCTTACATTGGCTCAGCTGGTCCTCACTCTCCTTCTTTAAAACATACTTCCTAATAATTGTAGCAGTTCCATAAGCTTGTAAATATGTAACTGACATAGCGTAGTTTAAATATATAGATACAGAAGATCTGATTTCAAAATAGATGTATCTATATGGAAAAGTTGCATGCCAAATAATTTAAAGCACCTCTCTTGCCAAACACAGTAATTATTCAATATAAGTACTTCAATTAAGATTTATCTAGGGCTCAAACATTTCCTGTCTTCTTGGCACGATTCAAATTTATTTGGAAATAATGGGCATCTGTTATGTTCCAGATGCGTAAGGAAATTGAGGTTTCTATTTAAAAAAAAGTCAAGCATTCACATTTGGAAGCAAATGCATGTATATACAACACACACGCAGATATACATACTTGCTTTCCAATAAATTTCCCAATTAAAATTTGCTTCAGCAGCTGTACTTTGAAATCATCATCATCTTTATCATTTCAAATATTCTGAGCAGAGGAATTAAAACATTGTTTCACAGAGATGAGCCATCTCACACGAAATAGGATGTTTTATGAGTGGTGTCCTGCGGTTTTGATAACACACTTGAAAACTAAGAGAATATTAAGGTGATCTGAGAATGGAATAGAAGTAGTGAGAATCATGCTAATGGACGAAATCAAATTCAACAGTAGAACCTTAGTAGAAGAGCGACTGGTGTGAAATTTGGATGGACAAAGACCTTCTTATAATATAATGAGGTTTTAGACAAATTCTAGGAATGCATACTTTTGGACTTTGCATTCTCCTTTGCAGAGGTAAATATCACTTCCCTGGTTCCAATAATCCTACAGTCTACACTGTCTGCTACTTTAGAGAAAGCAAAGTCATTCCTTTCTTCATGCTGGGCAGGCAACAATCAGGATGTTAAATTTCCCCACAGCTGTGAAGACGGCCACTGCCACCTCATCTCGTAAGAACGAAATGGCCTCCATGTTCTGAACAACAATGTACATTAATGGAATCCACTGCAAGAAGCAAACAGTTCTGTACTGGGGGAAAATATATATGGGTGTGTGTGTATTTTGGACTGACACAGACAGACAGACAGACACACATACCTATATTGTGTGTGTGTGTGTATTTTGGCATTATTCAGTTACGTTATCCTTAATTCAGACCTCTAAAACAATTTCTGTTACATTCTTTTATTTTTGGACTGGATAGTAAGGTTTCTGAGCTAAAGATGCTGTGATTTTTATAATTTTGGCCTAATCACCATACATATGTGCAGTGTAGGCTGATCCATATCTCTGTCTGGTTTCCTGCTTGCTTCTGAGGGAATGAGAGCATGTGATGGCTCCTCTGTGAATCACACCTGGACACACAATTGTGAGCACACTTATGAAGGGTTTACAGTTGCTTGTCTCACTTGTCTTCTAACCATCTTCTGGACCAGACATAACAGTGGCCAGGTATGTATTCATGGATTATGCTACTTTGATCCAGCAACATGACTTTATTCCAAATGCCCTGTAAAAGTATCTATGGTTGAAGATCTGTTTTAAATTTGTCCACATTGATAGGCAGATAAATAGGAATTCTGACAATTAGGTTATATCTTAGTTAAGAAAACTAGAATAGATTAAATCCAGGTATTTCAATTTAGTTATTTTTTATTTATAATAAATGTTTTTGTTTCTTTCACATAGTGTTGGCTCTTATATGCTACTTAACTTGGCCATCATTGTATAGCACTGATAATTATCAATGCATCCGGCTTTGATTCCCTTGTGAGCAGTAGTGGAAACTATCCCAACATAAATCCCATCTCTTGGCATTTTCCCCCATCCCTATTTTTAATATTGTTAAAAGCAAGCCTGACTCCAGACTTACTATTTCAAGAAGTTAGAAACAGAAAAATGTTATTTTTATGTCCAGAAAAATCCATAGGCCACTACCTAGGGTACTGTCTTCTGATTTTGTACCATTTTGATGAATAATAAAATATACTTTGTTTTAAAGCTTTTGAAATCTGCTCATTACAAAATACATTTGGTTGAAAGAAGCCATATACTGTATGTTGCTATTAATAATATTCTATCAAATGCTTCTGTTTTCACTACTGAATAATTCCATATCCACATTTAAGATACGACTGATTACAAAAAAGCGGTAAAAATGGCAATGGTGATTTTGTTTTGGACCTTTCCCTTTCCCTCTTTGCTTCTTCTAATAAATTTTTTCCATGTGAAAAGAGGTTTTTAATACATGGACCAGAATGAAGGGAAAAAAACACTTTTTTCTCTTTTCAAAAGAAGATACAAGAAATTACTGTATAACTCTTTGGAATCTTCTGACACTTAAGAAACTTAAAATATTTTAAAAAAACATTTGGAATTAAAGCTTACATCATTAATGTTTTGTGACAAGAAAAGCATTTTTTCTGTGTTCCTTTTGACAGTTGAGGCAATAAAGGGATGCATTTGTTCATTCAAACCTGTGCAGGCCAATAAATTTGGACTAAATTAACATCATTTTGAAGTGGATTGCTAACTTTTGCAAATGGATTAGAACTTTATTTAGCCCATACCTGCTTGTGGAAAGAGGTGAAAAACCTGTTTTGTTTCTTTTTTAACCACCCTGATTGTGAGGGTGGGTTTGGTTAAACTTATTTTATTTTATTTTTATGTTATTTTATTTTCTATCCCGCCTCTATTATTTTTATAAATAAATCATGGCGGGGAACATACAGTACCTTCCTCCTCCTCCCATTTTCCCCACAACAACAACCCTGTGAGGTGAGTTGGGCTGAGAGAGAGGGACTGGCCCAAAGTCACCCAGCCGGCTTTCATGCCTAAGGCGGGACTAGAACTCACGGTCTCCTGGTTTCTAGCCTGGAGCCTTAACCACTAGACCAAACTGGCTCTAAATGCTTGCTCTAAATGCTTTTTAGCAGTAATTAAATATTGTTAAATGTCTTGATTATGCACCAGTTTCAGAGAAGGGCTTCCTAATTAAAGTTTGTAAGAATGATGAAGAGCAGTTTGCTTTTTCAACATGCTCCAAAGCGAGGGAACACGACTGTCTTGGGACAGAAAAGGAGGGAGAAGGCTATCATAGGTAAACATGTTCCCAGTGTTTTCAGTCCAGGTCAATAATCTGTTGGTACATTTTATTTTCATTTTGTGCTCTCAGTCAGGTAATCAAATGATGAGATGTATAATTCCTCCGCCCCCTCTTCCCTCCCCCTCCGGGTCTGTTTAAGACTGTACATCCAGAATTTTTATCATTTTTGGAGAATTGGAGTGCAGAATCAGGGACGGCTGTAAATCCCTGTTAGTTCATTTGTACTGAAGGGTGTGTTCTTCAGGGCATTCCCTGCACACCCAGTGCGATTTGGGTTCAGCAAAGTTCCCCATTTGCCTCTTGTTTTAAGGAGTACATTGTACATTAAAGGACTGTTCCTTGTTCTCGGATCTGACAGTTCCTTTGTCTATGAAAGATGCCTCTTGTTTTCAGGAAATTACCCCTCAGAAGAGATGGAGTGAAGCAGAGGGGGTGAGACAGTATAAGGAGAAAGCCAAAACTTATTTGCTGTTGGGATGGGACTGGGTTGTGGGAATGCAAAGCTTCAGCAGAGGAAGATGGGCAACGCTAAAGAGAACAAGAGACAATGTGTTATAGCGGGCGCGTAGGTGCAGGACAGAGTCCTAGGTAGATGGATAATGACGCTACCTCACACAGACAGAACGAATGGTTTGGCTGGTTCCTTTTCTTGTGCCAAGCTTGCACTCTCTCTCTCTTTTTTAAAATGGTATAATTCAGGACATGGTGGCTATTTCTTTATCATATGACGGAGGAGCAATGGCTAAATTTAAAGGCTTTCTGTTTGTAACAGCTCCTGACAAGTCGAAACTCAGCACGGACAATTTCCAACCTCTGCTGAAAAACATATACCTCTTGAATTTCTGCAATTTTATCTAGCTGTTCAAGTAGAGCTTCTCTGTTAGCGGGGGTGAGGGGTGGGGGGAAGGTGGCTTGTGTTGTTAGTTGGAGCAAAGTAAAAAAGGTAGCCTGTAATTTGCATGAACTGAAAAATGGAAAACTTGTCCGTACTTTATAACCAATGCCTGCAGCAGGTGGCAGCACCTAGCTGGCCTTGTCTGGACCAGAAACTAAGAAGGGTCAAGCCTGATAAATATCTGGATGGGAGGCCACCAGGGAATGTAAGCTAGACAAAAGCTAGATAGGTAAATCCGAAAAACATTGTGGAAGAAGGGAATGATGAACCGCTGCGTGGATGTGTGCATGTACTCACTGTTTCATGCACATCCTGAAGACTTCTTTATTTTAGCTTATATCATGATGGAGGATTATTTGGGTGGGAGACCACCCAGAAATCTTAGGGTTGTAGACTGGGAATTTAAAAAAAATCAAGGATGTAAGCAGTGACAAACCACGTATGTACTGTTGCCAAGAAACTACATAGAAGTGTCTATGTAGTCTTCGGGAGCTGAGTTCAACTCAAAAGAGAAAAAAAGAGCTTGCCATAGAGGCATTTCTCCTGCCTTGCTTTTGATGAAGGAGAATTTGCTTTTGGTGTTTACTTCAGAGGAGGAGAAGATTTCAGAGGAATTCATAGGGGTAGCATGTTGTATCCTTGCACCTCCTTCATTATGAGGGGGTGTCGTTGCGCAATCCTTTCTTTTCCAGCAGGCTGCAGCCTCTCTGGCTTCCATGTTTTAACTAAGGACACTTTCAAGGGAGAATTCTGTGCCAGTTGGAAAGCAGCTCCAGGCCCTTCTGCTTCCACAACTTCAGCAACACAGGAGAGCCGAGCGGGTTTATTTTTGGCTGGCTCAGCTGTGATGTAGTTTGTTTGGGGGAGATGCTGTGGTTCTGTTTCCCCGTTGGAAGGAGCTCTTCTCAACTTTCCTCCAGCACCTGAGCTTCAGACTCTGTACAGCAGGCATCTTGCCTGAGGGCTGTGCAGACAAAAGGACCGGGGATTTGGTCAGTTCCCCCTCTCTTCAGCACAAGAGGAGTTTGCATGCAAAATCCCAGCCTTCCTTCCTTCCTTCCTGCCTGCCTGCCTGCCTGCCTGCCTGCCTGCCTGCCTGCCTTGTTCGCTGCAGGATGTACAGCAGCCTGGGTGGGGATGTGATTTCTGTTCCTTATTCTCAGCATTTCAGGTTGGCAGAAATAAAGACAATTCTGGATCGCTTCCTAGCTGCTGTTGGTATGCCAAAGTGTAGAATCTCTATGCGATCGGAATGTCCTCACAAAGGAAAAGGCAGAATAGACACCGAGTGCCTTTGGACTGGGAACACATTAGGAGCAACCACCTGGAAGCATCCATTAGATAGTCTGTTGAAAAATAGGGACACCTCTGATTTCATTGGCATGCGTCCCCTTCAATTTTGCACTGTCATACACCTTTTGCTTCCCTTATTATTTATTGGCTGGTGTCACAAAATCTGCTAGGCTAAAAATGTGGTTGGCTGGTTTGTGGTACAGTGGGCTGGGCAATCACTGAAAACCAGGGGTCAGAGGCCACTGGGGGTAATGAGATGGAGTTGCTGCAAGTTTTGGGCTTATGTGGTTTCCAGCCGTCTCCCAACCCAGTTGGGCAGAGTTTGGAAGTTTTGCTTATTAAGTCATCTGACCTGGAAACTGTAGTTAATCAAAACACGATCTGAAGTCAGCTTGTTTTCAAGCAATCCATAGTAAAGCTGTCACCAATAAAAGTTGTAGTTGTTCAGACAGTGTAACATACTGGGGTTAATCCCCTAATAGGAAGTGCCGACTTTCTTACAGCTGCAGCCTCAGACTCACTGCAGCTTTTTATGCTTAACTGTGGCTCGGGGTAATGTCCATCTGTGGCCATTGCGGAAGGCTTTTCTTTGTCCACTGTCCACTGTATTCATTTATTCTGTAGTTGCCTGCCCTGCAGGGATGTCTGAAGCCAATGCATTATTAAATCTCTTGTTTATAAAATAGGAATGCTCAATTTAATTTACAATCTTGAGGTACACGTGCTTAACATCAAATACATATCACATTATATAACATGCACATAATTGAACATTATGCATGGAATGGCATGTGTGACCACATTGGCAGTGTATATTTAAAGCTGTTGCAGTACTAAAGCAGGGAGAAGGAGAATTTATCCATCTCTCTGGTTCCCAGATTTCTGGCCAGGGATGGATGTTTCCTTGCACCGTATAAACCTCTGGCTTCTGCAAGTATATGTGGATCCTCTGGGAAGCTTGCAACCATGGGCACATGTAGTTATTCATGAGAGGTTTCATGCTGCTGTAGAGTGTGTTGAATCAGGATATTGCAGAGATTGCTGGTCCCCATCATAACTGCAGGTTTTCATAGACAACGAGTATTACTGTTAAACTGGCTTCAGCACTTCTAGCGTATATAATAAAACCAGAGAAAGAGTACATGTTCTTTTTAAAAGAGAAGGGGGTACCTCTACAGACAGACATCAGCAGAATATGGCTTGCTCTGTGACATCCAAGGAGAAGAGAGAACTCCACAGAATTTAACTGAATATGATCTGCTGGGGTAAGTAAGTGTGATTATTTAAAATAAGAAGAGCAAAAAGGAGATGTGCTTTCGAGATTGCTTCAGTTGTGGAAATTGTACGCTTGCCTTCACAAGGAGGCATCAGGAATAGTGGGGTTCCAATTGGCAGTTTGTCAAGTTTTGCTAATAGTTGATGCTGTTCTCTTTTAGGTGCCTCACAACTAAGCTCTCTCTTGCTCAGGGGTTGGTTAAATGAAGCTACCTTTTAGTGATAAATTTAAACATTCTGGGGCATGAGTAGATTGGTTAGAACACGTAGTTGACACCACTTGGTTGATATGTGTTTAAAAACCACTCTGTACTTTAACTGGAGATGTTGATGCAGCCAAAGGGACTTGCCCAAGATCACACAAGACATTTGTTGCAAAGAGAAGGAATTAACCTAGAAACTTTGACTCTCTGAGTAGGGTCCTTGTTTCTCTCCCGACACCCTTATAATGAAAAGAAAATGGAGCCTCATATTGGATCCAACAAACTTTGCAAGTTTTCTCTTAAAGCTGCTATAGATGTACGAAGGAAAGGTCAATGATAGGAAGATTTGAAGGGAGGGCAGTTTTTTTGAAGGAGATTAGATGCAGAGAAGCTGACTAGTGTAGGGTCACCCAAGTGAGTTTCTTGGCTAAACAGAGATTTGAATGCAAGTCTCCTTGGTCCTCTGTAGTTTTATTACCACTCTATCTCATTCATTGCTTGATCCAATGACTTACAAAAATGAATTTTGGACTTTGGACAGAGTTGTTAGAGAATGCTACAAAGGTAGGTTAGAACCCACAAGCATGGAAGATGCTGGGTCATTATTTACGGTGCCTACTCAGTTCAGGCAAAGCCTTGCATTGAGAAAATGACCTAAAGCTCTGGCCCGCAATCTTTTTCTGTTGAGGGCTGCATTTTTTTAGCGTAGTCCATGATAGCTGCATGCTACATGAGCTAAAATAAACAGTGGGTGGGCCAAAGCCAAAAGTAGCTTTTCTCCCTCAGATTCCCTTCTTTTTCTCTCATCCTTTCTGTTTCTGACACCCTCTTTGATGGAGTCTTGAAGGTTAATAAAAGAACTCCAAGCAGCTAACAACAATCTTGCAGAGTAGAAGCGTAAACCAACGGGGAACTTGCACTTTAAGCTTAATTACGTTCAGTAATAAATTCAGTCTTCACACATTAGTTAGATGTGTGAAAAATAGAGATAGCTTACATTTATTCAGTAGATCTGGATACAAGTAGATTCATAGTAGATCTGTGTGCAAGCGAGATGTAATGGACGAGAGCTGCATGGTGCAGCGCCTCCTGCTTGCAGGTGTGCCCAAAGAGTAATGGAGGTCGTTAATCCCCCAAACTCAAAAAGAAGAAGGAAGTGGAAATCAGGTGACCCATGTGACATCCCACAAGCACAATAGAGATGCGTTTTACTAGAAAAGACCCCCCTTATGCTTATGAGACAATGCTGAGTTGACCCCTGATGATTCCAACACTCTTCACTTTCTCCAGTAGGGAAAGGACAGGGATTGCTTTCCAGAGACCTGAACTAATTTCTTGCAGTGGATTTTTGAAGTCAGGCCTAGGGCCTTATTTAACCTTAGGATTGTAGCTTGTCCATCTTTGATTTACAGTATAGTCAGCCATCTTCCGTAGAAGATGGTCATGGTGACAACCAGCTCTCTTTAGAGAACCTTGTCCACTACCTTAGATTTTTCTTTTTAATGAGTGACCTCACAGAAGCCTGAAAGACTTAATGGAAATTATTTTGCCACACATCTGGAGAGCACTACACAGGGCAGGATCTACTGTACGCAGTAGGCGTGAAACAATTAAGCCCACACCTGCCTCTTGAAATGCCTCTTGGTTATTCTGGTTTATTCTCCTCTGCTCTCCACTCCTCTACTTGATAAATTTATATGGCTGCCCATCTTAACCAATGTAACTCTGGGTGATGACCAAGAAGAATATTACACACACACACACATCTCAGACAAAAACAATTTAAAAACCTAGCTGAGGCCCCTTTAACAGTTGTCTCAACTTGAACGCACACATGCTGGACTCCACTAACATCCTGACCCCAATGCCTGGGGGGAAAGCCTTTGGGGGCTCCCAGAAGGTCAACAGGGTTGGGTCTGTCTGAATCTTGGGCGGGGGGGGGGGGGAGGTTTTTCTACAGGATAGATAGATAGCCCAGGGTCCCCGATTGGGGAGATGGGCGGTAATATAAATTTAATAAAATAGATAGATGATAGATAGATAGATAGATAGATAGATAGATAGATAGATAGATAGATAGATAGATAGATGCTGTGACGGAGAAGGCACACTTCCTGGGTCCCTCCAAGTGACATTGTTTCACAGAGGAGATCCAGAACATGCCCACCCTACCAGATCTGGTGGGACGGGCAGAAACCCACCACCATAATATTCTCATGCTAACTTCACTGGCTGCTTTTCTACTGTTTTCAGTGAGACTGATCGACAGTGGCTTCTACTTCCTACGCCTCCTTCATATTTTCTAACAAGGCAGGGAATTTTGGTACTTCTCAAAAGTTGAATCTTTCCATCTAGCTCTCTAGGAGGACAGAAGTAGCCCTTACTGAGGGCATCTTATATTTAGAATTATGCTTTTGTCTGTGCAGCTATGTTTGTTAAAAATTGGATATCTCTCCCCTCCCTCCCAAATTCTTGTTTTGTAATGTATGCTTATACACTCAGTCCCAATTTTAAATTGTCAGGAAGTTACTGGGATTCTGGAATAATTATTTCGGAATTCAAAAGTGCTAAGAACTGGCTCCAGCGCATCATACTGCAAAAGATAGTGTAGAAATGATAAATAGTAATATTGATCTTTTTGTATGTCCCTTAGGACAGTATTATCAGGTCTTCCAGCTATTAAAAGAAATAAACCTCTCTCCATATAGAGATGGTAAATCTACAGTCAGAAAGGGAGTTTCTTATTTTCTGGCTCTCCTTGTTGAGGGCATAGTAACAACTTTCCAGGAGACCAAGGGAGCACATTCCCTTGAGCCAAGGAAAGTTTACCAAACCCACTAGCTCTGATAGGAATGAAGGTTGGTTTGGTTGGCATGTGATTTTCATGGGGCCAGTCGGGGGCTTTGGGCAGCAGATCCAGCCGGGAAGGCCCCATATTCTGAGGAGGTCCCTTTGTAGACTTCCCCAACCAGGTGCTCTCCGGGCCCCTAGCTGTGCCAAGATTCCTAGAGTGGTTTGTAACGTTAAAATATTAGATTTGTTCCCTGCCTCTCTTAAAATGAGAAAAAAGTCACTGGTATAAGACTTCTTTCTTGGAAAATTGGAAGATTCTTCAGTGAGATTTGTACTAGCCGATAAGGTAAAGGTTCCCCCCGCACATTTGTGCAGTCGTGTCCGACTCTAGGGGCCGGTGCTCATCTCCGTTTGATAGCCAAAGAGCCAGCGTTGTCCGAAGACGCTTCCGCAGTCATGTGGCCGGCATGACGCACGCGGAACGCTGTTACCTACCCACCGAAGTGGTACCTATTCATCTACTTGCAGTTGCATGCTTTCGAATTGCTAGGTTGGCAAGAGCTGGGGCGAGTGCGGGAGCTCACTCCGTCACACGGGGCTAGGGATTCGAACCTCCAAACTTGCGATCTTCCGATCGACTTCCGATCGACAAGCCTGGCGAACTTGCGATCGACTTCCGATCGACAAGCCTGGCATCTTACCCGCTGAGCCACCTTGCCCCCACTAGATAATCAGTCCTAAAAGCAGCTAGCTTGATCTTGCCCTGTTACTCTCAACAGCAGATGGGGTCGATGGACAGCTGCCTGTCTGGTTTGCTTGGGTTGCCGAAATCCATCGAATACTTGCAGTTTTGCTCATAGGATGGTTGTACAAAAGCCTTGCATTGGCAGAAAAGGGTAGGGGCTGCTGGCTTCCAAGCAGATCTGGGATGTGAAATTAAGCGGTTAAATTCTATACCTGGCAAGGAAGCTTCAGCTGCATAAGAACAGGAGCAGTGCCCCTTCTGGAGCAGGTCTTTCCAGTCCAACATTTTCTTTCCAAATGCAGTGAGACAGACCTGTGTGGAAAGCTCGAAAGGGCAGTTTTAAGTCAATGACTTCTCTCTCTCATCTTCTGAGGTTGGTTTTCAGAGGTATGCTGCCATGAACATCGGGGCTGTGCTCAGCAGCAGTCAGAACTAATAACCTTTCACAGACTTGTCCTCGGTGAATTTGTTTAACTCCCCCCCTTCAAAGCTGTCTAAATTAGTGGCCATCACCATACCTTGTGGTAGTGGTTTCCATAAGTTAATTACATCCTTTGCAAAGAAGCTCTATCTTTTGTCTGTCATGAATCTGTCCTGCTTAATATCCGTACAAATGGCTCCTGTTTAAAGGCATAAAGGAAAGACCAAGGAAGAAGTTGGCAACCTGACAAATGTGTTGCATCCATGGAGAGGGGGTGGGCGGGGTGGGGGGAGGAATCTCTCAGCTTTTTTCATCAGTTTGGGGCTGCAAAACTAAGGGATGCTGGGAAATTCTTGCTGCCCTTGATGTACAGAGATCAAGTCCAAATGAAGCAGAAATGAAATGAAGATATGTACGGTGCGATACTTCAGTTCAGCTGAGCTTTAGTGCCCAAAGTTCTGGAAATGAGATACTCTGAAGTAAAGGTTCTACTATAGTTCAGTGAAATAGGGAAGTGGTAATACAGTCTGAGACTTGAATGATTTGGATGGGGTCATGAGCCAAGAAGCAGATCTGGGGGGAAAGTAGATCCTGATTTTACATTGACTAACTTTTGTTGGATCACCCATTGCTGTGGAAGTGGGGGAGCTTGCTTTTGGATGAACGTGCTGTGCAAAAAGGGAGATGAGGTCTTGAGAAGGGAATCCTTCATTCCAGAGCTAAGCCATAGCTCTGAGCCAGGCCACCCTACCCCAAAGCTGGAGAGGATGAAAGGGATGGTTCCACACCTGCCGGCCTGCAGTGGTCTCTTAACGAAGAAGGAAAATGTTTCGCCCTTGCCTTGGCAAGTGATTTTCTGTGAAACATTGCCCCTAAGAACACTGTGGGGTGAAAGGGGAGCAGAGGATCTCTTTGAGGGACCCTTGGATAAGAGGCTTTTGACCAGGTAAAGGTAAAGGTAAAGGTTCCCCCCGCACATTTGTGCAGTCGTGTCCGACTCCAGGGGCCGGTGCTCATCTCCGTTTGTTAGCCGAAGAGCCAGCGTTGTCCGAAGACGCTTCCGCGGTCATGTGGCCAGCATGACACGCGCGGAACGCTGTTACCTTCCCACCGAAGTGGTACCTATTCATCTACTTGCATTTGCATGCTTTCGAATTGCTAGGTTGGCAAGAGCTGGGACTAGTGCGGGAGCTCACTCCTCACGCAGGGCTAGGGATTCGAACCTCCAAACTTGCAATCTTCCGATCGACAAGCCTGGCGTCTTACCCACTGAGCCACCAGGGCAGGGTATCAAAGAAGGCATTGGACCTACAAGTGGCAGAAATCATTTGAACGGTGGGACAGGACAGGTACTAACAACCTGATGGACTCAGGGAGCCTACCCTGAGATTCAGATGTGGCATGCTCTCAATCTGCTTGCAGGGACAGTTCAAAGGCAACACAACATAGCGTTTCTTCCCCATCTTTCAAAATGTCAGCTGCCGGTGCTTTCAGAAGGCTACAGACACATGTTTTAAATAAATAAAGATATAAAAAAGGAACGTGGATGGGTACGCTGGTGATTTAAGTTTCAACCTCAGATTGAATCAGTTGGGAGTAAAACTCGAGAGTGCAAAACCTGAACTGTTAGCTCAGATGAGACCCGCAGATTTTTAGGTGCTATAACGGGAGGAATAATGCCTTATTAGACCAGTTCCTCCTCCATGACAGTGATTTTGTGGCTAGGCAGGAGCTTAGGCTATCTCGGCAACGATAACCGTCCTTCCTGATCAATAATACATAATGAACACCACGTCATTAAATAATTCATTCGCAGCAAATAATTTCTGTGCCCTGAGGAGGAGAAGAAAAGCCATCTCTTTAATGCCCCGCTGGGCCAGCCTTGTGGTTTGCAGTGATTAATTAGTTTTATTTCATAATTAGCCCCCATCCTACTGCCCCGATAGAAGATTCCCTTGCAGAAAAACTAGCTTGAAACCCATGGGGTTTAGTAAGAAAGAAAATAGATTGGTGCTTGCAAAATTGGACCTGATGTTTAGTTTCCTTCCTTCCTTCCTTCCTTCCTTCCTTCCTTCCTTCCTTCCTTCCTTCCTTCCTTCCTTCCTTCCTTCCATCCATCCATCCATCCATCCATCCATCCATCCATCCATCATGTCTATTTTAGTATAAATTATCTTCTCTCTCTCCCACACACAGCATTGTAAAGTCTATTTTACAGCCAACTTTGTTGCTACAGTTTGTGTGTGTGTGTTCTTTTTGTCTGGAGTTTAAAAGGGGGGGGGAGGAGGTGTGGCAAATTCCACAATCATCATGAAGGTCCCTGGACTGCAGAAGCCCTGGTTTTGCATACCTTGGTCCTATCGCGAGTGCACAATTGTAAAGTCCTGATTTGCAACTTCCCAGACGGTATTCCTCTCCTCCCAAGGTCCTTTCCTAGAATAGAGCATTGGGCTATAACTGATTCTGCTAACTAGATTTCTGGAGCAGATTTTCACCGATTCAGCAATTCCGGACTGGAGATGTTGGGCTGTACAGTTCTTCAGTTCCCCATCCGCATTTATTCTGGGCCAGCAGTTTGAAAGCAAGGGAAGAGGGGGAAAGCTAAGGTTATACTGTAGATTCTTCTTTTTTTTTCTTTAAGGGTGCCTGTGTATCCTGTCTGGGTATAAAGCAGTTTCTCTTCCTCTGACCCGTTTGGTCTCTTGTTAGTTTCAGAATGAGTTGTGTTCCTTCTTCTGCAGAAAAAACATGGGTGATAGCTGCCCTACAGAATGAGATATTATGCATATTACTAGCATCTTTGAGTGCATACATTCAAGTTTGCAAACATTAATAGATGTGTACATTTGAGCACAGCGCCCAGCAGTTGCGCGCTTTCCTTGCTTCATTGCCTTTTGCAGACACTTCTGGACAACCCTATGACCCAATGCGCTTTTATTTTTCTCAGAACACTTGGGAGTACATGTGAATGTAAAATACATTTCAGATATGCAGGCATGCTGTTTTTAAAATAAGAGAGCCAAGCTAGAAGGTATATTTACATCCATGAAGGTTATTTCATCCTACAACAAAGCACTCTTAACTATTCTTGAATACAAGACACCCAGGCATGCTTTTAAAGTACTCTGTAATTTTCCTACACCAGGCTAAATATTCACCTTGTTCACCATCCTCTTTCCAAAAGTGACTCACAAGAATGTCTTGGAAAGCCCATAAGCAAGACTTAAATGTGTCTTTCCCCGTACCTGCCTTGTGTCCTCAGCACATGAGTAGATCTTGGCCTAATCTGGTATTTTCCTGAACGTATCCAGTAAATTAATGACTTTCAAGCATTTCAAAATGCAAATCATAGGAACCAGCCCTGAGTGTATCTTGATCTCTTCTACTTTCTCTTTTTTTATTTGGTTCATTAAAACTGGAAGACAGTTTATATGTTCCTTTATTCCGACGGTGGAAGGAAGTTTGAAAAAACAGGGGCAACTTGTGTATTTTCATTTCTGGAGTACAGGTGTGGCAGGTTTGAGTAAAATCACCCCAAACCTGCTTGTGCCCAGTGAGTAGTGAGTGACCATTATGGGAAAAAGTGCCTCTCCAACCATTTTCAGTTCTCAAAAAGCAATAACTATTTATGTCTCCAGCCCCAGGGAAACAAATTAAAAACCACTGGAGCAAAATCATTAACATATATACTGTTACTTACTCTGAAAACGTCAAGAGGTGTATTTCTCCTCACTGCACATTTTGCAGCGTGGATGAATTCCCCTGCTTTTGTATCAGTGCTGGCTTGTCTGCATTTTCTCAGACGTATGGCTTTTGGGATGTATGCTACATTGTTCTGTTCCTTGCTTGTTTGCCCCCAACGTGGTTCTGGTTTTTTCTCTCTCTTGCTCGCTTTTAGACCTTGGCATATCTTGTGGCCAATGGAAATATCAGGGTCCTATCACCAATCATGTCTCCTAGCCATTATTCCTTCCCTGCCCTTGTGACCTTTACCAGGATGGTTTCGAATTCATATTTATGGGGTCATAAAAGGTGAGGGTGGGGGAGGAGTAGCAACACAATGGGATCCAGGGCAAACATGACCCCCACAGTACCCTATACATTACAAGCCATATGGACACTCCAACCAATGCACACAATATATTCTCAGCACAATCCAGGAGTATGCAATTGTGGTTCGTCTTTAAAGGCCCGACATTAAATTGTGCCTGGAAGTACACAGAGCATCTGATTAATTAAACAAAACCAAATTGCTAAGTACTGACGCTGTCCGTGCTTCATCTTGTCCCGTGCGTGCTGCTAATGAAAGAAAAGGGGAAAAGAAACCATCTTGGAGTTGGTCTGCAAGGTGTAAAAATGTGGTTGCTGCTGAATGCAGTTGACCTATCGGGGAGGCCTACAGGGGGGTTGAAAAAGTCAGGACGGCGGCCGCAGCCATGTGATCGAAGCCCCGCCCCCTTTTTACCCACGCCACGACTTCATGACATTTGAATCTCATGAAATATTCGTGGCAGAGTGGCCCATTGGTTGAGGTTTCTGCAGTCTGTTTCTCTTGCTCAGTTTTTGCAGAGGTGAAACCAGTATTTGAAAGTGAGAACTGTTTTTCAGCCTCTTCTTTTCAAACGTGTCAGTACTACTGAGTAGCGTATAGTCGAAGGCTTTCACGGCCGGAATCCGATGGTTGTTGTGGGTTTTCCGGGCTGTGTGGCCGTGTTCTGGCAGTTTTTGTTCCTAACGTTTCGCCAGTAGCTGTGGCTGGCATCTTCAGAGGACAGGAGCACAGCTAGAAGATTCTCTCTGTGCCCAAGTACTCAAGTACTCAACTACTGAGTAGGTTTGACGTTTTGTATATCTTTATTAAGACCCACAAACTTTGTACGATGCCTTCCCTCTATGTTGGTTCCCTGAGATGGCTGACCCTTTATAAGTCCTTATTATTGCCAGAGATGTGAACTTAGAGATGCAACTTCTGAGGTGTCCCCAGCCTGTGGTCCAAAAAGTCAAGATGGCAGCAGTGACAGCTCAAAGAAAGCTCTGCAACACACACACACAACAGGTGGAGCTTTCATTGCACCGTCACAGCTACCACCTTGACATTTTGGACCACAACCTGCAAACACCCTGGTATCTTCTAACCATGGCATTCAGATTATAGGAGAGAGAAAAAGATATACCTAAGAATGGGGTAAAGGAGACTTGCAAGCTGTGACTTACCTGGTGAATGACAAATTACTTTGCAACTGACTGAGCAGTAAAGATTTTGTAAATTGGGAGAGTGTACTCTTCTCTGTTTAGTTGCTATCTGCTATACACATCTAGCACTGATGGGTGTCAAATGTGGGCTGATACTTGAAAATTTGTTCCAAAAGCAAATGCGTTCTGGAGGCAGGATTGCTACATATGAGGTCAATTTCCAGTGTGGGTGGTGATATCTAAGAAACCCAGATTAAGTTACAATTTTAAACTTTAAATCGGATTGCAATCCCCCAACTTCCATTTAGTCCCTCACAATCCTCATATTTCTTGATCTCTTTCTAATGTTCTTAACTCACCTTATATCTAGTGAAGCATGAAGGTACTCACTCAGAAAGCTGGGTCCGTGCCTCCCCACCCCCTTTGCAGTCCTATGTTTTCCTGGTTGTTTGTGGCTCTACGGGAATGAAATCCGTTGGGACTCTGTTTTAGTGGAGACTTAACCTCTGCGGGGCTAAAACCACTTCAGACCAAACTGATGTCTGATAACTGATGTTCCCCCAGATCTTCCTTTGTAGACATGGCGGAACATGAAAAGACTCAGAATGCCAGATTGCATTTTTAAAAAAGATGTTTCTAGACCTCAGGATTCTAGGACCCAATTTTCATTGAGACAAGAATGGCCAAAGGTTGGAAAATAACGATTCGGACTACCCAGCCTTGGGGTGGAAAACAGTGCTGCAATTGTGGACCTTTTTAAAACAAGGATGAGATTAGAGACGGGCCATTAAAACAAGCCAGTTCGCTGTGGCTCCCCAGTTGGGGGGGCCTTTGGCCCTGAAGAAGGGACTGGCAATGGGGTGGCGAGTTGAGAAGGTGTTCCCTACTTTTCACAGGCTGTACGTGGGTCTTTTCCTATACCTCCTACCCCACAGCCCATGTATTTCCCTTTGCCCTGTTCCTGTCGATAAGTTAATTGTCCAGGGTCAAGGTTATTGACAGCCTGATTAGTGCCCCTGTCAGCTCTATACCACGCTAATCTAGCCGACCACAGCCCAGAAACACCAGCACATTGATTTGGGGGGGGGATTCCCAGCGACCCCTGCGCTGACACATTGATCTGGCTCCGGGGAATGGACGCTCTGTCAGCGCCTCGCAGCAGGCTGGCCTTCCTGTCCCAGCCGCTTCTAGTCAACCCCACACTTAGAAGCTGGTCTGGGAGGCGGCAGGTCCTTCCTTTGTAGCCAAAGGATATATTTTTTCAAAACGCCCAATGCACAGTCCCTTGCTCTGACCACTAGGCCACAGCGGCCTCCTCCAAAAGGGCAGGAAGGGCGGCGTCTGATCCCCTGCTTTGCAACCTTGCTTTGAGACCAGGTTTTGGAGTGGACCACTCTGGAGCCGCACTGCCTGCCAAAGACGAGCTTCAGATGAGCCTCTTTGATCTCTTTCCAAAATATGGCCCAGGATAGTTTGGTCCTGGAGACCCCGGGCCCTTTCTCTGCAGCCCCCCCAGGCTGCCTCTGATTGCTACTGCTAAAAATGGGTGGCATCGCTTGTCGCCATTTTAAGGCAGGGAGAACCAGCATAAGCTCTATGATAGCCTTAACGTGCTTCAAAAACCCAAGAAACGCTTCCAAAACTTTTTCCCCAAACCAGGGTCAAACCCCAGCTCTTTCCAGTTTGCATCATGACTCCTCCCGCTGGGTCCCCCCAGATATTAAGCATGATGTTCAGCCATCAAATGCTTGGCCGCCCCCCATCGAAGGGGCATCCTGGTTGGCTCCCTTTCGAGGGGACCCCGTCTCTGGCGCTTCGCCTCAGGCCCTTTGCTCTTCCTCAGGCATCTCCTTGCTCACTTCTCAGGGCTCACTGCCAGCGCCTCGCCAATGCTGCCCACCCTCAACATTTTATAACCTTCCGTCTTCCTGGAGCAGCTCTCAACTCTTTGCTTCTCCGCCTTCAATCCCAGCTGCTCCTGAGGATGAATATTAAGAAGGCACCAGGGCATCTGTTGCTACAGCTAAAGCGTTCTGCCCACCCATTCGTTTCAAAATGCTGTCCTAAGCAACGCCCCGCTGCTTAGCTTTTGGCAAAGTCAGCCCTTCTCCCCCATTTAATTCCCAGGGCCTTGTAGCTGGAGAACAGAATCAAGAATCCCCTTTTAAAAACGTTTCTATTGCCCGTGAAGCCTAGGCTTCTCGTTGACCCAGTATCCCAAACTCTACTCCCTTGTGGCCCCGGAAGGGCGCCCAGAAGAAGCCTATCCTAAGGACTCTGCAGGGGAGAAGAGGGAGAGAAACATGCGTCGTCCCTTCCCAAAGGAAACAGCAAGTAGAAGATGTAGGATTTCCTTCCCCGTCCCCAAATACGCGCTTCCTCTAGCTTTCAAGTTCTCTAGTGCAAGTCTGGGGTTCCCCTCTTCCCTCCCCCCCAACCCCCTGCCATCACTTACACAAATATTGACGCTAATGGCTGTGTAACAGGATGTAGAACATCCCAGCCTTCTAATTGTTGTGACTGGGGATCGGCAGGCCGATTAAACGGCATTGATTTTCTCATACTAACCGCATTGATTTTTAAATTTCCTATTGATTCCTGCCCTAAATCTCTTTAAGCAAAGACTTCACTCCGCAGATGACATCGGCTGATTAGCAGGAACAACTGTGGGTGCGCGCCATCGCCAGGGGTGGGATGGGGGGTGGGGGCAAGGGGCGGGGGGGGGGGGTCGGTTAGGTTGATTCTAGAGGAGCTGAGAATCCAGACACCAAGACGGAGTGCGGAAAGATGAGCAGGCAAAAAAGGGTTACAGGTGGAAAGGAAAGGTTTTGGCATTCTGAGAAGAGAACATCCAGACACAGAAGCCTAACTGCAAGGTGTATTTTGGAATAATCAGGGGAGTCACAAGGGCACTTGTGAATTCTTTTGCCGGCCCATGGTGAAACGCAGAACCAGTTTTATTCACACAAAGAGTCCTTTCTCTCCCTTTTTTCACAGCAGTACTTTGAAATATTTGCTGGGGGGAGAGCCAAAAAACAAAAGAGAGGAAAAGACAGAGGAAAAGATATGTCTCCTTATCCTTTTCCAAGACTGGCCTTGAAAAATTCCCCAGGCTTTCTAGGGTTGAAATATTTATTTTTGAGAATAGCCCTGACTTCGAAAGAAGGCCTTTTGAAGCTCATCTAGTTGGTCAACTGCAAACTGTACCCATTTTTGTGATACTGCGCACAATCCAGCGGGGGTGGGGTGTGTGCAATTTAGTGGCTGGAGCGTGCACTCGTTTTAGGTGCTACTAGAAGCAGCATCTGATTTCTCTCAGTTGCGTGACCCTACATTTTAGTGAGTAACAAGAGTCTGGAATTCGGTACCCTGGTGTGTAGCTTGGCAAAGGCCATAGGTAGCCCATGGATGGCAGAGTTATAAATGATACAGGTTTGAGGATTCTGTAGTCCTCATAAATAAAAGCAGGAGGGACTAGATGTGGCTGCTAGAGAGTTGGAGCTATGTGCTATTTCTCTCCTTAAGCACTGCACTGCCAAGTACTCCCAAGCTTAACTGGACGAGGCAAAGCCATCATGTACTGTAGCTTTCCCACTCTTTGTCTTTTTCTCTGAGCGGAGTATCTTCCGAGAGGTGGCCCATCGGCAGGGATGGCGACAGATGCTGACTCTGACCCTCAGTAGGCCTTCTGCCCTTCCCTTTTCCCATAATGCCCTTGAGGCAGCTGTGCTCCAGAGCATCATATGCAATTAAAAGAGCAGCTACATCCAAGCACCATTGCTGTCCATCACTAGGGAGCCCAGAATGAGCATGGACGTGCTGAAGGACATTTGATTAGGGCAGAGCTTTCTAAACTTTTCATGTTGGTGACACACTTTTTAGACATGCATCATTTTGCGACACACTCTTACAGCAGGGCATCATTTCGCGACACACTCTTACAGTAGGGCACAAGGCAGGCACTAGGACCTGCACGGAATCCTGGCAGGGCTCGGAGGCAGCAGCAGCTGCGACACACCCAGACACTGCAGCCGACACACTAACATGTCGCGACACACAGTTTGGAAAGCTCTGGCTTAGGGTAATGGTGTCCAGACTTTGAATTGGCCCTACACGTTTGCCAGAAAGTCTGACTTCCTATAGGCATATCTTTGAATCATGCTACCCTTGGTACCAGGCCTTGTCAGGGCCTGTGGATGGAGAGGTGGGGGGAAGATTAAACTTCCTTTTCCCACCTCCACCATTTGCTCTAAAACTCAGTTTCACCCTTTGCTTTATATCTACAAGCTAGATGGATGGCTTCTGGATAGGTTGAGCTTGAGGCAAAGAGGGTGGTGGGATGGCTTGAAAGATGCTCTTCTTTTTCCTGTTCTGGTATTGTCTCTGACCCACCAGGCTTGGTGGCTTTTCTAGCATTTCAAAAGCCTGCAAAACCTGTTTGATCAGAGATGGCCATGGGACAGAAAAAATGAGCGTGTGCAGTGCTGAGACAAGTCTGTCGCTGCCGCTTTCTTAAAAACTATTGCCTGCCGCTGATGATAAGGTATGTTAACACTGGCTCTTCTGAACTTATGGAGAAAATATCTATGCACGTTTAGTTTATGCAATTCATGACCAGGTGCTGCACTTTGGAGTGCCACTTTTTCAGTGGGCACCAGTGAATCATCCCCAGCGCCTTCTTCCCGCAGCTGGCTCACTTTTCTAACACAGAGTTTTCTCTCTTCAGGTTCTGGACTGGAGTGGAGTGAATGTACTACAGCTGCCACTTCTGCCTAAAAGGTCAGTGATTCTCCAAAGTCTGTTTCTGGGGTCTGTGGCCAATGGGGAACCTGCTGACTTACCCCCTCCCCCCCCCAAAGAAAAAATAGACCTGAGAAAATGCCCGTTTTTTTAAAAAAAACAAACTTTTATTATACTCAAATTACACGCAGAATTCTAATAGCTGGACTTCCTGGGAAAGCGCTGGATGGAAAGAAGATAATTTTGGGCAGAGAAGCATCTAGGGCTAGAAGTATTTCTCTCCAACCTGATGCCCTCTAGATATCATTGGGCTACAACTGGGTTTTTCTGTAGGGTATGGTCAATGTTGAAGGGGTGTGGTGGCTCGGCGGGTAAGACGCCAGGCTTGTCGATATTCGGAGGTTTGAATCCCTAGCCCTGCGAGACGGAGTGAGCTCCCTCACTTGCCCCAGCTCTTGCCAACCTAGCAATTCGAAAGCATGCAAATGCAAGTAGATAAATAGGTACCCCTTCGGTGGGTGGGTAACAGCGTTCTGCGTGCGTCATGCAGCCACATGACCGTGGAAGCGTCTTCGGACAACGCTGGCTCTTCGGCTAACAAACGGAGATGAGCACCGGCCCCTAGAGTCAGACACGACTGCACAAATGTTCGGGGGGAACCTTTACCTTTTTTTATGGTCAATGTTACATCTCAACTTTCTATCTGCAATGCACGTGAAAACAGGTAGCGTTTTGATTGCACTGTTGCAGCTGCCCTCTTGACTTTTTTGACTATACCTGCAGGCACCTCTGGCTACAATTCTCATCCTTATCCATCAGCATGGCCGTTACATTTGCTTGAGGGAGTTGATCATTGTAATCAAACCGATTTAGACAGCTTCAGGTTGAAGAAAGGTGATCTAGGAGTTTATGGAATGGATAATCCTTTTTCAACCTACTCCCGTATTGTTCCCGGAGTCAGGTGCCATCATCCCAGCTCCAAATATATATTTCCGAGAGAGTCTCTCTCAGGACAAAGAGGAAGTCCAATTTGGTCCAGAGAGTGGCAGGCAGTGAAGGATTTAGATCAGAGCTTTCCAAACTTTTCATGTTGGTGACACGCTTTTTAGACATGCATTATTTCACGACACACTCTTACAGCAGGGCACAAGGCAGGCACTAGGACCTGCGCGGAATCACAGCAGGTTTGGAGGCAGCAAGGCACAAGGCAGGCACTAGGACCTGTGTGGAATCCTGGCAGGTTTGGAGGCAGCCAGGCACAAGGCAGGCACTAGGACCTGTGCGGAATCCTGGCAGGGCTCGGAGGCAGCAGCAGCCACGACACACCCGGACACGGCAGCCGACACACTAATGTGTCGCGACACACAGTTTGGAAGCTCTGATTTAGATACTTTCCTACAACTTTTCCCCTCAAAAATTGGCCTGTCCAAAGTTCCTAAAGTGTTTGTTATCTACTTATGCATGCTGCAACACTGGTTAAAAAAATGGGTTTCAAAACAGAAAGAAAATCACACTCAGCAATATAGATGTATGCTCACACTACAGACCTGTTTAAATATAAACTCATTATAAATATAAATGCATTGGGACAGGCTGTGGCTGTGCAATTGTTTTGCCTTGCGCATGGAATGTTAGGGGGATGGGGGTCCCTGGCAGTGGGCTTATCCTCGCATTCTTCTTCGTTGTTGTTCAGTCGTTTAGTCGTGTCCGACTCTTCGTGACCTCATGGACCATAGCACGCCAGGCCTTCTTGTCCTCCACTGTCTCTCGGAGTTTACTCAGATTCATGTTCATTACATCGGTGATGCTATCTAACCATCTCATCCTCTGCCGTCTGCTTCTCCTTTTGCCTTCAGTCTTTCCCAGCATCAGGGTCTTTTCAGCGAGTCCTCTCTTTGCATTAGGTGGCCAAAGTATTTGAGCTTCATCTTCAGTATCTGTCCTTCCAATGAGCAGTCAAGGTTGATTTCCTTTAGGATCGACTGGTTTGACCTCCTTGCAGTCCAAGGGACTCTCAAGAGTCTTCTCCAGCACCACAGCTCGAAAGCATCAATTCTTCGGCGCTCAGCCTTCCTTATGGTCCAACTCTCACAGCCATACATTACTACTGGAAAAACCATAGCTTTAACTATACGGACCTTTGTCGGCAAGGTGATGTCCCTGCTTTTTAATATGCTTCTACTGTGGCACAAAGATGCCCTGCTAACCATTTTTAGGGCACATAGGAATTGGTGGTTTCCCCAGTGGTGACACTGGTTGGGAGATATCAGCCCTTCAAGGTTCATCAGGTCAGAAAACAGACACTGCATGAACTACTGGAACTTTACTTTATTGATATCAGCCATAGTAACAGAATCTTGAAAGCCTGATCACGTTTTCCCTCCCTTTTCTGCCCAGGAGAGTTAAGATGGAATCCATTTAAGTTTCTTTCTAATGTTTTCTTCTTGTCCTGGGCTTCAGTTCTATTCTTGTAGCTTCCATTGCATAATTTCTCCAGGGTCAGCTCCATGGTTCTGTACAAGAGGGGAAAGGGAGCTAGGAGACTCCATTAATTGTCATTGTTAAATTGTCCCACAGTGAAGCTCTAAGCCAGGGGTGGGGAACCTTTTTTCTGCCAAGGGCCATTTGGATATTTATAACATCATTCACGGACCGGGGGGCGGGGTTTGTGGGCGGGAGCCAATCGCGCAGAAGGGGCGGGGTTTGCGGGCGGGAGCTCCTAGAGGGCCAGACCAAATGATTTTGCGGGCCTTATACGGCCCACGGGCCGGACGTTCCCCACCCCTGCTAAGCAAAGGACCACTTGCAAGCTTCTTTACTGAGGCAGGTTGGAACTGGGTGGCTGAGATAGCACCAATTATTAGTTTTCAGCCAATTTAAGCAATAGAGCAGTGTTTTTCAACCTTGGCAACTTTAAGAGGTGTGGACCAACTCCCAGAATTCCTCAGCCAGCGTGGAGTTGAAGTCCATGGATGGAGTTGAAGTCCGCACCTCTTAAAGTTGCCAAGGTTGAAAAACACTGCCCTAGAGGAATGAACATGACCATGACCATGAGGACAAGCCCCGGGCCTCCTTCAAGTTCTGTCTGTCCTGTGTTTTCACGTTCTCTTATACCCCCTGCCTTGTCATCAGTAGCACTAGGTGAGGCCTGTCTGGAAGCAGTCTAAGCCAAGTGTACACCACTGATCCTATAGCCCTTTTCTTAGGGATGCTATAGGTGTTTGTAAGCTGCAGACATACAACATAAGGGGGTAATGTTCAGTAGTCCCATCAAAGCAGCACTCCCAAGATGCTATAGCAGAAGCCATAACGGTTAAACTGCATAAAACCAATATTGGAAGGCTAGACAAGTTTAAAGCCTTATGTGTGGAAAGTATCCCAAAAAATGCCAGCTGAAAAGATAGGAGACATTCCTACTGGAATAAACATGCAAGGGTTTTGGAGCTGTTCTAAGGCACCCCAGGAAAACAGTGGACTTCCAGGATTATTTTTAATTTCTATGACAGCTTCTCTACATACACTCTTAACTGTCAGCTCCAAACAGTAAGTCCCTGAGCTCTAAAGCAGCCTTTTATAACCTGGTGGTGCCCTCCAGATATGCTGGCTTACAACTTCCCATTGTTCCTTGGACATGCTTAACATATCTGGAAAGCAACAGGTTGAGGAAGGTTGAACTCAACTGGATCTCCTACGGAAATTTTCTTCTAAGGACAGCTGCCGTGGTGAGGAGGGGAGTTTAATCCTTTCCTCCTTCCCTAATCCAAAACTGCTGTTAGCTATACAGGGGAAAATATACAGGCACAACACAGATGAATGTTTTCTCCTCTGCAGCTAACAGCAGCTGCTATCTCTATATGTGATTTGCAGCCTGGAATCAGCATTATCACGGCAGTTAATTCCACTTCCCAAGCCTCAGTTCTAGTAAATCTACCTGTGGCTCCTATTAGGCAAAAACAAAGCTGAAAGATGTTGGGAGGAGTATTCACAGAACTCCAAGGTCATATCTAGTTTGATTTAAGCAAGAGCCAGCACTAAGAGAGAGGGGTGCTGTGCCTTGGAGACGATGACTTTGGTTAGCCTCCCAACTGGCTTCAGCATCCAGGATGAATGCTTACATTTTAGAGCACGTGGTCTGGAAAGCCGATATTGCCAATCTAGATACTGTTACCATTCACCAATTGGCCGTGCAGTCCTGAAGTGCTCTTGTGTCCTTTCTTCAGAACCATCCTACTCTCCGGGCAAGTGGATAGCCAGAAATAGTGAACAGGAATCCATGAGAATCAGAGTGGTGTGATGGGTAAAGTTTTGGACTGGCACCGAGGGAACCTGGGTTCTAGCCCACCCTCACTTATGGAAACTCGTTGGCTGGCAGAGCCTCCTCTCTTTCAGCGCTGGGCGTTTGGAGGGAAATGGTAATTTTGACTGCGTTCTTAAGACCTGCTTCAGCAATAGACCATACGTGGATAGTGAGATCCATGGACATTGTGGGCGCCCCCAATGAAGGATGGAAATAACCTAACCTTGGATGTTTGGTTTCCCAACACTTAAATGTTTGATGCTGATGTCTCTTGTGGATGCTTAAAGAAATTAGGGTGTCTGTAAAATAGGTACTACTATATTTAATCTTTTAAGATTAATTTAACGTGTGAAGAAGCTACAGTGCTAAGAAATGGGATTGAAAGAAGCATGCAGCAGCCAAGAATTCCAGCTGTGCATGCAGAAGGAAGGCTGAAGAGACAAGCCACTTTCAAAACTGAGCTGAGCTGCTGTGGTGCTGGTGTTTTCTGTTGTGCATACACTTTCTCCCATCTTTGCCTGATGGCCAGAGATCGTAAAAAGTGCTATATGATTAACCCCATCACCATCATGACTACCATTCAATAGGTATTTTACTCAGGTTTGTAGTGTTGCTAGCAATTCAAATTGAAGAGCAAGGATCGAAAACAGAACTTTATCCATCCAAGCCAAACCTTTACAGACCTTCTCCGGAGTGGAAAGGGAATGGCTTTGGTCTCTGAAACCCTCTATTGGTCTCCAATCTGGAGTCAGAATAATTGGATAAAATATATTTATGCATCCGATTCCTATAGGGCATAGCTTTCCAAAGTGTGTGTCGCGACACACTACTGTGTCGCCTGCGGTGTCCTGGTGTGTCGCGCGCAAGCCTGGAAGTGCTGATGGGGGGAACTGGAAGAAGCGGCATGCCGCCAATCAGCGCTGCCACGGCAGTGGCAGCGCTGATTGGCGGGGGTGCCGCTTCTTCCAGTTCCCCCCATCAGCGCTTCCGGGTTTGCGCGCAACACACCAGGACACCACAGGCCGTGCCGCCGCCGCCACCACCATTGGTGTGTGTCGCCACCATGAAAAGTTTGGAAAGCTCTGCTACAGGGTCTCTGTTTCATTTCGCAGGGCCCATTGATTCCATGATTCTTTGAAATAAGTGGCAGCCTCCTGTTAGACATTTAAAAATACAGAATTGCCTTTATTGAGTATTTTGCATGCACGAAGCAACAGACCATACAGTTTTTGGTATGTTACACAGATTACTGTAGTGGAGTTTCCTTGCGCACCAGCCCTCTGCCCAGTTATTGGCCTCTTGAGGAAAAGGTGGGAAGATTTAGGATGATGTCTTTGCTAAAAGTATAAAGGAATGTCCCCAAAGCCTGCTGACATCAATACCCATGACAGGAATAAAGTAACGCCAAACACGGAGGCCTTGCCACATGTTGATGAAGGTTTAGCCCAGATGTTTCTCTTCTGTGTTATACAGAGAGTACTTCTTTTGGCACCTTCGCTGTTGTCCTTTTGCAGCAATCATTTTTTAAAAAAAACATCTCCACTTCTTTAGATAAGAAAAGTGCACAGGATAGAAAGCTTTCTAAATATCTCCCTACTTGCACCCTAAAAAAAGAAAAAGGAAAGGGAAAAATGTTGATGATGTTTCCCCTCCTACATTCAGTGATGACACCCTAGTGAGTGTTCTGTATCAACAAAGGAAGTCCATCTTCCATTCTTCTCCCTTTGTTGCCTCAGTGCCCTTTTAATTTTATTTTACTTTCTGGAAGAGAAGAGCCATTTTGATTAAATTTATCTCTTTAAAGAAAGGATTACCTCTTCCTTTCAAGGCTCTGTTAAGGTTTTTCTCTGTAACTGCTGGGAAATTAGTAAACAGCCTTTAAAAAGCAAAAAAACCTGCAGGATTTTAGCAAGGTCTGGAATTAAGAGCTGTAATAAGGATCGTTCCAGGTTTTTCAGCATCTTTTTCAGAGAGTCCACAAACCATCCTGTTATATCATTTTATTAAAAAAATATTCAAATCCTCATTTATGTTGTATTGAGTTACATCGCTCTTTAAACTTTCAAAGTTTTGGAGGGGGTTAGGTGGCTCAGCGGGTAAGATGCCAGGCTTGAAGGTTGCAAGTTCGGAGGTTTGAGACCCTAGCCCCGCATGACGGAGTGAGCTCCCACACTCGCCCCAGCTCTTGCCAACCTAGCAATTCGAAAGCATGCAAATGCAAGTAGATAAATAGGTACCACTTCGGTGGGAAGGTAACAGCGTTCCGCGTGCGTCATGTGGCCACATGACCGCGGAAGTGTCTTCGGACAACGCTGGCTTTTCGGCTAAGAAACGGAGATGAGCACCGGCCCCTAGAGTCAGACACAACTGCACAAATATGCGGGGGGTGAACCTTTACCTTTACTAGGCAGCTTTTATTATGCATGGGCTAAGTTTGTATAGGAGGAGAGCTGAAACTGTGCATCTTTTCTCTTCCAATGCTTGCTTAAAAGGCGAAGAGATAACAGGTCAGCAATGGGAGGGATGTTGCATAATCCCCACTTTTAATTCTAAATGAAGGGGAAAAAATCTGAATAAATGCAAGAATATGATTTAGAACTGCAGAGTCCCGGGCCCTGCATTGGGCAAAACAACAAGAATGCTTTCTGAAGGATCCTTATTACAGGATGGCTTTTAATATTTCAGCGAAGGGCATATATGCACATGTTTTGTGATCATTCTTTTTTACCTGCTGCTACTTGTTCTAATTTAATTGATTCAGAGAAAAAGGGATGTTATAACTTTAGTTTAGCAAGAGAGATCTATGGATCGTTAGATCTTTTCTAAAAAATTTCTTTCTGGATCAAAACCTGTTGCTGCATAAATGGATCTTTTGGTTGGATGCAAGCATCTGGGAATTGAGCCTGTACATGCAGTTCCCGATAGTAGGAAATATTCAGTCAAGCCCAACACCCACGGTGTGGATAGAATGTGTCTTCCCTTTCATCTTCTGAGATACAGATAGGATGCTCCATGCAGGGTGTGTAGTTATTATCTGCATCTTTTAATTGTGTGGGAAACCGTTTTGCACTCAGCTGTCTGAACTGCAGCTAGAAAGCTGGATTGTTAAGCACATACGCACATCTATATGTTCTCTGGAGAGAAATGAAGGCCCAAAGAAAGCCATGAGTGGGTGCTTTCACTGAAAAGGGCTTTACAAAACTAGCAGGCACTAGTTTTGAAACTAAATTAAAATCAGTTTGTGATATAGCATGAAGGAGAACCAGCTTATAGAAAAAAAGCAGTCCAAAATCCCACTGCCTTTCAGCTCACCCAAAGAGGCTCATTGAACACCAGGCTATATATAAAAAATACCTCTTTTTCTCCATTATTCCATGTGCTGTCTTCCCTTTCAGCTCCCATTTTATCTTCTCCCATACTTGAATACTGCTGTAGAAAAAGGGGTATCAATTGAAAGAATACATAAAGCTAATAGTAAATACTTTGGGCAACCATTATATTGGAAAGCAGTTATTTTGAACAGTTACTTTTACCCCTCTCCCATTCTGGTCTCAGGGGTTTGGGGCAGGTGACATTATTAAAACAGTCCTGTTCAACCGGTGCTTCCCCCTGCCTCTCCAAGTACACAGTAAAGAGTACAGAAAGGGTGGGGACTGAAAAATACACATCCACCATATTTTTAAAGAGCAGAGTCTTTCTATTTTGCTTGGGTTGAAATGGAAGGGGGACGAGGCATCTGGAGATCAGCAGAGAGAAAAGCATTTTTTCACAGGCCACCTTCATCTGGGAAGAGGCATTTTGAATGTTGTTAATACAGGTTAGGAAGTGGGACAGCAGGATTCTCAAGGTACATTTAAATTACACATGTGGGCTGTGGCACTTACTGGGTGAAGTGGGTCTTGTGAAAACAGCACAATTCTTATTAGGTGACCCTGCTTTGTATGGGTTTTTATTTTATTTTTTGGTAGGGTGGGATGGGCAGATTTGTGATAACTCAGCTCCACTTCCCTGCAGTGATTTATTATTAGCATGTACAAACCTTCCTTTTCCCTCTGAAAGCAGGAATGGAACGCACCTACAGCCTCTTTCCCTGCTTCTTCAGATGAAATCAAACGCACTCCGAAACCTCCAGTTTGGTTTTTGTTATAATATTGGGGAACATCTCCTACAATGGGTTGGGTGTGTGTAGGTGTGTCCTACATATCATCTTTTTGTGACCTAGGGACAGGGAGAGGAAGAGAGAGAGAGAGAGAGAAGGGACATATTAGCCCCCCCACACACACACACACTTTAATGCTAGCGGCAGTTAATTTCTGACCTCCACACTGTGGTACTGAATCAAGTAATTGCACTCTTTCTATCCCATCAACTCTGCTATTTTCTCCCCTCTCTTTTTCACTCTGGCTCCCTCTCCCCCTCTGCCCCATACATATTCATCTATTTGCCCCACCATCAATCTGATCTCTTTCTATATTGCACTATATATACCCCTCTCTCCTTCTGCCTGTCAGTAATATATTTCCATCACATTTTCTGTCCATCCACAACCCCTCTCTCGTCCTTTCATATACTGTATTGTCCGTCTTCCCTACCTCACTCACCACATACAAACGTGCCCATCTTGTCCTCCTTGGTCTACTTTCCAGGAAGGGGGGGAAGAAGGGGAGGGGGTCAAATGGTGCACGAAAGGGGACTTCAAATGGGACACAGAAATAGCATTGGCTGTTGGTTTCCTTTCGCCCCCCCCCCCCCGTTTGAAATGCAGCTGAACAGGAGTTGCAGAATTAGAGTAAGAAGGGGGAGAAAGAAGATCCAGCTTTGTCCCGGGAATGAACTGGAGAATGGAGGAAGGGGAAACATTCTGCTCTTTGGACTGGGGGCGATTATTAGAAGGAATCGGGTCTTGGGCTGGCCCTGGGCACTACAGGTTCTGGTTCACCCACGGTTGGTTTAACGGAGTGGGCCGTAGACAGTATTGGGGGGGGGGGTGAAAGAAGGAAGGGAAAGCGGTACGAGATGAACGAATGATTGCTTCCTCTCCCAAATCGTGAACGTCGGAAAGAGGACTCTTGCCCTTCCCTCGCTTAGTCGCCTGCCCGGAGGCGATGGCGGTTCGGTTCGGGCCAAAGAACCGCGTGCCCTGCCGGGAGACTCGAAGCCTCCGTCCTTGGCAGCCACTTCGAGGAAGGGACTCTTCGACGCGAGGGTCAGCCTCCTTCCTCGGGACTGCGGCCCCCCGGCCGGTTTGGAACCGCTCCCGGCCGCCTTGACCCCCGGGGCCGAAGGGAGGGCGGGGAGGGCACCAGGTCGCCCGGGGCGGCCGCGCTCTCTCCCCGCGGGCGCTCTTTCCAGGGGCCGCGGCGGAGGCGGGCGGCGAGGCCTGCCTGGGCGTGGAGAAGCCGGCGGCACGGCGGACGGAGCGCTCGCCCTGGATGCGGTTCCCTCCTCGGGAGGAAGCGGGGAAAACGGCGGAGCGATTCCGGGAGAGGCGAAGGCGGGAACTCCGGAGCGAAAGTGGGAAGAAGGCGAAGCCGGTGGCGCGGGAAGAGTTATTGCTTGCAAAAAGCCCGCCTAATTATGTATCCCGGGGGCTAGTTTGGGGGGGAGCGGGAAGGTCACCCCTTTATTATCGCGGTGCTTTGCAGTGATTATCCGTGTAAATCTCTCCCGTAATAATAAACCTGGAAGGAGCCGCGATGGCGGGGGGGGGGGGGGCGGCAGGTGACACGTTAATTTAAGGAAGCCAGAGGAGAAACTACGAGGCGATTAAGGAAGCTTATTTTTAGCGCCGCTAAAGCGGAGTTTGACCCGCACAAAGTGTCAGGTGTGTGCGCGCGCGCGTGTGTTGGTGTTAATTTTTGAAGAAGGAAGGGCAGGCAAGGAAAGATTATTTGCTGGGGGAGGGGGTTCATTAATTCACCCTTTCCCCAATTCTTCGGCTTCCCCTCCTCTTTTCTACACCCACAGTAAGCTTACACCTAAGGAGTAATTGCTTTTGTCTGGGTAAGGACTGTACTTGTGCAAAGAGTGAAGAAAGAAAAGGGGGGGGGGGGGGATATTGGAAGCGGAGGCCCCCGCGGGGGGGGGATTGCGAGGGACGGCAAGTCGCTTGCTTGGATGTCATCTGTCAAAGCGGGGTGGTGGAAGGAGAGAGGGAGGGGGGACGAGGGGGGAGAAGCGAGAGAGAGATAACGGAGAAGGAAGACAATAAAGTGGGAATCGCAGGCTGCGTGTGATGGGAGGGGGGCGCGGCGAAGAGGGGAAAGAAGAAATTCGGACGAGGCTAAGGGGGGGCATTGGTCTCTGAACGGGGGCAAGACAAGCACGCATTCACAGGCGTTGTTGGGGGCGATCGGTGTGTTTTACACGCGCGCACGCCTGCATGCTCTCTCCCCCCACCTTTTTTTCTTTTTTTGTTGCAAAAGCCTTAAAAGGATTCACACTGTCCTGGTCCTGGTCGAGTGACCAAACCCCACACGGCCTTGCAAGGCGGACACGCACGCACGCACGCACACACACACACACACACACATACTTGTCTGGCCACAGACCCATGCACGCACGTGTGTAAGTGCCGAAAGCGGAGCGCTGTCGGAGGGAGAGGCGAGCGAGCTCTGTCCCGTTCCCACCCCCTCTCCCACCCCCACCCCCCTCGTTGACTGTCATTCTCGGGAGAGCGTCCCCTGTCCGTCCGGCGTGTGTCTCCCCCACCCCCGCGCCCGGCTCCCTTTTCCGCTCACCTGCCCCCCCATCCTTATCTCTCTCTCTATCTTTATATTTTTTCCCTCCGTGGGGTTATGCGGAGTGTCACTCACAGGTCCTCGCAATGTTCATCCCGCTGCCGGTCCCCTTGGTCTTCCAAAGATCCGCCGGCCCGGAGCACGGATGGCGCCTCAAATCGCCGCTCGCCCTGCGCTCTGCAAACGGTAAGGAGGGAAGCGAGAGAAAGAAAGCCCAGGAAGAGGGAAGGGGAGCCCCCCAAAAGGGCGCGGGACTCTCGGCCCGGCCCGGCCCGGCCCGGCCGCGAAGCCAGGCCAGGAAGCGCAAGGCGCCCGCAACTCTTCCCGCCCGGCCGCCGAAGAGGAGGCGAGAGAGGGAAGGAGGGGAAAGCGGAAAGCGGCGAGGGGCGAGCGGGTTTTTATTCAGGCGGTATTGATCCGGAGTGTCACTGCTCCGTATCGAACCTCCGGCGCCGGCATCCTGCGGTCGATAGACGGAGGGGGTGGGGGGCAGAGGGGGTGGATGGTGGATGGGAGCAGCAGCGGTAGCAGCGGAGAGAGGCGAAGAGCGGCCCGCCGGCCGAAGGCGCCGGTGGCGCGGGCGCCGGTCGGAAGCGGACCCGGCCAAGGCGGGGACGGGGAGGGAAAGACCCTCCGGCTGGACCCCTTCTCTGGCTGGAGGGGAGTGGGGGCGGAAGAACCGGCTGGCTCCTTTCCCTCCCCCGCCCCAACCGTCGCGACCTCAGCAGCAGCAACCTTATAAGTGTAACCGCGACTGTTCCCCTTCCCCTTAAAAGAGCTTCCCGCGTCCCCGCAATTGTTTCTGCTAGGTTTCCCCTGGCTGCTTCCGGGGGTTGAAAACAAACCAAGGTTTTGGCTGCTCGGTGGATGGGGAGGGGGGTTTGGAAAATTGGAGGAGGGAGAGAATTTTCCGGGACCAGGGGGAACGGGGGGGGGCAGAGGTGAGGGGTAGAGAGGAGGTACTTGTGAGGTTCTGCAACCATCTTCGCAGATGCCCCAAAGCCTCCCCCCCTTTCAGTCTTGCCTAATTCTCATTTGTCTCAGCGCATCAAAATCCCCTCCCCTCCCAATACCTGGTTGGGATTTCAGGTACAACCCCGGCCATGCAGTTACTCTGTTCCACTAATTTCTGATTTAAGTTGTCAGTGGTGCCCATCTCCCCACCGAGTACCACTCTGTTTAATCACATTTAGGTACCTGTTCCTAACATATTTAAAATTGAGCGAGTTCTTTCCATGTTAACCATTCCCCCCCCCAGCCCTCCTCTAGTTCCCCCAAGTAGATTCTAGAGGTGTGAACATCCAGTTCCCCGTTTCCATGGGAAGGGGTTCTCTAGGTGGGGGCCATAAATACGACTGCGGTCTTGTGCTCTGAGAGAAACCTTATTTCCCCCTCCCCAAATTGCAGTCAATTTGGGGGCTCCCTGCTCTCCCCAGTTTTCAGGCATTCAGCCCCCAATCCAGTTGTTTGATCTCAACACAAAATAGGAAGTTTCTCTGTTTTCTTTTGTCGAGCTGCTTCCTAACATTCTGCCCTCCACCTCCTCCTCCCCACCCCCACCATTAATTTATACCTAGGGGTTTCTTAGACAGATAGTTGTCCTACTGGAGCTCTCCAGTGCTCAGCCGTGGACACTGAAGTCAAACGACAAGCAGCCAGCGGGTTGGGGAGGCCGACCCTGCAGGGAAGGGTGGTGGTTAGGAGACTAGTGAGTAGAGCCAAAAGTCACAGAGGTGATTTATTTTGGAGTCGGGAGTTCCCTGAAGCTACGAAGGATGTTTTGAAGTGACCTTGGGGAAGAGATCACTTCTATCCCTTAAGATTATGAGGCTGGACGGGGCCTGATGGATGCAAAGATGCCAGAACTGGGACTTCGGCAGATGGGAGCAGCGCTAAGGTCCATTCTCTGCCTCTCCCCTCCTTGTATCTCCCTCCTGCTTCCCAAAGTTAAGGGGAGAACCAGGCATCCCGATAACTGATGCTTCTGCTATTACCCAGCTGATCCTGTGAGAGCCATCAGCTGAGATTTAGGAGTTGCAGGGATGGGAATGGGGAAGGGTCAGAAACGTGGGCAGTGGGGTATCAGTGGGTGAAGAGGGAGAGAACCCTCAGAAGGTGCCAAGGCAGGCATGGGCGTGATCTGGGGAAATACAAGCCAAGCATCTGCTCTGGACACGTTCCTTCCGCGGCTGGCAGGGCAGGGCAGGGCAGGGCGGGGGTTCAGAGAAGTGGCTGCAGAGCTGGCCCTCTCTGCGCACCCCTCCCCCAGCTCTGCTGCAGCCAGCTTGGTGTGGAAATTGTATTGGTGTCAAGCCCAGTCCGTGCTAATGAACCCGGAGGTCTGGGAAGCGAAGCTTGTTCAGAAGCAGAAATCGATTTTCCAGCCTGTAGTAACTGCCCCCACTCCACCCCCACATGCGCGCGCTCTCTCTGGACAGAGTAGTAAATGTGTATATGAGGGTTTGTGTGTGTGTGTGTGTGTCCTTGGTGCCTTCTTATGTAGGGCTCGAAATGGGGTGTCCAAAAAGCCAGCCAGGTTTTGCACTAAAGTTGTTGTAATGGGTGGTGTAAAACTTGGGTAGTTTTTACACAGGAGCAAGGGGGAGGCGAGGAGAGGCATAATATGGCTGTGACTTTGGGCATCACATTTGTGGAGTTGTTTGCATCAATGCTCATATTACACAAAGAAGTAAAAGGCTGAATCCAAATTGAGGGGGCAGCTATCGAGTTTATGAAAATGTTAGGAGTACCAGGTATTTTCCTAGTTTTGGTAACATACTTGGGGAATTCAGTATGAGACAGAGGCCCAGATGGCCAACCAGATATGTTGAGACTGTGGATTTGTCGCTCTGTGCTCTCTTGTCTTGCTGTGTGTGGGTGTGCGTGCATGTGTGCACTCACAGATGTGTATATATTTACAGGGATCTTTGTCACTGATATCTCATAAGATTGTGTCTCCTTTAACAGTGTATAGTTGGTTTATGCTGTGATACATATGTGTTTTTTCGTGCTTTTACGTGTGTTACTAAGGAAGACCTGTTTTTCCTTTTCCCTTATCAGTAATTTAAATGAAAATCCCTAATATTTTTTTAAAGAAAAAACAGTTGATACATACTAAAATGTCCTTTTCGATGCTGCATTTTAAAACTTCAGGTGTTCATAATTGGATAATGCTTTTATTGCCTGGTTTACTAATAGGATAAGGTAGAAAGCTTTTAAGATAGACAAATGTGCTCTTCAAATGGTTTTTAGTATCTGTCTTTGTACATTAAGTGGCCAAAATATGAGAGAGAGTGTGAGAAGAATGAAGGTTGCTGTGATGAAAAATAAAATAATCCCTATGTCCATTGCAAAAGGATAAAAATTTGAAAGACCACCTCCTTTGTACCTTCACCAAACGAAGTCTGTTTCTCTAAAACGCTCCCTAAATGCATACGTAGTTTTAGATTTGAGCAACCATGCTTATTGGCAGCTGCTGAGATTTAAATTTGAATTTCACCTCTGCATTTTTCATTTGACCAAACTTTGATTTGGGTTCCATAGCTTTGTATCTGAGACCTTGTTTAGTTTGCTTTGAGGACTGATTAAAATCAAAACATGCCTCTGTCAGGAAAAAAAATTCTGAGCATAAGTTATATTTTGAATTCCCGTCTACTCAGTTGACACTGGCAAGTAATATATTTGCTAATAACATACTGAGTCTTCTATGAGCATGAAACCTTTGTGAATTTGAAGGACAAATTTCCAAACACAGAGAGAAATTGGGTGAACACGCATTGCTTGGGATTATGCTACACTATTTTATAATGAAATATAAACTTTATATTCTACACAATGCTTTATGAGAGGCTGCTCATACTTAGAAGCTATAAAGTACACCAAAGCCAGCTAAACAGTTCAAAGACATGGTGATAGTATTTGTTTTGCACAACCATTTCCATGGCATGAGTGCCACATGTTCAAACAGTGGATGCTTTATACTTCCTGAATAGGACCCATCACATATGAATGCTCAGATAACAGCTTTGATGCTGAGTTTACAGGACACACTAAGTCCTAGATCTGCATGAGGGGAACACAGCCGCCATGTTCAGTGCTCAAAGAAATTAACTATGTTATAGTGTAATGATGATCTAGTTCCTATAGTAACATTTCCCCAAACTATCCAACCCCAATTAACTTAACCAAGAGCATTGTGTGAATTGAACCAGAAGTGTCTTAAATCAAGAGAAGGGATCATTGAGTTGTAATTTGATCCTTTGATTGACCATTCACAGCACTGGAAAGCCATGATCTCTCCCCCATGCACATTTTTACAGATCACATGGCCAAGAAAGCTGTTGCTATGATGGTGATAGAGCTCTGCTCTCTCAGATCCACAAGCTATTAGTACCTGAAAATTCTGTATGTGTGTGCATGTATACTTTGCAAGTGTGAGCAACTATGGCCACTAGCACTTGGTACAATCTTTGGTATGGTGGGGTAGGGTGGATGTCAAAACAACAGAGTTAAAAAAAAGAAAGGATTTGGCAAATACATGGAGGACACAAACTAGCTTGGTCAGGGGGCACCACTGTATAAGCTTGTTTGTTTGTTTGTTTGTTTGTTTATTTTCATTTGTATCCCACCTTTATTTTTTTTTATAAATAACTCAAGGCAGCGAACATACCTAATACTCCTTCCTCCTCCTATTTTCCCCACAACAACAACCCTGTGAGGTGAGTTGGGCTGAGAGAGAGGGACTGGCCCAAGGTCACCCAGCCGGCTTCTATGCCTAAGGTGGGACTAGAACTCTCAGTCTCCTGGTTTGCCATTGGCTCCTTCCTAGGGCTGAGAGACAGGGACTGGCCCAAGATCACCCAGCCGGCTTTCATGCCTAAGGCGGGACTAGAACTCTCAGTCTCCTGGTTTGCCATTGGCTCCTTCCTAGGGCTGAGAGACAGGGACTGGCCCAAGGTCACCCAGCCGGCTTTCATGCCTAAGGCGGGACTAGAACTCTCAGTCTCCTGGTTTGCCATTGGCTCCTTCCTAGGGCTGAGAGACAGGGACTGGCCCAAGGTCACCCAGCCGGCTTTCATGCCTAAGGCGGGACTAGAACTCACAGCCTCCTGGTTTGTAGCCCAGCACCTTAACTGCTAGACCAAACTGGCTCTTTATATGGAAAAAAAGAATGGCTACATTTAACAACTGTATTGCTCAATCTTGGGCTTCTGAGAATGAAGAACCAGAGGAGGATCATTCCTAAGGGCTCTGTAGCTTAGCTCAAGAGGTGGGATGTTCCTTGAAATGGCCAGTTGGCCCAGTCACCAGGGTGAGAAGGTGGTGATCCTTTATACGGAGCAAGGAACAGTCCTGGGTGAAAACCTAGGAATCTGTTCCCTCTGCTAGCACAGCTGGGGGCAAATACATCCATCCCTTCCAACCTTCTTGAGCAAGGAGACTGCCAGGGGCTTTCTTACGGCCACTGCACACATGAATGTGCTCCTGTTGGGTCATGGCCTGGTTGATCCCGGCCAGTATGGACTCCCAAGAGGCTAGGCAGGGAGTTTGGGCGAACAGGAGCCATGTAGGGGTATTTCCATAAAGTGGCTGCAGAGAGGCCAGCTCTTCTTTGCAAAGCTCCATTCCTCTTCCCCCTCCCTTGCCTCCTCCTCCTGCCTCCTCCCCCCTCTTCTCCTTTCCTTGCCTCTGCTTTTTCCCTTAAATAATAATCATAAAAAGGTCAGCGGCAGGAGAGCTGCACACCCTGATTGGCCGAGCTGTGGGCCCTTTGTTCCAGCCGAGCCTCCGGGCACAGCCACGCGCCAGGGTCAGCAAGACTGGGGGGGGGGGGGAGGGGGAGGACAGTCTTCCCAAGGGACTGGCCATGGTGATGGTGCAGAGAGGGGGTCAGTGCTGAAGCTGGTGTGTGTGCACGAAGCCGGGGAATGAGGGCAGGTATAAAATCTTCTCTTGCAGAGGCAGCTTTTCCAACCCTCCACAACCCTCAACCTTTGCTCGCCTCTTTCCTTCTCTGGCTCTCTGTCCAGCTTCCTCCATCCATATGGATGATGCACCTTTTTGCCACCATTGATCTGGCCTGGATGTCACTGGAAATGGTGTTGGCCAGGATGTAAGCCTAAGTCGATAAAGGTGTGCCTCTGATCCTCCCCATACATACCAAGCACGCACCTCAGACACTTTTGACTCTTAGTTTGAAGTATTTAGTCCTTCTGGCCTCTGTTGTTCCTCCTCCTTCCATAATGCCTTCCTGCCCTCTGTTTCTCATCCCACCTTCCTCCCTTGTTGTAAGCATCCTTTCTCTCTCCACATCTCAATTTCCTCCCCTTGTCCTTTCTTTATCCTGGTTCGCTTCCCAAAACACCTCCTGCACTCTGGCCAACTGTTCCCCGCCACAGTCCTGCCAGAAATCAAAGTTTCGGGAGGTCCCCTTTTTCAGAACTCCCAGGATTTACACCGAGCCCTCAAGTAGGTGATTGTGAGAATTTTGTATGAGAGTTGCCAATTAACCAAGGAAGGTGGAAGCTATGAGGCAGCAACTGTTGTGAAATTCCCAAGAGCAAATGCCTGCCGGTTCTTCTGCCTTCCCTTCGAATCCTCCCCACCGCCTTCAGTTTTGCTGACTACACATCTTTCTCAGTGCAAGGAATTCTTTTTGATCTCAACATCTGCATTTCCCATCTAGCTACCCCCTGCACTTTTCTGCTGTCTGATTTCTGTTTTTCTTTGGAGTTTTAGGTCTCGAAACTAACCCTCTGCACCGTTTTTTTTTAAAATGTCCTCTTCCCCTCTCCTCAGTTTTGTGGCAGCTAAATACCAGGTGGGTTCATTTTGGTAGCAAAGGTAAAATGGCTGCTTTCCTGATGTGAACAGTGGCCAGGAGGAATTGTCTCAAGGCTCCTGTGTGTGCTAATGGAGAGATGGCAGGGAGGACAGTACCTGGATGAGTGTGTTGAGTCATCTAAGGGATCAAGTCATCATTGCCAGCTTGTGCCTGATCCCCATATTCATGGCTGGCTAAAGCTGGCTAAGGAACTACCTGTCTGCTGTATGCCCCCCACCCCCGCAATAGGTGAAAGGATAACAGTGACTTACTTCACTAAGGTGTTTAATGAAACCGCCTCCAGATTTCAAATCCATAAGAATGAATGGCAGCCCATTTGTTCTAGCTTGTACAAATCAGTGGCAGGAAGCCATTAATATATGAACCTGCTTCTTCTCTGGAAATCACCCCAGGTAGCTTCCAGATTGGTGTAGACTACAGTTTCCATCACCCAAGGCCAACATCAGCATCTGGATTCCTTCACTGAGCAGGAGGTTGGAATTAGTGGCCTAAATCGCCTATGCCTTCTCTATGATTCTGTGCTGGCTGTGGATGATGGGAGCTGTATTTCAAGAACATCTGGGTACACCAGCTTAAGGAAGGCTGTAAGATAAAGTCCACAACTAGTTTATAGAGAGAGATGCTGAAGGCTCATTGGCAAGAAGAATGCAAACTCACTCCTGGCACACAAATATTTGCAAATCATCCTGGAGTGTATGATCCCTATCGATTCCAGTGGTGTTATTAATCCATTGCATGTTTCAGTATAAGCCCTGCAGTAGTGTGATGAAGTCTGTGAAGTTTCCATGCAGAACTCCTATATTCTGTCATTGAAATAGGACTTTGTGTGAATATCTATTGCTGTACAGAAAATTATTATTATTGTTATTTATTCCATTTGTATGGCTGCCCACCTCATCTAAGCAACTCTGGGCAGCTCACAATAGGTAAAAACAAGTTAAAAACCAATATACAAACTTATAAAAACTGTCCATAATCAATTTAAAAAACGTAACATCAGGATCAGCAGCAGAATTCATGCTATATCAGTTCAGTACAGCCATTGTAAGAGCTCCCCACCTTTGCCAGGCATGTGGGCAGAGCCATGTCTTCAGGGCCTTCCTAAAGGCTGAAAGCGTCGCAACCAATTTAAGGTCCAGGAAAATGGAAGCTTGCTGAGTGCCTGCATAGCAACAGATTGTCTGAATGGGTTGACATGAGTTAGCTTATACCTACAGGTTGCTATCTTTGTGTGCTATTTCTTGTGGCCAAGCCTGGATGTGTCAGTTGGCTGAAATGGGGTTGGGTAGCTAGCAGTTCAGCATATCATGACAAATCCAGATGTTAGCATGTGAACCAAGCCATCAAATTAGGCTATAATATGATTTATTCTCTGGGCATAGCCTGTTACTGTATATGAACAGTTGAAATATGTTTGTTAACCCAAGTGTAGGGTTAGGCATTTTGTATAAATCCAGCCTTTCTGTTCTACAGGCAAAATATGAGAATATCTTAAATCAAAGGTATGGTGGAACCATCTGGTCCAGATTGTTAGGAAGTCACATGTGTAGACTTTATGATGGAGCTGTTGTGTGTGTGTGTGTGTGTGTGTGTGTGTGTATAAATTATATAGTGACTGTACATTTAAGTTGCTGAAGATGCAAGTGATGTTTTAAAGTTTGCATTTAATCCACCCTTAGTACACGTTTTAAGTTTTTCTTGTTGCAAACAAACACAATACTTTCCTGTATTGCATTTTCATCCAATCCCCTTTGCATGAGACAGCGTGTGTATGATCTTGGGTCTATGAAGACTGTTGTGGTTGTGCATATTAGAATAGTGAAAGCTTTAACTGAAGTATGCTGTTCAAGGAAACAGTTGCACACATGAAACCAGCCCAAATAAGAAAAAGCAGGTAGAAAAAGCTATCATAGGTGGGTGTTTTGACCTTAGAGGAAGGCATTGGCAAAATAATTCTTCCAGTGGAATTTACAGGGGACCATGAAGATGGAATGGGCTGCCTTGCTGAGGAACATAGTTTACAGTTTTCAAAATGTCTCTGAATGCTTCCTTGAGCCAAGGAATTCATTTATTTATTTATTTAATTTTTATCCCGCCTTTATTATTTTTTTATAACTCAAGGCGGCGAACATACCTAATACTCCTTCCTCCTCCTATTTTCCCCACAACAGCAACCCTGTGAGGTGAGTTGGGCTGAGAGAGAGAGACTGGCCCAAGGTCACCCAGCCAGCTTTCATGCCTAAGGCGGGACTAGAACTCTCAGTCTCCTGGTTTGCCATTGGCTCCTTCCTAGGGCTGAGAGACAGGGACTGGCCCAAGGTCACCCAGCCGGCTTTCATGCCTAAGGCAGGACTAGAACTCTCAGTCTCCTGGTTTGCCATTGGCTCCTTCCTAGGGCTGAGAGAGAGGGACTGGCCCAAGGTCACCCAGCCAACTTTCGTGCCTAAGGCGGGACTAGAACTCTCAGTCTCCTGGTTTGCCATTGGCTCCTTCCTAGGGCTGAGAGACAGGGACTGGCCCAAGGTCACCCAGCCAGCTTTCATGCCTAAGGCGGGACTAGAACTCTCAGTCTCCTGGTTTGCCATTGGCTCCTTCCTAGGGCTGAGAGACAGGGACTGGCCCAAGGTCACCCAGCCGGCTTTCATGCCTAAGGCGGGACTAGAACTCTCAGGCTCCTGGTTTGCCATTGGCTCCTTCCTAGGGCTGAGAGACAGGGACTGGCCCAAGGTCTCCCAGCCGGCTTTCATGCCTAAGGCGGGACTAGAACTCTCAGTCTCCTGGTTTGCCATTGGCTCCTTCCTAGGGCTGAAAGACAGGGACTGGCCCAAAGTCAAAAAATGAGCTGAATGTTGTCATCCCAGTTTGCCACCAGTTAGAGTTTAGGAACAGATGAAAACTAGCATAAGCTCTCAAATAGGTGTCTCATCATTCCCCTCAAATTCTCCCCAGCACCACCCATGTGTTGTTGTGACCCCACCCACTTGCAGCCCCCTCCCATGTTAAAGGTAGCTGTTACCCACCCCAAAATTGCCCACTCCTGACCTAGCATATGCCTCTTTTGTGCTATATATATAATGGGACTCGTCCAGTGAGCACACCGAAGTTGAGATGGAGAGAGTTTCTCAACACAAAACTCAAGTCCACTCCTTTATTTTCTATTACTGGTAATGGTAATTTATGCTGGGGAAAGCAGAGGGGATGGTGGGAAATGAATATCATAGAAAATAATATACTTTTGGTGACTGTAGCTCTTGCCAACCTAGCAATTCGAAAGCATGTAAATGCAAGTAGATTAATAGGTACCACTTCGGTGGGAAGGTAACAGCGTTCCGTGCGTGTCATGCGGCCACATGACTGTGGAAGCGTCTTCGGACAGCGCTGGCTCTTCGGCTAACAAACGGAGATGAGCACTGGCCCCTAGAGTTGGACACGACTGCACAAATGTGTGGGGGAACCTTTACCTTACTAGCCACAGTGTTACAAGGCTAGACTGCTCCTGCATGCCTGGCTTTGTTCTCACCTCAGTGTATTTATTTATTTCTTTGTTTGTTTATTTAAATTTAGAGCCTGCCTGGTTCCCGATGACCCTTGGTAGCTCATATTATAGAATAAAAGACAGTAAAACAGAAGGAAAAATCATGAAGCATCCCAAATGTCCAGAAGGACAAACACAAGGAGGAACATAAGAATCACTTTTTTGTTGCTATTATTTAACCCTTTAAGAGCAGGTAAAACTTTCTAAGTGGAATACAGATATTGAAGCATGAGACCATCCCTGGTTGTAGGTTCTGTCATCTAAGGCAGTGTTTCTCAAACTTGGCAACTTCAAGCTGTGTGGACTTCAACTCCCAGAATTCTCCAGCCAGCATGGCTGGCTAGGGAATTCTGGGAGTTGAAGTCCAAACAGCTTGAAGTTGCCAAAGTTGAGAAACACTGATCTGAGGGACACAGTACCAAAGGAAACAGGAAGGAGGAGAAGGAGAAGGAGAAGGAGGAGAAGGAGAACACCAGTGTCGGAACACAGTCCTTCTCTAGCCGCATTGCTTCTTCCTTGGCTGATCTGTGGTACTGGTATGTTTTCTCCTTCCTGGGAGACAGTGTTTGCATCTTCCATTGCTCCTGATACAACTAAAAGTGTTGCCTTTCAACTCCACATCCACGGTTAGGATTACGGTATGAAATGACTTTTATTAGGGAGATGACATCTGGATGTCGCTCTCCCTCTAAGGACCTCAAAGGAAGGGAACACGTGCAAGTTCCCCCTTCATGTATCATTTGTCACCACTTTCCCATCACGTGGAAAGCCTCCCAAAGCATTTCCGTGAAATGTGAAGGGTAACTCCTCTCTCAAGCAGTGGCATGAGCGTGGCCAGGATTAAAATGGTGAAGTGCTTTGCTTCTTAAACATGCCGCATACATAGCGAACAATAGAAATTTTAGTTATACGGACTTTTCTAATCTCTTGTTGTGACCAAATGGGAACAGGGTCTAACATGAGACATGCAGTGGTGTAAATAGTGCACTTAGCGAAAAGGCTACTCCACAAACAAGCAAAAAGGACCATTTTTTATGGTCTGGAACCTCCATAGTAACTTTCAGCCAAATCCTCTGTATATTTACTCAAAATAAAGCTCAACCAGTATAATGGAAAAAATTCTTAAGTAAGCATACAAAGGATTGCAGACTTTGGGTGGCGCTACATGTTTTGAAAGTTATGGATGGCTGATATAATAGTGTAGAGGGAAAATATATTTTCAGGGCCCATTGACAGGGTTTCCCCTTCATCTATTCTCTCTAAAACAGCCCCCACCATTTTTAGCCCATCTCTCTCCATCTACAAACATTTCCAATTGGCCTCCAAGATTGGAAGTAAAGGGCAGCGCCACCCTTTATTCAGGGATTCTCCTCTACAAAAGTGGCCCTTTTCATTTCAGTGAATGCAGTTTAAATGCCACGTATTTGCCAAAGAGAAATCATTTGGTGGTTGGGTTCAGGCAACATGCTTATTTCAGATATTTTGTTTCCTGGTTTTGCACAGTATAGTACAGGGTTTCTCAACCATGGCTGCTTGAAGATGTGTGGACTTCAACTCCCAGAATTCCCCAGCCAGCAAGTGGCCAAGGTTGAGAAACACTGGTATAGTACTGTACATTGAACTAACCAATTGGGGTTGGTTCATAAAATACTTTACGCTAAGACAAAAAAATGTTTGTGCACTCAGCTTATCAATGCTAAACTCTGTTGCAAAGCCCCTAAATCTTTTGCAAATATACATCTGTATTCAGAAACATTAAAAAATAGCTTAGGTGGGAAGGACAAAGGAAGATGAGATGATGGAGGAAAGAAGTTGAAGTGAGAGAGGAAAGGAAAGTATTTTTCACAAGCTATGGTGGGAGGATATATTCAAGTGTGGAAGGAAAAAAAACCCTTGAGATTTTCTATCTGACCTGTTAAATTGAAACAGCAAGGATTTATTTAGTTTTTTATTCATTTAAAACATACCCTGGGCCTTTCCATCAAAGCAGACCCTCCAGGCAGCTTACAAAAAACTAAAACAAGCCAGTGTAAAAATCATATAAATATGCAACTAAAAAAATAAAATGCTACTTGGTGACAAAAAATGTCCAAGGAAAATACATGTGTCTTAAATGCTGTTTAAATGGGTATTTTTTAATTGCATTTCACAACCAGAAAGCCAACCCTGGGAAAACCCAGGAGGATATGGCAGCTGCGGGTATGCTGGAGGCTAGAAACTTTGCTCCCTAAAGTTAGAAGACTTTGTGGCTGAATAATTAAAATGTCTCCCGTTCTTATATGTAACGTTCTTATATGTAACTTGCTTGTCCTTCCCTGTGCTCCAAACCGTTCAGATTTCTCTGAGTGTGAATGCAATTGAAGCCTAATGATTTAGCAACATGGAGAAATTGATTGCTGTCACCCTGAGCCAAGAAAGGAATGAGGACAGATTTCCCCATTCTGGTGCCCTGCAGATGCGTTGGGCACCAAGAGTCATGCTAGCTAGAGATTTGGGAGTTGTCAGATTTGGAGGGCATCAGATGGAGGAAAGCTGTTCGGGAAGAAAGAGCAAAAAGACAAAGACATGGCTGTGGGACCTCAACATTTCTATGGCATCAAATACAAGTGGATCGCCTTGTTAGTCTGTTTCACTTTGCAGTCAATCTGGCCAGTGCCATTTCACAGATGCTCAGCTTGGAAGTCATTACATTTTGTTAAATTTCTCTACAATTAATGGTGCCAGATAATTAAAAGAAAGGAGAATTAGGCAGTCTTCATTTTGAAAACTGCAGAAATAGAAAGTGCATTATATTCATTATTTTATTTATTTATTATTTTATTAATCAAATTTATCACCGCCCATCTCCACCACGGTAGACTCTGGGCAGTTTACAACAAATTATTGTTTTCATGGGGGGTTGTTTGCATGGAGAAACCTTGCTTTATACCACTGCTTACCCACAAATCACATTGGGTGACCTTGAGCCAATATCAGGCAAATTTCCCTGTTAGATTGTTACAAGGATTGGATGGGAGAAACCAAAGTAAAACAGGCCACATTCCTTGGTGGAGCCTAGATATGATCGGTAGAACTCTGGTGGTGATGCAAAACCTGCCTTTAGAGCTTTGATGCTACAAAAAAGCTTAGGCCATAGTTCTTTGGAAGGAAAGACTACAAGCTTGAAATGTAGCATATCAATGTTATTTGAGTGTTAGAACCTGGTGTGTAGCTGGTTTGCTTTATAGTTGAAACGGGGCTTAACATGAATTAAGCAATGATGCCTCAAGGGCCATTGTCTCTTTTGTATAGGCCAGAGTTTTCCGAACTTTTCATGTTGGTGACACACTTTTTAGACATGCATTATTTCGCGACACACTCTTACAGCAGGGCACAAGGCAGGCACTAGGACCTGCGTGGAATCCTGGCAGGGCAGGTTTGGAGGCAGCAAGGCACAAAGCAGGCACTAGGACCTGCACAGAATCCTAGCAGGGCTCGGAGGCAGCAGCAGCCGCAACACACCCAGACACTGCAGCCGACACACTAACGTGTCCCGACACACAGTTTGGAAAGCCCTGGTATAGGCAAAGGGACAGGGAAGGAAATGTCTGCAGATGGCGTAAGCTGTCGGGTCACAGCTTGCCTATCCTAGCTGAGAAGTTTGGGCTCTGAAAGTGAAGGAAATTCTGTGCTTGGCATTTCCATGGTAAGAAGTGGATGTTCTACTGTAAGTTCATGTGACGGGAGGTGGGAAGCCGTTACGCAGAATTGTAGGGTTCAGAAACCCTTCTTGGTGACTCTCTTCCTCCAGGAAAGAAAGATTTTAGATGGGAACAGAGTAAGAGATCACTGGATGATTTGCAATAAACCAGCAATGGTTTCTTTCTTTGAGAGTTCACGGCCAACAAAAATTTCTCTCCTTCCCTCTGCCTTCAAGCTGTTGCATTTCTGTGCTTCGGTAACTGAGGTGTAGATTTAGACTTGTATATGCCGATCATATTGCTGTGAATAACTCATTGTCTGTGTCCACTGATACCTCCTTTCCACTTGTGCCTGGTTGGTTGGCTACAGGGATCTGGTAAAAATAAAAATGATTGCAGAAAACGTGTATTGGTCCAAGCTTATACCGGGCTACAGCTTGTTATTTAAAAAAAAAAAAAAGCAAACACCCAAACCAATAGGGAATTTTTGGAAAATTGCATTTCACCCTGTCTCCATTACACAGTAAATCTAGGGTTCCTAGTCCAGTACAAATAGAGGAAGTCGGGGGAGAGAGAAAGGAAGAAAATGTAAAGTGAGTGATCAAGCTAAGGTTTAGCGAGCAATTGAATTTTAGTCCCTCTCCCCCTCATCATTTAATGAGGTCGGAAGTGAAGCTGCTTAATGAAGTTTAACAGGATTTTAATTACTAGCAACTCAGTGGAGACTGGCTTCCAGCAGAGTGGTGGGGGTGCAGTTCCCTTGCTAGTTTTAGAAAAAGTTGCCAAGAGAGAATTTGGGGTAGGAAGCGTAATAATGGTCTTCTCAGAAAGCCTAGCTTCTGTGTCTTCTCTTCTACCCTTCTCAATTTCAGGTTCCATTTTATTGATCTCTCTAAAGCAGTGTTTCTCAACCTTGGCAACTTTAAGATGTGTGGACTTCAACTCCCAAAATTCCCCAGCCAGCCATGCTAGTCCAGACAAGAAGCACACCCAGAAGTACTAGCTCCAACTTTGTTGTAAGGTTACATGAACAGAATCTTGCAAGTCTGAAAGTACATCTCTCCCTCTCATCAGAAACTAGGGAGGGTCCCTTCTGAAACACTTCCCATGCCCTTCCTCCTTCTGCGGGCTGAGATATCTTTTACATGACAGTTCTCCAGGCTGCAGCTCTTCCTCCAGTCTCCCAAGGTCATTCCCACATACCATTACTGTACATCCATGGATCCTCTACCTCAGTGTTTCTCAACCTTGGCAACTTGAAGATTTATTTATTTGTTTGTTTGTTTGTTTGTTTGTTCAACTTATATGACTTAGATGTGTGGACTTCAACTCCCAAAATTCCCCAGCCAGCCTGGCTAGAGGCAAAGGAGCAGAACTGGGGGGCGGAGATGACAACTTTTAAGACCAGCCCAGAGTATTGAATTCATTTTCTACTGGTCCAAATTAGAGGAATTCTTTCCTCTCCCCCCGCACTCAGTTTTATAGTTTAATAACATAGAAAAGCATATTCCACTCATAAATCCACATCTACTCCAGAGAAGTCCTATTAAAGTTTAAATGGTTGTTTTATAATAAATGGATTACGGTTACATGGAAACTTAATGTCTTATCGTGTTACAAACGACAAGAGTATGAGAATCATGATCCCAATACCTTGTAATTAAAGAACATTTGAACTGAATGATCTGATTCCACGTAGCAGGTAGTCCTGGAAATTCTGAATTCATCTACATCTTTGGTGGGGGGTTGACAGTTGGGAGATGACAGGCTAATCTGTTGTATAATATTCAGCACTGGTTTGTTGTTGCTGTTGTTGAAAAAAGCTTTATTATAAGCATATAGTCATTTTATATTCTTCAAGCGGATGATACAGAATGAAGAATATAAATACAAAGGAGTGAAATGCTAAAAGCAAATAAAAAGACAAAACAAGACAAGACATAAAAACATTACGAGGAGGAACTTTCGAGAAGATCTCTTTCCTGTGGCAACAGCCTTTAACAGGGCTGCAATGCTCAGCATTTCTTGGTTTCTGTGGTGCCATTATATCCAGAGAGAGCTGGTTTGGTGTAGTGGTCAAGGCGCCAGGCTAGAAACCGGGAGACTGTGAGTTCTAGTCCCACCTTAGGCACAAAGCTAACTGGGTGACCTGGGGCCAGTCACTCTCTCTCAGCCCTAGCAAGGAGGCAATGGCAAAGCAGGAGACAGAGAGTTCTAGTCCCGCCTTAGGCACGAAAGCCGGCTGGGTGACCTTGGGCCAGTCCCTCTCTCTCAGCCCTAGGAAGGAGCCAATGGCAAACCAGGAGTCTCTGAGTTCTAGTCCCACCATAGGCATGAAAGCCAGCTGGGTGACCTTGGGCCAGTCCCTGTCTCTCAGCGCTAGGAAGGAGCCAATGACAAACTACTTCTTCTTGCCAAGAAGACTGCAGGGACTAGTCCAGGAGTCAGCATTGACGTGAAGGCACAGGAAAAAAACAAATTATATCCAGAGGTCCTGTCTGACAAGAGCTGGACTTCATCTTGGTGACTTCCTGAAAGTAAGGCTTTCTTCCCTTGCTGACAACACAGAGACATCAGGAATCTCCTGGCAGAGGTGGGGGGACGTGGCTAACCCCCTTTGTTATAGGAGGAGGTGTTACCATGACCCCCCCCCACTCCTGACCCCCTGAGGGTGCAGCATCCTCACCTCACAGCGTGTCTCCTGGCAGCCGACGCAGGCCTGATGGACAGGTCTGGCAATTGGGCAAATTGTGTGAAGGGGGAGCAGGAGTGGCGAGAAGCTTGAGAGGGCCAGTGGCTCAATGAACTGCTTCCAAACCCAGAAACTCACCATCACAAGCACCCTGGATATTTGGAGCCTTCCAATCTCTTCTGTGGTTCTCTGAAGTAAGTTGAAAGCCCTAACCAACCGTATGGGGAAGAAATACATTTTCCTGCAACACCAAACGGCTGCATTATTACAAATGCTAGATGATGGGGCTAAAATGAGGTTGAGTAATTTGTGTTCGCTGTGTTGTGGGAAGCCGTCCACTCTTAATATGTTGTATGGATCAGGCCATCACGTTCAACCATAATAGGTTTAGTGGTTATGGGACACAGTCAGCAAATGTGCTTTGTTAAGCAAATTTTAAAGTGGGTTTCAGAACCCAGCCAGTATCTCCCTGAGTACACCTTAAGACAAGTGCCTACTAGGAACAGAGGAAGAATCACTGGAAGTTACAGTCTGTAGGTGTTAATCCTGACAAGCCATTTCCTCAGGTAGCAAAATTGGGAGGCTGCTGAAGGTGGCAGAGAGAAGAAAATAGGACATTTGACCCTTGGGCCCCAATTTCCCAGTAACTTCTCTCAGCCAAGTCCAGCTGAAATAAAATGTAAGAGCAAAAACTATACTCTTGAATGGCTTCTATTGATTTCCATAATGCTGTGCGTGAAAACGGTGGGTCGTCCCCTAGTTGAAAGAAGCCAACAGGTGGGAGTGACAGCTAAGTGACCCATTTCTCCTGACCATGTTTATAATGTCTTCATCTTCCATTTTCCTCTATAGGTGACTGGTAAAGGCCATCATGACTTCACATGCATCATTATGCCATTGGGCAATTGACATGAATTAAATAATGATGTCATAGGTTTGCACAATGACATCATGAGGTGGGTGATGTCTTGCTTCCCACTCCCTACAGATACCCATAGTCTGCATTTTACCTTAACCCCCCCGAAAGTACTCTGCATTTTACTGCCCCCCCCCCCAAAGTAAGTGACAGGCATCTGAGAAGGTGAATATATATATATATATATATATATATATATATATATATATATATATATATATTGTATAATTTGATTTTTAAAATAATAAGTAGTCTTTGTTACCTCAAGAATGACAATGGTCTGCCGTTCCTTTTAACAGTAATGCAATTAAGGCAAAAGCTGCTTGTTTGTGTGATCTTGCTTTGAATCCAGAGTAAGAGAAAAGGAGGAGGAAGCTTTGATTGAAAATCTGTAGCTTGAATCATGTCAACTGGATTTCTATTTTCTCAGTGGAAACGTTTCGCTCCTTATCCAAGGAGCTTCTTGCTCCTTGGATAAGGAGCGAAACGTTTCCACTGAGAAAATAGAAATCCAGTTGACATGATTCAAGCTACAGACAATTCCACCTGGATGACTGAGAACCTTCATAGACACTTTGATTGAAAAGTTATTTGGGGTACCAATGTAAAACCAGGGAAAGTATGAGCAGCTTTATTTATTCATATTGATTTATATGGCTGCCCATCTCAGCAATGCAACTCTGGGCAGCTCTGTGCCAGTGTGGTGTAGGGATTAAGGTGCTGGACTAGGAAAGGTGGGTTCAAGTCCACCCTCAGGCATGGAATCTCACTGGGTGACGTTGCGCCATTTACTTTCTCACTCCAACCTACCTCACAGGGCTGTTCTGGGGGGGAAATTGGAGGAAAGAATGTTGCCTTGAGCTGTCCTGAAGGAAAGGTAGGATAGAAACCGAAGATGATGATGATTTCTTGTACACTAATTGGACAGGAGAAAAGGAGAGGTTGGCTTGGAAGAGTTGGGGAAACTCTTCATCTGCGGTGAATGGAGGGAGACCTTTCAGGAAATGTGTGGGACATGAGGTTGAATATGGAGAAGAGAGAGAAATGGATTGCTGGGGGCTGTTGGAAGAGATAAAGCAGATATGTAAGAGGACAGAAGAAGTGTTCAGAAGCAACAGCCTGTTGGGAAAATTGGTGGGTGGACTGGAACATGATGATGCTGGATGCTGGAGCTCCACAAAGTAGCATTTCTCCATCCCAAATGCCTCCGTGCACCCCACTCCCCCCATCCTGTTATTCCCAGCCTTCCTTGTTCTTCCCTGCAGCTCCTCCAATGTGATTAAGTGACCTTGTAATGTAGTTGCTGAGATGTTTTGGTGCCTAAGGTTGAACATCCCAATCGCACCCCATCTTTCCCCGGGGTTACAGTGCCCTTCTAAATTAAACAATCACCGTCTGCTGCCCTTTAACACAACTGAATGCATTAGGCAATGGCCTCACTCTGCCTAAATGGTTTCTCAAGAGGACCAAACTCAAACCAGCCTGCCCAGGGCTGTCCCCCACACCTTGGGGTCCTTGGATGTTGCCCCCTGCATGGCTGGAACGAGCAGATCTGTTCTCTTGGGAACGGGCAGTGCTGATTTTGGGAGTCAGCAGGCATGGGGGGGGGTACAACTCTGTGTCTCTCGGCCTGTGTTGGGTGGAGGCTAATTATAGGAGATGCAGGAAGGAGGAATCGGGGTGCAATTTCCCACCAATCCATTGTATGCATGTGTGTGACCTTGGCAGGGTTCCTTTACCTGTATGGTGGTGGCAGTTACTGATTTCTTTGTCAGTGGCTACAAAGGCTAGAGAGAAAGGTTTGGGGTTATCTCTTGGTTCTCCACTGTGCTTTAATTTAATGGGGCTGGGGTGGAGGGAGTTGGGTGAAAGGAAAGAAACCCAGCTGTTCCCCCAGGTTTTGTTGCTGTTATTGCTTTTAAAAAATTATTATTACTATTATAGCTTTGGCAAGGCATGCTGAGAACTGCGAAATTGTGACACAGAGAGAGAGAGAGAGAGACCAGACAGGGTGGGGATGTCACCTCCCCCCATTCCAACCCACCCCCCCAAGTCTGCTGCAACGCAGAAACCAGGGAATGGAATAGGAAAGAAAATGAAATGCGTCTGAAGCGAGGAGAAGGGAGAAATCGCTGGGTGGAAAAGGTGGGGGGGAGGGTGAGAGAGCCAGCAAGTGAGCGAGAGGCCTGGCCCTGCCGTAGCTAGCAGCCCCCTCTCTCCCCCCGCGCAGTATCGATCGGGCAGCCGTGGCTTGAAACCATTTTCATTGTCAGGCGCTTGGGCTGACGGATGCCCCCCCCCCCCACAAAGCGCAGCCGCTGGGGGATGGAAAAGGATGCTGCAGCTTGGGGGCTGGCTCCCCACGCCCCATCATATTAATCCTATTTATCATCCTTGCTTCAGTTTTATCCCTCCAAAATAATATCTCACTGCGAATTCCAGTGCCCCCCTCTGTATTTCTCTTTCTCCCCTGTCCCCATCCATTTTTCCCCTCTGTCGTTCATTGAGAAGAAGCATTGTTCACTGTAAGGTGCGCCCCTCCCCACCTGCACTTCATGTTTCTCAAATTCCTCTTATCATGGGGGCATACTCCAGGTCCCTTACCGTAGATTAGTTACTTCCTTAGCGCATATTAAGCACCCCTCCAGACCTGCAAGCAGAGCCATTCAAGAGTGGCGAAGACGTTGAGACATGCAGTTGCCCACACATACATAGACACCCACACCCACAAACACACTTTCAGTGTTTCAGATCCTCTATGATCCTAATCAAGGCTGGAGAGTGTAAGTATAAAGCCAGGAAATAGTTCACATTAAAATTAACCTGAAGGCAAGAGTGAGAAGAGGTGGAGAGGTATGTCCTCTGCCCCCACCAGATATGATGATATGATGGAGTGCTGTCCTGTACTAATCCTATCCTGTGTGAGAATTAATATGTAACTTGACTGAAGATTTGTTGTGTTGAATCTATGCTTGTGATTTGGGGGTGGATTGTGCCAGGCTTCCAGGCCTGGGCACAAAAGGAGCACCAAGTGCAGAAGAAGCTTTGTGAGCACTGAGAAAAAAATGTTCCAACACATTAAAAATGGAGGTTTTGTAAAAGCAAGTTTGGGACTTGAGTAGAAAGAAAGGGAAAACTCTCAAGTGTTGTCCTTGTGGAGAGAAGAGCCTGTGTCCCGTAGCGCCATTTTTACAATCAGTGATACATACTGTGTACAGATACAACTATTTACAGCTCATTTGTGGTGTGATTAAGCCTAGACAGAAATGAAAAGATGGTATAAGTATTGTATTTTCAGCCCACCCTTTCTCCATCCTCAGAAGTGTTCTCAGCATGGATTGTTCTAATGAGTAGCAGTACGCGTTCAAATAATTCAGGAAATTTACATCTATATGGAGCGGAGGTTGGCATCCCACATCACATTTGAGTCAGAAAGCACTTGTGTGAATCGACTCTGAAACATGCTTTTCCTTTCACACGGCATTTTGTGAAGATTCCACATAGCACCATTTATTTGCTTGCTTCGCAATATTTATAATTTGTCCCAGTACTGACAGACTCCGGGCAAAACAAATACAAACCAAATGTAAACAGTTAAAATAATGTCAGAAAAAAATTATCCACATGTTAAGTCCCTCTTTTTCCTCCTCCATCATGATATCCAGCCAAATTCTGAAATCTGCATTCGTTATGCTGTACATTCACCCAATTTCATACCCCACTCATTCACTCTCCCTTGAATACATTGTAAACAGGTGGGCCTTTTCGCTTCCCTCCTCCGTTTGCAGCGGTACCCATGCACATGGTCAAAACATCTCGTTACTTGGCAATTATTATTCTTTGGCACACAAAGAGCAGGTCTATGCCTGCCACTCTCTTACATCCACAGACACCATCCCACAGACACCCACCAAATCACTTTGTTGCTTTTACTACGAGACAGAATGTGCAAAAATTATTTTAGTTCACCCACTATGAACGCAAATTTTGTAGATTTTTTCCCCTCATTTTTGCAGCCATTCGCTGCACTCCATCTCCCTACTTACAGAAAAATATTTTTACTTTACTTTTCACCACATGTTTAAAGCACACCAAAATGAGGAAAAATACTTTCCTCCCTTAAAAAAGAAGAAGAAGAAGCTGTTGAGGATTAGCGTGGATAGGCCCGGCATCGGCAGACGACCCAAAGTCCTGAACATAATATAGGAAGAATGTGGGATTGTTGCGTGTTAAGATTCTTTCTGTTAAACGGAATTTATTGTGTGTGCTAAGCCCCCCATCTTCCCAATCCATTGTGTCTTCATGGGTGAGGCTTCGTGGGTATCGCACAAGGAATGAGTCACTCTCACGTATTCACTGTAGTCATTTCTAGAACTGGGTACCAATACGCTGAGTTGGAAACCCCTCTGATCCAAACTATTGGGGGCCCTGGGGCGCTGAGGCTTATTCTTGGCAAGGGGGAAAGCACTTAGTCCATGTTTAGACTCAATCTTTATCACTGAGCCGAGCACTGAAACGAGAGTGCCAATCCTTGGTTCTGATTAATGTCAAATTATCTAGCGTTTCACCGTCATCACATATATCCGTCCCCTCCCCTTGAGTGCAAACATAGCCTTAGAATTTGTTTCCCTGCGGAGTCAGTGTTCGTTATTTGTTATTCCTCTAGTTTTAAAATAAACAGAGCATTTCACAGACCCCGAAAAAAAAAATACGTTCCTTATAATTATTGACAAGGTGCAAACGGGAAGCGTGCGCAGAGGGAGATAAAAAAAATTCTAATAAATGTCATTTATACACACATGGCAACTTGGTGACCCTTTTCTTTCTTCAGTCTTTTGTTACGATATAAAAATATTGCAAAAGGGGGAGAAAGGATCGGAAGTATTTTTAAAAAGAGAAGAGCAGGAGAGATTCAGGGAGAAGGAAAAGAGAGCCGCAAACGCAAGTGAGCTTTTCCCCACCGAGTTAAACACCTTTTCAAAAACCTTCTCCAGATTTCCATGCATCACTGTCCTTCCATGTAGAGAAGCTGGAGTTGTTTGAGGAGTGGGCGCTTTCAGAACTCAGAAGCTCTAGCATCTTGAAATCCAGAGCATGTGGGGGAACCCTAGATTATTTTGAGGAAGGTTGCTTGATCCAGAGCAGGCATGGCACAGATGTAAGGCATACACAAGACAGAATATAAGGAAGACCATTTTTGTTTACTACTACAGGTAGTCCTCACTTAACAACCATTCATTTAGTGACAGTTCAGACTCATGACGGTGCTGAAAATACCGACTTATGACAGGTCCTCACACTTACGACCGTCGCAGTGTCCCCACCATCACACGATCACAATTTGGGCTCTTGGCAACTGGTTCGCATTTATGACCGTTGCAGCGTCCCAGGGTCACATGATTGCCATTTTTGACCTTCCCAGCCGGCTTCTGGCAAGCAAAATCATTGGGGAACCGTGTGATTTGCTTAATGACCACATGGTTTGCTTAACGCCCATGGTGATTCGCTTCACGACTGCTGCAAAAAAGGTCGCAAAATCGAGTCAGATTTGCTTAATGACCACTTCGCTTAGCAACCGAAATTCCAGTCCCAATTGTGGTCGATAAGTGAGGACTACCTGCATAAGAAGAGACTAAGATGAGTATAAAAAAGCAACTTGTGTACATATAAGCACATAGGGTATGAGTGTGTGTATATGCCAAATGTGCACAAAAGGAAGACAGGTTGGACAGTAATGTGAGTGCAAATGCAAAGAGCCATGAATACGTGTGCAAAATGAAGCATTTTGCATAAAGTATGCTCACCCAAATTGTAATATGAAGATGGATATCATATTCCCTTCCTTATCTGCTTTGTCCCCTGAGCCCTGGAAGTCGTCCTCAGCTGCATGGTAGGGCTTCTAAGAGTTCATCAAGTCCTTTCAAATTTATCTTGGCTGCATTAAGGTCTAGAAACCTGTTTTTTGAAAGCTGAAAGGTGAGATTCTCAGAGCATCTGCAGAACTGTGGAAATTCTATCCAGCATTTCTGGCCTATTTTTTACTGGGCGAAATCCATCACTAACTATAGGTGAGATTAGTTTTACGTCCTGCACAAATGGGTGGGTCAAATGTGTCAGTTTGCAATTTAGCAAGCTCCACAGATCTGATGCATAGATGTGCGGCTGGAATCATTGCTGCTGCTTTGTTGCCAATATAATATTTTTTAATATTCTTCTATGCCCTGACATGAAAAGCCAGTGCCTTGTATCAGTTGTCCTGAAACTGATGTTCTCCTAATGTTTGGACTGCAGTTCCCATCATCCCCAAACAGCATGACCAACACACCTGGAATGTACCGCACAAGGTCAAGCTGTCTTGTAGAAATCTGAAAGGTTATTGAATGTACACATGTTCCAAATACTATAATATGTAAAAAACAGGGAGATTTATTTCTCCCACCATCCCTCTTTAACAGCATAACTTGAATGCAGTGTGGCTTGGCCACTCAGTCGTTTAAAATGTGGAGTGGTGTCTGCTTGTATAGATGAGGCATTGCACCCCTAAACAGTTGGCACTCTGTCTTTGGTACTACATCAATACCACTTGATATTATTGTTATTGAGAAAATAAATGTTACCTCCAGACCTTTATATCCTGGTTGTGAGGCCCCACCAGCACTGGGATTATTGTCAGTGGAAACTGTTCCAGACTAAGTAGTTTTTGGTGGGATCCAACCAGACAAGTTTTTGCATTCTTAAGGATAATTTATCTGCTCAAATGCAGTACTCTTAGATATGCTTGCGATAAGAATGCAGAGGCCAAAAAGAAGCTCTAGCTAATTGAATAGTGAGAGATTCAGAACAAAGGCAGTTGTTTCAGACAGCCACGGAGTTAACTTATACAATCTCACAAGAATGTGGTGAGAATCACTAGCTTGGGTAGCCTTATAAAGGGACAATAAAGTGATTATCAGTGGCTAATCATGATGTCCATATCTAGTTCCTGGATCAGTGCAACCTGCCCCTTGCTGAGTCCATTGACCACAGATCCTTGTAGACTCCCTCTTCTTTGGTCACCATGGGAACAGATGGTGGAGTGGAGAATCTTTCTCATCTGATCCAGGAAGGTTCTGCCCAGAATCTCATGTAGCCATCTGAGGGAGTGGTGAATCTTACACCCTGTTGTAAAAGGGTTCTATGAATTGGCACGAAGGGATATCATCAAAATAGCTAAGAAACTGTGTCAGATCCAGTTGCAATGGGTTTCCTGGTTAATTTTGGCTAATGCTATATATGCAAAGGGTCCCAAGTTCAATCTCTAGCAGTGTCTCCATGGTTGGGCTGAAAAAAGAGTCATGTTTAAAAACCTGGGAAGTGCCGCCAGTCACTGTGGAACTCAGTCTGTTCATTTTGATACTTTACAGGCCTGGAGACTGGTGTCACTATTTCCATTCATGGTTGAAGATGGTGGGCACTGCCATCTGCCACATCTGGAGGGCACTGCGTTGGGGGAGGTTGCTGTCCTGAGCTGGATGAATCTTGCTGTGACTTAACATGGGAGGCCACGATGGGGCTGACAAGGTGCCATCTCTTTGCTCAGTTTAAAAGTCAGGTGAAAAGCTAGTGTGCAGCTAGCTGAATCTTTATACGGAAAGATTTCCGCACACCCCGTTTCCAGAAGGATATTGACAGATTAGAGAGTATTCAGAATTGGGCAACAAAGATGACTCAAGTATTTGGGAACATACACTATGAGGACAGGCTGAAGGAACTTGGGATCTTCAGTCGGAAGAAAAGTAGATTTAGCAGAGATGGAGACATAATAGTTATGTTTAGGTACATAAAGGGATGGCTCCAGGGAAGATGGTCATGGATTGCTTTTCATGGCCTCAGAAACCAGCACCAGAAATAACAGATATAAGATGCAGCTACCTAGATTTCATTTGAATATCAGGAAAAACTTCCTGATGGTAAGAACTGTGGAACGGTCTTTCTATGCAAATTGTGGGTCCTCCATCTCTAGAGGTTTTTAAATGAGGCTGGACAGCCACCTCTCATGCATAGTTGAAATGGTTTTCTTGCCTATTTTAGAGCAGTGTTTCTCAACCTTGGCAACTTTAAGATGTGTGGACTTCAACTCTCAGAATTCATGGCTGGCTGGGGAATTCTGGGAGTTGAAGTCCACACATCTTAAAGTTGCTGAGGTTGAGAAAACACTCTTGTAGAGGGTGGGACTAGATGATCCTTGTGGCCCCTTCCAACTCAACAATTCTATGATTCTGTGAGAAGAGAGAGAAACCAGGAACCAGGAGGGAGGGTGAGGCAAAAATTCCCACCAATGGGATTCCCAGATCGCCAGAGTTTCTAATAGAAAATCAGGTTCACAGCTGAGCTGAAAATAAATGGGTTCAGCTGCCAAACAGAGACAGCAGAATAGGATTGCACCAATACAAAGCTGATTTGGGAGCTGAGGAAGCCCCCGTGTGGAGTACCTTTTCTTTTGTTTTTCAAAGCACTGCTACTTGGATTTTTTCATTTCATGTTATTTTTTTAACACGAATCTCCCACCCTTTTATGCACAATGGCTTCGAGTAGAAATGCCAAGGCTTGAACTTGCACTATTCTGCACGCAAATACGAACTCAGTCAATGAGCTATAGGCTCTGGTGTAGATTCTGTGAAAATCGCATCCAGGCAGGTGATTTTACAAGTAGGTGGCTATGAGAAGGGGTCCCTTTCCTAAGGAATAGGAGTTTAGGTGAGGAGGTGGGGCCTGGGAATGGGGAGGGGTCTTCTCTAAAGGAGTGTACCAACTAACGTTTCCTATGCCTTTCCTCTTATCTGGCCGAGAGACTGACTTGTTTCAGCCCCGAGGGGAGGAAATTCATCATTTTTTCTCCTTTAAAAAATGAACAGCCGCAATTCAACTCTCTTTGGAAAAGTGGATTTTTGTTAGAATCACAGAATCATAGGTTTGGAAGAGGCGGCCAGCCTTTCTCAACCTTTTGATCCTGGAGTAGGCTGACCATATGTCCCGTTTTGAACGGGACAGTCCCGTTTTTTTAGCATTTTTCAACCGTCCCGTCGTTTTGATAAAAATCTCAATTTTGTCCCGTTTTTTAAACCCAGCGGGAATGGCACAGGAGGAGGATCCGAGCCAGAGCTGCTGATTGGAGGCAGCCCAGAAGAGGAAGCCCTCCTGCCTATCAGTGCGCGGCAAAGGAGGGTGGAGAGGCAGAGAGGAGGGTGGACCGGGGAGGGGTTTGCAGGTGGGAGCCAATCGCGTGGACCGGGGGCGGGGTTTGCAGGTGGGAGCCAATGGCGCAGACCAGGGGGCAGGGACCCCTGTCTTTTTCATGAACACGGAATATTCATATTCGTCCCGTTTTGCCATCCCAATGTCCCGTTTTTGTCTCAAGGAAATATGGTCAGCCTATCCTGGAGGAACCCTTGAAATGTTTTTCAGGCCCCGGGGAACCCCTGCACATTCAGGCTCAAATATAGGCCAGAAGTTACAAAATTATTATATTTGTTTCATGTGGAGGCCTGTCTATATGCATTCACAGTGTTCTTAGACTGAAAATAAAGAATGAAACTGACCTCTTTCATGTGAAGTGGCCCGAATTTGAAATAATTTTTTAAATAAATCGTGATCTCCCAGGGAACCCCTAGGGACCTTTCGCGGAATCCGAGGGTGCCGAGGAACCCTGACTTAGGCTGTGAAGCCCAACTCAGTGCAGGGATCTTTCTTGAAGAAGCTCCAGCTGCAGAGACTTCCAAAGTTAGCTGGCCAAAGGCGGTCTTGCATGCGACTATTAAAAGAATGTAATGCTTATCGGCTTTTGTTTTTCTGCACATTTCCAGGTTCCCTGGAACCTGCCTCTGAATTCTGGCCACTCGCTGCTGACCAGTGACCAGTGTGATGAAGTTGGAATCCTCTACCTTTAATCAAGGGTCAGCTTCTCACGCAAGGGAGGGTAAAAGCACATTTGCCAAATGCCCTTTCTGATGCATAACCCTTCAAAAGTGCAGAGCCCAGTTTCCTTTTTCATGTTGATAACCCTTAAATCTACAGCAGGGGGCATATTTTTTTTCTCCCCCCCCCCCCTTTTTCTTTACGTACCTCTGACTCCATCTCAGATGCGAGAGCATAGTGTGGCTCCTTGGTGGTTCAGTTCTGCACATACTTAAAGGTGACCTTTTTTGTCACAGCCTCTCATGTCCTGGCACAAAATAAATCTGTCAACTAAGCAGTGGGTAGAACCGAGCCACGAGGTTGATGTGGCGATGAACTGGTTGCATAGGGTCCCTCCTTGTGGGGGAGATGGGCGGTGATATAAATGTGATGAATAAATAAAATAAAATAGGTATAAATAAAATAAAATAAAATAAAGGTATAAAGTGAGGACATTCTTAAGTCTAATAAGAAGACTATGTAACTTGCATTAACACAGAGCTTTCCAAACTTTTCATGTTGGTGACACACTTTTTAGACATGCATCAGTTCACAACACACTCTTACAGCAGGGCACAAGGCAGGCACTGGGACCTGCGCGGAGAAGACGGAGGGAGGCAGGATTCAGTGCAGTTTTTGGGCGGGCTCCAATCGGGCTGCTTTCCGCTGGGCGCGCTTTTCTGCCCTTCTTTCTCTGGCGCTGATAGGCAGAGGTGACTGCTCCCCTTCTTCTTTGATTTTCGCGCCCAAACCGTCTCCCGCGCAACACACCTAAACGCTCCAGGCGACACACTAGTGTGTCCCGACACACATTTTGGAAAGCTGTGCATTAATAGTTTCTTGTTGACACTTAGCCAAGAACACAAGGAGGTGGCTCAAGAGATGGAGATTAGGGAAGGGAGATTGCAGCATCTGAGGGGCTACAAAAATAGGATTAGGCCACATTCAGACAAGCTAAACCATAGTTTAGTGGTTTAGAGACAAGAATAAACTGCATTGAATCTTGGGATCCTGCCCTTTCTTTCTCCTCTGGTGCAGCCACAAAGACGCGTTTGGAAACTGTCACTTGCATTCCACATTTACCGTATTGTCAGAAGCTGACAATCTGTCTTCATCTTAATTACGAATTGTGGAAACGAGACTTTTAAACTGGGCTTTGTGAAGTTGGCTACGTTCAGCTAAGCCTCATTAAGATTAATCACAGTCTCCGTTTGGATGGCACGCTTAATTGTGCTCGGTCCTCCCTGGAAGCAGACGCGGCGTCAGAGGAGCAAAGAAGTGTGCCGTGGACCAGGAGGAGAACTGAACAAAAACCCTAGGTGTGCTCTTTGTCCGGTTCTGTTCCTGGTCCACGGCACGCTTCTTTGCTCCTCGGAAGCAGGACTTGAAGCGTGTTCCCTTTCCGTGAAATATATCAGGGGCACTAAAAAAGAGCAACATTTCTCAGCAGGCTTCTACCCAATTGGCCACTTAGCAGGGCTTGAATTTGAGGCTTGGAAATTTGGGGGCCGATCCTTAGGTGAAACCCTGGAGCAGTGCCAAGGAGGGCCAGATGTTTCAACAGCAGGAGCAAAACTCGAGGAACTTTTGCACAGGTCTGAGCGAGAATGTGCAGCCATGACGAGCACTCGTGGACATTCAGTTGGAAAGAATCACTCCTCCTCATAGGCAAGAGAAGACGCGAAGATCCCCTACTTCCCCCCCCCCACCTCTTGACAAACTTGTCCTGCCTTCTGCCATCGTGCCCCCCCCTCCTGCCACATTCTCTCTACTTTCCGCCCCCCCCCCCCCGCTCCTTCCCTCTCCTGCCCACCCTGCTCCTTGGTCCCCTGGGAGCGCACTCTAATAATGTATTTGATCGACTGGCGGCCGCGGACAAGCGATTATTGTCTTGTAGGGAGTCAAAAGTATTGATCGGGGGAGAAATATGAGCAGCGCGATGGAGCCGGCGCGTCACATACAATAACCACAGCCCCGGGGGAGCGCCCGCGACACCGGCCGTCTCCTCTCATTACCGCCTGCCTCAGCCAGCCATGGGAACAGGGAGACGGGCTGGGCAGGGTGCCCTGGCTGCTGTCCCTCAGCACTGACCTATGGGCCTATTGCTATTCTAGCCACAGGTCCCTCCTATACAGCGCCGGGGAGGGGTCGGAAAGATGGCTGGTTGCTTAATGAATCTCCCCCTTTCGCCCAAGACACAGCTCTGCTCTGTGCCTTATGCTTCAACCTGTCGCTACCTAGCCAGTCAGAAAGAGATCCCGATACTCCAGGTGGCCAGCAATTCAGAACTGTGAAGGCAAGATCCATGGAGACGCACACGGAGAAGGTGCCACCACAAGGCCAAACCTCAGGTCACGGGAAAACTTGCCTGGAATCATGTTCCCAAACATCTAACATCTAATGACCTTGGTCTGTAACTTTGATAGTCAAACCTAACAGCTTTCTGTGCACTTTTGGGATCTTGGCTCAGTGCACAAGAGTCCAAAAACTTTTGGTGACACTTATTTTTAACTAAGAAAGCAGCAAGGCTGACCTCAGCATGGGGTCCATCTTTGCAGAAAAGCCTAATTTTAAAATCAACATTGGAACAGTTCAAATATTAGAACCTAGATTGCTCTGTCAAAAGAGAGCCAGGGAGCCTTCGGTGGCTCACATTGCAATCCTAAACATCTGATTAAGACATAAGTCTCATTAAATTCAGAAGGATTTATTTCCAGGTAAGTATTTTAGAATTAGACTGCTAAAGCCAAAATCTGTTCTTTTTAAAGCCAATTTTACAGGCCTAAGTGGACCAGGAGCTATATCCTTTTTTTAAACTTGCAAAACTATTTTTATGTGGCTGACAACACTTCTTTGAAGAATGACGTGGTTCCCATTTTACAGATAGTGGACTGAGGCTGATTTAACTGAATATATAAATATATGAGGCTGTCTCATATGAAGTTCATTTAGTTTAGTCATATCTATGCAAACTGGCAGTGGATCTTTAAGAGATCAAATAGAGTTCCTTCCCAAGTTTGCAATCCTTAAACCTTTCAACAAGAAGAGTTGGGCACTGGGGGTAGGGATTATGCATGATTTTTTCTGGAGAGCATAACTTTTAAAGGGGAGAGGACAAAGTTATGCAAGGTGGATTGTTACTGATTCTGTAGCTTGGTAAATTTCCCTGCTACTGAGTCAAACTGCTCTCCATCCATCCTTGAGTCAGCAGAAAATTACAGCATAACATAATTTGCTGCTTCCATTGCGGATCCCCATCCCGCCTCTGTCGCCTCTATAGCCAGTCACAGCAGTCGTTTGACTTCCTTCCAAGGTAATGGAAGATAAAGCCTAGCAAATTTTATACACCTTGAGGCTGCCCTTGAATAGTGTTGGAATAGGGGAGAACACTGGTACTGCTAAGGATAACTTAAACCTGGCTTACTCATGGGCTGGGGACAACAGCAGGGCAATATTACAGGGACACAGCAGGAAAGATGTTGCCAGGGCTTAGGTGTGAGTGTGGTTAAAGGCCCTTAGTCTGAATGCTGTGGGCATAGATTGCAGACCTCTGTGGATGTGGGCAATTGCACTGGTATTACATGTGTGGCCCCAGTTGCCAACTTTGGTAGAAAAAGTCAGCGTTGGATAAACCCACTGCTATATGTGCCACTCACTGAGACTTGGCAGTGGGTGTGCACAGACTGCTGGACGTGGCCCTCCAGTTCCCATTTCTTAATGCCCTTCAGATGTATTTTATTTATTTATTTATTTATTATTACATTTATATCCCGCCCATCTCCCCCACAAGGAGGGACCCTGGGCGGTTCACAACAATTTAAAAGAATTAAAACAATAAGTATCAATAATAACAACATAAAATTACATATATATATATACACACACACACACACACACACACACACACACACACACACACATACATACATACATACATACACACACACACACACACACACACCTACAGCATCATATAATTTGATCCAAAGGTGGTAGATCTTATTCCACTGATCAACAAGGCTGGTCAAAACAGATCTAAGGGGCCAGCCAACCCCAAGACTGGCTATTCCCCTATGTATGTATCTCTGAATTTGGCTACATCTGCAATGTGGTTGTCCTCAGACAGGCTTTTTTGCATCATGTGGGTTCATTCTGAATGTGGCAACTGAATGCTCCAACGAGAGACACCTCTGTGTCTACATCTCAGGAAGGGAGATCAGGAGGAGTAGAATTTAGTGGATGCTACAGAGGTCTGTGTGTTTGATGTTGAGGATAAACATGATGATCATAAGTCTTCTGCTGCAACTGCGTGGCTGTCTCTGACTATTGTGGATTGTATCGCCACAGGTGAGTTGAAGAATTTGTGGCATTCTGCTTCCCCCAAGTGTTGAGTGGACAGAAATGCAGGCCTAATAGCTAACGTACAGCTGCTGTCTGTGGCTGTCTTACAGACTTTAAAGACTGTGGTGACTTATGATGACTCAACTTCAAACCGTGTTTTAGATGCTGGAGATCAGCCCTAAAATGTATGAAGTAATAAAATGTGCCATGGAGCATGAACAGAGTGTCTTTTCTTCAGGACTAGTTCAGCACAGCTAGACTCTTCCTACTTGGTCTTTGAGATTTCCTGCTCTGAAATTTCCCTAGATACAAAGACAGGAGAACGGTTCTCTTCAGTGTACTGTAAGTATTTTAGACTTAACAGAGGTCATATACCTCTGTTACCTAACATCTTGGGTTATATGCAGTTAGTTGTGTGGCTCGCTGCAATGAAGATATTCATTAGTAGGTTTTGTGTAAGTGATGGGGATAGAGTTACCATGATTGCTAATCCAGACTCCGAGACGTTGCCACCAGGATGAGAGTTCATCACCAGGCTAAGTATGAGACTTGTTGGAATAGCCATGGTGGCTGGACTCGCATATTTTGCTAAGCCATAAACATGATTTACAGACCACAACAGCTGGGTTTGCACAACACACTAAACCAAGGTCAAGCAGATCCCTTTGCCTGGGTTTGCATGCTAGGCTAGGCTAAAATGGGGTTGGGCATTTTATGGTTCAATGAGTGGTCTTAGCATGTTCTGAACTAGGCTGTCTTATTAAACCATCATATCATGTTCTCTGGGTATAACATTTGTCTTGGGTTAACCTGGCCTTAGAATTTAGCGTGTTGGTTGACTAGAACAGCAGTTCTCTTGCAACAGTCAAGGAGATGCAGTTTCCCCATCCATTCCTGCATTATCCTCTGTGCTGCTCCTGCTGTGGCTCAGGAGCAACGCATGCCGGCCCAAACAGAGCAGTCACGGAAATGCCAATTAACCATTAAGAGAAACAGCACCACTCCCAGCCACAGAAAGGGGGGTCCAAGACTTCTGATGAATCTGATGAGACACCACAGTGAAGCTCCACGACCAAGTTGGGGCTGGCATCACATAACACACCAAATCCTAAACCCATATTTATCAACCCAATTGCTTTGTTCATCTATGGCTGAATGCAATGTCCTGGTCCACTCAACCTAGTAAGGCGGTGTTTGGGTTTCTGCAGTATACTAAACCATAAACTGCCCAACCCCATGTTAGCCAGGACTAGCATTTGGGCAAACCCACCCCCAGGTATTTTGGGGAGGAAAATATAGGCTGTTTAAATCTTAATGCCAACATAAAGATTCCAAATGATGTCTATTATTAACATCTAGTCCACTTGGATTTTATATTTATTTTTATGGATGTTCTAATTTTATATTTATGTTTTTAATTTGTTTTATTGTGAACCGCCCAGAGTCCCCCGGTTTGGGGGAGATGGGCAGTAATACAAATACAAATTTAAATAATAAATAAAAATAAATAATAAATATCATTCCAGATGATATTTGGAAACCGTATGTTTAAAATGCAAGAGAAACCTCCTCTGTGCCCATCCTCGGCTATGTGGCAATAGCCTTGGAGCACGTAGATGTTATACAGACCCTCTGAACTACCCTCGACTAGCAGTCTGGAAGGGCCCCCCGGACTTTTGGCACAGCAGACTGAAGTACGGGCACCTGTGGGTGCCATGGCAATTGCACACATACACATATTTGCTGCGTGTCAGTCCTCGCAGTGTTCTTCACTCCCCCCCCCCACGCCCTGCCATGGCTTCTTCCTCCCAGCTGCTTCCTGCCACACTCACTGTTCTTGCTTCTCAAGCAGCCGGGGACTCCCCAGACCTGCCCCTAGCTCGGAGGCCCTTCCTTGTCCTGCCACCTGCTTTTTCCTCTCTGGAGCAAGTGCCCTCCGTCACTGGCAGGCAGGGCCCTTCGGGGCTGTCTCTTCCACATCAGAAGAATCATAGCCATGGTGAACTCGGGACTGTGGGCAACAGGTAAGCGGTGAGGGCTGCACTGCAACTTGGAGGCGTCTCCCTCCGCTTGCTTGCTTTCCAGCTCTCTCTCTCTGGAATGCATTGCCCTCTTCTTCTGGAGATTTCTTCGATGCCAAGGAAAAGTTGAACGTAGGGTAGGCTGGCCACAGGCCGGGTGCGACGATAGGACAGAAGCATCGCTGACCATTCTGGCTGCGGCGGCTCCTGCTTTGGAACTCCTGATTGCTCTGTCGTAAGCTTCAGGGCTCGCTGAAACAAACCCTGATCTGCAGACAAGTAATGGAGGATGTCACAACACATTTTGTCTGCCTCCAGTCCTGTCTTGTGTGGGGTGAAGGGAGAGAGAGGACAGTACTGGGGGAGGTCCTAGTAAGCCTGAGACCAGGGAGACGGGGGTAGGAAGTGGGTGTAAGTGGAGTAGCAGCACTCAGTGATGCCTGAGGATGAGAGGACTTTGGGAAGTATGGAGCAACCCTACACCAAAGATCTGCTTGCTGGATATAAATTAAACACAAAAGCTTTCCCACCCAGCAGAGGGTAAGCTATGCCTACTGGATTTCTGTCCATCTATTCAAGCCCCTGGATCCCTGGTTGGAAAAGGAGGATAGTCTAACTGGGAGCACTGGCGAGGGTTTGGCTAGCCTGTCAGCCAGCCACTGTCGCTGTGCCCCAAACAGCGGTTTGGTACACAATCACTGTTCCTTTCCTTCCTGTGAAGTTTTTCTGCTGAACTCTGCAGATTAAGAAGTTGTTAAGGGCATATCAGCAGGCCAGATGTTCGCCTTGGCTGAAAGCATTGCATTGTTTATTTCTGTGTTTTGTAGGGTGATCCGACTGCTAAGCCAAAGGCAGGGTTTGTTGTTTGGAAGAGAATTATTTTGTGGACTTTCCTTGGCGTGCAAAATATATTTCGGGAGGCAGGCAAAAGTGGGAAAGCCCCCTTTCTTTGGAAACTTGCAGAGCGGATGAGCCCTACCTCCTTTCACAACAGGCCACCCCGGTGTTTTTGATCCCGACTTTTCTGTGATGAAGGAGCCATAGAAAGCGAGGCAGGGGAACTAGGGCTGGCGAGGAGGAGGAGGAGGAGGAGGAGCGCTGCCCGGAGCTGCCAAGGAGGCTGGTTTGGGGGCTTCTGTTTTTAGTTCAAGTTTCAGTAAATTGGAGGCTGTTTTTAAGCCATCTAAAAATGTGAAAGGGAAGCAGAAGTGAAAGCCGACAAAGAGTGGCCAGCAATTTGGAGAGGGGGGGGGATGGGAAGCAAATCCCCGGTCCTGGTAAAATGGCCAGCTCTTCCTGAAAGGCTTCCTGTATCGTCTGAACCCCCTTAAAGAGAGAATCCCACCAGGTACAATTTTTCCAACCTGTGGTGTGTTCCACCAAGAATAAGCCCAGCTTCGTAAAAGTCTCTACTGTACTTCATGCCTCTAGGAACTCTGAATTTCATCACAGAAGTTGCCACTTTCTTTCACCTTGTCTGCTTGCGGTTTGGGGATATCCACTTGATTCCCAGACATTCAACAAGTGAAGCTTTCCCTCATATGGACATTTTAAAAGAAGGGAAACCGTGTTACTTACTCTACGCCTGTAAGACCAGTTGCTGATAAAGGCTTGGGAACAGACATAGTCAAAGCAGTGGTTCTGAATCATTTCTGATTCCAGACGCATCTTCAGCCGCAATCTGTAATGCTAGACCTACTTTTCCATTCTGAAGCATGCATTATTCTCTCTCTTTTGCTAGTTATTTTGCAAATAAGCTATAATTTGATTGGTTTCATTTTGGATTAACACAAGATATGAGCCCCTGTTATTTGGAACCCGTAGCTCCAAATAACATACAGTCATTTATGGCTTAGCAAAATTTATAAATTTAGCCATGTTTTCTTGTCTCTACCTCTCCTGCTCCCTGTCTCTTTCTCCTTTGATTTCTTTTTATCTGCATTTCGTCCATCTCCTTCTCTTAAAAAATCTTCAGCAAGCAAATCAGTGATGCCTGTGGTCTGACTGCTCTAGCACAGGGTTCAACCAGAGATCAACCCCAACCTACCGTTTGCTTATTGACACTATGTGGAGTCCTTCTTTAGAGAAGAACCTTCACAACATTTAAAAATTCAAATAATGCTCGTAGTTAAGGGGTGAAACAGTGCTGGAAATAATAATATAGGTAGGAGCAAAATCAACAGTGTCGACAATAACACAAAAAGAACGACATCCATTTTTGCATCACTTTTAACTAGAATTTGTTGCTGTTGACCTTCCTCAACCCAATCAACGTCTTTCGAATGAAACAATGAGCTGTTTTGTTTTTTGTTCTTAATCTAAAGCAAAGAAAGATAGAGGTTGAGCGATGGGAATTCCAAAATTCAAGGGGAAAATATGCAGCTGCAGTTACTTTTGCTGCGGTTCTGTTCTTAAAATTTAGTACATTGACTTTTAACAGTGCTGGATTGCAGACTGGTAACTCTGGTGAAAAATGAACAAAAGAGTCAGGCACATCCCATATTCAATGTTTTAATACACAGCCATACTTTACCATCTTTAATACTTTACGTACTTTACCTGCTCGTTTGTTTGGACTTTCTGGCAGCTGTATCAAGGTCTTGTATTTATTTATTAAATTTCTATGACCACCCATCTCCCCCTCAAGGAGGGACTCTGGGCGGTTTACAACTACAACAAAAGTTCATTAAAATACAATAAATATAACAATACAAATACAAATACGATAAAATCCAAGTGGCAGGTGGTCTTACAGTGAGGATAAAAATATTTAAAATATTTGAGGCGGCTCTAAGAGATCAGCCATCCCCAAGCGTGGCCACTTTCCTTCTTGCCCCAGGCGAGATCACAGAGCCAAGTTTTTAATTTTTCCCTGAAGTCCAGGAGTGAAGGGGCCTGTCTTATCCCTGGGGGGAGGATGTTCCATAGGGCAGGTGCCGCTGCAGAGAAGGCTCGCCTCCGGGACTCCGCTAGATGGAATTCTTTCATAGAGGGGGTCCGCAGCATGCCCTCTCTGCAAGATCGGGTGCGGCGGGTTGATGTTCTGGGGATGACACGGTCCCTCAGATAACCTGGGCCCATGCCATGTAGGGCTTTAAAGGTAATAGCCAACACCATGAATTGGACCCAGAAGCAAACTGGCACCCAATGCAGCTCACGGAGCAGAGGTGTTATGTGTGCCAATCTGTACCAGCTGTAGCTTCCGGATATTCTTCAAGGGTAGCCCCATGTAGAGTGTGTTACAGTAATCTATATGGGAGACAACCAGGGCATGAGTGACTGTTCAAAGGGACTCTCGGTCTAGTATGGAAAACTTTATCAAGGTCTTATACAAAGGGGCGTGGTGGCTCAGCGGGTAAGACGCCAGGCTTGTCGATTGGAAGATCACAAGTTCGGAGGTTCGAATCCCTAGCCCCGCGTGATGGAGCGAGCTCCTGCACTAGCTCCAGCTCTTGCCAACCTAGCAATTCGAAAGCATGCAAATGCAAGTAGATAAATAGGTACCACGTTGGTGGGTAGGTAACGGCGTTCCGTGTGCGTCATGCCGGCCACATGACCGCGGAAACGTCTTCAGACAGCGCTGGCTCTTCGGCTAACAAACGGAGATGAGCACCGGCCCCTAGAGTCAGACACGACTGCACAAATGTGCGGGGGGAACCTTTACCTTTTTTTTTTATACAAAAAAACAGCAAAAAATTTAGTAGGGCCCCACCCCCCAATTTACAGAAACGGTATCTTCTTCTGCAGTTCTGCGTAGTGACTCTTTACCCAGCATAGCACCTGGAAAATTGTTTCCCCTCCAAATAAAGATAAAGTAGGAAGATACTTCAGAACTACTTTTTCCCCCCTTGCTGGACTCTTCAGCCTTTATTAGGAGTTAGGAGTTCCTGCTGTATAGTATTTGTCCTTGAAACTCCTTGGCGTGCAGAAATTCAATCAAGAATTAGTTCTCCATTTGTTTTCTGCATATCAAGAAAAGCTTTGCCTGTTGAATTTCTGCATGTCTCAGAAGCCTTGTTAGAGACACATGAACAAAAACACAATTCCAGATAAAATTTGCTTAAGAAAATCCAATCCTGGGTGCTTTTATCCAAAATGATCCTGAGAATCACGCTTGAATTTCCTTCAACTCTGAAGAAATTAATAGTCCAGGACATTGTTGATGAGAAGATGAAGTTAACTTGAAAATAGGCTCCATTATAATTTGGCTGTGCATTAAACAATATACACACCTAAGAGGTATTTTTATATCTCTCATAAAAACCTCCCTTTTAGCTTCTATTCTGTCTCAAAACCAATTTGATTCTTATGTACATAATGCCTCTCTATTACCTTTGATCACAGATTATAGATTGACATTTCTGATTTTTTTCCTCCAGCTGTTATCGTACCCATGATTATTCCCTTATTACAAAATGCTTGCAGCAATAAATGCCAGTTGTGCAGATCGTGGCAGATATATGAGACTGCCGTTTGCCTGGTATTACACTGTGTCTTCAGTGTGGGCTTGATAGAAAGAAGCTGGGGTATGAACTTTTGCGTTCGCTGTACCAGGAAAAAACTCCATCTATTTGCTATCTCTCTGTTGGAGTCAGTTAAAAAGATAGCAAACATAATTCCTTGTTGTCCTGAAGTTCATTTTACTATGGGAATTCAGTTCTCCAAGTGCCAACTCTAATCTAGTTAGAATGGCATCAGCCTTGCAGAAAAGAATATATCAGGAGGTTTTGGGAACCACCAGATTGGCCAAATTATGTTGAAAAATGGGAGAAAAAAAATCTAGGTGGGAACCTGATGCGGGGAGCAGAGCAGAAGTGCCCCATATTTCAGCCTGCTAGCTTTCTGAGGAGGAGTGAAATAGAAAACCAGACTGGAAAAAGAATAAAACTGAGTACCGTAGAAATGGGCAGGATGGGCCCTGGATCAGGATAATTTTATCTAGCAACCTTTAGTTACAAGTCTCAACATTTAGTTGCAAGGTCTGAGAATATTTTGCTTCTTTTTTTTTCCTGCATGGCATAACCTGAGAACTGGCAGAAGGCAGCGGAAAGTAGGAATGGTGCTATCTTCTAAGGATTGTTTTTTAATACAAAGTAGATGAGGGAATGTAATGATAGATGCTGAAAAGGGTTGCTTCCTTCCTTCCTTCCTTCCTTCCTTCCTTCCTTCCGTCCGTCCGTCCGTCCGTCCGTCTGTTTTTGTATGATTGCTGTGTCTTTAAAAGGGGCATGTTTGGCTAAATCTGTTGGACTTATCCTTCTCGTAGTATGAAGGTAAAATCAGTGATGGCACTGGTTGAACTCCTGCTCTGATGTCCAGTTTTTACAAGCGATAGCTTTCAGTGTTTGCTTACAGACCAAGTGGGATTCTGACTGGTGTTGAATGAATAGGAGAACACAGATAAGCATTTACCACACTGAGCAAGCGACCGCTTGATCCATCAGTTGTCCAAAGGCATTTCTTCCATATCTTCACAATAGAGGTACCAGAACTGGGCTGAAGAAATCCAGATGGCCACTACGTGACAGCCCAGAGATGACCACCTGATAGAATATGATTCTCCTTTCCATTTGGCAGGAACACGTAGACCACCCAACTGTCCCATTGATTGAGTTCTCGTAAGGATTGTTTGAACACCTCTATGGCCAGCTCTCCGTATCATCCTGTCAAAACTAGGAGAAATTTTACTCCTCCCTTGGCTTTGATCAGGTGCAAAAGTAATCCTCTGACCAGAAAACACAGCACATAATATGGTGTGGTGATTAGAAGATTGGATTGGTAGCAGGAAGACCAAGATTCAAGTCCCCACTTGACTATGAGCTCAGGGGTGACTTAGAGCCAGTCATTCTCTTTCTGCCCAAACTATTTCACAGCTTTTTTGTTGTGGGGATAAATAAAATGGCTCCCCATATATACTGCCTGGGGCTCCGTAGAGCAGAAGCTGGGCACCTTTGCAGCCCCAACTCTGGAATCCCTCTGGATATGACTGCTGTAAACCGATAACATAATTTCCTGCCTTTAGGAGGAGTAAAGAGACGAAAAACAAAAAGCTTTCTCAAACTTTCTGAAGGGGGAAAAAAAAGCCCTACCCACATTGCCTCTCCCCAAATGTTAAGTGCAGCCCTCAGCACTGAAAAGGTTGCACACCCCTCCTGTAGAGAAAAAGTGGGGTTCAAAGGTAGAATAATTCATTTATCACTAGAAAAGGGTAGCCTGCTCAGTGGGAAGGAGAATTTTACCATTGGGATTGAAAATGGTCAACTGTAGTCAGGGCAAGGTGTGGTTAGAACTGTTTACATACATGCTGGAGTAAATAACTTAGCGGCTTCTGGCCCATGTGATGGTAGTAAACACCTCCCCATGTTTTATACTCAATATTGTGCAGTCGTTGCTTGTTGATATTCATGCAGTGAGAAAACCAAGAGGGTTCCTGAGCCTTTTTTGTGTGTCCTGAGATTTGCCTTAATTCGAAAGGGCTTCATCTCCTTTATTAGTATGACTCATTACGTTTATGCAAATCAGAGAAGAACAACCAAGCTTGGCCAGAGTGGGTGGGTGGGACCAGATGCAGCAACTTGGATGGAACACTCTAATCCTCTACCATCTAGCCTTCAAGGCAATGAGGTAGGAGGTAAAGGCCAGGGCCGGTGGAATTGGACTAGAAGAGCCCTTGAGGACAAGGGTTAAACGTCATTCCTTTGGCCAGGAAGAAGGTGGAGACCAGGGGCAATATGCTCATGAAAGTTTTCCATTGCAGAAGATAACCCTACTTCAAGCCACCCAAGTGCTTGAATTGCAATGGTGGGACATCAAGTGTGTGTGTGTGTGTGTGTGTGTGTGTGTGTGTGTGTGTGTGTGAGACTTTTGGCTAAATGGTGGATGATGACACTCTTCGGACATGCTATAACGGTGTGCCTTTTTGTGCTGTGTTCTTTGGTGGGGGTGGGGGGGAATTTTGAGGGCTGAGGCGAGAATAAGTGGCTATGGTTTCAGGAATCTGCAAAAGATTTTGCTATGTCTGTATCTTTTATGCCATTCTGTCCTAACCTGGAGAAATAGAAGGTGGTGTAGGCCTCCTGTTCTGAATTTTTGAACTGCTTGAGAAAAATGTTCAGTCTCCCTGAAAAATAGAGGGCCTGCCAAACAATGTGAAATGGGATTCCTTAATACTAAAACCATGTTAGTTAGGATTTAGCATTAGCAGTACACAATTCCCTGTTATCAATCAGTGAAGTCAGGGACAAGTAATTGACAGGTAGGAAAAACAAATCCTTCCTTCCTTCCTTCCTTCCTTCCTTCCTTCCTTCCTTCCTTCCTTCCTTCCTTCCTTCCTTCCCAGGCTGTCTTCTACATTGACTGGAATTAGATCTGTATGAAATGGGACAGCATGTTAAGGAAAAACAATCTAGGGTAAGGAGGTGAGCTGTAAAGCAGTTGTGTTTGTTGATGACACCAATTAATTCAGGAGGGTTAAGAAGACAGAGTATTGTGCTAGGTTTAAAAAAGTGGTGGTTATGAGATTACCAAATGGCAGAACATCACTGCTGGAAAGAGTGAAGGATCTTGGCTGATGATGACATCATAATGCAAACCTGTAGATTCTTGTGCATCTAATGGGCCATGAACAGAAGTTGGCTGGACGCTAGTGATGGGATGGTGTCCTTTTGCAGTCCTGATGCCACTAGATTAGATTACATAGTTTAGATTTGGCTAGGGCAGGTTATTTAGTATATATACTGTAGCATTCCCTAAAAGAGGAAAACAGCCAGGAAATCCAAGCTGGTAGATTGCCAGGGCTGGCCACTCCCAGCATCTGCTGCCAGAGACCACTGCCTCTCTCTATCTAATGAGACGGCTGGCACTATGAATAGAACCAACAACCAGTCAGCATAGTTTCTTGGAAAGAAATCACTAAATAAAGCTTCATCAAGTCCATGCCCACGATGGAGCCTTTCACATCTATCCACTAATAATGGGCAGACTTGGGGTTAAAAGAGGCTTATGTGGTACAAATTTCCTGCCTAGGATGGCTTTGCCTCCTGCCTCAGAATGGGAATAAGCCTGGTTCGCAACCATTGAAGCAACTTGTCAGAAGTAGGTTAGTTTTCTCAGCCTAGGGTATAATGGGAGAAGATGCTTTAGGAAGAACGATGACGTATCAGAGAAAAGTCCTTTTGATCGAGGTAACCAGTTGTCTCAGGAAGAACCACAAGTAAGACTTGAAGGTAACAGCCTTGCCCTTCTGTACCCCCTCCAGCAATAGCTTCAGTGCCATTTCACAAAGCCAATAGGCAGTGACATACCTTTTCTTCTCCATGGCTGTGTCAATCCTCTGTTAAAGCCAGTGATGGTAACTCCATCCCAGAACAACAGACTCCTGAAAACAGTAGTTGTCCTAGGAAAATATCAGGCAATGCCTTTCTAGAATAGAATGTGCCCATCTGGTCCTGATATCTAGAGGGGGCCTGTTGAGGGGTTCCCCTTCCTTACACGTTCCATGGGGTGTGAACCAGGCAACAGACCTTCCAGTGTTTGGAATACTCTCCCCAACCCCTGATTGCATTTCACAAACAACTGAGAACCATTTGGCTTGAGCATCTTTTGGCCTTGGTGGCTTCTGAGCACCTTGGATGTTATTTTATTTATTGGAGTTTTGTATTATTCTATCTATCTATCTATCTATCTATCTATCTATCTATCTATCTATCATCTATCTATCTATCTATCTATCATCTATCTATCTATCTATCTATCTATCTATCTATCTATCTATCTATCTATCTATCGTTACCTGCCCACCATGGAGGAGGTGTTTAGATACTGAAAATTAAATAGAAAGAATCACAAATTCTTGACAGAGTTAAGGGTACCATAATAGCTGGGCTGTAAAAATCTAGATGATCACTGAATGGCAGCAAAATCTAGTGGTCATCCAGATTTCTGCAGCTCCAATATTTAGCCCTAACAAAGTATACATTCATTTCTGCTTCCTCTTTGCCAATTCATCCATCCATGCACTCATTGCCCAAATGTTTTAAAATGTTGAATCTTTTAAAGATCTTTTGTAACGCGCTCAGCAAAAGATTTGGTTTTAGGTGAGGGTCTCTTATGGGGACAAGAGAGATAGGACTCCTGTGTTCCAAGCAGGAATATAGCTGTGTAGCCTGGATCTCTCAGGGATATTCTAGGCTGCTTTGCTGAATTACAGTTTTCATTGAAAAGAAAACCAAGATTAAACCATTTTATTTCTGGGAGGAGATTTAGAAAAAAATATGCAGGCAATAGTCTGCCCACTTTTTTTTTTTTTTAATGTAGCTGCCCATCTCACACCAGTGACTCTGGGCAGCTTACAAAGATTAAAACACAGAAAACCCACAAGCAATAGTTTCAGATGTTTCAAAGTTATGTAGTGTTAGAATAATTTGACCTGTATTGGGCATTTATTTTCAGATTTTGTACAGTTTGAATTCTGCAGTGTCGATATTAAAAAGTAGGAATGGGCAAACCTGACAGTTTTGGACTTTTTCCCATTTCTTTCTTTTTAAATCCATCAGTGTTGGTTTCTCTCCATTGCTCAGTTTTCCCTTTGTTTGTTTGGTCGAAGCCAAGTTATGTAGATTTGGCACTGATTTCTGGTCCCATTTATCGTGTACCTTTATGGTCTGGCTCAGCACTCATCTGCATTTTCCTTTCCATTCTTTTTCCTTCCTTTTTCTCATAGAAGTAAGAATGTCTAAGCCCTTGGAACTGGAGAAGGCGCGGCTGGAGCTGCAGGAAGAACACACGGGTAAGCTGGTCTGATGGGAAGGATAAGAATGTATTTATTCATTAATAGCAAAAGGCTCTTGGGGAGGCTGAGGCTGGTTGAAATGAGAGCACACCCTTCCCTTCACTCTCCGCAACTGTGGCCTCTTTGAAGCTAATTCATTTTCTTTCTCCTTTTAAATTTAAGAAGATATTAGAAATACAGTAAGCCGGTGAATGAATAAATAAAGATGAGTCCTTTATTATATAAGCAGGGTCAGACTCCCATCTCTCTGTTGGGTAGCCTTGCCAGAAAAGTCAGTCTTGAACCCAGAAATTGGCTTTCATATATATATATATTTCCAGTCGTCTGCAAGATATAACAGAGCATTTATGCCCAGTAAATAGTATTAATATACTGCTGAGATAACTCAGTGCTACTGTATTGCATTAGCCAGTTTTGGCCATGAATCGGATTTAGTCCCAGAAGCAGCAGATGAAGGGGAACAAGAGAGAATGATGAAGAATGGGAGGAGGGGTCCTCAGTGCACTGAGAAATGAAGCAGTGAAAAAACTATTAAAAGTTACTGTTCTGGAAAGGATAAGGACCTAAGCAAAGGAGAATGGTTGAGGACCAAGTAGAAGGAATCAGGCCATGTTTAGTACAAAGGATGGCTACTCATCAGTTTGTGTGCCACTTCAGCCCTTGAAGCAGTGATGAAAGATCTCCCTGTGGGCCACCATCACCAAATAAAATAAAATAAAATGACAGTTTTGCTCCATTGGGGAATCCCATTCTCTGTGCAAAGAGAAGCTGGGAGCTTTGTGACTCTGTCTTAATGGATTGCCAAGAATAGGACTATTCCATTTGGCATGGATGGCATGAAGAATCATCTCTGCATGGAGGAAGGGAAGGAAGGTGGGACACAGAGAGATTGTTCCGAAAGAAGGTGTTGGAAGGAAGGAATTACGGGAAGGTGGGGAATGTTCTGAGAGCCACTTTGTCCCTCCAGCTGGAAAATATTCCCCACTCTGTTTTAGAGGAAAGAAGAGAAGCCCAACATTCCAGAATGATTCTGAAACTAAACCAAACATTAACCAGACACATGAATAACTTCTTAATGATGAACTGTTATGGATGATCACATAAATCAAATCAGTTGTTTAGTACAGTCATAGACCAACATAGAAGGATCATCTATCTATATCTAAATATAAATATGTAAATAAATTGAACCGTTGTGTGTCACAAAAATGATGGTTGCTTCTGTTTCCTTGTCAGCACTATCAAAAAATATCAGTGCCATAATAAGGTTTGCTCAGTGATCTTGTTTTTGGAGTTGCCCCAACAAAGGGTGTGAACTTAAAATACACTAGACCAGTGTTTCTCAACCTTGGCGACTTCAAGATGGGTGGACTTCAACTCCCAGAATTCCCAGAAGCCCACCCATCTTAAAGTCGCCAAGGTTGAGAAACACTGCACTAGACAATGCATTGTATTCTAGGCATATTTGAAGTCTCCTCCCTTTTTATCCAGCTCACCCTTTGATGTGCCGTTCTGGAGTCTGTTATCCATCCCAATGCATAGGGGTTATCAGTGGCCCAAACTCAATGATTTATATTTTGATTAACACAGCAATATCGTAGAAACTTCATCACCAGAAATGGAGTCCTTCCGGTCACTGTAGGCAGCAGAGGTAGGCACAGGAGCTATAAAGGAGTGTGAGAAAAAAACAGGTGGACCAGCCTCTGAGGGATCTACCATGGAGAATGTGAGATAGGGGTGGATTGTTCAGAACAAACGGGGGATTCTTGAGACTATTTTAGTATGGACCCTGTGTGGTGAATTTAACTTCTTTGCTTCTAGATACAGAAAGAAATGGACCTGACACAAACCATCAGGTGAGAACATTTGGGCAGGAGCAGGAGGTATAAAGTGGGATTAGGGAAGTAGTTGTATCTTGAGGTGGGCCACAGTCTGAGATTGTCAGTGCTGATGTTGTTTCATGTTCTCCCTTTTAGACTCAGCAGAGCAAACCTTCCCCATTCTCCCCATCCCCAACCATCACGGGCACCAAGGTAAGTCCTGTCTTTTCTCGGCCTACAGTATGTGCAGGTCCACTAGGTGATGCCATTTCTTCCTTAGGAGGAATTTTCTTTCATAGGTGAGGAGGTAGCAAATGCCCAATTCAACTGTGATACCAATAGCAATCACCAAGGAGGTTTCAACACACTCCAGCTGTGGAATTCCTGTGACTCTGGCCTAAACTGCAGATAAGGAACAAGCTCTCTGTGTTCTTACTGTACCCCAACATGCCAGATCACTCTGTTTCTCAAAAGTAGCCATCTTCTTTCTCCACATGAAGACTCTATAACCTACTCTCATGATGGAAAAATCATCCTCGCTGGTCTTAACCAGTTCCCTGTCCAGCATTTATACCATACTCTACCCTGGCTGTGTACACACACATATTGTAATAATTATCAGTGTGTTTATATATCTGTTCTGACTCCTAGACGTAGCTATGATTGCTGCAGATGAGATGGCATTTCAGATAATTCTGTCTCTACATTAACTTCCTCCAGTGCAGTGGGGTGTTATTTGTATTTATTTATTTGCCATACTTCAAGCTCATTTTTTCAGTAGTGACTTACATTTATCCTTTATCAATGAATTTAATTTAATTTACTGGATTTGTAAGACTGCCCAGTTCAACTCTGGGTGGCATACAATATTAAAAACAGATAAAAAAACAAGAATTATCAAAATATAATGGCGACACAGACAAATCAAAATATCCCCACATAGTCAAGATCTCTGTGAAGGACCGCACCATCCAGATTAGCCTAAGAGCTGGGTAAAAAAACAGGCTTTAAGGGGTTTTTGAATAAAGCCAAGGTGGGGGCCATGCAAATCTCGGGGTGGTACTCTCTAGGCTAATGCTTTAAAACTGTATCATACTCTGTGTAGGCCGGTCCTTATGACAAGCATACAAACATCTTATTTGTCAATGGCTATATACACATAATCTTTTTAAGTCTTAGAAGTATGATGGAAGGGGATGTCATAGCCCATCATTCAACATGCCAATTTTTTAATTGCCCCTCTACCCGTGTCTGTCCCAGGTCTGTTAAGCTTTGAAATGAGACAGAAACATTCAAAGCTTGCTTTGCCCAGGGAGTGATGCTATGACGTGGCGCTATATATATATATATATATATATATATATATATATATATATATTTAAGTGGATTAATCACTTGCATTTTGATTAACTGATTCTACAGAAAAAAATTTGCATATTGCCCAAACCACAATCTGTTCCTTTTTCTTTTTTTTTCTTTTTGAGACATTGAAGGCAGAATTAGATAACTTCAACAGCTCAGCTCTTGACATCATTTAAAAAGTTGCGCACTCTGCCATATTGCAGACAATTCTAGGTGGCCCTTCTCAGGCTGCTTCCATGGAAATCCTGAAACACCTTCCCAGCAAGTGCCTGGGCTGGTCATAGTAGGTCAAAATCATGCTTACAAAGAAAGAACCTGAGTGGAAGCGCCCTGCGCTTTTGCTATCAGCAAGATAGGAACTTGTGAATCAAGATTGGTTTAAGGGGGGAATTCCCTGAGCTCCAACGCTGGCAGCAAAACAGGAAGCCAAGTAACGATAAATCATCTTCCACTGGTCAGTGGGCGGGATGTGAATGTATTGCATTGTTTCTTGTCCCTCCAGGGGCTCGCTGCTAAATATCTGCAATGTGGCATTAGATATCCAAGTGGCAGGATTTGGATTGCCTTGCCTGGAATTCCTTAACTCAAAGTGCTCAGAATCCTGGCTGCAGTTCAGGGTCTCTGCTGAATCGCCCTCTTTTCCCTGCAGGAAGCCATGGCTGCATCTGCCCAGTGCAAGATACTTCTTACAGCGGCCTCATTCCCTTTTTTGACTCTTGGTTCCAGAGTGAGACATCACTATTTTCTTCAGATGAGGGAGCTTCAGGGCTTTACAAAAAAAGTACGAGAAAGGAGCCATCAACTCTGTACTTGTAACAATGGAGTTTGGGCAAAGGAAGAAAACGGCAGGGCCAGAAAGATGTGGAGCTGGAAAGCAAACTGTTGTTGTTGTTGTTGTTGTTATTATTATTATTATTATTATTATTATTCCCCTCCAGATCAAAGCTGAAGACTCTACAGAAATGCCCCCGGCCCCGGCCCCGGCCCCAGCCCCGGCCCCCCAAGCCCAACAGCCGCACCTACCCCAGGCACAGCTTATGTTAGCAGGCAGCCAGCTTGCTGGGGTAAGTTTCTGCAGTTCCGCAGAAGCAGCTTTGGGGTGAAGTGAGGCGAGGTGCAACAGAACGATCATGTCTCTGGGAACGAAACCTCTTGAACTAGTATTTCTACCCTGCGTACTGCGATCAGAGGTTGAAGGAAGTGGAGGAGGGAGGTTGCAATCCGTGCTGGCAAGAGATCAGACATTCTCTGTAGGTCAGATCATACAATATGTGCAACAAATGGAGAAACTGTATGCCAGTGTTTCTCAACCTGGGCAACTTTAAGATGTGTGGACTTGAACTCCCAGAATTCCCCAGCCAGCACACAAGGACTTCAACTCCCAGAATTCCCCAGCCAGCACACATGGACTTTAACTCCCAGAATTCCCCAGCCAGCATGCTGGCTGGGGAATTCTGGGAGTTGAAATCCACACATCTTAAAGTTGCCCAGGTTGAGAAAAACTGCTCTGTGCTGAGCATACTTAAATAGTTTATTGCATCTATACCTTACTTATATAGATGTTTATTTATTTAGAAACCTATTGAATAATTGAAAAAGCCATGCATGATAAGGTCAGTGTTACCTTGACTTGGGAATATTGTTGAAACGTTGCTGCATTCCTATTATTTCGAGAGATTGATCTTGGGTAATATTTTATTTTCTTGATGTATTCCATTTATGCCCTGCGTTTCTGCTAAGCACTCACGTCTGAATTTTGAGTACGTGAACAAAATAAGTGTTGTTCTTGCACATCAAAAGCACCTTTTCCACGTCAGACTCTGGCTGAGTTATTGGGTGATCCAAAAAAGTAAAGAAACACCAAGTAGGGCTTATTTGTATTTTGGTGCTACTATTTTATTTCTGTTTCCATGGATGATGGCTGTGTGGGCAGGCAGATGATGACTGTAAGATGGTAGGTGGGAGATAGCTGGAAAGAACTTTGGAGCTCTGCGGTCAACCCATCCCCATATGGTGGCATCTCAACAGCATAAGCAGGTGCCACGGGAGCCGTAATCCCCAAACAACGGGCCTATATCAGATTGGGAAAGGCTGACTGAGCCTAAAAAATGAAGGAAAGGAAATGGGTAGTTCTGGAGCCCCACGCTCTCTTCAGTTGCGCACGTCAGGGCTCTTCTCGGATGGGCGGAGGCTGGGGAAGAAGGAGATGGAGATCTCTGTCTCTGCCCCAGAGGTGGTTAGAGGAGGAGCTCTGATCCCACCCTGCATAGTGAAGCTCTGCTGATGCTTCCCTCTTATCAGCCACCCACGCTATCCCTCCTGTGCCTTTTCCAGTGGACAAGGAGAAATCCAACAGGTGCACCTTTCCCTGAACTTCCCCACACGACAATGAGCAACACACCCTCCTCTCTCCCACCTGGCCAAGTTCTCCATGTTGTGTGTGAGCCCAGTCTCTGCCAGGAGAAGAATTGCATGGCTGCCTACTTGAGAAAGTTTCTGGCTCTTTGCTGAGGGCAGGGAATGTAGTTGACTAACTTGCTTCTTCCTTCTCTCTGATTTATCCTCTTTGCCTTCCTTCCTTCCTTCCTTCCTTCCTTCCTTCCTTCCTTCCTTCCTTCCTTCCTTCCTTCCTTCCTTCCTTCCTTCCTTCCTTCCCTCCCTCATCTCCATTCTTCGTGTGGGGATTGTCTCTCTGCTTCCTGCTTGCTACCCGCCCTGCTGCCCTCTTCTTGCCCTCCCCCATACAGCTCACTGCCCTGATGCCCGCCCAACAGCAGCTGCTCCTGCAGCAGGCGCAAGCACAGCTTTTGGCAGCTGCTGTGCAGCAGTCTAATGCTGCTGCTGCCGCCGCCGCCTCTCAGCAACCTGGGGCTGAACTGCCAGCACCACAGAGCCAGCCCCAGGCGCCCCAGCTGGCCTTGTCCCAACCAATCCAGCTCACGGCACAGGTAAGGGCTGGTGCTCGAAGCAGGGAGCTGCGTTGCCAGGTCATCTCCCCACGGAAGGGAGGGCTCTCAGTCCCGGAGGGCCGTTTTAGAGGGAAAAACGGCTCGTCCTAAAATGGCCCCAGGCACGGGCCTGCCTGCATTGTCCACTGGAACTGGTCACGTAGTCATCGCCTCTTTTCTGGGAAGATCAGGGGATCCACAGTTCTATGGAAGGAAAGTGCTGGTGCTCTCAGGGCAAGTAGAATTCCCAGGACTGTCTGAAGACGTTCACCCTCATCGAAAAGTTGGGGATCGATGTGCTGCGCAGAGGTGTATCCACCACATCTCTCCTCCCGATTCTTTCTCCTCTAGGATATCCAGCAGCTGCTGCAGCTCCAGCAGCTGGTCCTCGTCCCAGGGCACCACCTCCAGCCACCTGCACAGTTCCTGCTGCCACAGGCCCAGCAGGGGCAGCAAGGTGAGAAGGTCCCACACCTGGGACAGCCTTCCCCCCAGACGTGCTGGGCTTAATTGCTGGGACCTGCAGCCTGCCTGCTAGCCGGCAAGGATGGGGGAGTTGGGGTGCGAGACGTCTGGATGTCGGTAGGTTAGGGAAGGAGGGGGTGATGGGACATGTAGGTCACCGAGGACGGCTTCTAGGAAAAGGGTTTTCGGGCAGTGTTCTCTCTCCTTGCAGTTGTCTTCCCACATCTGGGGCACTTCCTGTTCCATTCTTCTTGGAAGGCCTGACAGAGCCATAATCAGTGGGAATCAATTTCCCCAACCAGCCATTTTTAAAATAATTTATCTCGCTTAATATGCTTTCCCTGAATTATTTTATTCACATTAAAGGGATTCTTTATTTAGGTTGCACTGCCCAACTACTTTCTTAACATTTAAATGAATTTTAGAGCAAAGCTACAGATGGAAAAGTGAAAAGAAAAGTAAGCTGCTAAAATGGGGTTGACTGCAGAAACAGCAGATTTAAGAAAACACAATTTTTAAGAGTCCAAAGATTGTTAACATTACATGCACATCTGCCTGGGGGGGGGCAAAGAATTTTATATGTGCCATCAAATCAGGGGTGCCTGTAGGGTGTCCTCAACATTGCAACATAAATAACGAGCAGAGCTTCATCACAGCTGCCATCTTGACTTTTTTTTTACTACAGGCAGTCCTCAACTTATGACCACAATAGGGACCAGAAAATTCATTGTTAAACGACGCGGTCATTAAGCGAGGCATCACATGACCACACCCAATTTCATGACATTTCTGTGGTGGTCATTAAGTGAATCATGTGGCTGTTAAGCAAATCATGCAGTTGTTAAGCGAAACATGCAGTTCCCCATTGGTTTTGCTTGTTGGAAGCCAGCTGGGAAGGTTGCAAATGGTGATCACATGACCCCGGGACACTGCAACTGTCATAAATACATGCCATTTGCCAAGCGCCCGAATTCCGATCATGTGTCCATGGGGATGCTGCGATGGTCGTAAGTGCGAGGACCAGTCACAAGTCACTTTTTCCAGCGCCGTCGTAACTTCAAACGGTCGCTAAACGAACGGTCCTAAGCTGAGGACTGCTTGTATACCCTGCAAACATCCCTGGTGCAAATGATGCACTTTACATACTTGCATCAGACATCAAAGCAACATTACATAATTGTGGCATTGGTGCGACGATGTCGTGATGCACGTGCTGTTTTGATGCCCTTGTAGCTTGTTACAGGTGCTGCTGCTGACCGATTAACTAAGCAGGGCTGTAACTTTGCTCACAGAGGACCAGAGTATGTCGGGTCTCTTCAGAGCTAAGCCGAGTCGCTTCCTCCCTCTCTTCCCCACAGGGCTGCTTCCGACACCAAATCTATTTCAGCTACCTCAGCAAAACCCAGGGAGCCTCCTGCCGACCCAGCCTCGTTCAGGACTCCCAGCACAGGTGAGCGAGGAAGGAGGGGTCCGCTGCGCGAACGGTTCAGCCTGGTAAAGGGGGAAATAAATCCCATGCAGATATTTTGGCTGTGGTCTTCTGCCCTCATTCTTCTTTTTCTTTTCTTTTTTAAATTGGATTATACTGGTTTATTTTCTCCACTAATAAATTCAGTTGCGAGAATTTGAGCCCTGAATCTCAGTGAGCAAATTACCTCCATTCCTTTTTTAAAAAAAAATAAATTTTATCAAAAGTTTTACAAAGAATATAAAAACTAACACACACTAATAAAAAGGAAAAAGAGCAAAGAAAGAAAAAAGAGAAAGTGTCGGGAGGGGGGAACAAAAAGAAATAGAAGAAGCTTCCGATTTCTTCTGCAGCAAATATAAGTACAATTACAAAATTAACTCTTACTCTATGACAGTGTTTCTCAACCTTGGCCACTTTAAGATGTGTGGACTTCAATTCCCAGAATTCTGGGAGTTGAAGTCCACATACCTTAAAGTTGCCAAGGTTGAGAAATACTGCTCTATGATTACAAAAAAAAAAGCTCACTTTTTTCTATTACCCAATTTTTTTTCTAATCATCAAAACCACAAACCATAAGTGCATTTTTCCCCATTTCATGCAAAAAGTCTAGCAAATCCCTCCATTCCTAACCCCCCAAACATGGAAAGAAGGAAGTGGCTTTTGCTGCTGATGACAGCTCTGGTGGGAAGTGCCTCCCATCTTGTCCCAGGCATAGCATTGGCTATTAAATAAACGATGAGTAGTGAGATGATTAGATTGTTCCCCTTAAGTTTGGTAATACAGTCTGCCTGGACTCGCGTTTGGTACTTCTGTGTCTCCTGGATTCCCATTTCTCCGATTTCTTCCCATGCCCCAGCAAGTGACTCGGCCTGGCCTCCCCGAGTCCCACCTCACTCACTCACAGCCGCCCAAATGCCTGGAGACCCCTTCGCACCCCGAGGAGCCCAGCGACCTGGAGGAGCTGGAGCAGTTTGCCCGCACCTTCAAGCAGCGGCGCATCAAACTGGGCTTCACGCAGGTACCTACCTGAATGCTCGGTTCAGACTAGGCAGAGTAAGATGTTGCTTAGTGTGGAGTGAAAACGGTGTGAAGTTGCTCATTTCTTTAGTGCAGAGCTTTCCAAACTTTTCATGTTGGTGACACACTTTTTAGACATGCATCGTTTCGCGACACACTCTTACAACAGGGCATCATTTCGTGACACACTCTTACAGCAGGGCACAAGGCAGGCACTAGGACCTGTGTGGAATCCTGGCAGGGCCCGGAGGCAGCAGCAGCCGCGACACACCCAGACACTGCAGCCGACACACTAACGTGTCCCGACACACAGTTTGGAAAGCTCTGCTTTAGTGCTTTAAAGCCATAACAACGTATGTTACCTTCTTCCTGGGTCTGGAATCCAAGCCAGTCAAATTACCGAGTGTGATAACACCACAAGAAAGCCAACTGGATTTGGCGACCTGATAATGTCACCAAAACAAGGAAACTACGTCTTGCCCTTACATAACATAGCCATGTAAGAAAATCGTGCTGGACAAGACAAAAGTCCTGTCTTTTCTAGCATTATGTCCATTTAAGGCAGCCTTTCTCAACTTTTTGACCCTGGAGGAACCCTTGAAATATTTTTCAGGCCTGGGGGAACCCCTGCACATTCAGGCTCAAATAGAGGCCAGAAGTTACAACATTATTATACTCCTTTCATGCGTAGGCCTGTATGTATGCATGAATAGTGTTCCTAAACTAAGAATAAAGACTGAAACTTACCTCTTTCATGTGAAGTTGCCCAAGTTTGAAATAATTTTTTAAATAAATCGTGATCTCCCAGAGAACCCCTAGTGACCTCTCGTGGAACCCTCGGGTGCCACGGAACCCTAGTTGAGAAACCTTGATTTAAGGGAAAGTAAGGTATATATATTGGGGGGCGTGGTGGCTCAGTGGGTAAGACGCCAGGCTTGTTGATCGGAAGATTGCAAGTTTGGAGGTTCGAATCCCTAGCCCTGCGTGCGGAGTGAGCGCCCGCACTTGCCCCAGCTCTTGCCAACCTAGCAATTCGAAAGCACGCAAATGCAAGTAGATGGATAGGTACCACTTCGGTGGGTAGGTAACAGCGTTCCGCGCGTGTCATGCCAGCCACATGACCGTGGAAGCGTCTTCGGACAACGCTGGCTCTTTGGCTAACAAACGGAGATGAGCACCGGCCCATAGAGTCGGACACGACTGCACAAATGTGCGGGGGGTACCTTTACCTTTACCTTAAGGTATAATTGCAACTGTATCCTTCCGGTTGTCCTCCAGCAACTGGAACTGAGAGCTAAACTGCTTCTGGAAGGAATACATGATTGTTACAAAGGAGTTCTTTGAACTTTTTGTGCCCCTGTTCCTTCCCTTTAAAATCCCTGGATGAGGTCAGGTGCACCTGGATTCTGTTCCTGCTCTTCATGGAGGAGGAGTCAGTGATATTCATTGGCGATCACTCGTAGCCGAGTAAGATTGTCTTCCAAAGGTAAAATTTTAACGGTGGATCCGTAAGTGGCTATAAAGGCCAATTCTGGATCCGCACAACCTCCCACAATGAGGGCATAGGTTTCCGGGTGGGAGACGGTCATGATGAGGGTTTGCCTGACGTGCCTTCCTTTTAGCTCTTTTCTCCTTTTCGCCCTGTACTCGTGCTTCTTCAAAGGATACAAGGAAGCTTAGGCCGGAACCTCTGCCATCTAAGCTGCTCTGCTTTGCAACTTCTCCGTGTTGGTGTCCCCTCTACCAACTCTGCCCCAGAATCAAATTGTGGACTAGAGTGAGGAACGAGCTCTACAGTGAGATGGGCTGTGCAGAATCCTGGGCGCTTGTGATACCTACAAGCAAGCTTCTGTCCCCTCTTGGAAGTAGTTCTTCAGGTTGAAACTAAAAAAAAGGCATTTGTATTATTCTAGTTAAAAAGCACTGTTTTGATTGAACCAAAAGCAGACAGTCCACCAGGGAAAAAAATGGAGATGGTTTAAACGGTGAGAAAACTTGTTTGCTGTAAAGAGTGACGTGTATGTAATTTGAAGAACGTAAGCGGAGGGAAGCTGCTTCCTTTTTTATGCCCGTTAGTATAAATTTGAGGTCGCATCCTCCAGAGTGTTTTGGATGGCAGCTTGCATTATGTCTACTGTTGTAGAGATGGGCGGTGATAAATCCAATACATACATACATACATACATACATACATACCCGGGATAACTTGTGATGCCTGGGGTATAGGGGTTTTATCATTCTAAACCTATGGAGGGCAGAGGCTGATTGTCCATGGTCTACATTGAAGCTTATATGAAATGCTAAAAAATAGATGATGTGAAAGCTAAAACTCTCAACAGTTTTGCTCAGTCTATAATGCTATATTTGCAGGGAATTGTGGAATACACAGCCTTGGCCTACTTTCAGTAATTGCTTATCTCCCTTCCCTTCCCTTCATCCTCCACAGGGTGACGTGGGGCTGGCCATGGGGAAGCTTTATGGGAATGACTTCAGCCAAACCACCATCTCACGCTTTGAGGCACTGAACCTCAGCTTCAAGAACATGTGCAAACTCAAACCTCTTCTGGAGAAATGGCTGAATGATGCTGGTAAGGAAAGACCGTGGAGTGTGGCAAAGCCGAATCCTGCTCAGGATGGCCCGCCTGGGAGGGAGTGAGTGAGTGTAGGCTTGTTGAAAACGCCAGAGAGGGACAGAAAAGAGAGTTTTTGGAGGTGCACGTGGTAGAGAGGAGAGATGAGGGGCTAAGAGACCCCAAGGAGGTTATTCTGAGAGCTGCAGTGAAGGTAACAGGAAAAAACTGACTGGGTTCACATATAAGCTACCATACTGTTTTTTTGGTTTTTTTTAGTTTGGGCTTCCCTGCAGTTGGTAACCCATGTAAACAAGCTTAGCATGCTGTGTGAAGCCAACTAATTGTAGCTCATTCAGAAACCATGGCTTAGCATGACGTATGGGCCAAGAAATGGCCTTCATGGTCTGAGGCGGACAAAATGGAAATAGCACAGCCCAAGTGGGACTGAGTGATGGGCTTTATGGCCCCATGAAGAGTATAGGTAAAGGTAAAGGTTCCCCCCGCACATTTGTGCAGTCGTGTCCGACTCTAGGGGCCGGTGCTCATCTCCGTTTGTTAGCCGAAGAGCCAGCATTGTCCGAAGACGCTTCCACGGTCATGTGGCCGCATGACGTGCGCGGAACGCTGTTACCTACCCACCAAAGTGGTACCTATTCATCTACTTGCATTTGCATGCTTTCGAATTGCTAGGTTGGCAAGAGCTGGAGCTAGTGCGGGAGCTCACTCCGCACGCAGGGCTAGGGATTTGAACCTCCGAACTTGCGATCTTCCGGTCGACAGGCCTGGCGTCTTACCCGCTGAGCCACCACGCCCCTTATGAAGAGTATACTACCCCGCAAAGAGAAACTTTTTCTTGTTTGCTCCATCAGCATAGGATGCAGTTATACATAGTTACGATCAAGTGGAAGAGAAGGGGGATGCCATTTCTGGAGATGATCAAGTTTGAGGAAATTAGGCATGTGGAAAGAGGTAGATAGAAAGAGAAGGTGTCGAGCCGTATAGCCGTCTAGGGGCCTCGGGAGAGGAGTCAATGTCTGTGCTTGGCATGTTACAGAGACGATGTCTGTGGACTCCACGCTTCCCAGCCCCAACCAGCTGAGCAGTCCCAACCTCGGTTTTGATGGGCTGCCGGGCCGACGTCGCAAGAAACGGACCAGCATTGAGACCAATGTCCGCTTTGCATTGGAAAAAAGCTTTCTAGCGGTAAGGAACTCCCTACAAAGCAACATTCCTTCTCTCGTCCCTTCCCTCCCCTCCCCAAATTAATATACGTTATGCCATGCAGTGGAGAAGAAACTTTTAAGTTTTCACATGTGCTGCTTTCTGTAATACTTCCACTAAGGTGTGCGATTTAAAATTGATTTTGATCAATTTTATCCGTTCTTCAGAGTATAAAATAAATACCCAGGTTGTTCCCCGTCCTTCAGCTGTTCACTTCTCCCTAGGAACGGATGTTATTCTTACACTTCTATATCCCCCGGCAGAACCAGAAGCCTACCTCAGAGGAGATCCTACTTATTGCCGAACAGTTGAACATGGAGAAGGAGGTGATTCGTGTCTGGTTCTGCAACCGCCGCCAGAAGGAGAAACGGATCAACCCTTGCAGCTCTGCTCCCATATTGCCTGCCCAGGGCAAGCCTCCTGGCTATAGCCCTCACATGGTAAATTCCCACACTTCTCTCATGCTTGACAGTCTGTCTCAGTTGACCTCGTCTGTGGCTTTCCCATGCTATGTCTCTGGACGTTTGCAAAATTCCCTTGAAGGACATGTCTTACATTATTTTTGCCTGCTATAATCTTGGAACCTGGAATGTAAGATTTGAGTAAACTCCGGGAGGCAGTGGAGGACAGGAAGGCCTGGCGTGCTATGGTCCATGGGGTCACGAAGAGTTGGACACGACTTAAAGACTGAACAACAACAACAACAACAGCAACAACAACTAATAATCTTGTTTAGTCTTTCCCATACCCCTTTCTTTGCCCTTGTTCTACAGCCCTGGGTGAATCATATATATCTGAATATATCTGACCTGCCTCCACATGTCACATAGTTGCCCATCTTCCCTCCTTGATATGTCATTTAAAGGAATGCCTATCTACCTAACCCTTTTGCAGAATTCTGTCTGCCCACTTTATTTACATTCACTTCACCTCCAATCCTGTTGTCTTTACATACTCCTGCCCTTCTCACTTGATAATTCTTATATATGGTAGCAGCCTCCTCCATCCTCGTCTTCCTGCCTGCCACCCATTAATCAATGACTCCAGACAGTGTACAAGGGTTAAAACAAAGAACCAGTACATTAAAAGCAAAACAAGAAGTCAGTCATACAGGGGAAAAACTGTAACCACCAAAATTCATAAACATCCCCCTCATAGCAGATGCATCCCATCCCATCTTCAAGGCTTTTTTGAAGGACAGCAGTGTCAGGACTGTTTGGCCTTGGTGGGAACGCTGTTCCAGACGGCAGGTGTGGCAACAGAGAAGGCACGCCTCCTGGGTCCCACAAAGTGGCACTGGTTAAAATATGGGACCCAGAGCAACCCTGCCCTGTTGGATCCTATGAGAGGAGCAGAAACATTTGGGGAGACAAGGTCCCTCAAATATCCAGACCTATGCCATGTGGCACTTTGTAGGTGACAACCAGCACCTTGAGCTGCACCTGGAAGCCTACTGGTAACCATGCAGCTCACATAGCAAGTATTACAGGGGCATACCAAAACATGCCCATAATTACTTACGCTGCTGCATTCTGGACCAGCTATAAGTTCTGAGTGGTCTTCAAAGGCAGCCCTATTGCCATAGCCCAGACTTGAGATGAGAGCATGGGGAACCATGAAAAGAGCTTCTCATTCCATGAAAGAGCGCAATTGATGCGCAAGATGGATATACGCAAAGGCCTTCCTGGCTACAGCTGCCACTTGCTCTTTGAGCAGGAGGTATCAGTCCAGGTAAACCCCCAAATTGCACATCAGTTCCATCTGGGGAAATGCAGCCCCATGGAGAACTAAACTTGGAAAGTCCTCAGAGCTGGCTGGTCCATGAACCCACAGCTACTTGATCTTGCTGGAATAGTGCTTAAGCCTGTTCCTCCCCATCCAGACCCCAACTGCCTCCAGGCACTGGGACAAGGCTTGGCAACAACACTTGGTCAGCCAGGGGTCGAGAGATTAATTTAATTAATTTATTTTCTATTCTGCCTTTATTATTTTTATAAATAACTCAAGGCGCTGAACATACCTTATACTCCTTCCTCCTCCTATTTTCCCCACAACAACAACCCTGTGAGGTGGGTTGGGCTGAGAGAGAGGGACCTGGCCCAAGGTCACCCAGCCGGCTTTCATGCCTAAGGCGGGACTAGAACTCTCAGGCTCCTGGTTTCCGATTGGCTCCTTCCTAGGTCTGAGAGACAGGGACTGGCCCAAGGTCACCCAGCCGGCTTTCATGCCTAGGGCGGGACTAGAACTCTCAGTCTCCTGGTTTCCGATTGGCTCCTTCCTAGGTCTGAGAGACAGGGACTGGCCCAAGGTCACCCAGCTGGCTTTCATGCCTAGGGCGGGACTAGAACTCAAAGTCTCCTGGGTTCCCATTGGCTCCTTCCTAGGGCTGAGAGACAGGGACTGCCCCAAGATCACCCAGCCGGCTTTCATGCCTAGGGTGGGACTAGAACTCTCAGTCTCCTGGTTTCCCATTGGCTCCTTCCTAGGGATGAGAGACAGGGACTGCCCCAAGATCACCCAGCCGGCTTTCATGCCTAAGGTGGGACTAGAACTCTCAGTCTCCTGGTTTGTAGCCCGGAGCCTTAACCACTAGACCAAACTGGCTCTCGTAAGATACTGTATCTCATAAGATACCGTTCGGTGTCATCAGCGTGCTACCCACTATGGCGGATGCCCTGTTGCCTTATCTCCTCCATTCAACAAGTCCTAAAAAGCACTTTTTGAAAGTCTTTCCTGCCCCCTGGAGGTACAAGGGAGAAAGCTTGCTACATATTTCTATCCATTATGTCTGTGACAGGTTCTTGTCTCTATGTGTATTTTTGTGCTGCATCTCCTCAGGTGACCAGCCCAGGCACCGGCACAAGTTTGCCCCTCTCCCAGGCTTCCAGTAGTCTGAGCACAACAGGTACACGTTCCCCCTTTTGGGGAGCACCTTATTTTCCCTTCCTTTACTTCCTCCTAGAACAATTTACTGGGGTGGAGTGATGAGAGAGCTTGTTGGTACTGTACAAAATTGAACTCTTGTTAGGAGTTAGAGCATCCTGATCTTTGACCCACAAAGGGTTGAGGGAGTTTTGAGATTGTTGGGACTCTGGACCGTAAGAGGGCAGAACCAGGGACTGATCGTATTGGAGTCCTGAAACCGGGGCCACTTGGGCATATTGGTCCTGGACCATTGCTGCACCCACTGCAAGACCCTGACTTCAGGGATATTTTTCCATGGGCTGAGAGCAAATGCTCTACAAGTGATGAACATGAGATTTTCATTAGCCAGCACAGGATGTTCTAGACCAGTGTTTTTCAAATTGGGAACTTTAAGATGTGTGGACTTCAACTCCCAGAATTTCCCAGCCACACATCTTCAAGTTCCCAAGTTTGAAAAACACTGGTCTAGACATTCTGCAGTATCTCCCTATGAAACTTTTCTTCATGCAAGAAATAACAGGCACCAAATACCCTGGCACAAGATGTAGTGATAGCCACTAGAACAGGGGTGGGGAACCTTTTTTCTGCCAAGGGCCATTTGGATATTTATAACCGGGGACCGGGGGGGTGGGAGGCAGGGTTTCTGGGATTTCCGCGGACCAGGGGCCGGAGTTTGCGGGCGGGAGCCAATCACAAGCACTGGGGGACGGGGTTTGTGGGCGGGAGCCAATTGCGTGGAAGGGGTGGGGTTTGCGGGCAGGAGCCCCGTGGGCCTTATACGGCCCGTGGGCCTGACGTTGCCCACCCCTGCACTAGAACATAGCTTTCCAAAGTGTGTGTCACGACACACTACTGTGTCGCCTGTGGTGTCCTGGTGTGTTGCGCGCAAACCCGGAAGCGCTGATGGGGGGAACCGGAAGGAGCGGCACCCCCCATCAGCACTTCCGGGTTTGTGCGCGACACACCAGGACACCGCAGGCCGCGTCGCCACTGCGCCGCCGCCGCTGTTGGTGTGTGTCGCCAACATGAAAAGTTTGGAAAGCTCTGCACTAGAACCTGGTACATCACCAACACTGCCTAATGGTTTTTTTATAATTCCCCATAAGAAAGACAAGAGTTGAATGGAAGCCAAAGCACACCAGAGCTTCGCATCAAATGCTGGGTTTTGTGTCCTAATTCCATTCTAGAATTAAGAGCAAAGATTCACAGTTGCAGCCATCCCTGGTGACTGTGTCTTTAATTGCCCATCCCAGCACAAAGTCAGAGATGATCGAGTCTCACTTGACATCGTCTCCTGAGTTCCAGGAACATTCAGTAGCCAAGCCAAGGCATTGGGCAGAAAGGCAGGAGATAAATGGAATAAATATTAGACATTATGCCCTTCCCTTCCATTGACTGCTGTGTGGGGAGGGTGGTGTTGCTATCTCAATAAAGGCAGACTACCCAGCGTGGGGTTTTCTGCATGAACCTCCCTCTTAACTCCCTCTTCTTATTTTGGGGGCAGTTACTACCTTGTCCCCGACAGTCTGCTCCCTGACCCCCAGTCGGACAGCAGTAGGAGCAGGGGGCACCCCCCTCAACTCGGTCACGCCACCCCCGAGCAACAGCACAAACCCCAGTCCACAGAGCAGCAGCCACCCAGCTCTCAGCTTGCAAGGCCTGAATCCCAGCACAGGGTAAGTGGCAAGACTGGAAAAGCTTCTGTAGGGTCAGGTTCCTCGAGAGGTTGGACTGTGATCCTGAGGAGAGCCGCACTGTGACACCCAGTTCTTTGAGGAGTTGAGTCAAGGGGTCTAACTTCTGGGTTCCCTTAAGGTTCTTAACTGTTCTTAATATCTCTGGTTTTAATTGATGGGTTTATTCTTATTGTGAATCTCTGTGCGCCTCCAGTAATTGACAGTATAATAAGTAGGTAAGTAAATCGATCCGAGGGAAGGGGGAGATATAAAATCCACGTTGACTCAGCCATGGGAGGTTGGATCCCATTAATACACTCCTGGACACACCTGAGAGGGGAAATGGGGGTGGGGGTGAGGAGAGCATGGTCGTCTTTTCCACCGCAAAGCCCCCCACTTTAACTTCCTGCATTTTGATTTTGGTTTGATTGCAGAAGCACAGTGCTAGGGGTGAATGCAGGGTTAAACCCAGCGCTAATGGCCACCAACCCACTGGCCACCATACAAGGTTTGTGAAAAAAAGAAGAAAACCCATGATGTCGTGGCTGCCATTCACTCCACTGGCTTGCTTGTGTGAGAGAAAAACTATAGGAAGGAATGGATGGGAGGTTGTAAGATTGTACATCGTGTGCACAACCTGCATGGGATTGCTGCATGTCTGAAAAAGTTTAGGAGATATTTGCTTGTGTGTCTGGGGATAAAATAACCATGGCTGCCACACAGTTGAAGAAATCTTAACTGATTATTGGTAAGAGTTTACTATCTGTAGATTAAATCCCTAGATTTCTTTTAACTTGATCTGTTTTTAGGTGATAGCCAAAAGTTGCAGCGGGCATCATTCCAAAAGAAGCATTTTCTCCCCTCTCCTCTCAAACAGAGGATGGTGTTTGTCAACAGTAATTTATAGAAGTACTTGTATTCAGATAGTTTTCTAATGTATTTGGCAGCCCCACTGGACTAAGTGAATGAGTGAGCATTTGTGGGCAATCCCAGCCCTCTCCTTCTCCAGAGAGGAATCGCGAAGTCGGCTTTTCGCTCCAGCTCTTCATTCGCCTCTGTCATCGGCTCCACTCTCAGCAGAGCTGTCTTCAGTTCGCCATTTCTTCCCCGGAATTCAATTTTATTAAACATTACAATTAAAAAGATAAAAACTAATACAAACTAAGAAAAATAAAAGAATAAAAAGAAAAAATAGGAAGTTCAGGAAAAAAAATAGAAACATCAGGTAAGGACCTCCAACAGCATCTTCTGTTTGGCTCCAGGTGGAGATATATAATTGGGTTCATCTGTGTTATTTATTTATTTGATTTAATGGCCATCTGATTCCAAAACAACTCTGGGTGGCTTACAATTACAAATAGAAAAACAATTAAAAAAAGAACCCATGTGTCTGGACAAACCACACATACTGATGATACCTTACCCAAAACTGATGGAGGACCTTCTTGTAGACGTTAAATAAGGGCCAAGCCTTGTGAAAGGGGCCATAGACTTGACTGCTTATCCCCCACCAGGGGGCAGTTTAGAAGAATATAATAGATAGTGATGTCAAAAGCAGCTGAGAGGTCCAGGACAGAGGGACATGCATTCACACCATTCAAGTGCTGACAGGATCATCCACAAGAGCGGCCAATGCCATTTCTATCTCACACCCTGGTATGAATCCTGACTGCAAAGAACCCAGATACAGGTAGTCCTCACTTAACGACCACAATTGGGACCACAATTTTGGTTGCTAAGCAAAGCGGTCATTAAGTGAATCCGACCCGATTTCACCACCTTTTTTGCAACGTCCGTTAAGTGCATCACTGCAGGTATTAAGTGAACCATGCGGTCGTTAAGTGAATCACACGGTTCCCCATTGATTTTGCTTGCCAGAAGCTGGCTGGGAAGGTAGAAAATGGCGATCACGTGACCATGGGACGCTGCGACAATCATAAATGTGAACTGGTTGCTGAGCGCCCAAATCGTGATCACATGACCGCGGGGACACGGCGACAGTCGTAAGTGTGAGGACCGGTTGTAAGTTGGTTTTTTCAGCACCATTGTAAGTCCGAATCGTCACTAAACGAATGGTTGTTAAGCAAGGACTACCTGTAATCAGCTTCACCCAGTATCTTTTGCAGTTGGAATTCCACTGCCTTCTCCAGAATCTTCCCCCAGAAGAGAAGGTTTGGGACTGTGCGGATAGAAATTGTCTAACACAGTGGGGTAAAGAGATGGCCTCCAAGAGAGAGCACACCATCTCCTCTTTCAAGGAGGCATTTATCACTTCTTGAACCCATTGCCCCACCTTCAGTGTTACATACTGAATTATGCCTCTTCCCCACATCTTGGTCTGGCCTAATGGATAAGACTGTGAGATTGCTTGTGAGCTGCTGTGCAAACGTAGTACAGGTGTGTGAGAGTGCAGCAAGTCAGTGGAGTCCTCCACAACCTACTCTCATTCTTCTTCGGGTCCTTCTCCATTCCATCTTGAATCTGCATACAGCAGAAGGCATCCCGCTCCATTACATGCATCTTTCACATCATATATGCTAATCATTTATCAACCTGTCTTCACACACCATGTGTCTTTTCTGTGTGAATCATGTTGGGGGAGAGAGATGGTGGAGCTGTGTGGGACAGGGAAATGCCACTTCAATTATAGCTGTCTTTTTGATACGGGAGAAGATAGGGGCTCCAAGGTTCTTTTTGCAAAGATAAGAGTGGTCTCCTGCAAGATTATCCTTCAAGAGGGCAGTCTTGGCTCTGTCTCTCCTTTGGGCCAACTATACATTGACCCCAAGGCCACTGACAGGAAGCCATTGCAGATGTGGCCTAACCAGTGTTTTCTTCTCTCTGTAGCCCTGGCCAGTGGTGGAAGCCTGCCAATTACCAGCCTTGACGCCAGTGGTAACTTGGTCTTGGGTACCAGTGCAGGCACAACTGGAAGCCAGAGCATCGTGACCTCTCCACTCTTCCTCAACCACGCGGGCCTGCCTTTGCTGAGTGCTGCCCCAGGAGGCGTGGGGCTGGTATCAGCAGCTGCTGCCGTGGCTGCTTCTATGCCTAGCAAGTCCCCTACTCTGACCTCCTCCTCCTCCTCCTCCTCCTCCTCCTCCTCTTGTTCCTCATGCAGCTCCTCCAGTGACATGGCGCAGACAATGGGGCAAGTTGGTCCTGGATCTACTGAACCGGATGCCAAGACGGAATGAGGACTCAGGAGCGTCCTCGCTGCCTTTTCTGACACGGTGGGGGTAGCCAGGAGCGGACGTACAAACCGACACATGAAACCAAAAAAACAAAACAAAACAAAAACAAAACCACCAAAACCGAACAAAGAATTGTCAGCAACAGCCAAACGAAAAAAAACCAACCAAAAAAAATAACCTAAAGCAAACAAACAAAGCAAAAAGGGAAAGAAAAAGGAAGAAACCAAAAAGAATTCCCCAAACCTTTGGCATTCATTTGTTTTTCCCCTCTGCAAAAGGAGACAGTCAATGGTCTGTTTGATTTTTTTAATGATTTATCTTTTTCATCTGCTCGTTTCCTGGACAGTACCAGAAAGGAAACCAATAAATGGGGATAATTTTTTTTGTAAAAAAAAAAAGAAAAAGAAAAAAAAACTTAAAAAAAAACCTTTAAAAATCCTTAAGGGGAATACAAATCTCACACCAAAAATCACCAGTTCTAGCTTCACCCAAAGCTTTTTACAGACTTTTCTATCTTCAGTGTCTGGTCGAATGTCTTTCAAAATGCTTTTATTTATTCTTATTTATTCTTTCTCTTTTCCTTGGATCCAGAAGGGGTTGGGCAGGAAAAGAATGGATTGATTTAATTTCAGGATCTTCCTATAAATATTTTCTTTATTTTTTAAATTGTTCACAAATGTTTCTGCTTTTTTGCTGTGTTTTTTTTAATGAAACAAATAAGAAGCTTTATACATGTATGGGGGTTCTTATAAGAAATGAAGGCTAGGATTTTCAAAGGCAATAATGAAAATCAGACACCAAGTTCCCACTATGGAAACTGGTTTCTTGATTGATGTCCTGCAATGTTTTTTGTTTTGCATTTCTGCTTCTTTTTGTTTGCAAAGAGGTTATTAGATTACTCAGCCATGTCACAGACTCCACAAAAGGACTTTGTGATCACAAAATTCTGATTACTTGCCAGCTCAAACCTATGTTAGCTATCTGGGGCTTGAAGTAAGGAGGTGGGGGGAACCAGTTTACAAAATTTCTTTGCTGATGACCTTTCTGAGATATTGATGTATTGCAAGCATGGGATATCTGGTGCATCAAACTCTAGGCATTGCAACGCCTGTTTCTGTCTCTCTCAAAAGCTCCCCACTCCTACAGTGAGGATGGAATGAATTATATCTGGCTGGAATTACTTTATTAATACTAGCTGGGCTACTCAGAGGGTATATAATGCAAGTACTCTTTGCAGGACATGAGGCATTATTGAAAGTCTCAGTCTTCAACTTTTTAAGGATGGGCAGCACTAAATCTACTTTTTTTCTATCAGCTTAAACCTTTTCTTTGCTAGCTTTAATTTTTCTATTGAGCTTAGCGAAAAAAATTTTTTAATTGGTTTTGCCTGGGGTTAGTATCAGGGGTTATTTTTCTGAAAAGAGGGGATGTGTAATTTTTATTATTATTATTATTGTTATTATTATTTTTATATCTGTGTTCTGAAAAAAATACTCATATTCCAGTGCCTGACAAAAACCAAAACAAAAAAAATGGGAATTTCAGCATTCTTTACATTTCCAGAAAAAACCAAAAATTGATAGACATCACTACAGAAAACAACAAAATGAAGACCACTGGGGAATATAAATAAACGCAAACCACAGAAGAGGGATAAAAATCTCCTCAGTAAGTGGGTATCACAGAGACTCGAAGGCGAGAGAAAAACTTTTAACCAAAAAGAACCAACCAAGCGAACCAAGGAAACTAAAACAAAGAACCACAAAGAACTTTAATTGAAGAAGAAAGGATGAAAATATGTGGGAATAAAGGGGAAATCTTTACTTTCTCTGGTTAAGACAAAATGGCTCAACCATCTTTCTCTGTCCTGAAAAAAATACCTCATGGAAAGTTGTGTTGAGAAGCCAAGATTTTATAAACGGCAAAGAAACAGATAAATAAATAAATAAACAAACCAAATCGACCGAAGTGGGAGGGCAAGATCAGAAGATCCTGTAACTTTTCTCCTGGAAGTCTGGAAAGCTTTAAAAATGGCTTCTCAAAACACTTCTTAATTTTTTTTTGTTTTTAAACTTTTTTTGTACATTTATTTTCTTGGTCTTTGTTTTTGTTTTAACTGGATGGTTTGGGATTTTTTTTAAAAAAATGTGTTGGGCGGGTTAGTTGATGTGTTGGGGACTCTTTGAATGTCTGTCTTTTATTTTCAACTCCTGCAAACCAAAGTCTTGCTGTTGGAGAGAAGGAAGTTAGCCATGGCATACTGCGATCTGGTAGAAAACAGAAACCAAACAAAAGGACAGAGTTTAAAAAAAAAAAAAGATAAACAAGCAAACAAAAAGGGACTTTGAAACCTTTCTTGAAGGACAAAAACCCTCAACCTCATTTTATCTCCTGCTTTTGCTGTGCTATAGCGTTCAGGTGGGTTTGAGATAACAAAAGAAAAAAATACTGTGAAACTTTCCAAAACAGAAACAAACCAACAAAAAAAAACAAAAAACCCAGGAAACACCTAGTTTAAAAGACTGACTTGAAAAAAAAAGTTTCCATCCCATTCTGTGCGTGAGTGAGAGAGAACCGCCGAGTATTTATTCAGCCCTTTTAAGATTTCAGTTATGGTATAATGGTGGACATCTGGGGGAAAAAACATTTGGGAGAAATATTCTCTCACTTTCTCTCTCTCTCTCTCTCTCTCTCTCATGTGCTACTGAACGTGTTTCTAGGTGGAATGTAACTGTTTTAGTGATATTTGTTATTTTTCTTTCATTTTTACTTTTTTGGGGGGTATCTATTTTTTTTTATAGAGAAAATTCTATGTTCCGCTTTATCGCTTCTTACTGTATTAAGAAAAAGACAAAAAACAAACGCTAAAGGTTTGCAACAAAAAAAGATAAAAAGGGAAAAAAAACTAAACAAAAAACAACAAAAAATACCAAAAACCAAAATGTGTTTTTTTTTTAAAAAAAATTGATTCTAGACCAAAAATGACCCTATCTCCATGCATGGAGCTGAGTGGTGGTTGGATGGCATGGAGGGAACAGTCAAGATTTATAGGGCAAGGAAGGGTGTTGGGAAGTAGGTTAGATTGTTGTCAACCTGGAGACGAGCATTAGCTTTTTCAGAAAGTTGAAAAAGGTTTGAAAGGGGTGCCTGGTAATTGCTCCCTCTTTTGCCTTCAAAAACCAGCCAAATGTTTGACCAGAGATGACAGTGGGACAAAAGGAAGTACACAGACGCAGGTCGTAGAAGTGATGCCTCTTTCAAATTATGTCTCTTCAAAGTTGTCTAGCTTCAGCTTTAGGAATGGAGACATGGGAGGTTACAACTACCCATAAACCATGGGGACATCACTATCTCCCCTTCCCTCCCAAATTGGCGACTATATAAGGCATGAAATGTAAAACTAATCTTGGTATGGGAATGGATATGTTGAGGTTGGTTGATCCAGAGCAAAACGAGCTGATATTTAGTTCTAACCTGGCCAATGATTTTATGTGGCGTGATAGTTCAGAGTCCATAACCAACTGTACCTCTCTAGTCCATATACTTCTTCAACTGGCTGGTTAAAAAAAAAAGTTAGACGATGCTGTGCCTTCCTCTTGGAAAACAGTTGCATCTCTTCGTTCTGCTGACCTCCCCACTCCTAGGAGTTTTAGAATGAGGAAGGAAATAAAGTAAAACCAAAGCTGTAAAACCAAATATTTGCTCACACGCCTCCGTGCCAGTGCCCGACCCAGGGTTGGGGGGGCACAAGGGAGGGGAGGCAGGCTAAACCCCCTCCCTCTCCTTATAGTGCCAAGACATCCACCACAAGGCTCTTTGGAGATAGCCCGCCATATACCTCATATACTTTAATGATAAACCAAATAGAAAAGCTTTATTAAGGGTGTGTGCCGTACAGGTCTGCTTGGGGCGGTGGGGATCAGGCGCAGCATCCTCTCACCCCGTAGAGGGAAATCAGTAGGACAGCCCAGGTCCGATGAAATCTGGTCTATTCAGTTACTCTTCCAGGGTTCTGTGGATATTCTTTTTCTATCAACTTGGAAAAGGACAACGTGGTTAGGATGGAACCATGGTAAGGACAGAAGACTGCATCCACAAAGAAGTGGGGAAAAACACACTCGGGGCTGGACATTGCTCTGTGGGCCTTGCTTACATAGAGAGAATTCTGCCCTGATGTAATGGGCACTTTGTACACCAGAGTCAATTGGAGGATAGCGGTAATTCTGCTGTGGTGCAAGAGCATGTTTGTATCAAAGGAAGTTGAAGCTGGTTGTTTCACACTGGACATGAATCTCCTTTAGAAATCTTGACTGGGATCATGCTTAAGGTCCGGTGGAGGGTTCTCTCCCCTGAAACGACTTCTCCAGGTTACTTTCTATCAACTCTGACCAGTATTGAGGTTATGAGAAAAGGGAGTATCATTTATATGCCCAGGAGGGTCGTTGGTCAGTTTGATAGCCCCAGAGGAGTGGATCAAATGGGCTGGCCTTTGCATGAAGGATGCTGCACTAGACCCCAATTTCTTGCCAACACCACCCCAACATGACTGGCCTGTTGCTGTAGCCGACCTGGGAGCAGTGGAAAAATCGTGTGATAACTTTGCCAAAGGTAGTTAGTTCCTAGTATTCATTTTTTAAAAAATTTTTAATCTTCCGGGGTCTGATCCTGTCTTGTTAATTTATTTGTAACTGTGGGGCTTAGAAGTGACTTGAAAAAAATTGATGATGATGATAATGTAACAAATATTCTGAGTGCTTTTTTAATTTGTTCCTTCATTTGGTTCTGTCGTGGTTTTGTGTTTTTTTCCCTGTCTTTTTTTTAATTAAAAAACAAAAACAAAATAAAAATCTTGCAACCAAAGATGAGTTGAAAGGAAATTGAAAATCTGTCATGGTGACTAATTTGTGGCACAGAGCTGCAGATCACAGGATGAAAGGGAAACATTCTAATTTGCGGATCAGCAACATGGCACCTGGAAACAGTAGTGCCCACTGATATGTCTTTGCCACCCGCCCAGCTCTGAAGCCTACCTGGTTTGTTTTGATTCTTTTCGTTAATAAAAAGGAATGGGAAGCTGGCAAAGCACCAGCTTTCAATGTAACCTGTATTTTCAAACATGCCTTAGGCCCCACTTAGACCCCAAAGCTATTATTGGAAAATAAAGTGATCTACGGCTGATTACTTTGTTTGCCTTCTAATATATGGGTATGTTGTGATTTACCACTTCTACCATGGCAATCTTTTTATGAGAGGGATAGTGTTTATAACATGTCAACGTTCCAGATGTGCTCACTGGTCCAAACTTCTTGTGGACCCCTATTCTAAAGGATCCAAAGTATTGGGGGGGAAATGCTGCCAATCTTACCTCCCATCATTGACTTCGGACACAGTTCCCCAGTTCCTATGCTGCTGTAGCACACACGTCTTTGCATTAGGCTATTCGGCAGCTTGGCAGCTAACACCTTGCATGATTTTTGTTTATTTTTTTGCTGCAAATCCAACTGAGAATAGGAAGTGGGCCTGAAGGCTGGAGGCTGACTTGGCACTCCTGTATTGGATTCCTGGAGAGAGGGCTTTTTGGTTATTCTTGAGTTCTTGCAACAGCTGCAGTGGGATGATGGTGGACCTTTGCAGAGTGGCCCTCAGGATTTGGGAAGTAACAATTGTGGCTTTGTAGAAGTGCCCAGAAACAGAATTTAAAAGGACAACTATTAACAACAAAAGAAAACAGATATAGAAATAAAGTTTAGTGTCTACATTATTGGTTATTGTTCCAGATATTTCAAATTAGCTCTGAAAGGAACAAGCTTTGAAAATGTGTTCTTTTCTACTTAAAACATAGGCCTAATTATCTCTCTACGTCTCTAAGAATATTTCTATCAAATTCTATACCCAGGTCAAACCCAAAATTGTGGTTGCTGGGTTTTTTTGTACAGACAATTCCCATTAGCCATACAATTTGTTTAAAGAGCTGGGAGTATTAGGTAAGAGCCAGTTTGGTGTAGTGGTTAAGGCACCAGGCTAGAAACTGGGAGGCCGTAAGTTCTAGTCCTGCCTTGAGCACAAAGCCAGCTGGGTGACCTTGGGCCAGTCACTCTCTCAGCCCTAGGAAGGAGGCAATGGCAAACCACTTCCGATAAACTTTGCCATGAAAACTGCAGGGACTAGTCCAGGAAGCTGGTAGGTCAGGATAACTATGCTCGAAGGCACTATATCTATATGTGTGTGTGGTAAAATCATGTCCATGCAACCTCATTAACTTAATTAATTAATTAAATTAATTAATTAAGATTACTTGGGAAGATAGGCGGACTAATGTTAGAGTATTAGAAAAAGCGAAAACCACCAGCATTGAAACAATGATCATCCAACATCAACTTCGCTGGACCGGCCATGTTGTTCGAATGCCTGACCATCGTCTTCCAAAGCAGCTACTTTACTCCCAACTTAAGAATGGAAAACGGAATATTTGTGGACAGCAAAAGAGATTCAAAGATACTCTCAAAGCTAATTTAAAAAAATGTAATATCAATATTGAGAACTGGGAAGCCCTAACACATGAGCGTTTCAATTGGAGGTCATCCTTTATTAATGGCGCTATGGACTTTGAAGAAGCACGAGTACAGGGCGAAAGGGAGAAAAGAGCTAAAAGGAAGGCACGTCAGGCAAACCCTCATCATGACTGTCTCCCACCCGGAAACCTATGCCCTCATTGTGGGAGGTTGTGCGGATCCAGAATTGGCCTTTATAGCCACTTACGGATCCACCGTTAAAATTTTACCTTTGGAAGACAATCTTACTCGGCTACGAGTGATCGCCAATGATTAACAGCTTTTTAAAAATGCCTCATGCAAACACAACTGGAAAGTGGATTCATACAAAATCAAGGCAGAGATTTCTTCCCTATAGAACACAGACATTTCTTGTCTCAGAATTGTTATAGGAAAGATTCTGCTGAACAGTCATCTTTTCAACCCCCCTTCTAACTCTAGCTGCAGTTTCAGTGCTTTCAAGGGCTCCATGTGTCCTTTGAGGCACAACAGTTGCTTCCATACAACTCTTTATCCTGACCTACCATCTTTTGGTCGCTCACCTTTTAAAGAAAAATCCGGTCAGTGACTTTGCTAAATCTCTGCATGGCAGTATTTTATAAGCTTTCTCCATTTCCCCCCTTGTAAATGTGTATCTTCACAGAAAAATCTAACTGTATTAGCATCAGCTTTCCAGCGTGGACTAAATTACTACCGAGGATTATTCTATCTTTAATTTAAAAGTTTCTTCCATAGACAGGTGGCCCTTTTTCTTGTTTTAGTGCTTCTGTAGAGATTAGAGATTCATTGTTTATCAATTAGTCAATTTCTCTTTCCTGCTGCGGGTTGGGGATTAATAAGTGGTTTCCTTTACCCCCCCCCCCTTCTTTTATTGTGAAAAAGCAATTTTTCATTATAAAATAAAGGGGGAAAATAAAAGAAACAAGTAATTAAAGCTGCCATCCCCCCCTTTGCAGAGAACAGAAGCACTCTAATTAAGTGGTAAATCACCAGTAATCCCTCAGCAAAAAAGCAATGAAACAGGAACCACCTGCAAGGGGAAACTTAATTGCAGAGAACCTTTGCTGAACTGTGCTTGCAGATGAGTAAACATTAAAAAAGCATCTAGTCTCCACAGAGCGGCATTAGTGGATAACGTAACTATTTTAAGTCCTGGATGTAGTCAGTTAATTCTACCTGCAGCTGGTTGTGAGAGCAACCCAGGTCAGACACTTTCCCCAAGAGTGTCTCCACATGAGGCTTTGTGGGCACAATTGCCTTACTTCAAAAACAGAATTTACAGGGTGTCCTAACAAACACGTGTTTTCCCATCGCTTCTGCCAATTTTATTTTCTTCAGCTTTGAAGCACATTCTATTTGGCAGTGCATGGAAGTTCCAATTACCAGAAAGAACCACTGAACCCTACCAGATGGACGGCGAGAAGGTGCCGCTGCAGCTGGACCTGGACACCTCTAGCATTGCTTCGGTGGCTGCAGTCTGGTTGGGCCTCATTTCAAATAAACAAAAAATCCTGGCGGCTCACAGAGAAACCACTGCTGTTTTGTCTTCCTGTGCCCTAGAGGCAGATGGAAGGTAAGCTGTCCCTGATTAAGTGCAGGCAACCCCTGCCTAGTGCATCTCCTGCCCCCCCCCCCACCAGATATGTTCTAGATGCAGTCAGGATCTGGTTGGGATTTGATCTGGGAGATCTGTCCTTTGGATTAGTATGCAAAGTGGAACAGATGGTCAAGTGCAAAGCTCATCATAAAAGCACTTGAGAAAAACTGGTTTTTGAGGGAAGAGTGAACACTGTCACACCCCAGCTCATGTAATCTGCAAGTTATTCATAAGTCCTCTACACCTCCTCACCAACACAGGGTTAAAGGGTTGGGTTGTATCAGGCGGCCAAGGCACTAGAAAGGCTAGCGGGGGCCATTGGAGGCAAGCCTCCTTGCTAGCTATTAAGCAAGCCATGAGGTCTGTTCAGCCAACAAATTCTGAGCCTGCTGTTGCATGGCGGCAGCCCAAATTGTTAGTTTTTCCTCAGGCTGGCCTGAAAATGAGAGCTGGGAAATAGGGTGTGGGATAGACAAATTCTCCAATGAAAGAGAAGCAACCCACGACCATGGGAGGAATGCACAGGAAATTTCATTCTACCTGCTTGTGAAGCACATCATGAGGGGGTGGAAATAAGTTTGCCATTTCTGAAATCAGTGTTTCCTGTGGTTTCGGATGTGCTGCTGCTGGCTTGCTAATGGAGCTTTGTAACTGGAATGTGTGTATTTAGCAGCAAAGTCACAGTAATGTGATAGTGTGGTAGACCACAATGTCAGGAGGACAAGTTGGAGCATGCATCGTGTATGCCAGGAGTGAGACAGTTAACATACTGATAGGACAATGCGAACTTCTGTTCCATATTACTACTTTAAATAGTATGTAATATTTGTATTGTCTTTGCACTGACAAATATCAATCTTCACCTAATTATAGTCACCTGATTCAAAATCAGAAGGTGCTTGCATCTTTAATATTTATACAGAAGTGAGAATGTTTTTAAAACGTATCAACAACAACAGACTGACTATTCCTACGCCTGAAGAAGGAACACAAATATAGACTTCTGATTGCATCAGAAGGAAGATTTTAATAGCTACACTGGGAAGTTGGAATAAGACTCGGTGGAAGAAACCACTGCTTTCTCACTGACAGTCAGGGATATCCACAGGATGCAGTCAAAAAAGTCAGGATGGTGGCCATGACAGTGCAGTCAAAGCCCACCCATTTTTAATATGCATCACGTATGTGATACACATTTTTAAAAAGGTAGGGCTTTGATTGCATGACCGTGGCCACCATCTTGACCTTTTTGCCTTCCACTGAACAGATGTCCCCAGACTGAAACGTTTTTAAAACATTCTGTATCAAATGAGACAGTCAACAGCAGAGAAAGCATGCAGCACTACTGAGACATTATATTCCTGAGCTCTGTGATTGGAGAATGCCCATTAGACCATTCCCCATGATTCAAAGGCAGATTTGGCCATCATTCATCTCCTGCCCCACTTGAAACACAGCAAAGGCAAAGATTAGCCTTTTGCTTTCTTACACCTGTTGGTTGTTTCACAGCCCCAATATGACCACTCCTTCCCAAAACTTTGAAAATACTTCAGTTCTTAATCACTCTCTTTTGGCCTGATGTGCCACAGGATCTTAGGAAAAGAAACTGATTCAAGCCAGAATCTGATACACATCCTTAGAAAAGGGCCTCTGGGTGAGGTTTTCTCCACTTACTACAAAGGTCGAGGAGTTCTGGGTTCTAAAAATTACTTTGAATGGTACAAAGATTAAGCCCCACTAGTTTACAAAGGATGAGAAGACAGGGAGGAGGAAAGACTACTTAATTAAGTAATTAACCTGCTAGGAAGAGGGAAGTAATGGAAAAGTACATAGTGAAAGTATGGTGCTCCAGGTATATACAATAAAGGAAAAAAAAGTTATTTTAAACATTGTGCTCTAGGAAGACTACTGAGAGGAGGGGGAACCAAGCTGAATGGCAAGAAACACATGCCGGGTATCTCTCTCTCCCCCCCCATCGGAAGACCTGAAATTATAGTTAGTAGGACAACCTCATGGTATTTCTCCACCAGGTCAGATCTTCGGATCTCCCTTTCCAATCTTTCCTTCTCTAAGCAGTCCCTTCACTCACTTTCGCTCCATCTTCCTCCTCTTTTCTGAGAGCTTTCATTCGCCCTTCCTCCTCTCTTTTACCCAACATTTTTCTTTCCTCTTCTGGTTGCCTCAGAGTCTCCCTCACGATGCCTATCAGGACCTCAGATGGGTGAGGGTGCAACAAAGCCGAAAAAAAATCCTGCTGAGGAATCTCCCTTCTTTCTCCCTGTTCCTCCAGAGCAGCAACTGCCCAAAGGTCTTTTTAAACAGAATTTATCTTCTTTCCTGTTCCTCGGAGAAGTTCACAGCTGCAACTGGAGAACATAAGGGGAAACATCGGCCCAAAGGTCTTCTTAATGGAATTGATCTTCCTCCCTCCCTCCCTCCAAGGTCAGAGCGGCAGCCGGAGAACGCAAGAGGGGCCCTTCTGGCCCAAGGTCTTCTTCACCGGGCGCCGTTTCCAACCGTGAGCGGAGGGATTGCCGGGGAAGCTCTCGGACGCGTCCCAGCCCCGAATAAAAGTCGCCTCTTGCCCTTTACCCCTGCGGACCCCACGTCCCCTTGCGCGGAGATCGAGTCTGCTGCCACAGAGATGTATCTATTCATTATTATCAATAAATATTATTGAACGTATTAAGGTCCGCGCTTGGCCCGCGGGGAGTTTCCGAGGAGGGCAGCAACCGGGAGCCTCGCCTCGCCTCGCGCCATCCCGGCCTCCGCGGCGCTTGGAGTCGGAGCCACTGACCTCCAGGCGCCTGGGACTGCTTTATTGACCTGCCCTAAGGGATGATGTCCGTGTCGGTGCGTGAGAGAGACGGCGGGATAAATCTCCCGAACGAATGTGTACATGGAGGGTATTTGAACCTCCGATCGCCGAAACAGCCATCGCCGCCCTCACGCTCGCCCGGCATTTTGGTTCGGCCCAACTGCCACTCTCTTTTTACGCCCCCACCCCCGGCCTGCTCACGTTGGTACAGCCCAGCCGGCCGGTTCCCTCGCTTTTCCTTTTCGCCCCGCCCACTTTCTCAAGGGGAAGGGAGCCGCCTGGCTCGGGCCTCGGAGCTACGTCATTATGACATCGCCCTATGCGAATCCCGACGGCTTCGGGCAAGGGCTCGCGCGCCGCACACCAACGGGGCCGCCGATTGGCCGAGCGTTGAGTAAGCCGCCTCTGGATTCGCTGAGTTCTGTAATCCAATAGAGAGACGGTTTGCTCGAGCAGGAGGGTGAGAGAGAAGGTTGGGCTGTGGGGGACAGAAGGGAGAAAAAGGTGAGGGGAGGGGAACTGGGGGAGAGCGCCCCTAGTGCAGGGGGGAACTAAGGGGGAGGGAGACTAGAGCCCTCCCCACCCTATAGGGGAGAGCGGCTGAGCAGCCGGGCCGCCACCCCCCGCCGGGGTGGGGGAGGGGAGCTCGGAGCGCGCAACGTGAGAGGGTGTGAGAGAGAAAGGGAGGATAGATGCTCTCCCCCCCCTGCAAGGCTGTGGGAGTGGGAACCCTCCTGCGTGCATGGGAGGCGCAGAGCTCCCTGAGGGGGAGTGGGGTGGGGGTTAAAGTCGGCAGAGGGAGAAGGGGTCGTGCCCCTTGGCAAAGGCGAGGGGGAACAGGCCCCAGGGCGGGGGTGGGGGGGTTGCATCTGAGGATGTGGCTTCGGGTCCCTGGAACTGCCCTGCCACAAATGAGTGAGCCTCGAGCGATCTGGGCGGGCTCCTCGTTGCAGGGGAAGCGAGCAGGTTTGTCTTTAAAAGTGAGATGCGAGGTAGCCCACGCTAACTGTAAAGGTGTGGAGGTGAAGGGACTTGTGAGCGGGGATTTCTGCTTCATCCTGTAGCTTAAGAATGAAAGGCTTGAAGGAGGAGTGGAATTCCTTGATTCTGAAGGGTGGGTCAGAAGCCCTGACCTGAGGTGGATGAATGATCTGCAACCTTCTCTGCTGTCTTCTTTGTAGTCTTTTAAACTCAAGTTTTCAGAAAGGACCTTCTGCTACGAAACGTGCGCATGTTGCTGAAAGAGGCCAGATTGGATGAGTTTCTAGGTCCCCAAGTCCTTCTTGGGCTGCTCATTGACCTAAGGCCTGGAAGGTATGTGAGAGAAACTAGATAAACTGTAATGGTTAGACCACATTTGGAGCATTGCTTCTGGGCACCAGGCACTGTTCTTTAAAAGAACATAGAGAAGCTGAAGGGAGTGGCAGAGGATTGTTATCAGGTTGATAAGGGTCTGGAAACCAACAGTTAAAAGAGTTGGGCTTGTTTAGTTTGCAAAAGAAAATACTAAAGGGTGATGAAGTAGTGGGGTACAAATATTTTAAAGGATGTAATGTGCAAGGGTGGGATGGACTAGTTCTCTGTTGAAACTAAGAATAGGAGAAAGACCAAGGGATTGAAATTATATTCAGGCTGAATATTAGAGGTAACTAGACAACTAATATTCAGCCTGAATATAATTTCAATCCCTTGGTCTTTCTCCTATTCTTAGTTTCAACAGAGAACTAGCTATATTATATTCATTTTATATTATGATATAATTCATTTTGAATTATATTCAGGCTGAATATTAGAGGTAACTAGACAACCCTGTAAGGGGCGTGGTGGCTCAGCAGGTAAGACGCCAGGCTTGTCGATTGGAAGATCGCAAGTTCGGAGGTTCGAATCCCTAGCCCTGTGTGTGGAGTGAGCTCCCACACTAAACTCTTGCCAACCTAGCAATTTGAAAGCATGCAAATGCAAGTAGATGAATAGGTACCACTTTGGTGGGTAGGTAACAGCATTCCGCGTGCGTCATGCTGGCCACATGACCGCGGAAGCGTCTTTGGACAATGCTGGCTCTTCGGCTAACAAACGGAGATGAGCACTGGCCCCTAGAGTCGGACACGACTGCACAAATGTGCGGGGGGAACCTTTACCTTTTTAGATAACCCTGTGACCCGTTGGGTCGTCCTTCGAGATAAAGGTAGTGCAGTCTGATGTGACCAGAATGAACGTTAAATTTTGGGCTGGCCATATTTTTTTTACTCCAATGCTGGATGATCCCATCATCATCTAAGAAGAGTATATATCATAAATAGAAAAATAATTGTAGCGGCAAATGAACTTCAGTAATAAGTCAATATTTACTTACCTAAACAGATAAACAGAATGACCACAGGTGGGCAAAAAAGCAGTGGGAGCGACTTCCAACTTCCTGCTGGCTTCCCCATTGACTTTGCTTGAGGGAAGCTGGCAGGGAGCATTGGAAATCGTGATCACGTGACTGCAGGGACACTGCGGCAGCCACAAGTTTGCAAATAAAACTGGTCTGAACATCGTGGAAATTTCAAATCCACAGGAATAATGGGTCCCGGATTTTTTACGCATACTTTAAGATAGCAGATTTTAGGTACCTTGATTCAAAAATTGTTGCAGTATAATGCACCATTTGGGCTAACTTGAGGGTACAAACAGAAAAACACAACGAGAGCTTTAGGAGTATATAGATTTCTGAGTTTTAAGAATTGTTAAGAAGTAGAAACAGTGGAAGACGCCTCCTTGTTAGCAGTTATCAAATGGGGACTGGATTGCCACCTGATTTGGATGATTTAATAAATTCCTGCAGGAGGTTGGGCTAGATAACCTATAAGGCCACTTCAGCATATGATATTATGATTCTCTGAGGCTAGAGAAAATAAAGTTGTGTCTTCAGGCAGCTGGCGGGAGAAGGGAACCTTGTGGCTTTTAAAATGACTCCATTATAGTATTAAAAAGAGTTTTCTGTCATTAAAATAACTTGGTTTTAAAATAAAATCTGAAAACAATGCATTCAAAGTCTGCAGTTATAATCTGTTAAAAATAAATTGCTGACAGCCCTGCCCTGAAATTCATTTACCAATTTAGAAATTTCCTTTTGGAGCTTTTTGCGCTCCCTCCATGAGTTTTTATCATCCTGAATAATTTAGTATAATTTTGAAATGGAATTGGCATTCAGATTGTCTAATTATTGCTGGGGGACGATCCCAAATTAAGGAGCAGTAGTATGTTTAATGAGACATAGAGACAGTGTCAATCTCAGTAGACAATATTGGATAAGGCAGACAAATAAGCTGAACGGGAATCAAATAATGTTCTCTCTTTTCTTCATTGCATTGTTACACTTTCTGAAAGTCCTTGTTGCAAGGAAGTGACAGCTTTAATATTTTATTTTTCATATCCTGAAGCAATAATGCATGGAATGCCTTCCAGACAAATCAGATAAACCAAACAACCCTTTCAAATAAACCAAGTAATACAGTAATTTACAGTTTTCCCTTTTAACCAACTGCAGCCCATAGTTGACTGATGAAGAGTGGAATTCTGTACCCTTACTTGAGAGTAAACTCCAGTGGGACAGCTTGCCATTTTTGCTCTTACAACTCAAGCTTCTTGCTGGGGAATTTGCCAATGGCCTTTACACTGTTTGTTTCATAATAGGTATAATTTAGGAGACAGTTGTTACTTAATTTCAAAAAATCTTGGTCATTAATTGAATGGAGGAAGGTTTCTTTTTTTGTTTAAAGATGACAGATTCATTTATCACAGCAGTTTGCAATTTTGTGTGAAAGAAAAGAGTGCTTCTGAGTGGCTTCCTGCCACCCGTGGGTTTGAAAGTACTTGCATTACAAATGGTCCTTTTAAAAGTCTGCATGACTGAGAGCACTTTTAAAATAATTTAATCATTTGTTCTCATCAATCAACCAGATGTTCCAAGCACAGTCTCAACCAATCAATTCCCTAATTTTTTCTCTCTCTCTTCCCAGCACACTGGGAACCATCTTTCATGATGGCCGAATCAGCCGAAGAAACACTGTTGTATGTAGAGCACCGCTATGTCTGCTCCGAGTGCAGTCAGCAGTTTAGTTCCTTAGAGGATGCACTGGTGCATCAGCAGAGCCACATGTGCTCCCAGGAGCAGCAGTATGAAGTAGTGGGGTTGGCAGAAGCTGGGTTGATGGCAAGTGGTGAGGCTGGTCTCTATCAAACAGTGACTGTGCAGGAAAGCCAGTACCAGTGTTTGGAGTGTGGACAGATTCTCATGTCTCCAAGTCAGTTGCTTGAACACCAGGAGATGCACCTGAAGATGGTTACTCATGAACCAGAACCTTTGGTCAAACCTCTGAGCTCCAGTCAGATCCACTACGAGTGCATAGAATGCAAAGCACTGTTTACCAGTCAGGATGTGTGGCTTGCCCACCGTCAGAGCCACCGCAAGCCACCAGAACCAGCAGCTCCTCCTCCTCAGAGTCAGGCTCTTGTAAACCTGGAACATTCATACCGTAAGCCAGAGGACGGAGGAGATTCCTGTGGAACTCTGCAATTATTGCTGTATGAGTGTGGTGAGTGTTTCCAGCTGTTTCAGTCAACCACAGACTTCCTAGAGCACCAGGCCTCACATCAGGTGATACAACCAACCCCAGGGACACAAGTGAGAGAGTTGCCCGTATCTTGCCCTGCAGAGCCAAAGGAGTTGTCGCCGCCACGTTTAACGGGTGTACAAAACGGTGCTGTGCCAGCACAGATCCAAACTAGTGTGACAGCTACGGACCACAGCTATGAACTTAAAAACAACCCTGGGGAGCAGCCACTCCGCAAAATGAAGCAGGCCGCTAAGGAATACTTGTGCACCGAGTGTGACCAGCTGTTTCCATCAGCCCATAAGCTCCAGCTACACATGAGGAGTCATCGGCAGGGTGCCTTCAAATGCCCGCTTTGCAGTAAGGTGCTGCCCTCTCCGGCTGCCCTTGAGAAGCATCGGGAGGAGCACAGTGGGGAGTCGCGCTTCCTCTGTGTGGACTGTGGCTTGGGCTTTGGCACCGAGACAGTGCTGCTGTCCCATCGGCGCACTCATTCTTCAAACCCCCTGTACCGTTGCACCTGCGGCAAGACTTTCATCAACATGACAAAGTTCCTCTATCATCGGCGCTCCCACAGCACCAATTCGACACAGACCCATGAATTGCCTTCGTCTCCCCCTGAGGACCCGCCACTGGAGGAAGAGCCACCAGAAGCCTCGGAGCAGTCAGAGGAAAAGCCAGTAGTAGTCCCTTTGGCCCTCATTTGTTCGGTGGACAACAGTGTTGTGTCAGCTGACGGCAGTGCTCAGGAGAAAAAGTCTGAAGAGTTCCAGTGCCAGATGTGTGGCAAGGCCTTTCCCAAGCAGACACAGCTGTCGCGCCATCAGCGCTTTGCCCACAAGATGGAGCGCCGCCACAAATGCTTGACGTGCGGCAAGATGTTTAAGAAGAAGTCCCATATGCGCAACCATCTCTTGACTCATACTGGGGAAAGGCCGTACCACTGCAAGGAGTGCGGCAAAAGCTTCAATTCGCCGGCCAACCTGCAGCGCCACCGCCTGACCCACACAGGCGAGCGTCCCTACCGGTGTGACATCTGCCAGAAGTGCTTCACGCAGTCTTCCACACTGCAGCAGCATCTCCTGGTGCACAGTCGCCACTACCCCTACAAATGTCAGGAGTGTGGCAGTGTCTTCCACCGTCCTTACCGCCTGCTTATGCACCGCTATCATCACACCGGGGAGTATCCCTACAAGTGCCAGACCTGTGGTCGTTCTTTTTTGCTTCGCCGTTTGCTGGAGGTTCACCAGCTGAGCCATACTGGCCAACAGCCGCATCGCTGTACCTCCGGCTGTGGAGCTGCCTTTGTCACCGCCGAGCAGCTGAAGGAGCACAAATGCGGCAAGATGAGTCGCCACTTTGAGTGTTCCGTGTGCGGCAAGAAGGTTGGCTCGACGGTGCAACTGAGAGCCCATGAACGGCTGCACGGGGACATCCAAATCCCTGAAGGGGCGGAAGAAGAGCCGCCGGTGCTTGAGCCACCCCCACCCCGGCCCCGCCGCCCCACCTGCCCGAAAGCATTCGAATGCAGCGACTGCAAGAAATTGTTCAGCACGGAGACGTCGCTGCAGGTCCACCGCCGCATCCATACCGGTGAGCGTCCCTACCCTTGCCCGGATTGCGGGAAGGCCTTCCGGCAGTCCACCCACCTCAAGGATCATCGGCGCTTGCACACCGGGGAGAAGCCCTTTAAATGTGATGAATGCGGGAAGGCGTTTACTATTGCCGTACGGTTGGCGGAGCACAAGCGGATTCACACTGGAGAACGCCCGTACCATTGTGATGCTTGCGGCAAGGCGTACCGTTCTTTCTCCAATCTCTGGAAGCATCGTAAAATGCATCAGCAGCAGCGCCTGCAGCATGAGCAGGAAGTCATGGCAGAAGCTGTTGCTGCAGCTGCCGCCGCCGCCGCAGCCGCTGCAACAGCCACATCCTCCGCCTCGGGGGCATCAAGTGAACAAGTCTATGGCAACACTGTGACCATTATGGAAACCATCCCTGTTGTGGAGACCATTGAAATCTACCCAACTGATGGAGGCGTTCACTTTGAGAATGTCCAAGTGGAAAATGTCCAGATTGGGGGAGTTTGAGTTGGGCTGGGGGGAGTAAGGAGGGGCAGCTAGTCTCATGATGTGGACTGGGAGCTGCTGCTCTTTGGCTCCCCCTTCCCAGGCTTCGGTGTAACTGCAACAACTCCTGCTCTCAGCCTTTTCTCCAGACTCCTGCTGCGCTCTGCATTCCTGGAATGTGGTTGCATCTTTTAGTTTTCACCAGTTCTGTAGATGAGCTGGGTTTCGCTTCGTCCCACACACCTTCCACTCAATTTCCAGAGATAGCCGTGCTGTTGGCTTGGGCACTCCATGCCGTTATGTGGTCTGATGCTTCCCTTCCCTTCTGGTTGATGTTGGGTAGTTCTTTCCCACTCAGCAGAATGGAAGATTTTCTCTTACAACTTGGGCAACCCTTAGCCCTAGCAATGCCCATGGCAACCTTCTCCACAGTTGAATCTCTCTAATGCTAATTTTTTTTGTGGGGGTGGGTGGGAGGGTTGTTGTTGTTGGTTCCCTTCCTACTTGGGATAAAACTGGGTTGTAAATACCTCTTGGCTGAGTCTGCTCTGTTCACTATCGGATTCTCTCCCCGTTTGCTGTTGGTCACCATCTCTCAGATATTGTTCATGATCCATGATAGCTTCTTTTATTTTGTTTCTTGCTAACTGGGCTCATTCCCATGGCTGTGGGAGCATTTTGTTATTTCATATTAAAATAAAATAGAAATTAAAGTACTTGTGATTTTTTTTGAGTGTAGCTTTTCTTTCTATTTTGGGAAGGAGTGTGAGTGAAATGTGGTAATGGAGATTGAGTAAGGTTGAGTATAAAAAGAGACACTCAACCTATTAGTGGATTTTATAATCATCTGTGTTAACTGATCTGTGAAATTTTCTAAGACAAATATGTTTATCTGATTAGTTGTTATTGTGATGTTAAATATTTGATCAATTAGGAAAGTGTCCCTGATTAATTGGAAAGTAGTTAATTATTTTAAATACATACCATTTTAAAAAAGACATCCGAAGAGGGAACCCTATTGTAAGATAGTGCTTGTCATAATATTTATTTAAACATGAGGAAATCCTTGATTGAGATTAATCAAATAAAGTATTTCCAGCTGCAAAATTTTCATTTAACCCTAAAAATTAATAAGCAAAAGCTGTCGTTCGTTTTTGGAATAAAATAATAGATTCAATATTTCCTCTTTAGAGTTTAAGATAACACTAAAATGTGCCATTAAAATTTTAATCTATGCCCTCCTTCCTGATATAATCAGTTCAAGTGTTAATTAATCTACCAGAAAGTCTTGGCTTTAATGGAAAGTAAAGAGGTGTGACAAATGTAAGTGTTTGTCTGTTGTGAGGTTTTTTTGACTGGCAAAGAATTTGCTGTGGTGAATACATCTTGTAGGTCCTTCTCTATTCATTGGGGGAGGAGGGCAGTTTGGCATAATGTCCACCAGGTGGATCTGTACACCAGAATTGTCTTGTTGAATTTCACTAAGAAATTGTTTGGCCCAGCAGTCTGCTTCCACTATTAGTCACGTACCCCAGAAGAGATCAGAAGCAGGACGGCCATTCCTGGTGTCTTCTCCCATTTGTATGAGCTTGGAGGATGGGGACTTCATGTTAACTATAATTACTGTTCATGCTTTTTGTTGTCACACTGATAATTTCAAGGCACGGCCATTCCTAAAGAAACTGATAAAGGGGCTGAGATTGAGGCGGGTTACAGAGACAGAGTTTGAATTAGAATTGCTCGGCCCTACTTTAAGTAAGATGAGCCAGTGAAATTGATACTGAGAGGCTAAGTAAAAATGCAAAATGGCAACACAGCCAGAAACCTGTTTTTAGGATCAGGAGAGTTGTTCTAGGTTGCAAGGTACAGTTTTTCTTTCTCTGCCACTTAAACCCTGGTTCTGAGTTGATTCTCCCCTTCTCAGGTTTTCCCTTTTTTAACCTAGCCTTCCAGTCTTGGTATTTCCCCCCCGTATCTCACTACTGAAGCAAACAAACCCCAGGTACAGTTCCTTTCTCAGGCTGCTTGTGGCCTTTGGAGCAGATGTTTTTCCTCTTCTACCCTGTTTCCACACACAAGTTGAGTGGGCGTAGGTGGGAAGAGAAGGGCTCCTGAATCTTGCATGTCAAGAATGGTAGAAAAAGCTTTATGTCATGGGGTGCCCTGAGGTGGAGCTGTTAACCTTTTCCTCTTCAGCGCTTTGGCCAGCTGAGGAGCTGGCCATGGTGCTGAGGACACCAGACAGGTAGGCTCAGTCATGTAAATACGGATTGGGTCAAAGAACATTTGCCTTTGGGTTTGCACGTAACAAGTATTCCATTCTCCTAGCATTGCAGAGCAGTTCCTCTTGTGCTTCGTTGATGATACGCTTCCAGTTTTGTCACAGCGGCTAGAGGAAGGATTCCATTCTGGTCATTTTCCTCATTCCTGCTATTACTCCCTATACATTTCCACATGTCTGTGTACCTTCCAGTTCACTGGAACACATTAAAGATTTACTGAAGGAATGCTTTGGAGCAGATGTTGCTAAGCATGGAAGGAAGGACTGTGTTCTCCAATACTTTGAAGCTTTTTTTTTAAAGGGATGTGCACAAAGACGTTTTTATGTGTATACGCACATGAAGGCATGTGTACATGCACACATAGACCATTCTTTCATCCCCCAAAGGATGCTGTAGTGTACACAATAACTGAGTACATAATACAGAGAAATGTCCTAACGGGACAGATTTTAGGGCATCATCCCAGAGAAGGCCCTCTTTTCTGGGTGATAGATGAGTTTACAGAAGAAATAGACATGCTTTAGAAATAGTCACTGAAGCAAAGTTTTCAATGAATATGTACAGTGCCTGCGGGAGAAATTTCTCCCTTTCACTTCAGGGAAGATGGCAGCTCTTACACAGCTTGTTCAGCCTTGGCAGTTAAGGGTTAAGGAAGTAAAAAACTATATTCCAGACACTTTAAGACACTCAGTCCTGAAGGCTATGAGGGACTTTAGAAATATCAAGATTGAACTGTTGTGAAAAAGGTGGTTTATGGTCTCCTGGCAGAATGCAGGTGCTCCAGATTTTAAAAGTTGGCTTCACAAAATTTGTCAAGTCTCAGAGGCCTTTGAATCAGTTTTGTACTGAATGTGATACAAGACTGGACAATGTGATTCCACTTGGTCTGGGTTCAGTGCATTGTCTAAAAGTTAAATTATGTTGAAATTGAAGTTACTTAATTTTAATAGTGATAGAATTTGTTTTTAAATAGTTTTTTCTACATATATTTAGAATTAGATTTAATTTTTATTTTGAGCTTTTTCTTTTTCTTTTTCTTTTTTTAAGGTGTTTTTTTTTTTGCTGTTCTCTGGGGACTTTGTGGTTTTCTTTTTTTTCCTCATATAGTTCTCTTTACTGTATGTAATTAATGTATTACATAAAGAGTAATACATTAATTACATTCTTTTCTAGTGTGTGTGTATTAGTTACACTCACATACAGACAGTATATTGTGTTTTCCTTTTGATCACATAATTAAGAACATGAGAGGAAAGGGTCCTTGGGTGTTTGGTCCACCCAATATGCTTTGTAACTTAGAGAGTCATTGAATGTCACATTGAAGGGACTTTGGAGGTAATCTAGTCCAGTGTTTTTCAACCCTGGCAACTTGAAGATGTGTGGACTTCAACTCCCAGAATTCCCCAGCCAGCATGGGAATTGAAGTCCACACACCTTCAAGTTGCCAAGGTTGAAAAACACTGATCTAGTCCTTACCTTACCTGTGCAAGAGTCTATTGTTACAATAATTCTGCAATCTTCTGCAAAATTCTGCGGGAAAACCCGGAAGTGCCGCCGTTGCGGCAGCGTGCAAAAACCTGGAAGCGCTGCTGCCGCTTTCAGTTTTTGCGCGCCGCCGTCGGTGTGTCGCCGCGGGAAAACCCGGAAGCTTCCGGGTTGTGTGGCGGCACACCAGACTCTGTGTGGCGACACACTTTTGTGTCGCGACACACAGTTTGGAAAGCTCTGGCCTAGAGCATTGTATTAATGAAGAGAGACTATTGTGTTTCAGTTTGCTGGGAATGAATCCTGCAATGGCTCCTGATGCCCATTTAAGGTAGGAATCTCACCTCAAACAAAAGCAAGTAGGAAGAAGGCAGGGATAAAACATTACTGTTCAGAGCACTGCTGCAGATGGGCTCTCAGCGTTAGTGGCTATTGAAAGACCGACAGTGAAGTGATAGCTCTGGACTTAATGCAGTATCCCCTGGTGGCCTCTCCTGGCACATGTCAGAGATGCTGTACAACACGGACTTCAGCCTTTCTGCAACCAGGACTGGCTCTAATTGCCCAAATCAACGAAGGGCAGAATTCTAATATGACATGCCCCCTTTTTGTTTAGGGCAGGAATAGGCCTAGATGCTTTGCCATGCTGAATGTCTTTGGGGAGAGTGAGGGCTGCAGTGGGCAAAGTGAGGATGCAAAATTGGTAGGGCCATGCCATACAAGTCGATTGGGAAGCAGGTTTGCGGAGGTCTCCGCGAACTGTTTTAGGATTTACGCTTCAGTTTACATGTATTTCCTGCCTCAAAATAGCAAGAAACCATACCACTGATTCAGAGCAACTGTGGATGGGCCTCCTGTTGCCTGTCAAAGATTTAGTTACTCTACAGAAGAGTAGGGAGCGAGGCCCAACTACATCCTTACTGAACTATAATTCCCAACATTTTGTGGGCCAGGCATAACAAAACTGCTTAAACTCCGTGTTAATGACACAACCCAGTTTCCTCTACCTGCCTTCCCCAGATGGGATGGCTATGGGTGATGGGAGATGTCTATATCTGAAGGTCACCACATTGAGAAAGGCTGGTGAATTTGTTTTCCATCTCAACCTCTCTGCCTTTGTACTTCCTTTTAGATTAATGATGCTAATGAAATGGCACAGGCTAACTGCACCAGCTGTAAACCACTTGATGGTAAATGTTATATATACAGATTTTAATCAGGATGTGTACTGTTCTTAACTCTTCCTTGGAAAGATTTCATTTTGCACTCTATTAAAAGTTATGACCCTAGTTTTGAAGGACAATGTACAAAATTGAAAGATAAAAAGTAAAACCCTGTTCCTGCTGGACCAGACAGTTGGTCAGGAGGGCTATATGGGCCATGGGATTTAATTTAATTAGATTTGAGCCACCAAGTTTGTCAAATGAAAAATACGGTAATCCTAGGTAACAGTCCACAGTTTTTCCCACTTCCACTTAACCATTATTAGAGCCTTATTAGGGCCAAATGTGGATGACCATCCATATACAGTATTTACATTGACCACCAGGAAGCAGGCAGCACATGATTGGTTTCATCCTATTTGGGACTCCTCAGACATCGGTAACCAAGATGTTATTCTATGGGATTCAAGCCGTCTCCCAGGAATTGAATTTACGGACTTTTGTACTTTAGATCAGTGTTTTTCAACCTAGGCAACTTTACGATGTGCTGGAAGAGTTAAGAAAAGTACACATCCTGATGCTGGCTGACGACTTCTTGGAGCTGAAGTCCACACATACTGGCTAGGGAATTCTGGGAGTTGAAGTCCACGCATCTTAAAATTGCCAAGTTTGAAAAACACTGGTATATACAGTCTACCTTCCCTTACGCTCTCAGTTCTTTATATGCCATTTTGACAGGATGTGCACATGCTTAAGAACTTACAAATGTGCAATTACACGATTGCATGTATTAACTCTTGTATCCTATTAGCCTTATAATTTCCCCACCAAAATAATAAACTAGCAAAGGTTTTTTACTACTCTACCAGGCTCTGATAGAGAAGGGGTGTAATCATCTGCCCTTTTCCCCATAGCCGAACTGGTTCTATGTGAGCTCAGAGGAAACACTGGGAATGTACAGTAGTTCCTTGCCACTTGCTTGCCTGAAGCAGCCTTTCTCAACCTTTTGACCCTGGAGGAACCCTTGAAATATTTTTCAGGCCTCGGGGAACCCCTGCACATTCAGGCTCAAATATGGGCCAGAAGTTACAAAATGATTATATTTGCTTCATGGGTAGGCCTGTATCTATGCATGAACAGTGTTCTTAAACTAAAAATAAAGAATGAAACTTACCTCTTTCATGTGAAGTTGCCCGAATTTGAAATAATTTTTTAAATAAATTGTGATCTCCCAGGGAACTCCTAGTGACCTCTTGCGGAACCCGAGGGTGCCATGGAACCAGGGCCGCAACTGGGGGGGGGGCAAGTGGGGCGTGCCCCGGGCGCCGTACTGGGGGGTTGCCAAAATGATGCCCGGGGGGCACCAAAATGACAAAATAACCCTTGGGGGGGGGCGCAGAATCTATGTTTGCCCCGGGTGACACAGACCCTAGTTCCATCTCTGCATGGAACCCTGGTTGAGAAACCCTGGCCTGAAGTATCTCTTGTCTCTAAGGCTATGCGGCTGCTGCTGAAATAAAAATGCCATTCCAGAAAGCTCAGTGTGGCTGTGAGTTTCTCAGCCAAACATTTATATGTCCAACTGATTAGCCTAGACTTTTTCTTAGAAATACTGCTCCTGCATGGGTTCATTTGTTACCTACCTTTTCAGCAACCTGGCTAATTAAACCTCCAAAGCCAGGTTTTGCTAACATTTGCACTAGCCTATTTCCTTACCTGGTCCCCTTGTGGCATACAAAAGCCTTGGAAAGGGAAGGCAGAGGGAGGAGAGAGGTTTTCAAATTACTTTGAGCCAAGCTGTTTGTTCTATTAGTCATCTGTTTAAATAGCGCCCTTATGATTAAACACAGCCACCCTCTTGACAAGGACAGCACTGGGGTCCCCTGATTTATTTATTTATTTCTCCGCCACCTTCATCTCGAGGCGTGTCGGTGCCAGAGCCAATGCAACCTACCATAAAACCAAAGCATAACTTTATGTAATAGTAATAATAACACTCATACCTGGCACCAACAACTCTAAAACAATCAACTCCCTGGACAGCCATTTTTACCAGCTTCTGGAGGCCATGCGAGTGGGGCAGGGAGGTGTGGAGGAGCCTTTGGAGGGAAGTTGCTACAAAGGACAGGAAAACAATGCCTGTTTTGGACCGGGCTCCCATTTTACTTCTTGGCAGGTGGAGTTTCAACAGGCATAATCTGATAGATATCAGCACCTTGAATTGCACTTTGCTGGTGGGTGATCTCTCCCAGCTGTTTCATGCAGACCTGAAGCAGGAAAAGAGGACCAAGCTCTGGGGCACCCCATAAAGCAACGCCCGAGGGCCAGACCCCTTTCCTCCAGCCACCACCGATTGGGCTGGCCCACACAGGAAGGAGCAGAACTCTCAAAGCTCAAGAAGGGTGGCTCAGAAGGATGCTGTGGCTGACAGCATCAAAGGCCGCTGAGAGGTCCAGCAGCACAGAGATGGCTGCATTCCTTCCGAGTCCCACCAAAAATCATCCATGAGGCAATTGCAGTTACAGAGCCAGGGCCGGTTCTGAAACCTGATTGCAATAGGTCCAGAGAGTCTGCTTCTCTCTCCCTCTCTCTCTCCCTCTCCCTCTCTCTCTCTCTCTCTCTCTCTCTCTCCCTCCCTTTTCTTCCTTCCTTCCTTCCTTCCTTCCTTCCTTCCTTCCTTCCTTCCTTCCTTCCTTCCTTCCTTCCTTTCTTTCTTTCTTTCTTTCTTTCTATTGCATTTATTGATTGATTGATCACATTTCTTCACCGCCCATCTCGTACAAATGACTCTTATCACCCTACCCCCCCCCCCCTTTTCTCCCACAACATTCCTCATAAAGGGGAGGTTATATGTAGGATGGTAGCTAGCCAGGAATAGCAGATTAGGATGGGCCTTCAGGGTGGCATAGACCCATCTCCCTACCCCTCCCTTTAAGCAGCCAGGAGGGACAGGGGTCAAGTCCACCAATGGCTGACCTCAGATCACAAAGAACTCTGGCCACTTCCTTGAGATTTTCAGGGTCAAAAACTTCCTAGATCAGCGGTCCCCAACCTTTTTGGCACCAGGGACCGGTTTTGTGGAAGACAATTTTTTCTACGGACCTGGGGGGGTGGGGGTGGTATCAGGATGAAACCATTGGAAGTGGTAAATGAAATAACGGGCGGGCCACGCACGGACTAAAATAAGTGTCAGATTCTGACTTCTCATAAGGAGTGCGCAACCTAGATCCCTCGCATGCACAGTTTACAGTAGGGTTCGCGCTCCTATGAGAATCTAATGCCACCGCTGATCTGACAGGAGGCGGAGCTCAGGCGGTGATGTGAGCGATGGGGAGCGGCTGTAATACAGATGAAGCTTCGCTCGCTCGCCCCACTGCTCACCACCTGCTATGCGGCCTGGTTCCTAACAGGCCACAGACCGGGACTGGCCCAGGGGTTGGGGACCCCTGTCCTAGATAACATAAGTTGCTTATCTCTGTCATCTCATCAGATCCAGTTGTCCAGCCAACTTCCAACTCGGAGCAACTATGAACAATTTTATCCAGTAAACAATCAGCCAGACAGTCACAGATTGCAGCCACTGACTCTTATTTATTTTAGTTTTTATAGCCTGCCCAGCTCAAAAGACTCTGGGTGGGTTACAACAGATTAAAATTGTAAAAGCAACCCTAGAAATAAATCAAAATGCTAAAAACAATGGTCAAATTTAGCTAGATACCCTCTCTTGCCGCCTCTACCTAAATCGCTTTCTCTTGCTATTCAAACCTGTAGCTCCCATAATATGTAGGTAGATTGTGTATGATACTATTGGGTGTTCAGAGGTAATCTTGATCACTCTCATTATGATTAGCCAAGTAGTTATTTATAAAGCAGACACACAGAAAGCATAAGCAGAGTCCTGCTGTGATCAGGCCCTAAAGCTACCAAATTCAATGTCTCTTCTAATAGTACACAGTCAGATGCCTCAGAGCATTAAGGTGATGGAGCTTTGCTATTTCCACCACCCAGGGGACATTCAATTGCATACTTATTTTGGACCATTGAGTTAGCAAAACTGGTTTAACCTAGCAGCTAAAAAGCTTCATACTGAACCTGAACATCCCTGGTTTGGATTCTGTTTCTCCCATGGACTCAGTAAGCAGTGGCCTTAGGCAAGATATTCTCTCTCAACTGTTACACTGCAACCAGGGTCATAATAACGCTGACCTTACAAGGTGGTTGTAAGGATCACAACTAGGGTGAATTGAAGCACTTTAAAGCAGTGTTTCTCAACCCCAGCGACTTTAAGATGTGTGGACTTCAACTCCCAGAATTCCCCAGCCAGCATGCTGGGGAACTCAGGGAGTTGAAGCCCATACATCTTAAAACATGCTGGCTGGGGAATTCTGGGAGTTGAAGTCCACACATCTTAAAGTTGCTAAGGGTTGAGAAACACTGCTTTAAAGCATGATAGAAGTGTTAAGGGTTATTACGGCTAATTGTCCTGGACTTGTGGTAGCATCAGAGCTATCTTCCCACATCAGGCCAAAATCCATTGAGCCCAACATTGGGTTCCTACTGTGTCAAAACCCAGCCATGTGCTTTCACTAGTTGCCCACTAAAACAGCAGCCTTCTGCTCTAGCAACAGTTGTTGACTGGAAAATAGTTTCTGAGCATGGAGTTCCCATTGCATGTATTACTGCCGTATTTTTATTTGGTATGCAATTATATCTAAGTGCAGTACATGACTGGTTTCCCTCACCCCACCCATAACAATCCTGCGAGGTAGGTTAGGCTGAGAGGGAGAAACTGGTCCAGATTCACCTCCATGCCCGAGGGTGGACTAGAACCTGGGTCTCCCCACTGCAAGTCCAACACCTCAACCGCTACACCATACTGCCCCTCTAGTGATCAGTGATGCCTAATAGCCACCGGTATTTCCTCCACCACACATCCCTTCAACGGTAAAGGCATTGGCCATCATGTCTATGAAGGTTCTCAGTCATCCAGGTGGAATTGTCTGTAGCTTGAATCATGTCAACTGGATTTCTATTTTCTCAGTGGAAACGTTTCGCTCCTTATCCAAGGAGCTTCTTCAGTCTGAGCAAAGTTGGTAAGGGAATCCTAAATATGTTTCTAGGTAGCTGTGTGACCTTACACCTGGGGTCATGGTTATATTAAGATGTATTTTAAGTCCTTTTATTATCTAAAGGAGGATCGTTAAGATCACCATGCTGCTGTTGAGCTTGTGAAATGGTCTTAATCTTCCTAGGCACAGAAGACAGAGACACAGAAGGCATTGGCCATCACTACATCCTACAGCAGTGAATTCCACAGATTAAACGTACGCTGGACTAAATAGCAGACCTTTACAAATATATGACTTGACTATATAAGTGAGGTGGCTCCCTTATTTTTTAACATCCCTTCGTTTTTTATTCTTTGTTTTAGTTGGTTTTTAACATTTTTAATATATTTATTGATTGTTTTAGCTCTTTGTACGCCGCCCAGAGTCGCTTGTTTGTGAGATGGGCGGCTATATAAATTTGAAAAACAAACAAACTAACAGTAAAGAGGGGCCAGACGGAGCGAGGCCAATCCCAAATGTGAAAGCCTCCTTAGCAGTGTGAAGATTTTAGAAATGGCAGTACGTATCATATCCTGCCTGAAGCTTTTTTCTCAGGGTAGATCTATCCATGCCTTCACCTTCTTCTGACATGCTCTGCATACTAAACTGGTTATCATCTTTGCTTGCACACGTGCTCTTTCTCTCTTGCCTCTCAATCTTCTCCTCCTATATATACACGGTTAGTTTCACGAGTGAATGAAACAAGTGACTCTCTTACGTAGCATTTCTCTCTTCTGAGAAATTCTGCATGGAAATGTTGAACCACGATGTCTGCGTCTGTAAGCCTGGGTCATGTAGTTTATGCCTGTATTTTTTTAAAATAATTTCTGATAACCTATGCAATGTTATTGATGACATAACATTATAAAAACACCTGATGTATAGAATACAAATGATAAAAGAACACATAGTTACGCTGAAATTGGTCAAATAAACCAGCATAGCCATAAAAGCCAAAATTCAAATATTGTGTGCGGAAGATCCATCACTCCAACAAGGAAAAATGAAAGGCAAGCAGTTTGTGTTACCTAGAAGACAGAGGTTCAGAAGGAGTTGAATTTCCCTGGGCAGACTTGGGAAGACCAGCTCTTTGGACAATCTCTTGTTATCAAAAGACAGATGAACAAAAGTAAGTGATGGCGTGAGCAATGGAGCCAATAGAAGATGGAACAGGTAATGGAGACAGTGGGTGAGGGAACGGGGAATAGAATGGAGGCAGCAAGGGATGAGCGGGGGAGCAGTGCAAGCAATATAACCTTTAAAGCCCTACATGGCATGGGGCCAGGTTACCTGAGGGACCGTCTCATCCCCATAACGTCGAACCGTCCCACTCGGTCATTCAGAGAGGGCATGCTGCGGATCCCGTCCGTAAAGGAATGTCACCTGACGGGGGTCTAGGAGGCGTGCCTTCTCGGTAGTGGCGCCCACCCTTTGGAATATGCTACCCCCGGAGGTGAGGCAGGCCTCATCGCTCCCGGCCTTCAGAAAGAACTTAAAGACCTGGTTCTGCCGCCTTGCGTGGGGGGGGGGGATAGTTCCTCTTGGGGATGGCTGGTGCCATAGGGCCCTTTTAAACATCTAAACATCAAACCATCACATCTTGGATTTTATATTTAATTTTATTATATGAGAGTATTTTATTATGCTGTTTTAACTGTTAAATTTTAATTGTTGTATCCTGTAAACTGCCCAGAGTTCCCTTGTGGGGAGATGGAGCGGTATACAAATTGAAGCATAAATAAAAATAAATAAATAAAATAGAGGCAGCGGGTGATAAAGTGGGTGATGAAATAAGCCAGCAAAAGAGAGAAAGTGTGTGTGTGTGTGTGTGAGAGAGAGAGAGAGAGAGAGAGAGCGCATGTGAGGGTGAGAAAATGCTGAGCTATAGAGACGGAGTTTGGGGTAGTGGTTAAGGCACCGGGCTAGAACCCAGGAGACAGGGAGTTCTAGTCCCACCTGAGGCACAAAGCCAGCTGGGTGACCTTGGGCCAGTCCCTCTCTCTCAGCCCCAGGAAGAAGGAGGCAATGGCAAACCACTTCTGAAAAACCTTGCCAAGAAAACTGCAGGGACTTGTCCAGGTAGTTGCCAGGACTCAACAATGACTTGAAGGTGCGTGCATGCACACACACACACATATTGTCCACTTAGCTTACAATTCTATGTATTGTCCAACTCCCCCCCCCCCATTGGATTAATTCCATAACCCATGGAAGATTGTTGTGTAAACCCAATTGAACACCTATTTCAGCAGAAATAGCAGGGAACCTGAGTATCACATGCAAAGCTTGCTGTGTATGTTTTATTTTGCCATGGGTGCAGAGAACAGTTCGGTGTAGTGGTTAAGGCACCGGGCTAGAACCCAGGAGACCATGGGTTCTAGTCCCGCCTGAGGCACAAAGCCAGCTGGGTGACCTCGGGCCAGTCACTTTCTCTCAGCCCCAGGAAGAAGAAGGCAATGGCAAACCACTTCTGAAAAACCTTGCCAAGAAAACTGCAGGGACTGGTCCAGGCAGTTGCCAGGACTCAACAATGACTTGAAGGGACAATAAGAGAGAGAGAGAGATGGAAAGATGAAAGAGACAGAATGAGAGGGCAAGCAAGAGAGAAAAGCATGGATCATTGGGGGGTGGGATGACTCCAGGTTCTGACATAGGTCTAACCATGGTATAGCCAGCTGTCAAAACTCGCCTCCTACCCATCCCACATTAGGGAGGCTGGTAGGTGGATGTTTTGCCCACCATCTGGAAATCTAACCATCTCCTTCCTTAACTTGTCTTACATTAAAGCTGCCAGGTCAGCACTGCTCACCAGCCTTGGTACCAAGGCAGAATAAACGTCAGGTATCGGGACCAAGCACATTGTGCCCGCACAGACAACCTATAGGGAGAAAGGGAAGGGGATGGGATTCAGCTGCAGTAGATATGAGCCTGCTGGGGGCATCTGCGAAGGTTGTGATAAGAAAAAAAACCTACATGTAAATCACGTGTTGTGGCCACCATCTTGACTTTTTTGACCACCGTCCAGTAGATACCCTGCAGTCTACAGTGCTTATCCTTTTTTCCCCTCTTAAATTAATAATAGATGTTGTGAAAGAGGGAAATGAAAGGGGGGGAAATATCTTCCCCTCCTATTTTTTAGTTTAAAGCCTTTTCATCTTTTCTCTCTATTTCTCTCATTTTTTCTAAATCAAACACCCCACCCCCACCCCTTTGTTTAATGTTTTCCACATAGGGGAGTCGTTCCAGCCAGAGGATTATCCAGTTCCCGAAAACTAGATGCCCACAACTGAGCCATTCCCTCTGCACGCCTGTTTTATGCTTTGTTCTTGTCCTGGGTCTAAATATTGCAAGCCACTTTGGATGCAATTTTTGTGGACAAGTGACATTCAGAATGAGATGATAATCAACGTCTTCGAATCATTTTGAATCGCTGACACGGAGCACATACAAAGACAGGCTGTGGCCGAGTGCTAATGAGAGAAAAGAATTTTACACATGCTGGGAGACCTTGTGTTTATTATTCTTTTCTTTCCATTTTCCGGAAGCTCGCTCTGCTATTGAAAACGTAATTCAGAGCTGTGCTCTGGGGATTTGGGTTCAGAGCTTAATTGTGGACATGCTGGCATTGGACGGGGGTCGTCGTCCTGCTGGAGGAGCAGGTCTGTGGCTTGGAGGGTCTCGTGACCTCGCTGCTCCCGGTTGGTCGTGCAGCAGAGAAGACTTTGCTGGCCTAACAGGCAGCAGCTCCTTCGGCGCCGGGAAGCTCGGGCAGGGCAGGAGGGATTCCCGCCTTCCTCGCCACGTCTTCCGACTCCTGTACAGGTTCTTCTCCGTGGGACTGCAGACCACAGTTGGCCCAAACCGGAGCAGCCCGGCTGTTAATGAGGATGGGCCGTTTGAGCAGCAGAACACCAGTGCTGCTATGACTGCATTGGCCGTTAAGAGGTTTCTGAGTCCAGCACTGGGTTTAACCTATAAAGCCCAGGCTTAGTTTCCGGATGCCGAAGGTGTTGGACGTGGAGACCCAGGTGTTTGTTCACCCTCCGGTTGACTTTGGGCTAGCTGTTTCCTCTTCATCCCAGCCTACCTCACAAGGAGGTTGTTGTGGGGAAAAGAGAAGAGAGCGCTATCTCTGTTGCTCATGGGCTCCCAAAGGAAAGGTTGGGATAGAAATCTAACAAGCGAATGATCATCTCCTCCAAACTGATTCTACCCACCTGGAGCAGTCACCAAGAGGAGATCCTTAGGCTCCCAACTGTTTGAGAGGTAAAAGAGTCAGAGCCAGGAGGCAGACCGTTTTCGACGGTCCTTCTCATCCCCTGAAGTAAGACAGGCTCTCAGTTCCAAGAGGCGGCAAAACATTTTATTCAGGGGGCTGGGTGGCGTTTATTGTTTCTGCGGGTTTTTAGATGTTTTCGTCTGGGAGCTAGTTCTGTACTGTAACCTGCCTTGGGTCTGTGGCAGTGTTTCTCAACCTCATCAGCTTTAAACTGTGTGGACTTCAACTCCCAGAATTCCCCAGCCAGCCATGAATTCTGGGGGTTGAAGTCCACACACCTTAAAGCTGATGAGGTTGAGAAACACTCGCTTAGACCATCAGGCGGGGAAGAGTTCCCGGCATCCCTCACCATTGGTCATACTGCCTGGGGCTGTCGGGAGCTGTAGTTCAGCAGCCTTTGGAGGGTCACCGACTTCCCACCCCCGGGGGATCCTAGTTCCTTTCCATATGGCCCCTGCCCCGTCTTCATCCGCAGATATTCCACCTGGCCTGGGAACACGAGTCTGCAAAGCAGCGGTTGGAAGCTTTGCACATGCTCAGAGGCACGCTCCCATTTCACCCTCTCACCCTCCCCAGAAACGGCTAAACTTTTATTCCTCGGGGCGGGGAACGCAACCAACAGGTGGCTGCTGGACACAAGCCAAGCCAATCTTGGATTCTCGCCGGAGTGAGTCCGGATTGCAGCGGGCCGCCGCCTCATCAAGATTCTGTGCGCGCCGGCGAAGCGCCGCAGCGCATGCCAATGCGCCCCGCTCCTCTCCCTCCCTCCCCTCCGGCCGCCGCCGCCGCCGCCGCGCTCCCCCCTTCGCCCCCGCCCCGGCAGCGGGAGCCGGATGAAACAGAGAAAGGCTGCCGCCGGCCAACGCCTCTCCCAACCCCGGCCCCCGGGCAGGGACCCTCCCTTAGCCCCGCCGCCGCTTGCGCGCCCCGAGCGCCGTCCCTCTCTCTCCCCGGGGCCGCAGCTGGTTGCGGGGAGGCAGAAGACGAGGAGCGCTCCGGCTGCTGCGGTTTTGGCAGCCCCCCCTTCGCAGCCTCCGTCCTCCCCCGCCTGGCTTTGAGATGGGGGGGTAGGACCAGGGAGGGGAGGGGCGACCGGAGCAAGATCGGTTCCCGTCCTTTCCTCTCCAACGAACCCTTCCCGCCACCCGCTCCGGGCGATCCCGACGGGGAGCCGCGGATTACAGCTTCGCCATCAACTCGAGCCGCCGCCGCCGCCGCCGCCAAGGAACCGGCAAGACGCCGCCGGAGCGTAGGAAAAGAGAGAAGGAAGGAAGCGAGCAGGGAGGGCGAGCAGGGCGGGGGGGGGGGGGCGCTGCGTCGCTCCCCACCCAATTTGCAGAAGATCAACATTTGCTGTCGCCAGCAGGAGGAGAAGGGGGGAAAAAGGCGACCGCGTTCAATTCAAGGCAGGGGAAGAGGAGGGGGGCTCCTAGCCCCCCAGGAAAGGGGGGATGCAGCACCCTGGAGCGTCGGACATGGGGAGCTTCCTTTTTTACGGACAGTTCTCCCCCCCAGGACTGAAGGGGGCCTGTGGCGTTTTGACTCCTGAGACGTCTGATTAGCCCCCCCTCCCCCCTCCCCGCCCCCCGAACTCGCTCTGCCCCGCAGTTTGGCCGTCAGAGGCTGGGGGAAGAAACCAGACCCGCCGGGACCGATCCGGTCTCCCTCCCCCGCCATCCTTCACCCCCGTTCCAGCCTTGCGGCGTTGGGGTTTTCCAGATGGAGAGGCGAGCCGGGAGTTCTTCGTGGATTCTCCATTGAAGAGGAATTGCACGGAAGAGTGTGTGTGTGTGTGTGTGTGTGCGCCTGTGCGCGCGCGCGCGCGCGCGCGCGTGAGTGAGTGTGTGTGCGTGCTGGCTGGGGGGCTGTTACGGCTTTCTTTTCCAGAGAAAGAGCGAAAGGGGGCGAGAAGACTGGCAAGACGAATTTTGGCTCCCCCCCAAAAAATAAGATTGCGAAGGAAAGTGAGCTCCCCCGCCACTCCCCCTCCCCCGCCAAGAAAGGAGTTGCAAGGAGAAGGAGGCTGGGGGGCGCAGTTCACGGATTCCGTAAGTCTGAAATACTTTGCTGTTATCTTGCGGGGGGGGGGGAGATCTCCGGTTTTATTGATCCTGGTTGCTCTGAGCCTCGTCTGAAGGCCTGTACAGGTGCCTATGAGAATAAGGGAGGTTTGTCTGTAGGGATGGGAGGAATGGAAAGGAAGTAAGGGTTGACTTCCTCCTGGGGAGGGGGCAGATTTAGGAAGGTGGCTCCTCGATTTCGGATGAGGGAGCTCACAAGGATCTGATCGGATGGAGCAGTGGCACTGGGTGAAATGATTTCTTGCTGGGGGGGGATATGCAGTGTGGAGGGGCAGCCTGGCAGGCGTCTTTTCGTCCCTCCACCCTCCTGCACCACCCATGCCTGTTTCCCGTCCCCTTCTGGTCTTGCCGGGCGGCCTCTGTCAGCACAGCTGGGCCTCCCATTCTCTGGCTGGCCTACCTGGGTGGATGGAAAGGCTGCAGACTCCAGCTGAGGTGGGTGGTATTAATAGGACTTCCGTTGCAGTAGTGTGAACATCCAGAAGGGATTCTTGAAAAGGGTTGCTGGTGAGGGTAGACAAAAAGGATTTAAAGACCTTTCCAGGCTTTTAGGCCTAAAGTTTAGTGCTTCATAGACTCCTTGCTGGAGTGGTCCTGATTGGAATATCTCCCCCATCTCTAAAATCTACTTTTTGCCACCTTCATCCTGAGGGAGGTCTTTGATCCTTTGCATTTCTTAGATCCTTATCTTCTTTATTGCAGTTTTTTCAGCCTCTCCGACAGCTCTGCTTACTCTTCTTCAGCGGTGGAAATAAATCAGCACAAGTTTTAGCTGCACTTGGGGGGGAAAGGGTGTTGTTTGCTGCTTCACTTGATCACCTCTCCCTTTGCCACTCCTTAACATATAGGGAAAGCTTTAGGAGGAAAAGAAAGAGCTACTTCACATTCCAAAACTTTTGTTCCAAAGCACTGGGGCCTTTTTTTTTTCCTGGCACAGAAAAACACCTGACCAAGCACCTGATTGTTGTCCGTATATATCGACCCTTCCCTTATCCATAATTTTTTGTGCCTCTTGGGAATCCTTCTGGATGGTCTGGTTCGTACATCCCATTAAGGCTTTCAGTGGCTTGTTTGATGTTGGCTTAGTGTGTTGCAGGAATTCGATTTGTGTGATTCTAAACCACAATACACGACTATGTATTGTTTTGAAACCAGCTGGTTCTGGTTTATTTGGTAAGTCTTGATTAAACACACTGAGTAGAAAGTCTGAAGCCAGTCTCTATGTTAACAAATTCCTCAAAGAGTTGTTCAAAGGCCAAAGCAACTTTTATTGTGCTTGCAAAAGTTGTTGTTATTTGTCACATGTTTAAGGAAGAGGAGATATGATAAAGACGTGTACAATTATGCATGAAGGAAGTGGATACGGAAAACATTTTCTCCCTTTTTCACAATATTAGAAAATGGGATAATCCAACAAATGTAAATGAGGGGGATTCAAGTTAATTAATTAAAGGGAAGTATTTGATCACACGTTGTTTACATAAACTATGGAATTCACTTCTACAAACGTAGTTACCCAGTACTAACCACGGTGTCACATATATTATGATACCAGCACACAAACGATGCAAATTACAGAATTTGTGTCATGTGCACAATGGAGTTCGTGATGTCACGTGCCCCTTCCCACAAATGCCCGTGTAAACAAGGTGGAGGGTTGGCCACCAACTTGGCTGGCTTAATAAAAAAAGGAGGTCATCGCTGGATCCTTCCAGATAGAATATGCCTGGCGTGACCAGCCCAAAAGCATCGTGTTCCTCTATGAACCGGGCCCGATAAGCACCTTATCTGGAAGCACCCATTGGTACTAGCTATATATTGGAGACCAACAGGGTGTGAGATCCTGCTTATAGACTTCTCAAAAATCATCTTGTTGACATATTTTTGGATCAAGAAGGTGGGGTTCAGGGGCCCTTCAGTCAGATTTGGTAGGACTCTCTTTTTTTTATGTCCTTAGAACCTTTCTAGCAATATTCCATAGGTGAAATTTATGTTATTTTTGGAAGTCTTCCCAGCCACACTATAAGGCAGTGTTTCTCAACCTGGGCAACTTCAAGAAGTGTGGACTTCAACTCCCAGAATTCCCCAGTCCACTCTGCTATAAGGGAATCGTTGCTTTACTAAGAGTAGTACAGTAATAGCATTTCTAGATCAGTAGGTTTAGAAATAAACTTTGGATATGTTTCCTGTTTTCAGCGCCTTTGCCCCATTCTTTGCTTCCTTTTTTCCCCCTCTTAAACCGAAAACCCTTTCTTCTCCTTTCTGTTTGCTTCCTGCATTTTGGGTTGAATCTCCACAGGAACTGTTGCTTTACAATTCCACTTTCTGCCCCAGAGGGGACACACGCACACAGACACTTTCACCCCCTCCCCAAACACTAGAGGTGCAACCTGTTGTTCTCTTAAATCTCCCACAAAAGATTTATTTATTATTTATTTATATTTCATATTTCGTCACCGCCCATCTCACTAAGAGCGACTCTGGGCGGTGACATCTCCCCCTCTGAATTTTGCATATCCGAACCACTTGGATGCTTTTGAAACATAGGAAGCGGGCTTCGAACTGAGCAAGATCTCTACCATAATTGGCCTAGGAACTATTGAGGCTCTCAGGACAAAATCTTCCCCATCATGTGCTACCGGATCCGTTCCCAGCCTGGAATTTCCCACCAGCTCGCCTCAGCTCTCATCCTGAATCATTGTCCCAATCTTAGTATGCCTGTAAAGTGAATTTCCTGTCTTTACAAAGCCACAAATCTGCCTGAAGCAACCAGTTCTCCAGGCTGAGGTTTTGGATTAAAATTAGCTAATCTGGAAGAGGAAATTTTAGTTGCTGCTGCCTTTTTATCACCTGTTTTCTTATAGGACAACAGGACAAATTCCCTCTCGGCAGCCTTGCTGAAGGCTTAGCAGGAGCCATCTCCTGTTTTTCATCTGGGCATCCCACAGGGCCATCATCACAACGTACACCTCTGTTGAGTTGTGAATATTTGCAGTACCACTAGATAAGCTACCTTTTCATGCCTTCTTGGACCTTTTCTTTCAGTACCGATGCTTGTCCCGTTTCCTACTACCTCCTCCCGCTACGACTCTGTTCTGATCCTCCTAACTCCATCTCACTGGCTGTTAGCCAGATCCAGTCGGTGACTTCCTTGCTGTGAACGACCCTTGTTCCATCCTTCGTTGATGCCCATCTCCTTCTCCGTGGATCCCCATGGGGGAAGCCACCCACTTCTAATGCAGCCTTTCTCAACCTTCTGACCCTGGAGGAACCCTTGAAATCTTTCTCAGGCCTCGGGGAACCCCTGCCCATTCAGGCTCCAATAGAGGCCAGAAGTTACACAATTATTATATTCGTTTCACGGGGAGGCCAGTAGATATGCATTCACAGTGTTCTTAAACTAAAAATTAAGAGTGAAACTTACCTCTTTAATGTGAAGTTGCTTGAAATTGAAATAATTCTTTTTAAAAAATTGTGAACCCCTAGTGACCTCTTGCGGGACCCTAGGATTCCACAGAACCCTGGTTGAGAAACCCTGTCCTAATGCAACGCCTGTTACATTTGCTCTATGATATGCGATTTCTGATTTGCTTCCCTGTTTGGGACATGGCTGTGGTCTTTCTTGGGGGCTAAGTCACCTCTGCAACACCTGCTTTCTTTGTTGAACAGATTTCCCTTTCACCTCCCAGAGCCAGCTGTTTTTAGCTAGTGCAATAGAGCAGATTAAGGGCTATTACGGGACTAAAGTTTGTTGTAAACTTTGTTGTAAACCGCCCAGAGTCCCCTTTGTGGGGGGAGATGGGCGGTGATAGAAGTTGGACAAATAAAAATAAAAATAAATAAAGGAAATTATGGGTAATGTAAAGGTTCCATGAAGGGGCATGGTGGCTCAGCGGGTAAGATGCCAGGCTTGTCGATCAAGTTCGGAGGTTCGAATCCCTAGCCCCGTGTGACGGAGTGAGCTCCTGCACTGGCCCCAGCTCTTGCCAACCTAGCAATTTGAAAGCATGCAAATGCAAGTAGATGAATAGGTACCACTTCGGTGGGTAGGTAACAGCGTTCCACACGCGTCATGCGGCCACATGACCGCGGAAGCGTCTTCGGACAACGCTGGCTCTTCGGCTAACAAATGGAGATGAGCACTGGCCCCTGGAGTCGGACACGACTGCACACATGTGCAGGGGGAACCTTTACCTTTTAAAGCTTCCATGGTGGGTGGAGGTGAAGATCCCCACTTCCTTCAGCCGAAGGAATCCCATACCATTCCCTCTTCCTGGTTTACTTGGAAGGTTGTCTTGTTACGTATTATGTCCAGCCATCTCCCTCCTCCTCAGGAGGTGCCAAATTGTATGCCTCTCCCTTTGAACACAAGACCCCAGAGCATCCAGCTGAGCAGCTGTTGGGGCTACCAGTAGTAGAATGGAGGAAGAAGGTTAGCGTTCTGTTCTTGCCAGTTTGGATTAGTTTCTCTCTATCCCCCTGGAGAGGGCACCCAGCTCCATGAAGAAGACAGGGATGCATCCGAGTCAGCAACCAAATTGGTGTGACAGTTAGAGCAGATGGACCAAGGCCTTGGTGTCCGAGTTCTCCTGGGGCTCCAAGAGAGTGGAACTGGAGTGGAACAGGGTCAGCTGCTACAGTCCTTTGGGCTCTGTGGTGCTGTTGTCGTTGTTGAATGTCTGTGCGGTGAAATGGCTTGAGAAGTGGAAGGCAAAGGAAGATGTGTGTGCCTGGCTGTCAGGAGATGAAAGGGCCATCTATCCGCACTTCTAAAAGGTGTCATTTAGCTCAGAAGCTCATTTTTAAGCCAGGTTCACACCATTTGGAACCTGATACCAAGCTAGTTAAAGATCATTTGCAGCAGTAGATAGGTTTTCTGCCATGTTGATTTTGTTTTTTGCATGGGGCTGTATCCACAAAGGGACTGTTGGACATCTTTGTAATGGGGCTGAGATTCACCTCCTTTAAAAAAAACAAACCAACCTCAGGCATCAGCCAAGGAGGGGAAGATCTCAATCCTATGGGTATAATTGGAAAAGTAGGGCCAAGTCTCCAGAGATGGCTGCCTTTGCCAGCTGCTAAAGCTGGGGTAGTTTGCAGCAGGATTTACAGTAAAAGTCCTCTTTCGTGCAAGGAGTATCTCCCTACAGGGCATTTTATGAGAGTCAAGGCAATGTGGGCTGTGATTTCAAAGAAATCAATAGTGGAATGGTGTGTGAATACAGGCAAGAGTGATTGTGAAGAAATGGGGGTGCTTGTTTAAATAAGTGTTTTGTTAAATAATGAGGAAATTAAACTTTTGTGTGCTGGGCCCTCTGATTTTGCACTGCTACTCAGAGGAGCGGTCGCATCAGTTGGGAGGTCGTCGGAAGGAACTTTGGAAAGAGACACATTTCCTTTTCAACGTTCTGCGTGTTCACCCTCTTTATTTTATTTTTTTTAAAAATCCTCCTCAAGGAAAAAACAAGTACAAAAACTTTATCGGTCCAAAGAGGAAAAGATTTCAGAAACAAGATTTCCATGCATCTAAGGAAAATAATTGGACAAAGAGATGAACGTTTTACAACATGCACCTGATTTTGGTATTGGAGAAGGGAAATAAGTATTGCACACTTCCATTTCTACATTACTTATGGGATGGTAGATAAATAATAGAACAGGGCTTTCCAAAGTTTTTCCCGCGGCGACACACCAACCGGTGTTGGTGTGTCGCCGCGGGAAAACCCGGAAGTGCGGCAGCGCGCAAAAACCCGGAAGCGCTGCTGCTGCTTTCGGGTTTTGTGTGCTGCAGTTGGTGTGTCGCCGCGGGAAAACCCGGAAGCGCTGATGATGATCAGCGCTTCCGGGTTGTGTGGCGACACACCAGACTGTGTGTGGTGACACACTGTTGTGTCGCGACACACAGTTTGGAAAGCTCTGTAATAGAAGATTAAAAGAACACATTGCTTCATGCAATGTGATTTTATTTATTTATTTATTTATTTATTTATTTATTTAATTTCTATAACCGCCCATCTCCCCCCATGGGGAACTCTGGGCGGTTCACAATAAATAAGTTAAAATAAGGTTAAAATCTCAAGTATACAGTAAAAATATATTGAAAAAATCCAGATGGTAATGGAATAATTAAAGAAGGACAGTTATAAAATTAGGGGATTAGCCACCCCCATGAGGAACTATCCCTTCCTCCTTCCCATGCCAGGCGGCAGAACCAGGTCTTCAGCTCTTTCCTAAAGGTCGGGAGGGAGGAGATCTGTCTCAACTCTGGGGGCAAGCTGTTCCATAGAGTGGGCACTGTCACAGAGAAGGCCCGCCTCCTAGACCCCATCAGATGACACTCTTTAATTGATGGGGTTCGCAGCAGGCCCTCTCTGAATGACCGGGTGGGGCGGGTCGATAATATGGGGATCAGACGGTCCCTCAGGTATTCTGGCCCCATGCCATGTAGGGCTTTAAAGGTGATTTTGTGGAAAGGCAGCCTGGTGTGCTTGTATAGTATCGTATTTTGTTTTAGGACAGTCCTCCTATTGTAAAAAAAAAATCTGTGGTTCTGTTTGTGTTGCTAAGAAAGAGAATGTTGTCATAGGGTGGGACTTATCCTGGAAAAATACAGTAGTCTGGTGTGGAGTAGAAGCAGCATTGAGTCTGACTAGATATAGCAGAGATTGGGAATCTGAAACTCCCCAGATGTTGCCTCAACACCCAGAATTTCCAGCTAGTATTGCCAATACAGAGGGATGCTGGGAATTGTAGGGGGGGTGATTTCTAGAAGGCTACAGATCTCCGTCCTGAGGGTTGCATTAGGACTGGGAGGAGACCCAGATTCCAATCCCTGTTCTTTGAAGTTCACCAGTTGACTTGGGTGTGTTACTATCTCTTGGTATAACCTGACTCTCAGGATGGATCTGAAGGTAGAATTGAGTTCTGGGTGCAAAGGTGTGATCTGAACAATACACGCAAGTCAATCTCTAGTTCGAAGAACTAAGAAAAGAAAGACTTCAGGGATAATGAGATATACCAAATGTTTTCCCCGATATTTTTATTCACCCTCAGCCATCAATCAGAATGTATTAAAGTCTTGTGTAGTAACTTCCTCTCTAAGTAAAGGTAAAGGTTCCCCCCACAGATTTGTGCAGTCGTGTCCAACTCTAGGGGCCGGTGCTCATCTCCGTTTGTTAGCCGAAGAGCCAGCGTTGTCCGAAGACGCTTCCGCGGTCATGTGGCCGGCATGACGCACGCGGAACGCTGTTACCTTCCCACCGAAGTGGTACCTATTAATCTACTTGCATTTGCATGCTTTCGAATTGCTAGGTTGGCAAGAGCTGGGGCGAGTGCGGGAGCTCGCTTCGTCACGCGGGGCTAGGGATTCGAACCTCCAAACTTGCGATTGACGAGCCTGGCATCTTACCCGCTGAGCCCCCACGACTTCTTGTGTAGCACAGATTAAACGTTTGTTCTTCTTTATCACTGGTTTGTTCCCGTTAACTAGATTTTCTGGAATTTTCCCTGTGGCACCATTCAGAAATAGGTTTATACCTGTAGGACAATTGAGCTACAAATGGTCCTTCACCTCAAGTATATTTTTATAACCGCCCAGAGTCCCCTCTGTGGGGGGAGATGGGCGGTGATATAAGTATGATAAATAAATAAATAAATAAATATATTTTTGTTCAGGGGTGTCAGGAGAGTTTTGGCTATTAAAAAGAGCAGACATTTTGGGCAACACGACTTGCTAGGTTCTGACCACCTTGCAAGACATCAGCTGCTCTGCTAGAACAGGAGTGAAGGAGAACAGCGTTGGCGAAGTGGTCCTACATATGCTTCAGTACTTGCTGAACCCAAGGTTAACAAAGGACTCATTCACCATCATTTAACATGTACTACTATTAAGTTAATTAAAGTTAATTAAGTTAATTAAGTTAATATTAAAGGGGCGTGGTGGCTCAGCGGGTAAGACGCCAGGCTTGTCGGTCGGAAGATCGCAAGTTCGGAGGTTCGAATCCCTAGCCCTGCGTGTGGAGTGAGCTCCCGCACTAGCTCCAGCTCTTGCCAACCTAGCAATTCGAAAGAATGCAAATGCAAGTGGTGGGAAGGTAACAGCGTTCCACGCGCGTCATGCGGCTACATGACCACGGAAGCGTCTTCGGACAACGCTGGCTCTTCGGCTAACAATCGGAGATGAACACCGGCCCCTAGAGTCGGACACGACTGCACAACTGTGCGGGGGGAACCTTTATCTTTACTATTAAGTTATATGCATCTGTGTTGCTCGGTAAAGGTATGCGTTGGATCCTGAAAAGGATACAGCAGCTGGCATAACCAGCATCCTGGTAAGCTGATTATCTCAGCAACCCTCCTCCCGCTGGCATTGTAGCTCTGCAGGCAGGAGCTCTTTGATCCCATTAAACTCTTAGTAAGGCTTTGCCTGCAGCTAATCAGGGCTTCCTACTAAGAAGGGCCGTAATACAAGTTCCGTGCTAACATATGACAGGAGAAATAATCCAGGTTCCCAATCAACGGGGCAGGCAGTGGCTGCTCCATTGAGTAGCAAAAGACTGAGCTGCACATAATAGTTAGTTTGCCCATCCTCCGCCATGGGTTGAGTCTGCTGGGAACCAACATTAGTTATTGGTATTTTTCTTCTGCAGCTGCCACATCCAGATGTGGTTGAAGGTTCTGCAACAATGTGGGAGCTTAGTCCAGTTCCCCATAGAAAAACCCATTTTTATAGCAAGGGGGTACAAGCTGAAGTGTTAGAGCTATGCCCCCCCGAGCCTTGGGTATGGCTCCAAGTGTATGCAGAAGTTGCCATAAATTGAAATGTTCAATGTGACTGAACAAGAAGATTATTGATGTAAAGTAATCCTAGCAACGTGGTGGGTAGGGGCGTGGTGGCTCAGCGGGTAAGACGCCAGGCTTGTTGATCGGAAGATTGCAAGTTCGGAGGTTCGAATCCCTAGCCCTGCGTGCAGAGTGAGCTCCTGCACTAGCTCCAGCTCTTGCCAACCTAGCAATTTGAAAGCATGCAAATGCAAGTAGATTAATAGGTACCACTTCGGTGGGTAGGTAACAGCGTTCCGCGCGTGTCATGCGGCCACATGACCGTGGAAGCGTCTTCGGACAACGCTGGCTCTTTGGCTAACAAACGGAGATGAGCACCGGCCCCTAGAGTCGGACACGACTGCACAAATGTGCAGGGGGTACCTTTACCTTTACCATTTAATCCTAGCAACTGTATTTAATTTTACATTTTATGTTTGTCCCGGTCCCACTCACTTCTTTGTCCTGATGCTGCCTACATTTTAGAGTGTGGGTCTTGTCATGCCTTTCCAAAATGAAGTGGAGCTGTCAGGCTCCCAAAAGGTGCATGGCTGTTTTTTATTGCTTCCATCCACCAAAAGAAATGAGAAATTGAGCAAAGGGCTCCTTTTTATTTCAATGGAATGGCAAAAGAAGCTCTGGAAGAGCTCACTTCGTACAGTCTGAACCTTAGACCCATAGACCACAAGGGCCCTAATGTTTGGTTCATACCGCATGTTTAACCAGGTCAGTTAAACCCCTACTGGCTATATTTGTGCAACATATTAAGCTTAGATAGCTGTTTTTGCAGCCCCTGCTTGATGGGTTACTTTATGAGTCAGGAGACAGGTTGAATTAGTACTTTAACCAAGTTAAGCATGTTGGGCTAACCATGATTGCAGAAAAATTGTCTAGAATGTATAAAGCTATTTCAAATTTATGTTGGAAATGTGGACAACGTGAAGGGTCATTTTATCATGCCTGGTGGATTTGTAAAAAAGCCAGAAATTTCTCGGTTCAAATACATATACTGATACAAAGAATTTTTAAAGATCAACATTCAACTGAAACTAGCTTTTTTCTTGCTGGGATTAATGGAGAGTCAGTTAGAAAAGAGCCATGGAAGATGGGTTTTGTATATGATTACTGCTGCAAGACTATTATATGTGCAGAAATGGAAAGATTCTGTAATACCCACAATGGAGGAATGGTTGGTGAAGATGACAGAACTAGTAGAGATGGCAAAATTAACTTGTTTGATTAGAGAAAGATCAACAACTACATTTATCAGTTACTGAAAACTCCTTATGGACTTTTTGCTGAAAAAAGAGAAAAATGAACTTGTGTTTTATGGGTTTGAAGATTAAAAGGATAGCTTATGGAAAGAAGGAAATTATGATGTAACCTTAGAGAGAGAGGGTAAAATATAAATGCGTTTATAGCATCTGTCAAAAAGATTGGAAGCCACTTCTTTATAATCTCCTCTCCTCTCCTCTCCTCTCCCTTTTCCTTTTTCCTCCTTTTTCCTCCTTTTTCCTTTTTCGTTCTTATTCACTATTCTTCCTTATTTTCTTTGTTTCTTTTCTAGTATTTGTATTGTTTTTATCTTATTAAAAATTCCTTCAATAAAAATTATATTTTAAAAAAAGCATGTCGAGCTAACCCTGCCAGTATCAACCCAAGAAAGTCTGTTTTGGTGTTCCTTGTTGTGAAAACAGAATCCGTTGTGTGGTCAAGGCATAAGTGAAGTGCCCCCTTGAAGCTCTGCTGGTGCCGCTTTCTCACCCGGTTGCTTTCTCACCCGTGTACCAAGATTTAGAGGTGGGAAGTGTGCCAGCTCATTCTACAAGAAGAAACAGCCCTTTGCCCTGTTTCTGAAGGTCTCTTGATTAAATCAGCTATTTTGGTTTTAGCTCCTTCGAGATGTTCTCCTTGGGGAAACTTGCCAGACACCTAGCAGATAAAGACCTTTCTAGGCTCCCAAAGTAGTTGGGAATGGGTGGGGGGCTAATCTGCTATGCTTTATTACCTTTTCATTCTCATTTTTTCCCCTGCTATGTATTGATTCCACAGAGGCTTAGTGTGCTGTTCTGTTTTCTAATTGTGTTTTGCCCAGGAAACATTTGATATGCTGAAAGTACCGTTAATACGGTTGAACTGTCAAATAAATACAAAGACCTGGAAGGTTTGGTGAAGACAGGGAGGCGAACAACAAAGAGTGTATTATAAATAGAAAACAAACATGTCAAAGAATGTTAATTCATTCCCACCTACTCATGTTAAATAGCAGCTCCTTGCTTTATTTATTTTTAATTTTTTGCTCGGTTTTGCTGTCTTGCTAAACGGAGGGTTGTTACTTGTATTACAGCCGTCCTTAATAGAAAGTCCTGTATTAGCTGAAAGCAAGGCCTGAGTTAAATGTGTGTGGTCTGGGTGTATTCGTGCGTCATATATGTAGGCTCTGTCATGTTTTTTCCGGTAGTAAAGCGTAGTGTGAATCGCATTGTTTCACTCTCCAAGTTTGGTGGGGGAGAAGGGGTTTGCAAATTTGATTATCCCCCTGTTGAGTGGGAAGAAGATCCCTAAGGACTTTAAATGGGATCCTTTGATCCGACACACTCGTTTTTTTTAAAAAGGTGGGCAGGCTTCAGGTTTTTTAAAAGACTGAGGTGAACGTTCAGCCACTCAGGCATTTCCCCGCAGCTTGCATCGGTGCAGTTTAATCCTGGAGCCTGCCTCTTCGCTGTTTGCTGAATGTGTAAATTGGACCTGAAAGGTGGAGAGGGCGAAGTTTTGTTCCATATATAGCTGTGGAGTCCTTCTGTTTCAGGAACCTACTTAAGGGGGAATAATAATGGATTCGCAAGGTTGTGTGAGGACAACAAAGTGTTATCCAATGCCTTCTGCACTGTTTTGGAGGGCCGTGGAGAAGTTTCACCAGAAAGTTGGGGATATGGATGAGAAGGCTGTTGGCCTTGTGGGAGAAGCGGGAAGAGGAAACATTTCATATTTTCAACTTCCAGGCAAAATGGGGGATTCTACTCCCCGGCCCCAGCCTTATTTGCATGCCACAGCATTGTGTTCAAAACATGCCAGCTGGGGGAGTACACAAAGATATAGCTGCAGTTGTGTCTTTTTGTTGATGCCCAATGGAGTGCTTGTCTTTCCTGCCCCCCCCCCCCAAGCAGGATTCTTCTATATTTTAATACCTGTAGACTGGCAAAGAGTTACGTCTAACACTTTACTCATCATGGCAGTTTCCTGCTAGTATAAAGAACACCTGTTTATTTATTTATTTTATTTTTGCTGCACAGCTTCTAGAGACATAGCAGGCTTGCTGGAAAAGAAATTGCAATCTTCCCTTCCCTTCTGCTCTTCTTTCTAGGCAGCTAATAAAGTCCTGGCGGTCCTTTGAACTGGATATAGGTAGCCCTTGTCTTTCGTATAACCTCGTCCTGAGTTTCTCACGGAGAGCCTTCATAGGAAGTTTTTGAAACCACAAACTTTTCCCCTCTTAAAAAATGCATTACAGAGAAAATTGCACAAATCAAGAAAACAAACAATTGAATGTACAGGTAGTCCTTGCTTAACAACCATTTGTTTAGTGATGGTTCGGACTTAAGACGGTGCTGAAAAAAATCAACTTGCAACCAGTCCTCACACTTATGACCGCCACAGCGGCCCCGTGGTCACGTGATCATGATTTGGGCACTTGACAACCAGTTTGCATTTATGACCATCACAGTGTCCTGTGGTCATGTGATAGCAATTTTCGACCTTCCTGGATGGTTTCTGGCAAGCAAAATCAATGGGGAACCGCGTGATTTGCTTAACGACCATGTAGTTCATTTAACACCTGTGGTGATTCAATTAACAACCGCCACAAAAAAGGTCATAAAATCAGGTCAGATTCACTTAATGACTGCTTCGCTTAGCAACCAAAATTCCGGTCCCAATTGTGGTTGTTAAGTGAGAACTACCTGTACTCCTTTAGGTCTGTCTTATCCCAGTGCTGCCTATACTGGCCAGTAATGGCTACACTGGTTTGAGGTGGACACCGTTCTGAACCCTATTTGGAACTAATCAGACTAAACCTAGAATTGCCTGTATGGAGGATCATATATTTCTAGAATCTGGAGCAGTGTTTTTCAAACTTGGGAACTTTAAGATGTGTGGACTTCAACTCCCAGAATTCCCCAGCCAGCATTCTGGGAATTTATTTATTTATCACATTCGTATAGCTGCCCATTTCACATAGTGACTCTGGGCGGCATACTGTACATAATTAGAGAAGATACAAAAAAACAACTTAAAACCACAATTCAAATTAAAATAAAAACAAGGTAAAGACAAAGACTTGTCCACACGTCTTAAAGTTGCCAAGTTTGAAAAACCCTGATCTAGAGTTTATTTGTTTTTGTTTGGGCTTAGTGCGTTGAGTGAACCCGACCCTTTATAAAACACCCCTGAAGCTTAACACGTTGCACGAATCCAGCTAGTTGTGTGGTTTGTTTAATAATCATGGTTTAAAAAAAAGTGTGTTAGCTCTTTGAGGGAGATGGGTGGCGGCAAAATTTGATAAGAAAGAAAGAAAGAAAGGAAGGAAGGAAGGAAGGAAGGAAGGAAGGAAGGAAGGAAGGAAGGAAGGAAGGAAGGAAGATAGATCCAGGGCTGTTCAAAGTGTACTCCTTTATCAAGTCTTTTGTGAAAAAAGTACAGACAGAAGTATTCAGAAATTAGAAGGTTAGGGTGTTTAGATTTGCTCCATAAATCTTTTTTTTCCCTTTTTGGTAGCCCTGTTTACACGCACTTAAAAAAAACATTCAGGGCTGTTTAACCTGCCAGTGGCAGAGCGTATGGTGTGGGTGTGGGGAAGGAAGTAGAACGGGTCTTTTGCTGTTTGAACTTCAATGCAAATATTCTGTTTCCAATGTGCTGTGAATGTGAATGACTCTCATGCAAGTCAATGAGGGAGAACTTGGCGTTTAAATATTCTGTTAAGCAGCACCTGAAAACGGAGTCCCAAATTTCCAAGCTGCCGGCAAAGGCTGGCCTGAGGCAGTGTAGGCAGCGGAGAAGGCTCCTGAACCTTTAAAAGGAGAGAAAAGCGTACACGGTCTAGTCCAATATAAAAAGGTCATGGGAGGACAGGATTATCACCCATAGGATTTTAAAAAATAAAAATAACCATGGGGGCGGAGGACAGTGCGCACTGAATAGGATAAAAGAAGGAGGCTGTAATGGGGTGGTTGAACCTGCACAAAATCTTTGCCCTCTTCCTCGCCTTTTATTGTAGATTGAGAGATGTGGCTTAGTTGCTCAGAAAGGATCGTTGCTTCTCTTTCCTTGCTAGGGATCTTTTTATTCATGATCCCAGGGGGTATTAGCTGCATGGGTCACATTGCAAACCCAGAAGAAAATCTGGTGGCCCCTTGAAGCATGTGTACAAGGGGGGCCCATGGGTCCTGGGGCTCCCAATAAGCTTTAGCTCCACGGCTACCTCTAGAGTTTGGGCCAAATTTGAAGGCTTAAGGACTAACCGATGTGTTATATACCAAACAACACAGCTCTGACATTTCTGGAATGGGGCAGGATTCCTCAAGCGGGTTATTGGATTCCTTTCCAGGAGCATCGGGCAAAGAGAAGATGGGAGGTGTTCCGTAGGTGGGACAGGACGGCTGGGACGAGAAAGGCGACAATATGCAAGATATATTTGCATGCGAGACGATGGGTGGAAACGCAAGACGTGACCAATGAGAGAAAAGAATCGCGCCTGAAGTTCTTTTCCCCATCACTCCCACCAATCCCCCTTGGTGGGCACAGGGGGTGGGAAGGCAGAGGAGAAGGGGGGTTAGTAACATTCTTTCTTGCTCCAACCTTGTGGTGGAGGCCAGTTCCCGTTCTTTGAAGAAACTCTCTCCCCTTGGAGGGGAGAAGGGGCAACTCAGTTGGGAAGGGCAGCGGCACTGCAGATGGCTTTGCCTAGCAACCATGGCATCCTTGTTAGCAGCTTCTTGTTGCCTGGCAACAGTTGTCACATGGTGTAAAGATGCTGTTTTCCTCATTAGGCGAACCAGGCTGGAGAACTTGCCCACAGCAGTTCCCACTTGATTGCCTTAGTATAAAGCTTGGCCCTTGATAGGCAATGGGCCTGGCCTCTTTGGCGCCTGTGGCAACCATGCCTCCTCTTCCTAGAGTTTGGGGCATCAGCAAAGTGATAAAAAGGCACTCTGCACATGCTCACTCATAGCAAGGCCTGTGAGACCCCGCCAACCAGGAACGTCCCAGGCCTTCCCTGAAGGCTTAGCTTTCAGATGTTTGGGACTACATGGGCAAACGGGGGGGGGCAAAAAAGTCAAGATGATGGCCGTAGTTGTGTGGTTGAAACCCCACAATTGGGGGTTTCAGTCAAGCAATAGCAGCTGCCATTTTTTCTTTGTTGACCCGTATTGTGGACACTTCTGATCGCAGAGCTCAACTTCCATCATCCTGAAGATACCACTTTGGGGAAGACCTGCTTGTGGAGATGGAAGGAAATGTAGGCAGAATTTGGGCCGATAGTTCACTGAGAATGAAGACAATCCGGTAGCTTTAAATATATTAAGCCATCCCAATGGGATCTGCAGATGCTGTTGGCATAGATGGCTGGATGCGCTCCACTCAAGGGGCCAGGTGAACAGGCCTCAAAAACAAAGAGAAGAACAGTGGGACTGAGAGGTGCTGGGAGATTTAATGGTGGGCTCCTCGCTGAGCGACGCATCTTGGCAAGTACCCAACAATGCCAGTTGCTGATGCCAGCTCTGCTCCGGGCTTAGCCAGAGGCTCATCTTCTTCACTCAGCATGCCAATGTAAGAAATCATTTTTTTAAAAGACTGCGTGTGAAAACTCCTGAAGTTGGTTCTGGAATTCAGTTCAGAGGCTTTTGCTAAAACGAATCTCTCATTAATTTTGGAGGTGCGTTTTCAAAGGACTGGTTTATTGAACAGCGCAAATGCCCGCTGGGAGGCGTGATCCTTAATTGGAGCCGGTGCTTGATGGCCGGAAGATAGACTATTCTGCAAAGCCCTGAGAGACTGAAATGGCGCATTGGACTCCAAAGAGTTGCCATCGTTTTCCTGCCATTGGCCTCCAATTTGGTTTGCTGCTAAGCATCAATAATTCATCTAGGCCCACAGGGTTAGTGGAGGGCATTGAAGAAGACACAAAAGTCTTCTGATCTTTTGTGGGACATATTAGCTTGGATGTGCAGCTTCCGTGACTCCTCTCTAGCTCCCCTTTTTCTGTTACCGAATGTGGGGAGGGCCCGGGGAGCCCCCCCCCCCCGTGACTGCAGCATGGAAGGGACTCATCTGGGACCATTTTCCTGGCCAAAATGGCAGCGCCTACATCTTCCATTTGGGGCAGTGGAGAAAAGAGAAATTTGGCAATAATAACGAGGGAAAGGAGAGTTAACAGAATCTGGGCTGTAAAAATCCATATGACAGCAAAAAGAAACAGAATACCCTGGTTCTTGGTGCCAGCCCAACTTCAGCAGGTATAGGAAAAAAAGCGACAATCAATCCTGATCTGGTTACCCCTCTTCTCTGCAGCCTGGTGGTTTTCTTTAAATGGAAAAAGACCAATCCAGAAATTCCCACCTCATGTTTAGTCTGAGCCAAAGGTGGGATGTGCAAATGTCAACTTCCTTCTTTGTTTGCAGTTCGTTTCATGCGGGTGCCCCTGTAACATTCAGAGTTGCACACAGGAGGGAGAATTCACTGCGTGCTGCTGCTTTTTCCCTCATGGTGTTTCCGTGGTAGAAAAGCCACGTTTAAGTCCTGGGGAAACTGGGGGGGGGGGGTCTGAGGCACTTCGGATAAAAAGATTAGAACAGCCTTTTTTTCCCCCACTAGCAAATGGCCTGATGCCCTCAGGAATCCCAGAAGTGGGGCCTTCAGGCTGAAGCCCTTTCTCTGTTGTTTGCCTCCAGCAACCAGTATTCAGAGACATTATGCCTTTAAGCATGCATCATGTCTTTCCTTTCAGAATGTCTCACTGGTTCAGCTGAGGTTTTCATTTTTGTATTCTTTTCTGGCTGGGCTAACTTCTCCTCTGTAGGACTTTTTCTCCCCCCAGATAGGATTTCAGAGTGTAGGAGCTGCTTTTCAGCACTGAAACTGCTTCCCCGCCTCATCTTGACCAAGGGAGTGGGGAGCAAGGAGGCAGGAATGGATACACCCCCTCCCTCCTGTTTGCCGGTGATGGATGCAAAATAAACATTAATGCTCAAGGTGAATACACAACACTAGGACAATGAAGTGTTGCTGACTCAGCGCAAAGCAGGACGGGTGTCAGGTGCAACGGGGAGGGTGCCAGTCCTTTTGCAGCATCCGCCGTTGGAAGGATGCCTAGAGCTTAGGGAACGCGGGAGTTAGCTGCCACAAGGAGGCGGTGTGTTGTGAGTTGGCACTTGGGCATTGAACTACTTTTTTTTTTTTTTGGCTGGAGGCAAATGATTTGCAGCTGAAGGAGGAAACTGCTGAAGTGAGAGGCAAGGCGCATCAAATGGGTAGCAGAGTGCACAATGGCCTGTAGGGGGAGCTCTGTGATGCTGGCTGAAAGGGGGGGCCACTTGGCAGAAGACACTGCAGGAAGGACCGTGCAAAGTGTTTCTTCGAGGCCTCCTCTAGATCAGGTTGATCACCATGGACAGACGACTAGTCCCCATTTATCTTAGAAACTATTGCTTTATTTTGTTCTTCCACCCTATCATCCATCCGTCCATCTAAAAAAAACCCAATCTGTTAGTTCTCTAACCACTTTGAAAGGTGGTTAATGAAAAAATGCCAGTGGAAGAGATAAAACCACTCATAGTTTACCTGTGGGCAACTCTGCAAACAGTGGAGGGCTATGATGGCCCCTTCCCTCCATCAAGCATTATTTCCAAGGAAATGTCAAAGAGGTGCGTGTTTTCCAAGGAGGCAGTCGCAATAGCCCAATTGTTGGGGGGCAAACGTTGGGAGACCTTCGCCCGTTCCTAATCAAGGTGTGCAATTGCCTTTGGGTTTATTATGACTCCCCAAATACACAAAGAATTGCTAGGATCCATGCAACCCTAGCCTTCCCAGAACAGAACAGAGTCCAGGTACAGGTCCGGCCACACCAATGACCCATCTAACAGAACATCCCGGTGCGAATTAAGTCGCTTACTCTGCCCTTGACGGCCAGGCTAGAACCCAAAACATACGGCACAGGAGTGGGGGGGGGGCAATTGATGGAGGAGAATGCAGGAAGCAGTGTGCAAAATGGGGGGCAGGAAACCCAATGTTTTGTGCATCGTGCTTTTATCTATCAGTAAGGCAGTAATTGTGCTGACACGGACGGATTGTAAGATCCCTTGGCTGCTCTTTGTATTTAATTTATTTTTGTACTGTTTTAATTGTTTAACTGTTTTTATGATTGTTTGCCTAGAGTCACTGGTTGGAGATGGGCAGCTATATAAATTGATTGATTGATTGATTGATTGATTGATTGAATGAATGAATGAATGAATGAATGAATGTAGTGATGTTATAGGAGATAGCAGGCAAGGATTTCTAGGAGATGTTTTATTTTACTTTGTCGGGTGTGCTACGTGTTTCAGAAGTGTTTCTAGGTGAGTTAAGCTTATAAAGTGAACGTGCCCTTAAGTCGACCCTGATAACTGCATCCACTGAGTTTTCTTGGCAGGAATACAGGAGTAGCTTCCTATTGCCTTCTGGGATTGATTTTTCGACTCCCCAATTCTAGCTAACAACCCTGGAATTCACATGAAGTCTCCCATCCAAGTTCTAACCTGGTCTGGTCCTACTTAGCTTCTCTTGAGGCTTGAACCACCTGTTTCTCCAGTTTTTCTGTTTTATTTCCCAACAAAAATCAATAGGAAATCATGGCAAATATTATGTCATAACTCTGGATAGGTTTGAGTGGCTGGAGGGCCATATGTGACTTGTGGACAATGGTTGCCAACTCTTCTACTAGAGTAGCCTTTCTCAACCTTTTGACCCCGGAGGAACCCTTGAAATATTTCTCAAGCCTCGGGGAACCCCGGCACATTCAGGCTCAAATAGAAGCCGGAAGTTACCAAATTATTATATTTGTTTTGTGGGTAGGCCTGTATAGATGCATTCACAGTGTTCTTAAACTAAAAATAAAGAATGAAACTTGCCTCTTTCATGTGAAGTTGCCCGAATTTGAAATAATTTTTTTTAAATTGTGATCTCCCAGGGAACCCCTAGGGACCTCTCGCGGAACCCGGGGGTGCCACGGAACCTTGGTTGAGGAACCCTGATCTAGAGAGCTCTATTGTTTGATCAGGGTATAGAATAGCGGATTCCATTGGAGCAGAAAATTGGTGTGATGAAATGCCAGGATGGCATAGTAATTAAAGAACGACGCCCTATGAATCCAGAAGACACCTTCCAGCACTCCTGCCTCCAGCTATGCTTATGATCTTGTAGCTAGTCTCCCTTGCAGAGTTGTTGTGAGAATAAAAAAACTGGTAGTGGGGAGAACCGTATATATCTGCCTGGGTTAATTAAAAATGTAATGAACCAATACAGTGGTGGAGAGAAATTAAGGATGGGCAGCTTTATGAATGCATGTGAAGCATGAACTTGCCGTCTAAGGCTGACTTGCAAGGTGCTTCTGCAATTCTCAGTCTCCTTTGATTCAGCTAAATTTGCAGATGAGGGGTCGTATTGCCCCTAGCAAACCCTTTAAAAACATCTACAAAGCCAAGTCTCTGCTTGACCTTGCTGCGTGCTGGCACAGTCAGCAGAGTGTCTGCTTTTACCTGCTTTTCAGTACATCAAGAAGAACCGAATTACAGCTACTCGGATGTTCCTCCTCCTGTGCTTTCATCCACCTTCTGCTGCCATATACTGAGCAGTGCTGGCCGGATGACTGGTGGAGAACCAGGGTGTAAGTTGAGTTAGTGCAGGTAAGAAGTTAGTTGGACAACCTGTGACCCTGAAAATGCTGCTGGCTTTGGCCTCCTCCCATCCTCACCCATCATGACCAAGGATGACAGTAGAACGGTCAGTTCCACATCTGCCTATCCGTGCTGTTCCCTTGGCAACAGAACAGAAGAGGGTTTGATGCAACCCAGGCTAGAGTTCTGGGATCTCCTGATGGTCTCTCATCCCAGTATCAGGCTCAACCTTGTTTATCTTCCAAACCTGGACAAAGTTGGCCAGATGCCCTCATCTGCTGAGACCCGTTCCATGTACTCATGCGAGGGGGGCATTTTTCCGTCCTGTCCGCAGGTGGCAGCGCAGAGGCCACGGCCGAACTTTCTCCATGAGGAGGGGTAGAAGATGCCGGCTTTGCCCGCGCTGCTGCTGCTGCTGATGCTCGGCTTCGCCCACGAGAGCCTGGAGTTGTTGTCCTCTCTGCGCATGGGTAAGTAGAAGGCTTCTGCTGAGGGCTGCACTTCAAGACCACGGAGGGTGGTTGAAGCTGGGAGAAGGTAGGTGTCAGGGAGATAACGGGCGGCGAAGGAGGGGGCTCCCCCCAGGAAGGGAAGCACATGCGTAGTACTGAATCTCTATGTTTCCCTCCCAAGAGATTGAAGAAAGCCCCGCCCTAGGTTTCTGGACTTATTCTTTGGGCATCGCCACTTCATGTTAGTCTAGATGGATTCCGTTAGGGTAGTAGGATAATAAATCACTAGAGCTTGATTCCAGCCTCAGCGTGTTATTTCTACGGCCGTAGTCAGGAGAGTAGCCCAAGCCAGGGCAGAGAGCCAGGGGCTTGAGGTAGCCTGATCTTGGGCATGACGATGGCCGGGGAAGGGGCGGCGCTTGTGGTTCAGCAGCTCATCCCCACATCCAGGTGGCTCCAGGAAAAACGGCAGGAGCTGGGGTACTTGCCATGATTTGCTCCTTGGAAGGAATTACCCAGAGGGCATCAGAGTTTGGCCAGGGCTGATGTTAGATGGTGGTTGTAGACGAAGAACAAGGGTCAGGGAATCTGCAAGGATACCGAAGAAGACAATTAAAAAAGAAAGATGAAGAAGGTCAGACCGGGCATGTTTTGACCACACTGATCTGACGTCCTCCAGATGGATTGGGGTAACACTTCCCAGCATTCCTTGTTGTTCCTTGTGCTGGACAGGAATTCTGGGAACTGTCATCTCAGCACATTTGGAGAGTTTGACAGTCAGCTTGTGTAGGTGGGTGAGAAAGTCAACTTCTACGCTCCCAAGAGTCTCACATCAGGGAACAGTGGAGAAGAAAGCTTCTTTTGCGGTGATCAAAACGAACTGTGATGGGCTTCTTTCTCTCTCTCTTTGTACCCATCACCTGTTCCTGCCCCATGACCAGCTGCCATTTTGGATGACCAGACAGTGTGCGGCCGTGGGGAGCGACTAGCCTTAGCTTTGGCCCGCGAACACATCAACAGCATCATCGAAGTGCCCGCCAAAGCCCGGGTGGAGGTGGAGATCTTTGAGCTGCAGCGGGACAGCCAGTACGAGACCACCGACACCAGTACGTTGGGTGCCCTAAAGCGGGGCATGAATAGTCTTCCCAACTCATGAGACCAGGAAGACGGGAAGGTGGAGTTCTTGAAGCTAAGGAGTGACCACTACAAGGAGTGATCAGTTAAAAAATATTGAGCTGGCTCTATCCATCCATCAGAGTGGGCTTAACTGTGCAAAACCCACATCAGGATGCAACTGCATGTTTCACTGACCGTGCCAGCTTGGAAAGTCTGGCTCGTAACAACAGCAACCTTATCTCTGGAGCTTGCGGGCGGGGACTTGTTTCCGCTCTAGGTTCTCCTTTGCATGACGAGGCCGGCCTACAAGCAGCCTTCTGTAATGAGAAGGGGCAATGTCAAAAACAAGAGGGATTTCCCCCTGCCACAGCTTGCCTGCACAAATGTGCAAGTAGCTGCAGAGCTTATGGGTCTCAAGCAGGTGTGGCCTTCGGGGACCTTTCACTAAAGAGCCTCTGGAAGCTGATGTCAAGGTTTGAAGCCTTGGAAGGCCAGCGTAGGCTGGTTGATTAAGGCCAGAGGTAGATAGACTGGGACAAGGCCATAACGCCCAACTAGCTTCTAGACCAGCTACTGGACTCCAGTCTTTTGCACTTATGGAACGATTGGCAGAGAGTAAAAAAGGGAAGTTGCACAATAGAAGTTTACATAGGCGATGACTTTCCTTGAGCTGCCTGGTTCAGCAAGCTTGGACTGTGCAAGGAGAAGTTTACCCAGCCTTCCTCCCACCCTCTCTTCTTCTTCATGCAGTGTGCCAGATTCTGCCCAAAGGTGTGGTTTCAGTCCTGGGCCCGGCGTCCAGCCCAGCCTCTGCTTCCATCGTCAGCCACATTTGTGGAGAAAAAGAGGTGCGTGATCACTTGCTCATCGCTGTTCATTACATCTTTGATACTCTCGGATGATACGATCCCACTTTCCTACAAAAGACGAGGGGACTGAATTCTAACCTTTCTTCCAGAAAGGTACGTAACAATACAGAACATACGCGGGTGTCTCAAAAGTGCCAGACTTGCGTGTGCTTAAAAGGAGGGGCCTGGTTTCTCTCTGCAGGCAAAGGTTTAGGTTGGGATCATCGGATTCCTCCTGTTAGAGCTCCAGAATGCCAGCTTTCTCCCGTCCTTTGGAAAACGACAGGGACGTTTCTAGACACCGTGATTGCGTAATTTTGCTCACAACTTTAAACACCGATGCAGGACTGTGAAGGGTTTTGTAAATACAGTATGCAAAATGTATATCATTAATAGTTTGGTCTAGTGGTTAAGGCATCAGGCTAGAATCCAGGAGGCTGTGAGTTCTAGTCCCGCCTGAGGTGTGAAAGCCAGCTGGGTGACCTTGGGCCAGTCCCTCTCTCTCAGCCCTAGGAAGGAGCCAATGGGAAACCAGGAGACTGAGAGTTCTAGTCCCGCCTTAGGCATGAAAGCCAGCTGGGTGACCTTGGGCCAGTCCCTCTCTCTCAGCCCAACTCACCTCACAGGGTTGTTGTTGTGGGGAAAATGGGAGGAGGAGGAAGGTACTGTATGTTCCCCGCCATGATTTATTTATAAAAATAATAAAGGCAGGATAAAAAAATCTAATATGCTGTGTGTGTGTGTGTTTGTGTATACACACACACGTACTGTACACACACAGGATTATTTCTACAGAATTTTGACCTGCTGAAGCATTCTTGTCTGTCCTGGTTTCGTAGTCACGCGAGCAGAAAAGCCTTATTGTCAAGAAAGGCAAGCAACGTCTCTCTCCCCTCTAGATCCCCCACGTTAAGGTGGGTCCCGAGGAGACACCCAAATTGCAGTACCTGCGCTTTGCTTCGGTCAGCCTCTACCCCAGCAACGAGGATGTCAGCCTGGCCGTGTCTTGTATCCTGAAGTCCTTCCACTATCCCTCAGCGAGCCTCATCTGCGCCAAGGCTGAGTGTAAGGAATGCAATCGGGCTGCTTGGCAAGGCACAGAGGGTTAGGGTGCTTGCTGTAGGGTGGGAGGAATGCTCTGTATACGTTTGGGGTTTTGCAAAAATGGAGCCAGAATTTACATCTGCCTGAAAGTCACGCCCTTTGGACAGAATCTTGCTGAGAACTCCAGTGGGTTGCTGTATTGCGCCGCGGGTAGAGCAGAGGTTTCCAAACTATGTGTCGGGACGCGTTAGTGTGTCGGCTGCAGTGTCTGGGTGTGTCGCGGCTGCTGCTGCCTCCGAGCCCTGCCAGGATTCCGGGCAGGTCCTAGTGCCTGCTTTGTGCCTGGCTGCCTCCAAACCGGCTGTGATTCCACGCAGGTCCTAGTGCCTGCCTTGTGCCTTGCTGCCTCCAAACCGGCTGTGATTCCACGCAGGTCCTAGTGCCTGCCTTGTGCCTTGCTGCCTCCAAACCTGCTGTGATTCCATGCAGGTCCTAGTGCCTGCCTTGTGCCTGGCTGCCTCCAAACCTGCTGTGATTCCACGCAGGTCCTAGTGCCTGCCTTGTGCCCTGCTGCCTCCAAACCGGCTGTGATTCCACGCAGGTCCTAGTGCCGGCCTTGTGCCTGGCTGCCTCCAAACCTGCTGTGATTCCACGCAGGTCCTAGTGCCTGCCTTGTGCCCTGCTGCCTCCAAACCGGCTGTGATTCCACGCGGGTCCTAGTGCCGGCCTTGTGCCTGGCTGCCTCCAAACCTGCTGTGATTCCACGCAGGTCCTAGTGCCTGCCTTGTGCCCTGCTGCCTCCAAACCGGCTGTGATTCCACGCAGGTCCTAGTGCCTGCCTTGTGCCCTGCTGTAAGAGGGGAGCTCTGTCCAAGCCTTGCCCTGCTGTAAAGGGGAACTCTGTTTTCATTAGATATGTTGTGTCCCCATACACTATTACAATTTATGTATGGGTCCATAACTCTTATAAGTTAGTTAGTTTAAACTCTGTGTTCCTGCTGTGTTAGATCTCCTACTACAGCATAGCTTTCCAAACTATGTGTCGGGACATGTTAGTGTGTCGGCTGCAGTGTCTGGGTGTGTCGCGGCTGCTGCTGCCTCCGGGCCCTGCCAGGATTCCGCACAGGTCCTAGTGCCTGCCTTGTGCCCTGCTGTAAGAGTGTGTCGCGAAATGATGCATGTCTAAAAAGTGTGTCACCAACATGAAAAGTTTGGAAAGCTCTGGGGTAGAGGAAGGGGGTGTGGACAGGATAATCTTGGGGTCCTGAAACGAAACATCTGACCAAGTACAAGCTAGCACAAAACCTGATTCTGCTGTGGACTTGATGTAGTCAGTACTGGAACTAGAAGAAAAATGGCTGGGGAGGGGAGAGGAAGAAAGCAGGAAGTAAATTTGAAGCAAGCATGCAGGTTCTGACTTTTCTCTCAGTGATTTTAAAGTAGGGGGGGTATTTATGTGTCTTTATTGAGAGGACTGAATGGTGAGGAAATTAACTCCCCCCCTCCAATTATTCCCAGAAAACTAGCTGGATGAGACCCTCTTTTTCCTTTGAGTTTAGGCTGAGTATAAGATAGGGCAGAGCTTTCCAAACTTTTCATGTTGGTGACACACTTTTTAGACATGCATCATTTCGCGACACACTCTTACAGCAGGGCACAAGGCAGGCCCTAGGACCTGCGTGGAATCACAGCCGGTTTGGAGGCAGAAGGGCACAAGGCAGGCCCTAGGACCTGCGCGGAATCACAGCAGGTTTGAAGGCAGCCAGGCACAAGGCCGGCACTAGGACCTGCGCAGAATCACAGCCGGTTTGGAGGCAGCAGGGCACAAGGCAGGCCCTAGGACCTGCGCGGAATCACAGCAGGTTTGGAGGCAGCAAGGCACAAGGCCGGCACTAGGACCTGCGCGGAATCACAGCAGGTTTGGAAGCAGCAAGGCACAAGGCCGGCACTAGGACCTGCGCGGAATCACAGCAGGTTTGGAGGCAGCAGGGCACAAGGCAGGCCCTAGGACCTGCGCGGAATCACAGCAGGTTTGGAGGCAGCCAGGCACAAGGCAGGCCCTAGGACCTGCGCAGAATCCTGGCAGGGCAGGTTTGGAGGCAGCAGGGCACAAGGCAGGCCCTAGGACCCGCGTGGAAGCCAGGAGGCAGCAGCAGCCGCGACACACCCAGACACTGCAGCCGACACACTAACATGTCCCGACACACAGTTTGGAAAGCTCTGAGATAGGGTAAGCTGCTTTCAGAGGTAGTCAGCCATGATTACTAGCATCCCTAGACAATTTGGCCTTTGCGATTGATGGGAATTGTAACTGGAAGAGTACCATCTTGAGAAGGCTGAGATACAGGTAGTTAAATTTGCATTAGAAATCAAACTCGATAAATTAACAAGCTGCACATTAAAAAAAACAAGCAAATAGTGATGGCTGGTGATGTAGGGGTGAGCAGAGATGATGTCTATTAAAATTATAGCAGACAGGAGAGTGATAGAATAGTGTTAATAATACCAGTCCTTCAAATAAAATTGGAGCAATTTTATTCAGGACTGTAGTAGTGAAAATTGCGTTCCTCCTATCAGCCTGCTGGGCTCTTGATAATTATCAACACCTTCCTGTGGCTGTAATTTTGGATTTTGAAAAAAGCAGACATGTTAAATGCAAAAATCAATTGAGTATTTGGTCGAGTTGTCTCTAGTTTAGGGTGAGCAGTTGCAAAGAAATACGTTTCTTCCCTCAAAGTTGACTCTTGGCAGACGGGGCACAGGGAAACTCCCTTGTCACCACCATGTTTTGATATCCCCGGTCCTCCAAAAAGCAGAAGGCAAAGAGTGTCTTTGACTCAATTGAGAGACAAAGTTATTAAAGAAGAGAAGTGTTTGTTTCTTTCAGTGCAAAAGCTTTTAGGTTCTAATTGAACGATTCCAGGGCCAAGTCACCAGCCGTGGAGCCAGACCACAGGACTGAAGTCTGGCTTGAAGACAATGTTGGCGTAACCTCCTGTTCCTTTCCTACCCATCAGGCCTGTTGCGACTGGAAGAATTAGTGCGCCAGTTCCTCATCTCCAAGGAAACCCTGTCGATCCGGATGTTGGATGACACCAATGATCCCACGCCGCTGCTCAAGGAGATCCGAGACGACAAGATTTCGACCATTATTATTGATGCCAATGCTTCCATCTCTTACCTCATCCTGAAGAAGGTGAGAGAGGCTGGCAGGGCCAAACTGTGACAGAGACACAGAGTTTTGGGTTCTAGCCTGGCCGTCAAGGGCAGAGTAAGCGACTTAATTCGCACCGGGATGTTCTGTTAGATGGGTCATTGGTCTCTCAGCATTACCTGCCTGGTGTGGCCGGACCTGTACCTGGACTCTGTTCTGTTCTGGGAAGGCTAGGGTTGCATGGATCCTGACGATTCTTTGTGTATTTGGGGAGTCATAATAAACCCAAAGGCAATTGCACACCTTGATTAGGAACGGGCGAAGGTCTCCCAACGTTTGCCCCCCAACGATTGGGCTATTGCGACTGCCTCCTTGGAAAACACGCACCTCTTTGACATTTCCTTGGAAATAATGCTTGATGGAGGGGAGGGGCCATCATAGCCCTCCGCTGTTTGCAGAGTTGCCTAAAGGTAAACTATGAGTGGTTTTATCTCTTCCACTGGCATTTTTTCATTAACCACCTTTCAAAGTGATTGAAGTAGTAATAGATCTGTTTTTTAAAAAAATTAATGCAGGTAGAAGAACAAAACAACTCTCAATAGTTTCTAAGATAAATGGGGACTAGTCATCTGTTCATAGTTATAAGCCTAATACAGGTAGTCCTCGTTTAGTGACCACAGTTGGGACTGGCAACTCGGTCGCTAAGTGCCATGGTCACTAAGTGAAAAATCATGCGACCGTGACTTATGATTTTACTACCACCTTCTCTATTAACTTTGCTTGTCACAAGCCAGTTGCCAAGCACGTGGATGGTGATCACGAGACCGTGGGACCCTATGACGGTTGTAAATTCGAGGATTGGCCGCAAAGCTATTTTTTTACACAGTTGTAAATTCTAATGGCCGCTAAACGAGGCAGTCAGTAAGCGAGGACTACCTGTATGAGAATGTAAACAGATCAGTGCTGGGGATTTTTAAAAATATATACAAAGCATCTCCACTCTGAAATCTAGAGGGTCCATCAAAAATGGACATAAATCAACCACAGTAAATTTGCTGCTGGGATCATATACAGGTAAATTGGAGCTTTTCCCCCTTGTTAAACTACACAAGTTGAAATATCCAGTGGCATCTTTGGTAGGGGAGGTTCAAAATTGGAAAACATGAGGCTGGAGCATTGTGCGGCAAGACCCACCGCATCTGTGGATTGACATAACAAGCACATCCAAAAGGCAGCATGTGTTTGTGTGTGTGTGTGTGTGTCTGTGCTTCCTGATTTTGCTGAGCGGGTAAGACGCCAGGCTTGTCGATCGGAAGGTCGCAAGTTTGGAGGTTCGAATCCCGAGCCCTGCGTGACGGAGTGAGCTCCCGCACTCACCCCAGCTCTTGCCAACCTAGAAATTCGAAAGCATGCAAATGCAAGTAGATGAATAGGTACCACTTCGGTGGGAAGGTAACAGCGTTCCGTGCGCGTCATGTCGGCCGTGGAAGCATCTTCAGACAACGCTGGCTCTCCGGCTAACAAACGGAGATGAGCACTGACCCCTAGAGTCGGACACTAGAGTGCAGGGGGAAACTTTACCTTTTTTTACCATAGACACCACTGGAAATATCATCTGTTATAAGGCTGGTTTAGGAGGACTAAGGTATAAACATTTTCGTATCTATTTGGCATTAGCCTGAAATGCATAAAAGTCTTACTCACCTGGTTATTTTTAAAACAGCTGGAAATGAGTGTCGGTCAGGCCAGACCGGTCCAGCAACTTGTAACGCGGCCAGTTTTAGAACCCACCAATCATCCTTGTCAAACTTCTCAAAGGCTCAGCAAATCTTCTGGTGGTCTTGTCGGCCAAGCATTGCAAGTTTGTCAAGCAATTGAGACACTCCAGTTGATGATTCTTGTGAATTTCCTTCCTTCCAGGCTTCAGAGTTGGGGATGATGTCTGCCTTCTACAAGTACATCCTGACGACCATGGTTAGTATTGTGACAAAGTTGAGCTTGTTGAACGAGCCTGTTTGTGTGTATACAACCCTGTATTGTTCCCATCTTTGACGCTGAGGAGGAGCTAGGATTCATGGTTTCTATGCAGAAGAGTCCGGGCTGGTCTGGTCTCACCCTTAAGTAAAGTTGAAGTATTCTCAGGTGGAAAGTGTTGAGAGGTGGCAACAAGGCATTAGAGGAGACGCGTGTGTATCAAACAGCCTCTCCTCTATCACCTAAGGGAACATGGTGCTCTCCCATAGGATGCAGGACTTTGGCCCACTGTTAGGATCGACAAAAGAATCATTTGCTGATCTATTCAGCTTCTGTACCCATATTAACATCCTCTTTGCCAAGGACAGCAAAATGTCCAGCCCTTTTTAGTTCCATGGCTAAGAATTGCCATAGTTTAGCAGCCGAACAATTGCCATAGTTTAGCAATGCTTCCATTGTTTAGTGTAGAAAGAACTAGGTAGACGCACCAGTATATTGCAGCATGATACATGGCATGGTATAGTTTCCTACTCAGTTTCATCTTCCCTCTGCCAGCTTCAATACTAAACTGCCTCCTATGGTATAGAGTACCTTAAACCAGGGTTCCTCAACCTCAGCCATTTTAAGATGTGTGGACTTCAACTCCCAGAATACTCCAGCCAGCAGGCTGGAGTATTCTGGGAGTTGAAGTCCACACATCTTAAAATGGCTGAGGTTGAGGAACCCTGCCTTAAACGGATTCTTGACTGATGCTTACTTTTCATGGCTCCCTCAGTATGAAGTCTGTGCCATGCCCACGTTAAATTTTGGGAGGGCATAGAGGTACCTGGTTGCCACTCCTTAAAGCAGCTGCCTCTTTTCCTAGGATCTTCCCAGGAAAAGACACAGTTGCTTTAAGGAGTTACAGACAGATGCTATGTCCATGCCCTGGGTGTCCCTATCCGTCTTTGGGGATTGCGTCTGAAGTGCTGCACAGCTCGACTTAGCATTGCAAAAGAGACAACTCTAGAAGGCTTTTCAAGACTCATCGCTCTGGGCAGTGTGTCAGAGGAGAATATCTAAGCTACGGGCAACCTGGAGCTAAAATAGCCCGCATTGTTAAGTAGATGGAGGCAACCAGCAAGAATTACGACGTGTGGACAAACGCACGGTTGCTTAGTGCAATGTTGGAGGGATGCTCTACTGTTTAAATAAATTCCAATTTATTTACTGATTTCCGATCTAATCAGTAATGCAGAGAAACGTAAAGTCTGATTTTTTTTAAAAAAAACACCAATGTCTGTAGTTATTCCTTTTTCTTCCCTAATCTGAAAGAAAATGATCAGATTATCCCTGTTCCAAAGACATCTTCTAAAAAAACCCTGAAAAGCAAAATAATATGACCTTGTAATCTTTTACATTTATGTTGTGAATGTGATTACATTTCAGGGGTAGGGATTGATTTTTTAAAATCTGCATTGACAAACAGCAATCGTATATTAATAGAATTACATTATATTTATGCCCTTATATGGCTGCATTAGTTGGTCTGCCTGTGTGTGTCTCTCACTCTCTGTAGGTATCTAATTTTATGTTTGGAAATACAGTTAGCACTTTTTGATGAGTGGATGAATGTAAGAGATTACAAGTCGCGCAATTCCTCCCTTGCAACGTCTTTATAGCTGACTGGGTCCTCTGCTCCCCTTGGAGATGCAGTGGGCCAAAGCCAGAAATGATGCAGCCAAAATGGCAGCCCTTATCTCTTTAATCTAGAAAAAGGCTTTATGACTTATGGATTCATTAATAGGGAGCAAAGATGACCCATCACGGCAGGTCAACAGAGATTAGCTTTGAGTCTCATGTGGGATCCACCCTCGAGAGAGGAGGGGGGCCAGGTGGAAGAAATGTGTGGGACAGTGACAGAAACTATGCCTGATTTAACTTATGCTTGTACAGCATTTAAACCTAATTACAGTTAAATTAAATATAGCTATTATAATTACTCCCACACTCAGCGAATGTGATCTTTGGTATTGACCTCCTTAAGCCTGGAGATCCCTAACGAAAAGTAGCGCGGTTCAGCCTTTCACAGGCACGGGATGTCCAGCACAGGCTTTTCCAATGTTCATTCCCCTTTTTAATGTTTTCCCTTTTTCCAACTGAAGGTGAAAGTGGTGGTGGGTGATCCGGTAGCACAAGGAGCAGATCCTTTGGCAAAGGCTTCTGTCCACTTTCTGGGAACGCTTGCCCGATTCTAATCAAGATCTGGCTCAAAAAATAAGGTTGCCTGCAAGGCAATATTTCCTTATGCTTGAGTGAAATGAGTGAAGGCCATTGCAAAAACAGACCCCTCATTGTGGAGTCCTCGGTGCTCTCTGAGCTTGGTTGTTTGCTTGCAGATGTTTCATTATCTGACTAGGTAATGTCATCAGTACAGGTAGTCCTCACTTAACGACCACAATTGAGACCAGAATTTTGGTTGCTAAGCAAAGCAGTCATTAAGCGAATCCGACCCAGTTTTACGACCTTTTGCGGTAGTCATTAAGCGAATCACCATGAACCACGTGGTTGTTAAGTGAATAACGTGGGTCCCCATTGATTTTGCTTGCCAGAAGCTGGCCGGGAAGGTAAAAAATGGTGATCATGTGACCACGGGATGCTGCGACGGTCATAAATGCGAACCGGTTGCCAAGCACCCAAATCGTGATCACATGACTGCGGGGACGCTGCAACAGTTGTAAGTGTGAGCACCGCTTGTAAGTTGGTTTTTTCAGCACCGTCGTAAGTCTGAACCGTCACTAAACAAATGGTCATTAAGTGAGGACTACCTGTACTAGTGAGTGTGGGGTTTGCTCCCAGTTTATATACAGTAGCTTGCCCTGCCAGTGTTGGTGGGGGTGGGGGTTTTCTCCTTGGTAGTTCCTTGATTAGGGTATTGTTTTCTGCTTGTTTGTTTGCCTGGTGTTAATCCCTGCTTATCTGGGTGTTGGTTGCTGGAGAGGATGTATTCTGGTCTTTTTGTTTCCTTCTTAGCTTTTTTATTGTCTCTTTTGAATGGTATGTAAATGTGGTTTATCTCTATGGGTCTATTGATGGCTGATTTGTCTGCATGCCAAGCTTCCAGGAATTTTCTAATGCTTTTGGATTTAGCTTGGTCCAGGATGCTCAGTTTCCCAGTAGAAATTGTGGTTGAGTCTGTCCATGTGTTGTGAGATTAAGGAGTTTTCATTGTGTCTTCTGACTGCTAGTTGGTGTTCATGGGTGCGCTCTGCTAGTCTTCTGCCAGTCTGTCCTACATAGTGGCTGTTACAGTCCTGACACTGTATGTGTAAGGTATAGAACAGATATAACCTACCGATATATTAAAAGAAATTACGCAGCATTCATAATATTATTTTTTTTATGTTACTACCCAAAATAGTACCTAACTAAACTACCTTAATTATTAAAACTAACCTAGATGATAGGCTTATTGATGATAAATGCAGAAATATTAACAGATGTGAAGAAGAAAAGCAAAACTATGTAAGCATTAGCTCTTATACAGAAATCCCATTGACGTAAATGATGTTTACACCCAGGTAAGCAGGAATGGGATAGCAGCAGGGCAGAGTGAAGTTGATTTCCTGAAATAGGTGTCCAAGGATGGGATCGAATCATGTAATAAATGTAATTATGTCATGGTGCGGATCTTGATCTCTAGGTTCTTCCATGCTTCCTCTTCCTGTTCTTCGGAAGTCTCTCTTCTATAGCCTTTTCCCGGGTTGACCTCCACTGCACCTTTTTGAACGTTTGCTAAAGAGGAAGGATCCATTAATATGTTCACAATCCTTCCAGGACTTTCCAATCTTGCACTTGGATGGAATAGCGGATGAGCATTCCAATGTCCTGGGCTTCTCCATGTTTAACACCAGCCACCCTTTCTACATGGAATTTGTCCGTAGCCTCAACATGTCATGGCGGGAGAACTGTGAACTCAGTCCTTACCCGGGACCAGCGGTAAGTGTGGCGACCCAGCGTGAGGAAGAAGAGATTGCTGTATGGGTACATGTGTGGGAGGGGTTATCCAGACAAATAATGTCAACAGGATTTTAAAAGGTGGTGCATCTCTTCTTGCAAATGGAGCTACAGAACAGCAATCGCAGAGAGTCATAATAGTCTTTTTGGGTTCCTCCACATATTTGTCATGTTTAGGGGTAAATGAATATCCATCATCCTACATCTTTGCTCTGTCGATCATATGTCATAATTTGTGGTTCGTTAACAGGAAGGGAAGGGAAGGGAAGGGAAGGGAAGGGAAGGGAAGGGAAGGGAAGGGAAGGGAAGGGAAGGGAAGGGAAGGGAAGGGAAGGGAAGGAAAGGAAAGGAAAGGAAAGGAAAGGAAAGGAAAGGAAAGGAAAGGAAAGGAAAGGAAAGGAAAGGAAAGGAAAGGAAAGGAAAGGAAAGGAAACTATTCTCAATTGGTAAAACCATGCCTGCTTTCTTGAAGATGGAGGTTAATATGACATAGCAAATAACCAAGGGCTTATTTGCAGGGATATTCACTGGAAGTGTCTTCCCCACCTCCTGCCTTTCAGATGTGTTTGGTCTTCATTTCTGACATTGGCTGGCAATTCTAACAGTTGGAAGCAGGGCTGCAACTAGGGGCGGGGGGGCAGCGGGGCATGTGCCCCGGGCGCCGCGCTGGGGGGTGCACCAAAATGAGGCCCGGGGGTGCCAAAATGACAAAATAACCCATGGGGGGGCACGGAATCCATGTTTGTCCTGGGGTGACACAGACCCTAGTTCCATCCCTGGTTGGAAGGAGGGTTTAACATCTGAAGGACGTTGGGTTGAGGAAGGCAGCAGAAGACAGTTGAGAAGGCATAGATTCCTAACTGCTTCACTAGTACTGTAAAATTATTTCTGTTCAGCTGGGCTTCAGGATAAGCACTCCCCCCAATGTTGACTTGTTGAGACCGTTCGAGGTCGTTTAGACTTCAGCCTTGTGGTGCACATTCACGCTCGCTCTCTGACTCAGCCAACCCACCTCCTGTTCTGCAACTGCACAGATGTTTCAGTGTGGTAGCAAAACCTAGAATAGCTCTGGAGGAGTAGGGTAGCGAGGGGGTGCCCCTGTCTGTGTCCCCCCTCCTAGCCAAATGCCAGAATTAGCAGCAGCGGAATTATTTTTGTTCCCCTACAGCTGTCAGCAGCACTCATGTTTGACGCGGTACACGTGGTCGTGAGTGCAGTGCGGGAGTTGAACCGTAGCCAGGAGATTGGGGTTAAACCCCTGGCTTGCACATCGGCTAACATCTGGCAGCATGGGACCAGCCTCATGAACTACTTGCGCATGGTGAGACCTGGCTTCCCCTAGAGTGAGCCCCCCCCCCTTTTAAAAAATAATACAAAACATGCAAACGTTTCACGTGATTGTGTGAGTGTTCTGACTACTGTTGATGCCTGTGATTGTTAGATTTGCCCTAACAAAGGTCAAATGTTCTCAGTTGGAGCAAATATGAAAATTGCCTACAGGTTCCCTAAGAGAAAAGTGGCCGCTGAATTTTCTGGTCTTGCAACAATTAATTGTAAATTTACAAAAACAGCTGGATTTGTATAACTCAAGTCACCAAAGTTAAAACTATCCAAATTTAGCATATTGGGTGAATCTAGCTACTGATTCTGTTAACTGTCTTATGCAAACGCAGCCAAAACACGGACTGCCAACCTCTAAAGGTTTACCAACCCAGTATCTGCATTTTCACCATCCATTATTATAACTTCTGCGGCCATTATGATTATTTGGAGTCTTCGCTTGGGCTTTAAATCTGGGTGCAGCACAGAGACAGCATTGATGGTGCTTGTGGGTGACCTTTGGTGGGACCAGAATAGGGGTGGAGCGACCCTCCTGGTCCTGTCAGATCCCTTGGTGGTCAGTATCCTCAATCACGGCATCTTTCTGAACCGTCCCTGGGAGTTGATAGTCAGGGGCACTATTTTGTAGCGGTTCTTCTTGGGGGCCTGTTTCAATGAGTATTGTTAGGTGGGAAGAGACCCATGCTTCACCGGTTCCCACAGGACCCGATGCTCTTCCTACTTTTATTTAAGATCTAAAGGGTAAGGTCATCTGCCAGCATGGGTTGAGGTATCATCTATGTGGATGATACCCAGCTTTACATCTCAATCCAGGCCGAACAAGTGATGCTGTGGAGATTCTGTCCTGGGGCCTGGAGGTCATAAGGATTTGGATGGGGAGGAACAAGCTTAGGCTTAACCCTGGCAAGGCCAAGTTTCAGGGACCTGCCGATTTCAAGGACCTGCTTAAGTTGAAGCACTTAACCATCTTCAGTTCCCAACAGAATGGGCCTGCCCCAGGTAGAACTGCTACATAATTTGGGCTCCTCCAGACTCTTGGCTCCTGCTGGTGTCAGCCATGGCGAGGAGGGCCTTTGCACAGCTCCATCTTGCATGCGTTCCTGGATCAGAAGGCCCATCTCACAGTCATGTCCTAGTCTCCTCCTGTTTGTAATGTGGTCTACATGGGGCTATCATTGAAGATGACTTGGAAGCTACAACTGGTCCAAAATGCAGCTGCATAAGTAGTTTTCCCGTATAACAGCACTGCCGTATGGGCTGCACTGGTTACTGGTGAGCTTCCAGGTGCAATTCAAGATGTTGGTTGTCACCGATGAAGCCCTTCACGGGTAGGCTCCTGGTTACCTATGGGATCATCTTTCCCTTGTTTCTGTCTGAACAATAAGAGCTGGAATGTTTGCTCACATTCTGTGACATTATTACAATCTTAGCCAGTGAATAGGGAGAAAAGTCTGTTTTAATAAGCTGAACTATTCAGTCAGCACGGTGGGCAAACTCCATTACACTTGGGAGTGTAAAACTGAAAATGGGAGGGTGCCTCTCAAAGCCTTCCCCTCCCATTTCCCATTTTTGGGGAGAAAAAAGCCCTCTCAAAGGCCCCAGTGAAAATGGCTATTTTACTACCACATTTCTGTGGCACAACCTAGGACATTGGGTAGTCCCATCCCTAATTTGGGAGATGCAGAGATAAGTAGTTCCCGTCTCAAGCTAATTACAACTTGTACTCTGATTTGGGCCATGCCTCACTCTCATTCTCCTTTGTTCTTCTCTCTGTCTTGTTTGATTTCCATCCCATTCATCTGTCTCTCCATCCCTGGCTAGGTAGAGTATGATGGGCTGACGGGACATGTGGAGTTCAACAGCAAGGGTCAAAGAACCAATTACACCTTGAGAATTCTGGAAAAAGCTCGACATGGACACCGGGAGGTAAGAAGTCTAGAGGCTGAGCCAAGGACATCCCATTTATGCAAAGGAGATTATGCCCGTGTGGTTCTTTAGACCCTAATAATGCCCTAGAGCAGAGCTTTCCAAACTTTTCATGTTGGTGACACTCTTTTTAGACATGCATCATTTCGCAACACACTCTTACAGCAGGGCACTAGGCAGGCACTAGGACCTGCGCGGAATCACAGCAGGTTTGGAGGCAGCAAGGCACAAGGCAGGCACTAGGACCTGCGCGGAATCCTGGCAGGGCTCGGAGGCAGCAGCAGCCACGACACACCCAGACACTGCAGCCAACACACTAATGTGTCGTGACACACAGTTTGGAAAGCTCTGCCCTAGAAGGCCAGTCTGGTGTAGCGGTTAAGGTGCCAGGCTAGAAACCGGAGGCCATGAGTTCTAGTCCCGCCTTGGGCACAAAGCCAGCTGGGTGAGCTTGGGCCAGTCACTCTCTCTCAGCCCTAGGAAGGAGGCAATGGCAAACCACTTCTGAAAAACCTTGCCAAGAAAAGTGCAGGGACTTGTCCAGGCAGTCTCTGAGAATCGTACACGATTGAACGGATTTTTTAAAAAATGTCCTAAAATATAAAGGCTCAGCCTTGAGGAATGGAACTGTCTGAGTAAGGCTTTAAATATTTTAATGTTAGCTTTTATGCTGCAATAGAACTTAATTTTATTTCAGTTGTTTCTTTCTGCTTATGATTGTTTAAATGCACATATTTTAACTCTCTCTTTAGTTGAAAATTTATGATTTTAAAATATTTGTCAGCTACCCTGGGAAAACACTGCTTTGAGAGATGGGGATAAAAAGTTAGTAAGCCAATAAATAAATGCACTAAGAGCTATTACACAGAGAAATATCTGTTTATTTGTTTATGAAATGTATACAATGCCTCTGTTTTAGTAATTGTGCTTCCTGTAGGCAAAATGAACCCACTTCATTCCAAAATAAGGAGTTTCTGTTTAAACAATTGGAAGCAGTCACTGTTTTCCTTCTTATGCACACACACATACCGGATAAATCTAGCAATAACCTATAACCCAGGCCTCTTTCTCTGCAGATTGGGGTGTGGTACTCCAACAGAACTCTTGCAATGAATGCCACAACTCTGGACATCAATGTCTCAGAGAGCCTTGCCAACAAGACTCTGGTGGTCACCACCATCTTGGTAAGTGCACCCCTTGCCTTATTCTTGGTGGTTTTGCTCCATCTTTTTAAAAGCAGGATTTAAATAGTTGCTTGGGTGACTACAGATAGTCCTCACTTAACAACCACAATAGGGACCAGAAAACTGGTTGTTAAGCGGTGCGGCCATTAAGCAAGTCATCATGTGACCGGACCCGGTTTTACGACCGTTTTGACAACAGTTGTTAAGCGAATCTCGGGTTGTTAAGTGAATCCAGCTTCCCCAGTGGACTTTTTTGCTGGAAACGGGCAAAAAAGGTTGCAAATCGCGATCATGTGACCGCAGGATGCTGCAACTGGTCGTAAATGCGAGCTGGCTGCCAAGTGCCCAAATTGTGATCACATGACTGCGGGGGTGGTGTGACATTTTGCGATGGTCATAAGTGTGAGTACAGGTCATAAAGCGCTTTTTCTGAGGCTGTCGTAACTTCAGACCGTCGTTAAACAAACAGTCATTAAGCGAGGACTACCTGTATGTTAAAGTCAACCAAGGATAGAAAGGATGACGGGGCCCCTAGAAATGTGGAGACAAGAGAGTTTTAGCTTGCTCAACTTTCACGCATGAAAGAGAGGCTCCTACAGCTGAAATGTCCTCTTTTCTGCTCAGTCAAGTTGGCATCATAAACTCCTCAACTGAATGTAGCCTTCAATGTTGCTAGATGATTCAGCACTGCTCAGCCCTTTCAGGAGGCCAGGCCAAGAAACAGGCACGGCAGGGATTCCAGGGACGTTCTTTATTGTTATAAGGTAGAGCAGCATTTCTCAACCTCAGCAACTTTAAGATATGTGGACATCAGCTCCCAGAATTCCCCAGCCAGCCATGCTGGGCAAAGAGAATAAAGAATGGTCTAGAGAGATTGAGATGTAACAGGGGTGTTTTTGTTTGTTTGTTTGTTTGTGCTTTTGTTTTTGTAAAGAAGGATGATCATGGAAGGTAAACATTTCCTCCAAACAGTTTGGAATAGTCCCTTACTTCCAAGAAATAGCTGAAATGTCTGCTTGAAATGGAGAAACTCTTTTGGCTCATCTTAGGTTGAAGATGGGGGCCTGGTAAACAATAATTAATGTACGGCATGTGCTTCCCGACAACAGTCTGATGATAAGCTTGCTCCGATTGAGGAGGGAAAAAAGAATTAGGCAAATTAGTGAAGAGCCGTGATTGCAACTCTGATTTTCATGCACAAAAGAGACGGCTGTCCTTCTAAATTGGAGTGGGTACAGAGAAACAAAAGGAGAAGATTGTTGTGTTGTGATGATGTGCTGTTCTTGAATTTCTAGAGGGATATGGCTGGGTCCTCTAAGAAACATTCAGCAGAATAGAGGCAGGAACTGGTAGCCCTTGAGCTAATTTCGGAAGCCCTCTGCAAGTGGTCCGTACAGATTTCTGGCCTAAAGCGTTGATACCTCCTCTAGCTGGCTGCTGAAGGGGAAGGGGAAGGGGAAGGGAGGGAGAGAAAGAGAGAAGGGATGGGAGAGAGAAAGAGACCCCCCTCCCACTATGGGCTGCAACTCCTTCTATTGCCTTGACGTAGCCTCTGACCTATAGCCCCAAACTGCTTAGTGGGGCCCTGGAAGAAGCTTCCCCCACCCACCCACTGAGTTTTAGTGGTGGGAATGCTGCTAATTAGCTGCACGTTTCCCATCCTCTTGCAGGGAAAAACACAATGCAATTGTTGTGCTTTGTGGTTAAAAAAGAGAGGGACGAATAAAAACCCCAGCTTTGTCTTTACGTGGTGTGCTCTCGCCACTTTGCACCATCATCCACCCCAGTGCGATCCTTGACGCCATCTTGGAAACATTAAATGCAGCCTCTGACACCCAAAGGTTCCCTTGGTGTTTCTTATGCCTTTTGGGGGGATTCTCCTGCCAAAAACATATCAGGCCTTAATGACAGTTACCTGTTATCTGCTAGCTCTTCCTTGTACAGGCAAAAGCCCTGCAGATAGTCCTTGCTTACCGACCACAATTGGGACTGGCAACTCCGTCGCTAAGGGCCATGTTTGCTACATGAAAAATCATGTGAATGTGCTGGACATACGATGTCATTTCCGCTTCTGTCGTTAAGCAAATCACTGTGGTCGTTAAGCGAGACATCACGTGACCACAACTTGCAATTTCACTTCCACGTTCTCCATTAATTCTGCCTGTTGGAAGTCAGTTGTGAAGCTCGCAAATGGCGATCATGTGACCGCAGGACGTTGCAACGGTCATAAATGCACGCCAGTTGCGAAGCTCCCAAATTGTGATCGTGTGACTGTGGGATGCTGCAATGGCTGTAAATGCGAGGATTGGTTGCAAAGCTGTTTTTCCCCCAACCGTTGTAACTTCAATTGGTTGCTAAACAAGGCAGTTGGTAAGCAAGGACTACCTTGTATTATGCCCTGGCTTTAACTCTTACAGGAGAACCCCTATGTGATGCGTCGGGCAAATTTCCAGGAGCTGTCTGGCCCTGCACAGTATGAAGGCTTCTGCGTGGATATGCTTCATGAGCTTGCCGACATCCTCAAGTTCCGTTTCCAGATCAAACTGGTGGATGATGGACTCTATGGGGCACCTGAACCTAATGGATCTTGGACTGGCATGGTGGGAGAACTCATCAATAGGGTAGGGCTCTTAGGAGAAGCCCCCCAGCCCTTTTTTTTTCCCCTACAGAAAAATCCACTAACCAGACAGTTCTTACTCTGAAATTGTGTGTGGAAGGCTTCGGCAAGTTGGTTTTAGAAACCAGCATTAGAATCCTACCAGAAGATGTGCAGGTTGGGGCAGATCGATACCTCCCAGCAGGTGCACCAGCAGCTAAGTGGACATGGCCATTCTGCATTCTCGTTCAATTCTGGTCTTTTCAGAAAGCTCAGAGCTTAGTGGTACTTTTCTCCCTTCCCCTGAAGAAAAATCATCTCTGTGCAGGCAGCAGAAAAACGGTAAACAAGTCCATAGAATAGAGGCAGTGGGTCAGATACGATAACAGCTCCCTGCAGGTAGAAAGCTATTTGCTAGCAGTCTTGGCTGGAATATTTGCCCAATGATGCTTTTTCTTGCAGAGCAGATTTTGGTTTGTTTTTGCTTTTTGTCATGAAAGAGAATTTTAAAACATGGCATCTCTGCTTCTGGAATCTGGATTGGTAGACCTGACTTCATACAACTGAACATTTGTTTGTAGGCACATTTAGCCAGCAGAGGATATAGCAAAAGGCTGCCTACAAAAAGACTCGCCATTACTCAGTACTAGGTGAACCAGATCCAGCAGAACAGGCATAAGCCGGGTCCCCATCCTTGAAACAATGCCATCTAACAGGTCCCAGGAAGCATGCCTGTTTGGTCCTGATGCCTACTCTCTGGAATGGCTTCCTCCCCCCAGAGGTTCATGTTGCCCCAACTCTGCTGCCCATTAAGCAAGTCTGGAATACCAGGCTCTTTTCCCAGAATATTTGCTTTTTATTCATTTTCTCAGGTCATGTTGCCTTGTTGATTGGCTGTTTTTGTTGTAAGGCACCCGCAGACAATTGAGGAAGGCAGGTCTGTAAATTTGATAAAATAAATAAATGTCTAAACCGATTGGAGATTCTCCACCCCAAATTTGGCTGATGACTTCAGATGAACCTGGGGCCACCTCTGTGATACTGCGCCCAGTAGAGCTCCTGAACTCCCTTCCCTACAAAGTCCGCCTCTTCCTGCTTGCTGAGACTAACTATCTATGATTGACTCTTTGAAGGATAGTGGTGCTTCTTGGCTTTGCTTCCAACCAGCCAATGGCAACCTAGAGAGCAGCAAAGTTGGGAAGTGCCCTCCTGTGTGTGTGACCGTTGGCGTTCATGTGCATTGCTCCCCAGAAAGCCGATCTGGCAGTGGCCGCCTTTACCATCACAGCTGAACGGGAGAAGGTCATTGACTTCTCCAAGCCTTTCATGACCTTGGGGATCAGCATCCTGTACCGTGTACACATGGTAGGTAGAACTTGGTCTTAATTATGGATTTTTATTAGTATTTCAATGTTTGACTGAAATTGTGAGTTAAAGAATGTATATTTTATAAGAATGTATATTTTATAAGAATGGGTATTTTATAGTCATTATGGTTTTTTATTATTATCATTAGTATTTTATTGCTTGAGTGAATTTGTGAGCCAACTGCAACGAAATTTCATTCTATTGTGCACTTGTATAGTGTATAGTGGGATGACAATAAAGTTATTATTCTATTCTATTCTATTCTATTCTATTCTATTCTATTCTATTCTATTCTATTCTATTCCATTCCATTCCATTCCATTCCATTCCATTCCATTCCAGCAGAGGGAGGAAGACTGGGAGATTAGCTGATCATCTGGGAAGAGTAGTGTGGTGATCTCTCATTCCATGCCATACGTCCGTTCTGCTGAGACAAGAACTTGGTGACAAAGTTGCAGAGAGCAATGCTATATTTCATGCAGTGTTTCTCAACTCGGCAACTTCCAGATGTATGGACTTCGACTCCTAGAATTCCCCAGTCATCAACTTCGACTCCTAGAATTCCCCAGTCATCATGGCCATTGCTGAGGATTCTGCAACTTTAAGTCCACCCATAGAGAACCTGTTTGGTGTAGTGGTTAAAGACATTGGCCTAGAAACCAAGGGACTGTAAGTTCTAGTCCTGCCTTGGACACAAAGCCAACTGGGTGACTTTGGGCCAGTCGCTCTCTCAGCTCTAGGAAGGAGGCAATGGCAAACCATTTCCAAAAAAACGTTGCCAGGAAAATTGCATGGACTTGAATGATTTGGAGGTACGCATACACACACACACACACACGTCCACACATCTAGAAGTTGGTAAGGTTTGGAAAAACTAATTTAATGCAATGCACTCTTTGGAACCATATCTGATTATTGGAAATTCAGAAATGCTTCAGTGAACCTCTCCTACCTTTCTTTATTTTTACAGGGACGCAAACCAGGGTATTTCTCCTTCCTTGACCCCTTCTCCCCAGCTGTTTGGCTTTTCATGCTTCTAGCCTATCTCGCAGTCAGCTGTGTCCTCTTTCTAGCTGCCCGGTAAGTCCTCCCTGTAAGAGATTTATCCTAGACAGGCATCCGTGGTACCTTATGTGCCATCTCAAACACCTGTGGGTTCCTTAGATCTTCGTTCTCTGAATGCTATTCTGTTCTCTGATCCACCGTCAGTAGGTAGGAATCGACTGAGTCTAATAAAGTTCTAGTAAGTCATTGCCTTCTACCTGGGAGTAATTCCGAGGCATGAACCGCCTGTGATTAGAACTGGACAGCATGCAGATCTGTCCCTTTGACATTTTACATAGAAACAGTAAGCTCACAATTAAGGATTTAAAATGTTATACAACTTGAAACCCCTTTTCTCCTTTGTCCTTATTAGAGAGATTATGGGCAAAAGCTTTTCATCATTCCTTGGTTAAAATTTGAAAGCCCGGCCGGGGTCCAGATAATATTGCTTTGAGTACTTCATGCAAATCACAGGCTGTGGACTTCTGGTGAAGGTTCTTGGTGAATGAGACATCTCTGAGGGAGCGGAGATAGCATTGCAGTGATATCGGCGGCCAGACAGCGTTTTCTGGCCAGCCAAGCTTCTCCGGATAAAGGAAAGATTGTGAGATCACCCATTTGTACTCTGGACAGCTGCTCCTCATGAGTAGACTGCAGTTTCTGCAGCCAGCTTGTGAGTTGAGCGGCTGGGAGTCCCTCATTTCTACCAAGCTCATAGCCGCAATGTAGCCTTATGGACATGAAGTTCTGCCGAGCCTCATTTCTTAATCACTTTTGGAAATTGCTTATTAACTGCTTTTCAACTATTAAGAACCTTCAGATCAACAAGTTTTATAAGATGCACAGGGTGAGTTTCCTTTAATCCTTAACAAAAGAAGTTTTAAGGATACATTTAAGGACATTAAGCTCTTTTTTTGGAATGAACACAAAAAGGATTGATTTTGGAAAGTTGTAAATGGACTAATGGTCCAGATGGATTTGAAATAAGATTTTGAAATTAATCATAAGAGTCCTTCCCATGGGAAAATGCTGTTGTTTTGAATTCTTAAAAGAAAACATAATAGGATGGGAATTTGAATGTTGGACACTAGAGGGAACCAGAAGGAAGCAAAGATTACAATTAAAGGAGAAGAACACTTACATTTGACTTACTAACACAGAATGGAGCAAATATTTTAACACTGGATGTATTCGAGGATATTTGTAAGCAATGGATCCAGAAGTTATTCTTAAAAGTGTCTGTCATTATAGATAGACTGCTTTTAAAAGATGTTATGGAAGAGGAACAAGTTTTACCAGACAAGACTGAGACTGATCTGAAAGTGGATTTAAAAATGACAAGCTACAAGAATGACATGGAAAAAGATGTCAAACTGGATATACAAATGAAACCGGCTGATATCTTAATAATTAAAAGGACATACAAATGGCAAACCAAAAGAGTGACTTGGATAACTTGGTTATATTGGATTTACAAAAGAGATCTGTTAAAGTTCTGAAGGATTTTGTGAGAAGGGACAAAGAAAAAATTAAAAGAAAACAAGTTCTAGGACATTATTTGAAGGGATTAAAGATCAAGATTGTTAAAAGTAAAAGGAAGGAATATAAAGTGGGTTTATTTGATCAAGGTTAAAATAGATTTGTTGTTATTTCTGGTAACCCTTATTTATTTATTTATTTATTTATTTATTTCTCACATTTCTTCACCGCCCATCTTGACAAGCGACTCTGGTCCTTAATGGACTTTTGCTGACCAGGACTGAATGACGAGGCTTTAAGGATTTGTTTATAGATAAGAGATGAGATATGGGAAGAGGAGATAGTTTGTTGTATTTTAAGGGAAGGTGATAAGTTGTTAAAATTGTTTATACTTGTGACAAAGGGGGAAGTCACTTCCTTATATATTTCTTTTCTTTTTCTTTGCTATATTTTTACTTTTTCTTTCTTTTTTATTTTTCTATCTACATATTTTCTTTTCTGCACTTTCTGTTTTTTCTTTTTTTCTTTTATTAGTTTGTATTTGTTTTTATCTGTTTAACTCTAATGTTTAATAAATTATTATAAAAACAAAAACAAATCACAGGCTGCCAGTGGGTCAGCTCGGCTTCATAAGATAGTTGTCATGTATCTTGCGTAGTGCTAATCTGTTATTCTTGAAGAAGGGACCATAATTGGTAAAAAAATAGTCATTGTGTGCAAAAAAAAGACATTGTGTGCAAATAATGCAGGTTCTGTTAACGTTACCTTACAATAAAGTGGAATTAGTCCATCTGGTCATGCTTCCTGTCTGGACTACCTCAGAAGGCTGACATCAATCTTGCAAGTCTGCAAATACATTTCTCCCCCGTCGCCTTTACAGCCCAAGAAACTAGGGAGGGTCCCTTCTGAGACGTTTGCCATGCCCCCACTCCTTCTCTGGGCTCAGCTGCCTCTTATCTGACTGTTCCCCTGGCTGTGGCATTTCCTCCTGTCTCCCAAGGTCATCCCCACATCCCATTACACATGGTATTGTTTTATTATTTCATCATTTAAAAAAGTATAATTTAGAATTGTTTAATATTTTCAGTACCATTGTCCTTCACCCAGAAAACCTCTCCTTTTAGGCAGGCTAGATGTAATAAGCAAAGAAGTCTGAAATGCTTTGTCCTTTCACAGGCTGAGCCCTTATGAATGGTACAACCCTCATCCTTGTCTCCGGGAACGTCATAACATCCTGGAAAACCAATACACACTAGGCAACAGCCTCTGGTTCCCGGTCGGAGGCTTCATGCAACAGGGATCAGAAATCATGCCCCGTGCTCTTTCTACCCGCTGCGTCAGCGGAGTCTGGTAAGAAACTGTGTGGCTGACAACCAGGCAGGCTGAAGGAGGGAAATGGTGGAGAGGAAGAATCACTAATGCAAACTCTCCCATTCCCCACCAAAAAGGCTGCATTGGGTATTTAATTTGCAACAGGTTTGGAAAAAGTACAAGTGCCCCATCTTCCACCTACCCTGAAATATTTAATGTCTAGAGAATTTTTTTTTCCTAGCCCGGAACAGAGTCACCTCTTAAATACATGATGCCAGCACCTACAAATTTCCAAGTTTTTTATGGAATGCTAATGAGGATTGGAACCCTTAATTGGTAGCTTAATTGGCACTAAAACTTTAGTTGATTAATCAGTGGGGAGCATTTTTAATTGGTGAGAACAACACTTGCATCTGTGGGATTGTAGATTAAGGGCATACTGGTTTTGCCACGTTTATGCAATAGGGAACAATTTTTAAAAATGATGCCTTCTAAGAAGGAATTGCTGTTTACTGGAGGCTAGGTTGTCATATCTTTCCTTCAAAATCTCAGAAACATTTATTGATTTATAATTAAGTTCTAGTGATGTCCAACTTTATTTGGTGCACTGCGTTATCCGTTAAGAGCAGATTACTGACTAAGAATCCTTGAAACAAGTGTCAGCTTGACCATGAATTTATTACTATTTTTAAAATATATCTCTAGCTCTTTTTAGTATCTTTTCCAGAAGTTGTAAACTGTTATTTTTCAAGTAGCAGAATTTATATCAGGCTTCGCTGGAAAAATGTAAAGAAACCCTCAATGTGACAAAGACATATGTAATAATGGCTGGTGTAAATGAAGAGATTAATTTCCCTCAAAGATTAGAGCTGAAATTATTTTTTTAACCAATATTGTTCAAGATTTAAATGAGCATTGATGGGTTTTATGACTCATAGTTACCAGTTACTACACACACTCCATCTGCTTTAAGAACACTTTAAGATGCTTTAAGATGCTTATTAATGCTTTAAGAAATCGGTGCGGGAGTTTGCTTGCTGCCCTGTTCTCAGCCTATTCTGATACTGATATTGCAATGGTCTTCGGTTGCTAGAATCCTTTCTTCCAGAATATACTGACCCTGCACACTTTATATTGCTTGGAGAAACCCTAGATCCGGGAAGTTGTCATCTTTGGTTCTGGGTGAGGTGGCACTACCTCGCTCGGATCCAGTGCGGAACCTGGGGGTCCTCCTGGACTCGCGACTCCTGCTCGAAGAGCAGGTGGCAGTCACGGCCAGGAGGGCCTTTGCTCAACTTCGTGTTGTGCGCCAGTTACGCCCTTTCCTGGATCGGGAGGCCCTCCGAACAGTCACTCACGCCCTTGTCATCTCCCGTATAGATTACTGTAATGCGCTCTACATGGGGCTACCCCTGAAGAGTATCCGGAAGCTTCAGCTGGTTCAGAATGCCGCGGCGCGAGCAGTTATGGGTGCCATGAGATCGGCACATGTAACACCTCTGCTACGCGAGCTGCATTGGCTACCAGTTTGCTTCCGGGTCCAATTCAAGGTGTTGGTGATTACCTTTAAAGCCCTATATGGCATAGGACCAGGGTACCTGAGGGACCGTCTCGTCCCGATAACGTCGGCCCGCCCCACCCGTGCATGCAGGGAGGGCATGCTTCGGACCCCCTCAACAAGAGAATTCCATCTGGCGGGGTCCAGGAGACGTGCCTTCTCTGCGATAGCGCCCGCCTTATGGAACATCTTGCCCCCGGAGGTGAGACTCGCCCCCTCACTCCTGGCCTTCCGGAAGGCCCTCAAGACCTGGCTCTGCCATCGAGCCTGGGATGACAGAGGTGGCAGTGCCTCCTGGGGTTGGCTGGCCCCGTAGGAATACAATCTACACCACGGTCTCCAATCCATCTTGGATTTAGATAATTTATTACTGTATAGTATTATTTATTATTGTATTTTTAGAGGATATTTTTATAGTTTTTAAACTTTCAATTGTTGTAACCCGCCCAGAGTCCCTTGCAAGGGAGATGGGCGGGGAATAAATTGAAATAATAAATAATAAATAAATAAAATAAAATGAACAGCCAGAAAAATCAAGGAAGTATTTTCAAGATAGAGGTTTTGCTTCATTTTTTTCAGCTGGAATCTGTTAGTGCTAAGCTCGGGATTTTGCTATTAAAACCGATCCTGAGCCCTGAAGCTGGACACTTATTGAATAAAATAGGACAGATAGACACAAATGTTCCTGAGGATGTATAGAATGCCTTTTCCTCTGCCATTGTCTCAGGAAGCCCAAGGAGACAGGCGGTTAAAGAGATGTGCTTGCCAAGACTTGTATATAAAGTAAAGGTTGAATGTGAAACGTGGAGATTTTTCTTTGTCCCTCTGAAAATTAAATGGTGCAAATTGGGCTTCCTTGTTGCTGTCGCAAAGGTGGGCTTTCACGCTGATCATCATCTCCTCCTACACGGCCAACCTTGCTGCCTTCCTCACCGTACAGCGGATGGAGGTGCCTATTGAATCGGCGGATGACTTGGCTGACCAAACCAACATTGAGTATGGCACCATCCATGCCGGTTCCACCATGACCTTTTTCCAGGTGAGTGTCGTTTTCTCTTTTCTTGGCATAGCTGGGCTGCTGAGGGCTGTCTTCTCTAAACCCCTGCAGTTTAGGTGACCTTATGGCTACTGGGTGGTAGGGCATGGCAGAGTATTTGTAATTGCCCTGAAGTTGTGGAAAATCTGGCGCTAACTAGTAGTTCTCCATCGTTGGACACGTGTTCAGTTCTGAAGGTCACCATTTAAGAAGGGCTTACATGAGCTGTAAAAAAAAGGGGCGTGGTGGCTCAGCGGGTAAGACGCCAGGCTTGTCGATCAGAAGATCGCAAGTTCGGAGGTTCGAGACCTGAACGCCACATGACGGAGTGAGCTCCCGCACTCGCCCCAGCTCTTGCCAACCTAGCAATTTGAAAGCATGCAAATGCAAGTAGATAAATAGCTACCACTTCGGTGGGTAGGTAACAGCATTCTGCGTCATGCCGGCCACATGACCGCGGAAGCGTCTTCGGACAGCACTGGCTCTTCAGCTAACAAACGGAGATGAGCACCGGCCCCTAGAGTCGGACACGACTGCACAAATGTGCGGGGGGAACCTTTACCTCACGTTCAAAGTAAGACAGTGAGGCTGATCAGAGGATGGAAGCTTTTGGATGACAGAGCAAAGAATCAAGTGTGTAGTCTTGAGAAGAGAAAACTGGTGGGAATGTGATAATAATCTTTGAGCACTTGAATGGTTGTTGCTTCACAGCCATGACCTGGTTTCTGTCATCCCAAAATTGGGATAAGGAATAATGGGTTTAAGGCAGATTCTGATTGAGCATTAGGACAAATTTCCTAGTGGTGTAAGCAAAGAAATGGACTCAAGGTAAGGCAGAGAGCCATCTATAAACCAATCTCTAACCCAATGCCCACCAGATGCCTTCCATATTAGTTGGGAATTATGGGACTCCTGGGCACCTGGAGGGTGTTAAGCTATATCAGCTGATCAGGCAGGTAACACCATCCAAGAATTTCATGATAAATCATAACTGTTATTCAAGAGAATATCGTGTTGGAAGTTGCTGCCCGAACTCACGCTTAGCTTCAGAGTGCAGGATCAAACAATAAAGCTGACGGTGGCTTTCTCTCACTACCAAATAGCACCCCCCACTTGAAATTAGGAAGGGGGAAAGCTTCCAGTTGTGATTCACTGGCAGACTTCTGACCCTGCGCTCATCCCTGAAAATATAACTAGCTGTGGACGAGAGCCCCAAGAATCATTTTGATTGTGGCAGCATAGAAATGGATTTCATAAATAAACAAACCAATAAATATTATCACTTGATTTATTACCACCAGTACCATTAACCCCCTTTCATCCTTATTGATCCTGGGGTGGATTGGGACCAAACCAAGCCATGCAAAAATACAAGACACCTGGAGTCTCTAGTTCCTGAAGGATAATTGAACGTGGGCATTCCTCCCCTTGCAAAACCAGCTGCTCCAGTTTCCTTCTCTAAGGCATCCACAGAGGGAGGGGGTTTGATCACACAGTCACGGCTGCTGCCTCAATGTTTTTGAGCCCCCCACCCACCCAGGACACCCCTGCTAAATCCTAAGAGATCTTTCATCTGAATAATGCTAGGCTAACAGCTGTCCCTGGGCTTCATACTGCTCCCCGTAGCCACCCACCCAGAAATATTTGAGGAGGAGGCCAGCCTCCCGCAACCCACTGCCTGGACTTGACAGCTGGCGACCTTCAGTTTTTTCTCTGATTGCCCTGCGTGTCGTCCACGGCTGGAAGCTTCAGCATCAAAACGTTCCGTCGCCTGAATCTTCTTGCGTGAAGGATGAGACCCTGCACCCCTTCCTTCTGCTGCTCCCGTCTTTGCACAAGGCTGAAGGTCTAATTTTCACAAAATAGGTTGGAAATCTGCATCGTTCGGGACTTGGGGGCACGAAGCCTGACATATTGGCCTGAAAGGGGGTTCTTGCTACTATTCATAATACATTGATGATGGTGGGGTCAAGACTGGATGTTTCCATGGCAACGGGACCCGAACTGGCAATGGCCATGGCCAGTCTCTTCTCTTCTCTTCTCTTCTCTTCTCTTCTCTTCTCTTCTCTTCTCTTCTCGTTTTCTTTCTTTCTTTCTTTCTTTCTTTCTTTCTTTCTTTCTTTCTTTCTTTCTTTCTTTCTTTCTTTCTTTCTTTTTTTTCTGGCAACCTGTATCCATAGTAACAGCAGCCGTCTCTACTCCAAGAGACGTTAATGAAGGGAAATCAATCATCAGACAAGGTGGAAGGCCCAGATGACAGAAACGGAAAAACTACATCTGCTGTGCTCAGATTCCTGAAAATTGGTTTTTCGTCCTGATCCAAAATGCCCAGCTTGCAGCAGTCTGCCAGGCCACAGTTATTTTTAACATGGAGACCGGCTTGGCCTTGAGATGTTTAAGAAGCTTGGCTTGTATAATTTGTTTTTTACAAAAGGGTTTCCTAAAAGCTGCCCTGCCTCGTGCTCTTCCTGTGCCACGGCAAAAGGGCAGTGGCTCATAATTTTAATGGTAAACTGTGTGGAAGCAAAACGGGACCACCTCATGGGGGGAATGCCCCCAGTTTTGAGGGATGCTCATTTGTAAATCAGTGTCAACAAGGAGATGTAGAAACAAAACTGACCCCTTGCAAGGATTGGTGGGGAGAATATGGAGGGGTCAGTGAGGAATGAATAAATGCTGTGGCCCAGTTGAACCACTGGGGTTACACGGTGTGGATAAAGCTTTCCCTTGCTCCCCGTAAAGACAACCCTCCCTGACCTGCCATCTGGATAAGTGGGACTACAGCTGCCATCGTCCTTGGCCAATGCTGCATACACCCAGTGTTTCTGGATGGCAACGGGCTGAGGAAGGGTGCTGGACAGCCTTGAAATTTGGAACTGGGAGCCAACCTTAAACCAGATTGTGAAGGTGCTGCTCCAGGTGGTCTGGATGCTTGAGCAAAGGAATTCGTGTAAGGGGGTGAGGGTACATTTCAGTGTTTGTATTCATGTGCATTTGCACATATTCATGTGCATTTCTGTTCATGTGCATTTACAAGGGTGCCGCAGTGTTTCTCAACCTCAGCAACTTTAAGATATGTGGACTTCAATTCCCAGAATTCTCCAGGCAGCATGGCTGGCTGGGGAATTCTGGGAGTTGAAGTCCACATATCTTAAAGTTGTTGAAGTTGGGTAACACTGTCCTAGACAAATACCCCGTGTGTATATTTTGAGTTTTACTTTTTGATTATGTTGTAACATATGTCTGAGTTGTTCCAGTGTATTGTTTAGACTCCTGCACTTGCAATTGCACATTCGGACCTTATCTCTCCCTTCACCCGTTTCCTAAGGTTGTTGGGAGGATAAACTAGAGATGGGGGAAGAAATATTTGTTGTTGTTCAGTCGTTTAGTCGTGTCCGACTCTTTGTGACCTCATGGACCATAGCACGCCAGGCCTTCCTGTCCTCCACTGTCTCCTGGAGTTTACACAAATTCATGTTCATTACATCGGTGATGCTATCTAACCATCTCATCCTCTGCCGTCCGTCCCCTTCTCCTTTTGCCTTCAGTCTTTCCCAGCATCAGGGTCCTTTCCAATATATGTATCAATTAATTCCTTGAAAGAAATTCGGGATACCAGTTAGTAGACAAATAATGACGCAAGTCATTCCACTCCATACTTATACATTGTGCCTAAAAGCAGTAAATCTACCACATTGCAACTCCTTATGCTTTGCTCTTCTCTCTTCCCCATCAGAATTCTCGATATCAGACTTATCAGCGGATGTGGAATTACATGCATTCAAAGCAGCCTAGCGTCTTCGTCAAGAGCACGGAAGAGGGAATTGCTCGGGTGCTGAATTCGAAATACGCCTTTCTTTTGGAGAGCACTATGAATGAATATCATCGGAGGCTCAACTGCAACCTTACCCAGATCGGGGGGCTACTAGATACCAAGGGCTACGGCATTGGATTGCCCCTGGGTGAGCAGCAGTAGGGGGGGCAGGTCAACCTCTGGCTTGGCTTGGAGGAGGAGGAGGAGGATAGAAAAATGCTGATTGGTGCAGGGAAGAGTAAGTGTGGAAACTTAATTCATTATGCCAAATACAGGTAGTCCTCGGTTAACAACTGCCCTGTTTAGCGACCATTCAAAGTTATTGACAGCACTGAAAATGTAACTTTACGACTGGTCCTTGAACTTACAACTGTTGCAGTGTCCCTGTGGTCACATGATCGAGATTCTGGCACTTTGCAACAGGCGGGCGTTTACGGCCGTCACAGGGTGCCGCGATCACGTGATCGCCATTTGCACACTTCACAGCTGGCTTCCGACAAGCAGGGTCAGTGGAGAAGCCGGCAGTGAAATCACAGGTTGCGGGTGCGTCACGTCGCGCTTAACAACCACATGTGATTCGCTTAACAACTGAAGCGGGAGTGATGTAAGTCCAGCGCAGTCGCGTGATGTTTCGCTCAGCGACAGAGTTGCCAGTCCCAATTGTGGTTGTTAAGCAAGCACTACCTGTACGAAGAATTGCTTTCCTGCAGTGCTGGGAACTGCACCCGAAAAGGCAGTGCAAGTAATGAAGGTTTGGGGTAAAGCGACCTGGTGGTTGGGCCAGCTTAGGTCTGTGGTATGTGGGTGGGTATGTGGGTGTGTGGTTAGAAACAGGAAAATGAGGCCACATTGGTTTGACTGGATGGACGGTTGCCAGGTGCATTTGTCTCACTCTAGAACGTACATAAAGCATTTTTCTTGAGAACCACAGCAGTCCGTGTTCAATTGGCTGAGAGACTGGAGCACAGAAACAAAGAAATGCAGAGCGAATGTGTGCTTGGCTTTTCACGTAGGCACATATTCATGCCTATAGATAGATGCATTTATTTATTGTTAGATGTATATCCCGTCTTTATTTTTGCAACTCAAGGTGGCATGCCTAACACACCTGCCTCCTGTTTTCCCCACAACAACAACCCTGTGAAGTGGATTGGGCTGAGAGAGAGGGACTGGCTGAAAGTCACCCAGCCGGCTTTCATGCCTAAGGGAGGACTAGAACTCACGGTCTCCTGGTTTCTAGGCCAGCACCTTAACTGCTACACCGAACTGGTTCTCATATATACGTCCATGCATAAACAGTTATGTGAATATAGGCATGCAATACACAGGAATATTCTTAGGAATATTGTTAATGCTGCTTTGATCAAGAGGGAACTTTACTGTAGACACAGGTCAATTCTCACTCGGGATGAAATTTGACCAAAAAAGATAGTAAATTCCCAGAAGGTGTGTGTGTTCATTTGTGTGTGAGTATCACACTCTCTTGCCATGCTTATCTTAAATACTAACCACTCGTGAGCAATCTAACTAAAAAATCACCCTCATCAGGGAATTCTTATCAAATGCTTTCTGAAATCTGTAGAATGGACATTTCAGCCTCTGCTTTGAACCTTGTGATCTAAAGAGTGACCTAAAGTGGAGTGATCTGAAGTAGAGATCCTTCAGTGATCTAAAGTGGAGTGATCTGAAGTACAGATCCTTCAGTGATCTAAAGAGATCTAAAATAGAGGTCCTTCAGTGCTCTAAAGTAGAGTGGTCTAAAGTAGAGATCCTTCAGTGATCCAAAGAGGAGAGGCCTTCGTAGTCGGTTGCCGTGTCTCATGGTTGCCTCCTTGACCTCCTGCAGGTTCTCCATTCCGGGATGAGATCACCCTTGCCATTCTGCAGCTTCAGGAAAACAACCGACTGGAAATCCTGAAACGCAAATGGTGGGAAGGCAGCAAGTGCCCGAAAGAGGAAGATCATCGGGCGAAAGGTCAGAGGTTAACAATTAGAAAATCGATGTTACCAGCTGTGGTCTATTAGTGCAAAATGACTAATCAATATGCGACTCGTCTTTTCATATGGATGACCTTCACGTTGGAATCTCAGCAGGGGGCCATATTCGGCCAACATCTCATCTAGGCTGTAAGCTAAGTGGGGTCCAGCCTGATGGTTACTTAGACGGGAGGTTTCCAGGGGATACCAAGGTTTTAGGCTAGATTGAGAATTTGAAAAATGTCTCGGAAGAAGACAAGAGAAACCATTTCTGTACAGTTGCCAAGAAAATAACATGCATAGCCAGGTAGTTACCAAGGGTTAAGCTTGTCTTGAAAGAGACTTTAATTTACATTTATTTATATATTTTTGATTTGATTTGATAAACACAATCCAACTCATAAGAATAACACAACCACGTTAATAATCAGAGCTCACCTAACCACATGGCCCAAACTCCTGGGAGAACAACCAGGACTTTAATGCCTTGTGACATTACGTCATACGATTTTAAAGAGCAGAGTTGAAATAAGGAAGCCAGCAAGTTATTAGAAGAGGATTGGCAGCCCAGACTAAGCCCTCCAAGGGGTAGGTAGATATAAGGGTTGAGTTCTGGAAGTTCTTTGAAGACTTTGATTGCCAGTTTGGTCTAGTGGTTAAGGCAACGGGCTAGAAACCAGGAGACTGAGAGTTCTAGTCCCGCCTTAGGCATGAAAGCCGGCTGGGTGACCTTGGGCCAATCCCTGTCTCTGAGCCCTAGGAAGGAGCCAATAGCAAACCAGGAGACATAGAGTTCTAGTCCCACCTTAGGCATGAAAGCCAGCTGGGTGACCTTGGGCCAGTCCCTCTCTCTCAGCCCTAGGAAGGAGCCAATGGCAAACCAGGAGACTGAGAGTTCTAATCCCGCCTCAGGCATGAAAGCCGGCTGGGTGACCTTGGGCCAGTCCCTGTCTCTCAGCCCTAGGAAGGAGCCAATGGCAAACCAGGAGACTGAGAGTTCTAGTCCCGCCTCAGACAGGAAAGCCGGCTGGGTGACCTTGGGCCAGTCCCTGTCTCTCAGCCCTAGGAAGGAGCCAATGGCAAACCAGGAGACTGAGAGTTCTAGTCCCGCCTCAGGCATGAAAGCCGGCTGGGTGACCTTGGGCCAGTCCCTGTCTCTCAGCCCTAGGAAGGAGCCAATGGCAAACCAGGAGACTGAGAGTTCTAGTCCCGCCTCAGACAGGAAAGCCGGCTGGGTGACCTTGGGCCAGTCCCTGTCTCTCAGCCCAACTCACCTCACAAGGTTGTTGTTGTGGGGAAAATAGGAGGAGGGAGGAGTATGAGGTATGTTCGCCCCCTTGAGTTATTTATAATAAAAAATAATAATAAAGGCGGGATAGAAAACAAACAAACAAACAAATAAATAAGGATTTGCTTGCAATCTCAGATGTAAATTTTGGGAAAGCGGCCTCTTGTGGCAACAGGCTAGGTTGCAGGCAGGAAGGGCTGACTGCCAAGAGCATCTTTACACCACAAACTTAAGGTGAAGTTTAGTAGTTGTTCCTTCTCTGCAGAGAACCCTGGGAAATGTAGTTCTGTGGAGGGAAGGGTTTGGTTTCTCAGACTGCACATGCTTAGTGTTGTTGTTGTTGTTGTTGCTCAGTCGTTTAGTCGTGTCCGACTCTTCGTGGCCCCATGGACCATAGCACGCCAGGCCTTTCTGTCCGCCACTGTCTCCCGGAGTTTGCTCAAATAGTATTCTTAGCCAAATATAAACATCAGGATCTTGTGGATCATCAAACTGATCCCAAACAGTGGTACCCTTCCCCTTCCTCCCACTGGGCCTGAGAACACTGGGAAGACTGAAACACCCTCAGTCCTATTGCCCAGTAGCCAGATCTGAAGGATGGTCCTCACTGTTAGCTCACTGCGTTTTTGGTATCTCCCAGGCTGGCTGGGGATCACGTTTTGAGGAAGATGAGCTGAAAAATAACAGCACAGCAACAGAAAGGAGGGAGAAGCACAGAGCTGACAAACAGCTCCCAACAATTATTATGAATAGCTTTTATTTTTATTTCTTGTTGGGAGCATTTTAAAGCTGTATGAATGTTAAAAAATGTTTGAAAATGAATATTCATTTGCCGCAACACTAATCAAATACATGCCTTTGATGGGTCTGGAAGAATCTACTGGACTCTTAAGCAATGCGAGGGTTGCAGTGTTTGGGGGTCTGTGTGTACAGGTAGTCCTCAACTTACAACCATTTGTTTAATGACCATTCAAAGTTACAACAGCACTGAAAAAAGTGACTTATGACCGGTCCTTGCACTTAGGACCGTTGCAGCATCCCTGCAGTCACGTGATCAAAATTCAGGTGCTTGGCAACCGGCATGTATTTACGATGGTTGCAGTGTCCCGGGGTCATGTGATCACCATTTGTGACCATCCCAGGGAGCTTCCAACAAGCAAAGTCAATGGGGGAAGCCAGATTCGCTTAATGACCATGTGATTCACTTAATGACCATGGCAAAAGGTCGTAAAATCGGGCACGACTCACTTAACGACTGCATCACTTAGTGACAGAGGTTCTGGTCCCAAATGTGGTTGTAAGTCGAGGACTACCTGTATAAGCATAAACTCGTCAGTTGTAAAAGTTTGTATACTCCCTACAGGAGGGACATAAGCAGCCATGACCACGTGTCTCCTACCCTTGCCTAACAACTCGTATCATTCACACATCATTCTTTACCCCAGGGTTGGGCATGGAGAACATTGGAGGCATCTTCGTGGTGCTGATCTGTGGACTCATCATTGCTGTCTTTGTGGCTATCATGGAATTTGTATGGGCCACACGCCGCTCAGCGGAGCATGAAGAGGTGAGTGAAGTTGGGATGGAGTGCGGAAAGGGGGAAGGCTAGTAGAACTGAAGGAAGGCTTCAGAGCAGCCCACGGGCCTCCAGCAGAAGAGGAGCTCAGCCACAGGACCTTGCAGAGCCAGAAGCAGGAAGGAGTGGGTGCGTGATGTCTGTGCTTCTGGTCAGCGACAAAGGAGGGAACGGTGTGAAATCAAAGGTTGGATTCTGTAGCCCTTCATAATATAGACCCGTGAATCTACTGTTGCCGTTTTTGAGCATTTTCCCATCAGTTGTGAAAATGTGATCAAAATCCCTGCTGTGGGATAACATACGACGTTACTGTCACCTCCAGAATGGCACTAGTTTGGCTACAGGTAGTCCTCACTTAACAGTGATAATTGGGACCAGAATTTCTGTCGCTAAGCAACGTGGTCATAAAGTGCGACGTCACGTGACCATGACGCTTAGCAACGGAAATTCCGGCACTTCCAGCTGCTGTCATTAAGCAAATCCCGCACTGTCGTTAAGTGAGGATGTCACATGGTCGCCATCTGTGACCTTCTGCCAGCTTCCCCATTGACTTTGCTTGTAGGAAGCTGGCAAAGAAGGTTGCAAATGGCAATTATGTGGCCATGGGGACACTGCAACCAATGTAAGTACAAGGATCAGTCTTAAGTACCACTCGTTCAGTGCTGTCATAAGTTTGAACAGTCACTGAACAAGTGGTCATTAAGCGAGGACCGCCTGTATTTTGTTGTATAGATAGTCCTCAGTTTACGACAGCAATTGAGACCAGAATTGCCATCGCTAAGTGACATGGTCGTAAAGTGCAATGTCATGTCACTGTGCCACTTAGCGACAGTAGTTCCGGAAGTCCCGGTTGCTGTTGTTAAGTGAGAACCACACCGGTCATTAAGCGAGGACCTCATGTGACTGGGACTTCCGACTACCTGCCAGCTTCCCCATTGACTTTGCTTGTGGGAAGCCAGCAGGGAACATTGGAAATCGCAATCATGTGACCATGATTTGCTGTGATGTAATCATGAGCTGGGTGCCGAGCATCCAGATCGCGATCATATGACTGCGGGGACGCTGCGATGGCTGGAACTCTGAGGACCGGTTGTAACTACCACTCGCTCAGCACCGTCATAAGTTTGAATGGTCACTGAATGAGTGGTCATTAAACGAGAACCACCTGTAATTGGTAGGCAATTTCAGAATGGAAAGAAGGAAAATATATTTTTGTGCACCTCGGGGGCTACCTTGTCTTATGTCAATGGGACAGCCATTGATAGCATGGCTTTTTTAAAAAATAAGTAAGCAAAAGGATTAAATTAGGTGGAATTAAAATCACAATAGCTGGGAAGCAGGGATTGCTGGAAAGGAATTTAGTGGTGACCATGGGGAAGGTTGAAAGAAGAGGGACATGGAGGAAGTCCAGTCCAGAGAGATGAAAACAAGTGTGAAAAGGAAACTCAGCTTGTCCTTGATTTTGTTTGGTATGTGAGGGAACGGAGAGAGGCTGGACAGGCTTTCGAGATTCTGTTATTATGCCCTACAACAATAAATTAGCGTACCTGGAATCGCAGCGGTGCCTGTTTCTTGACTGGGCCTACCTCAGTGGGCTGGTGATCACTTACCTTGCCTGGAAGTTCCTTCAGGAAATGTTGGGGGCACTTTAAGTCTTTTTAATTATGATAATGCCTGACATTTTAAAGTATTTCAAAGATTTAAAAATTCTACTCACGCTCTTCCCTGTGTAGTGAGAATTCAAGTGAGCTACAGTTTCTGTTTCATTCAGTGCCCACCAGATGTGATCTGTGATTGCTAAATTGCATGGCCTTTGGTTCAGGGATGACCCAGGTTGATCTAGTACCTCCACCACATCAGGTTGTGGAGGGCTGACCTAGGTCAGTGTTTCTCCACCTCAGCAACTTTAAGATGGGTGTATTCAACTCCCAGAATTCCCCAGCCCATGCATATTCAGTCTTATCCTCTTCTCCTTTCCCTTTTCTCCCCTGTAGATCTCGGTTTGCCAAGAGATGCTGAGGGAGCTGCGTCACGTGGTTTCTTGCCGCAAGCCGAGCCGCTCCCGCCGGCGCCGCCGCCACTACCCCGCTCGAGGAGCCCTGTCACTGCGATCTGTCCGGGAGATGCGCCTTAGCAACGGCAAACTCTATTCGGGGACTTTAGTGACAGAGCCGGGCCCCCAGCGCCTCCTGGAAGATCCCCCCCGGCCTTGTACCCACGTCCGCATCTGCCACGAGTGCCGGCGCATCCAGACACTTCGGGGAGCCCCCCCGCCGCCTCGGGGGCCCCCGCCACCCGAAGAAGGCACTCCGCGAAGGGGAGTCCCCCGCGAACTCAGCGAGCAGGAGTGACTGCTCCCCGCCCTTGCTTTTTGACCCCCCCGTTGACCTTGCCTTCGCTCACTGGCGGAGGTTCCTCCTGTTAGAGATGTACGCTATGCGTATGCCCTGAACTAGGGACCCAAGACTGGGAGGACCCACCCAACCCCACACAGGGACCCCTGCCCTTGGGGGCTGGGGAAATTCTTGCAGCTCTCCTTCCAAGTGCTGGAGAAGGAAACCCACCACTCGTCCCAAAATACAGGGGAGGGAGTCCCTTTTTTGTGCCGCCCTCCTATATGGGAAAGAGATACTTATGCCTGGCCCATTCTCTCCTCCCTGCCCCCCGCCCAAAGTTCACCATTGGGTGGATGGATCCATGGTACCTGCCTGTGGCACCACAGGGAAAGAGCAGAGTCTTGCTGTGGGGAGAAGAGAGAACAGAACGATCTACCTTTGCAAGAAGAGCTGTCCTCCAGATGGTTCTCCGTGTTCTTCTGGATCCCTGGCCTCCCTCCAGCTCACCCTGGCCCTCCCACGTTCTCTGCAAGACCGCTTTGTGCTGGTCCCCCATTCCTTCGTCATCTGGAGGGAGCGCTCAAGCAGCTGTACTGGAGGGCACAGGGTCGTGTGGCTCAGGAACGCCGGGGTATGGCCCTCCAGCCATTGGCGGGGAGTGGGGTGGCATGGTTTCCACTCTGGGAATGCCCCACCCCACCCCAGCAGAAAGCACACTTACTAGCTATGAGTCACTCCCAACCTCGGTTAAGATGAACAGGGTTTGGGGTTGTGTGGGCAAAATGGGCATTGGGCACCGAGGCTGAACTCAGAGTCAACTAATTTGTCTTTGGAAGATTCAGGGGACCCAGCGGATTCCACATGGAGATCACAGAACCAAGATCTGAAGGGGCAGCTGAAAGAAAAGGGCAGAGGTGACCAACATACCAAACTTTGGAAGGGGGAATCAACAACACAGGACCCCCAAAGAGAAGATAGTGGGGTGTGAGGTCGGGTCTATGGAGCCCCCTCCTGTCTGTCTTTTTTTAATTTTTGTTTCATTCTAATTTTTTTTTTCCCTTTTGGGATAAATTTCTATAGAAGCCAAAACAAAAACAAAAAAACCCTGGAGACTTTAGTGGCAACCCCAAAAGACAAATAAATGTGAAAATACTTGATTCTTTTATGTGAGTGATGGGAGAGGATTTTTTTTATGGCGATTGTGAGAGCTCCCTATCCTTGTGGTACAGGCATCGGTGCATGCACACACACACACGCCCCTCTCATTGCACAGTTTGCTGTTTCTTTGCTTTTGTACTTAAGTACACAGGAATTCATGAAAGGAAGGGTGTAAAAAAAAAAAGAACAGAGCTTTATGTGGGTGCCTGAAGCTGTTTTTTTAAATATGTCCCAACGTATTCAAAAGTACATGTTCTTCCTCAGAAAAACAAACAGTGGGCTGAAAATCTGCATTGATTCATAGTCCCAGAAATTGAAATGAAACTTTTCCTTCTGCTTTGATTCCCCAGTGTAGAGAGAATGATAATTAAAATAAAAGGAAGTGGAAGAGCATTAATGCAGGAACATAATACACGTTTCAGGCACAGCTCTCCCCGCCTGTAGGTAGGCAGGATAAGGAAGGTTGTCCTCGCGCAGCTGATTTTAAGGTAGCAAAAAGCAACAAATGCTCAAATTAGTTTATACAGTATGTTTACAACATGCCAGTGAGGGCGATCGTTTGAATATTGTTCCTTGGGCAACAGCGTTACTTTGGTTAGAGTTGTTGTGAGATTCTAGAAAAGAGCACGTTGACTTTCAGCTGTAGGGCTCAGTTTATATGGTCAAAAAGGAATTTAATCTTTTTTTAAAAAAGTGCTACTATCCGATGTAATGTACTGTATATCCATCCAATCATGGAACATGGAATGAGGCTAGGATCTAAAGGCACCAGCCTTCCCCGACCTGATGTCCTCCAAGATGGGGAAAGCTAATTTGTACGCACTGTCTGAAGTCCTAATAGTTTCCTCAGCATCCTGTCCACCAGGATTGCTACAGTGCACGTTGTTTCCTTGTAGTGGCTATGTCTACTCTGTGTCCTTCACTGAAGCAGCTGTTACTCAAATCTAAACTGATGCTGCTGAGATACTGAGGAGAACCTATGAAACTCGGCTCCTTCAGTGTCTCTTCTGAGCTCTTTAGTGCCAGTTTCAACCTGAACCTGGACTGAAGTATATCCAGATAATCTGTTTCTTCCCAAAGTGCCTGATGTTGGACTGCTACATTCCCAAGTGATTGGCCCTGGAAGTGAGTATTGGTGGTAGGATGATCATTGTTATATTCATTTAGGCCCAGGGAGGGCTTCACCTCCTTCAAGGCTGTCCAGATCATTCATTCTCTCTTGATGACCATCCCCTGAGATGGACCTGTCCATCTTGAAGTAAGTAGCTAACATAGGCCAAGTTTGTAATTAAAAGTGGTTAATTAAAAGCTTCTATGCACCTTGTCCCACCTCGTCCTTCCTCAGGCTGAAGTGGCTGAAATAGCCTGAGTAAACAAACCAGATGGTGATCTGCGGAGTTCCACAGAAACTATATCAGTCATGGTATGAAAACCAGTGGGAATGCTAAATTTGCCACGAGAGGTTGGAAGGTTCCAGTCAAGGTATAGATATTAGGGTACTCTGGCATCAGATAGTTGTCCAAGGATACAGTGGTGATAAGAAAGTAAGATGGTTTCATTGCTATCACGAAGATGACACAACAATATGCTTTTGTGCCAAGTGGTTGTTGCTGCGCAGAGCTGGCCTGTGATGTTTAGCTGACGGAGGCAAACATGGGAACCTCTTTTGTGGTCCACAGCTGTGGGAGAGAGGGAGGTCTGCATCTCCTGTTTCGGAGCACCTCAGAGGCATCTGCTTGACCACTGGGAGAAAGAGAATGGTGGACAAAGCAGCTTTGGCCTGGTCCAGCAGGACAAATCTTGTATTCTTAGCTGCAGAGTTGTATCCTTAGGTTCTTCAGCACTCCTGAAGGGAGAATGTCCTTCAAATCACTTGAAGATTGCAGACTGTTGGCATGCCCCATTCAAAGTGGGATAGGTTGGGGCAGAATTATTTTATTTCAATCTTCCCCTTGCCCAAGATTAGTGTGAATTTTGGGTGGCAAAGAGAACTGTGGAATTTTGGCAGTGTTTTGTTGAGTTGCCTATAGGTTGCTCAGCCTGCCCTCCCAGGATAAATCATGTTAAAAGCCCACTGCTGATCAGATTTACAGTCAGTTTGCAATCCTGTAATGCTTATAGCAGAAGGCTATTTCATGACAAGATGTCCAAAATTATGATTATAGAAAAAAACGGCAATTTTCAGACATGACGTTCTGTCTAAGATTTCCACCAACAAGAAAACCTTCATTTAAACCATTGATTTTAGTCAGATTGCTGGTTCTCATTTATGTTCTTTACTACCAACAGGGACATTTTTATGGATTGACACTTATTATTGATTGGCGCAGCCATTAAAGCATGTTGATTTGCAATTAAAGAATACTTCTGTAAAAGATAGAGTACATTTCCCCATCCCCACTGACTTTGGAGGGCACGCTGTAGCTAAATATGTTATTTGGTCCCATAAAGAAATGAATTCAGCAGGGTTTTTTTTAAAAAAAATGTTTCTTTTTCATTTTTTTCTGCCTTCCATTTCTTTTGTAGACAAAAGGTAGGATTTTACCCCACTTTTAAAATGTTTATTTTCAAATAAAACCTTGTGGATTCACTGTACTTCATTTACTTTAGGTTTGTTGGTTCAAATTTCAATTCAGCTTCATTTATTTGCATATATATTGAATCTGAGTCCTGCCTTTTTTGTAGGAACTCAACCCCACATCCATGGCTCGCCCCACCACCCCATTTTATCCTTTCGACAACCCTGTGAGGAAGGGTAAGTTGAGAGGCACAGTGGCCCAAAATAAATTACAACTTTCATGGCTTCGTGGGAATTTGCTTCTTCCACTCCTGTGACTCTTGAACATGGAACCGATCATCCTGATTCGTCCCGGAGGGCTTGCAATATGCCTGTCGTGATGGTGTAGGTCACTGGAAGGACCATCACTCCTTGCAACCTCCAGAAATCTTAGGACTGGAGTTCCTAGCATCGCCAGCCAGCGTATTTGCTGGACCGTTTGGGAGCTGAAATTCAGAAATATCCCAAGGATCTCAGAGTGGGGAAGGTGATCCAGTTTCTGCCCTCCCATTCCACTTGGGGGAATTGGGATGTTGATCAAACCCTGCTTTCATGGCCCTGATGATCCCTGACAGCTTATTCTTAAAACAAAATAAACACTATGTTTTTTTTAAAAATGATACAGTTTGCTCTCATGTAGAAAATCGATGTGGTCTCTAGGAGTCAAAAACGACTTGATGGCACATAACCCATCGTTTGCTCGCTTGAGTTTGGTCTGTCACACAGACCTTGGTTGGTTTTCCCCATATGTTTAACCCTAAATCTGGGCTTTAAAAGCCCCAGTTGGTGTGTTTATGTAAAATGCCATGCTCAAACAATGCTGAGATAATGCCTAAGCATCCCATCACATTTCAACCTAGTTTAAAGTGTTGTGTGAACACAGCCATGTCTTCCGATGCTTCCTTGCAATGCTCAGTTCTTAACACCAGATGGCAGGGTCTTCCTGAATTGGAAGGGTTCCGCCTGAAGGGAAGCAGTGACATTTCCCCCCTCAAAAAACCCTGAATCACATCTATTTAATTCAACAGTACTTTAAGTTTTTTTCAGGTTTCAATATAGAATATGAGTATTCCTCCTCTCTCATCTTTCTAGTTCAAGTGTATATTTTTCCATTTTATTTTTTTAAAAAAAAACTGACCTCATTTGGCAAAAGCTGGCATCAGAGAAGCCTCTAATATTCTGAGGACAGATTATCCACCAGCAGCCCTTTGCAAATCAAATTATGCTAATCTGGGGTTCAGAGGACATTCTAGATCAGGCTAATATGGGATTGAAGAGTGCATGAACCAGGCCATCATTTGCACTTAAAAGGTGGTTATTTAATTTGGGCAAAGCATATCATGTCATGTGAATGAAGCCGTGGTGTTTTGTGAGCCTGGATTTAGCTTAGAACATGTATAAATGTGGGCCGCAGATTGAAAGTGAGAGTACTGCTTAAGTGGGCTGCAGATGTGATTTAGAGAAGGAAGCCAAACCAATGGTTGATTTACTTTAAACAGAATGATCTGATCTGGAGAAAAAAACCTCTCAGGGCCAGCTCAAGATTTGCAGACGTTTCTATTCACTAGCTCTTCACCCACACCCCACCAGCTGTATTTAATGGCAGTCAGCTCAAGGGCATTCTGGAGAAGTATAATGGTCATTCCTAAACTTCCTAAAACAGATGCTGTTGTTTTAATTTCCCACAATGCCTCTGAGCAACATTATGTTAGAGGTATTTTGGGAAATTAAAATGGTGGCCCTGTTTACTACCTGGGAACAGCTGATTCCTATCAGTGTCTTGATTCTCTTGATAAACATGGATCTGTTCAATACTGTAAAGGAACCTTATTCCGTGCCTTCAACAACACAGCAGCAAAAACAGCTTCAGCTGGTACAGGTAAGTAGAATTGGTTTATTTATTATGTTTTCTATATTTATATTCCACTTTCCTGCAAGAAACAGCTGGGTTCAGCATCCTAAATCTGGGTTAACAGTTGTGCTTACAAAATATGCTGTGTCTGAACAAATAAGCCACATTGTTGCTTAAGGTGGTAGCAACCCAATTCACATAAAATGCTACTCATGCTTTCAAGCTGTTCTATTATGCTTAGCCACCTGTCAAGATGGTGGGACAGAATCAAACTGAAAATGCATGTAAAGTACTCTGTATTTCAGAGCTTCGTCCTAAATGCGAACTATGTATTAGTGTAATTAACGAAGGTGGGACTGACAGTAGTTGGACCCAGAGAGTTCTGCTCTCGTGGGGCAAGTTCATAGAACATGCTTGATTAGATTAAAATGGAAGTTTGTGTGGGAACATATTGTGGGAACCCAACCATTGCCTTGGCATGTTCTGAGAAACAGGCCATCAAGTGAGGGCATAACGTGGATTTGATTATGTGCCATCAGGTCAGTGCTGACTTGTAGCAAGCACATAGACAGATGTTTTCCAGGAAGGTCCTTCCAATGGTGCCCCCACTGCTGCTGTAATAGAGTCCATCCACTTTGCTGCTGGTTGTCCTCTTCTTCTCTTCCCTTCCCCCTTTCCCAGAATCATAGACTTCTACAGAGAGCTGGGGCTTGCATAGTGTGTCCAAAACATGATGACTTGAGCTGTTCATTTGTGCCTCTGGGTTGATTTATTCAATGATACATTTGTTCATTTCCTTGGATATCCATGATATTCTCAGGAATCTTCTCCCAACGCTAGGATCTTTGCGTGAGCCAGGCTAGTATGAGTCTGGGTCAAGGAGGATGGGCAGAAGAAAGTCTTAGTTTCCACAAGCACATGGATCAACTTATGGAAAGTGGTATCCCATGGCCACCCTCCTAGAGGATTTTGAAACAGGGTGGCAGACATTCATGGAGGAATAAAATTACTAATGGATACTAGTCATGGTAATGTCATCAGGCCTGCAGGACAGAGAGCAGAAGATTCTGGGGGAAAATACCCAAGGCGGTGTTATCACCATTATGTTTCCTTGAGGACTTTTCAAGTCCATTTGGTTGGCCACTGTAAAAAAAAAAAAGGATATGCGTCTGGAGAGGACTTTGGCCTGATTTTGCAGAAGTTTAATATTCTAATATATACACTGGGATGATATATGCACTTCGGTGGGAAGGTAACAGCGTTCCGCGCGCGTCATGCCGGCCACATGACCGTGGAAGCGTCTTCGGACAACGCTGGCTCTTCGGCTAAGAAACGGAGATGAGCACCGGCCCCTAGAGTCGGACACCACTGCACAAATGTGCGGGGGGAACCTTTACCTTTTACAGTCCTGTAATGGAAAGACACTCAACCTTTTCTTTCTCTCTTTTTTTTAATCTTAATGCTATTGGAGGGCTACTAGATCTGGGCAGCATGCGGGCAACTGCTAGAGCAGTGTTCCTCAACCATGCCAACCTTAAGACGTGTGGACTTCAACTCTCATGCTGGCTGGGGAATTCTGGGAGTTGAAGTCCACACGTCTTAAAGTTGCCAAGGTTGAGAAACAGTATGCTAGGGGGCAGCAACAAAGTTGGGAAGGTCTGTATCTTTGCTGCTTTCTAGCAGTCATCCAGATGTCCTAGTTTCTTCTCTAAATGTCAAGTTTCTGCTTGGAAGGGAGCTGGGAAGGGGCCCACTAGAGCAGCAACTTTAAGATGTGTGGACTTCAATTCCCAGAATTCCCCAGCCAGCATGATGGCTGGGAAATTCTGGGAATTGAAGTCCACGCATCTTAAAGCTGCTGAGATTGAGAAACACTGCACTAGAAAATCCTTGAAAGAACAGAGGCAATTTTTATTATTAAGACATGGGGCCACCTCAACTCCAGTTTGGTCTTACTTTGTTCTCCAATCATCAGGGTTTCAAGGTGATTTTTTAAAAAAAGTCTTCAAATCAGGCTCCACCTCTGGTGACTTGTCTAACAGGTCCAGAAGTGGTTTGCCATTGCCTTCTTTCAGCGTACTTCTCAATTTTAGCTCCAGTGTGGCTGTTTCCAGGAAGTCTCCCATCCATATATTAACCAGCCCCAATCCTGCTTAGCTTCTGAGCTCAGACAAGCTCAGCCAAATAATTCCAGCAGGTTAAGACAATGGAATGAAAGGGGTTAAAACTGCACAGAGATGGAAAGGAAAAATGCACATACCCACATCCACCCACCCCTTGTAATGGAGGGTTTGGTGTTAGTGGCAATGTAGAGATGATAGGAGGATAAAGGCCCCAAAGAGATTTCCCACTGCCTTCTTCCAAGATGTGGCCTCAACTTCCTAGTCTAGCATACCTCCTTAGGATTTCCCAGGGAGCTTCCTTCCAAATGCTAACCAGATCTGACCCTATTTAGCTTTTTAAAGGCCCACTTGTGGTTGCCAAGGGGATGTGTGCTGGAATCTATTACAATACTTTTGGGGGTGGGGGGGCTTGCATCCCAACAGTTGGAGATCAAGGCATGTGGCCAAGGTCCATTGGGAATACTGGAGAGAGGGGCAGATGGAGAGGGGAGCCGGAGAAGAAGCCTTTCCTATTTCCCTTCCCTTCCCTTCCCTTCCCTTCCCTTCCCTTCCCTTCCCTTCCCTTCCCTTCCCTTCCCTATCCTATCCTATCCTATCCTATCCTATCCTATCCTATCCTATCCTATCCTATCCTATCCTATCCTATCCTATCCTATCCTATCCTATCCTCTTTCCTTCTCTCTCTTTCTTCTCCTTTCCTTTCCTAAGTGGCAGAGTGAACAATTTAGATTAGCTGGATCACAGGATGTTTCCCACTGCAGAACTGAGCATGTCGAGGAGGAACCTGGCTTTGCCCTTGAGAAGGAAAGGAAAAGGAAGGAAAGGAGATGGCGGTGGAGGTACCCCTCCCCCATCTCTAGTAAAGGGAGAACTGAAAGAGCATTATTTTACCTTATTGGGAGGGGGTGGGATGGGAAGACAGACAGCTGCAAGTTCATTGCTGCATCCCTGTGGAATCTAGGCAAGAGAGGCAAAGGGGGAGACCTCATTACAGCTGCTGCTGCTCCTGCCCCCGCCCCTTTCCGCCATTCTTTGATGCATGATTGACAGGTGTAAACAGCGCGTGTGCCAGCGCAGACATGCGGCTGAAGGGGGGAGGGGACTGAAAGTCCTTGCCTCCCTCCAGAGATCAGCTGCCTGCCTGCACCCATCTCCCCGCTCCCTCGCCCCACGCGCCTGAGAATCTCCCATGACATGGAAGATGCCTTGGAGACAACGGCTAGGTAATCCGAGAGCTCTCCGCCAGCCAGCCGGGGCAAGACAGTGGAGGAGGCAGGCCGGGAGCCGGGAGCCGGGGGAGGGGGAGAGTCTGGAGGGGAGGACATGGGTGAAATAGAAGGTTGTGCCTTCGTCTGTGAAAGGGCATTTCGGTTTTAAATGTTCTAACCACTCTAACCACTAGTGTTCATGCCCTTCTCACAAGTCCTGATTCCCCCCACTTTGGTGTAATAATGCAAACACCTTAGAAAGCTGGTGTGGTCGGAATTAGCACCTTGCTCCCCGCTCAAGCCTCCCTGGCTAGGAAGAGAGTAGCTGGGGTGGCCAACGTGTCCACCGTCCACCGGCCCGAGCTCAAAAAAAGCTACTCCGGGTCAGGATCTGGTTAGGACATGGATGGGAGACCTCAAGGAATTCTCCAGGCTGTGGGAGAGATGGAAACGTCAAAAGGTTGACAAGAGATTGCGTTGGGGAAGAAAGCGATGACGTCACTTTCATATTGCTGCCAAGAAAATTATAAGGATAAAATCCAAGGAGATTTAATACGTTTCTTTCACTGCTGAGAAGAAGCATCCCTTCTGCTGGTATCTGTATCTGTATAAGCATCACGTTCCTGCTGAAAACCCTGCAGCAATCTAGACTGTATTTTTCTGGTCATTTGGCAATCCTAAATTCATTTTCATCATTCTAGAATTAGGTATCTTCCCAAGCCCGTCCCTAGCTTACTCCCTCCTACCCCACATCTCGTTTCTCTCCTTTCTGCTGATTCTCTCCCCCGCCTCGCCAATATATAGGAGATGGCTTAAGTACGTGGATTCATATTTATGGAGCCCAGAAACTGTCCCTAAAGTAAAATAATCCTTAACAATACTTAATCAGCAAGCTGAGAGGGGGAAGTGGATAATTTTCAATGTTTTTAATTGCTTTTCAAAATTATGATTTCTTTAAGAATGCTTTTAATTGTCCTTTTTATTGTCTTATAATTGATGCTAGAGATGTTATTTGTAGTGCCCTTTTCAGGCTGTAAGGCCAATAGATGAAGAGGATGAGGAGGATAGATCCCAAGCATTGTTAGGGTATAAGTGCATGTAGAGGGGTGTGCATGTGAATGTCAAGGTTTAGAGCGGGTAAGACGCCAGGCTTGTCGACCGGAAGATCGCAAGTTCGGAGGTTCGAATCCCCAGCCCTGCGTGACGGAGGGAGCTCCCGCACCAGCCCCAGCTCTTGCCAACCTAGCAATTCGAAAGCATGCAAATGCAAGTAGATGAATAGGTACCACTTCGGTGGGATGGTAACAGCATTCCATGTGCGTCATGCCGGCCACGTGACCACGGAAGCATCTTCGGACAACGCTGGCTCTTCGACTAACAAACGGAAATGAGCACCGGCCCCTAGAGTCGGACACGACTGCACAAATGTGCAGGGGAACCTTTACCTTTACCTTTTTTTCAACCTTGGCAACTTTAAGAGGTGTGGACTTCAACTCCCAGAATTCTCCTGATGGCTGGGAATTCTGGGAGTTGAAGACCACACCTCTTAAAGTTGCCAAGGTTGAAAAACACAGGTTTAGAGGCAATGATCTGGATCCAAGCTGAAAGAAAAGTGCTGTCGAAGTGTTAGGGTGTGGATCAAAACTGGATAAAGCAGGATAATGGTCTTGAAAGACTGTAGGGATGGATTTTCTGTCTTTCTCTCCTCCTCAAACAACTGTCTCCAGAAATAGCCCACTGCCCACGCCATCTGTCCCCTTCCCTCACCCAAGCGGCTCTCCTTCCACCCAGGAGGGGTTTTTCCCCTGCCTCCCTCTCTCTCTTTTTTTTTTTACAACCCTTGCCAAAAGATGGCAATCAGCCCCCCACCCCCCACCCCAAATGCAATCACCTATTTGCAAGATCTCTCCACCTTTCTCCTTTCTCTGCCCTTTCTGTGCCTATATCTCACCTTCTGGAAAGGAGAAAAACCAAGGAATTCAAGAGGTGGGGGTGGGGAGAAGAATCCCATAAGCCCAGGATTAGGCCTGGATCACCCTCTCCCCCCCCTCCCCCCCCCCCCTCAGGGCCACCCTCATCCGCTTCCTCCCTTTCACGACTTGCCTGGGGGGAAGAGTCTCCTTCCCACCTCCTCCTCAGCTCAGTCTGTTGCATGCCGTATGCTTGAATGGCCCGAAGTCTCGGTGGATCAATGGCTGCCATAGAAACAGCCAATGACCTTCAGAGAGCAAGGGACCAAGGGCACAGAGCCTGGGATCGGCTGGGGAACCCTCCTGGATAGACTGTCCCCAAGGCCATCTCAACCCAACATTGCTCAGAGTCAAGGCAATGGGTTTTTAAAGAGGAGAAGGGATTAGGCAGTGCTTCCCACAGGGAAACGCGAGAAGCTGGGCTACACTCCCCTCGGACTTAGGTGACTGTCGCTATGGATCTGCTTATTTATTTGTTCCACAAAATGTATATGCTGCCCAAATATTTATTCTCTCTCTCACACACACACACACACATGTACACACAGAGTATGCCAAAAGGCAGGCCCCATAGACAATTTATTATATAAATGACATTAAATGTTTGAATTGGTTGCCCTTTTTTTCCTAAACGCTTCTTTACTCATTTGATCCATGACCTTCCAAGGTTCCTCAGTACAGTACCTGGAAAAAAAATTAATAAAAAATATTGTGATTGGATTATGGGGCCTGACTTTTGGTATACCCTGTGTGTATGTGTGTATAAGCACAGACTGAGGCATCTGCTCTCTCCTTTAAACCCATCTCTGGAGTATTTAATAATTATTAATTAATTAATTAATATTTAATAAGTATTTAATGAGAGCCAGTTTGGTGTAGTGGTTAAGGCACCAGGCTTAAATGGGAGGCTGTGGGTTCTAGTCCTGCCTTAGGCACGAAGCCAGCTGGGTGACCTTGGGCCAGTCACACACACTCAGCCCTAGGAAGCAGGCAATGGCAAACCAGGAGACTGAGAGTTCTAGTCCCGCCTTAGGCATGAAAGCTGGGCGGGGGGCTTTGGGCCAGTCTCATATTTAGGTTGGCCTAAATATTTTTGTGACAGCCAGTTTGGTGTAGTGGTTAAGGCACCAGGCTAGAATTAAGGAGACCTTGAGTTCTAGTCCCACCTTAGGCACACAGCCAGTTGGATGACCTTGGGCCAGTCACCTTCTCTCAGCCCTAGGAAAGAGGCAATAGCAAACCACTTTTGAAAAACCTGCCAAGAAAACTGCAGGGACTTGTCCAGGCAGTCTTCGAGAATCGGACATGATTGAACGGATTAAAAAAAAACTGAGGCAGGATTTGGCCGTAAAGACACTGGAATGAAGATGATCAATAAAAGAAGGAGGTCTCAAGAGATGTTCTTGGTGCTTAAGTGGTGTGCTCAGACCACAGTCCAAAGGATTGGTCAGGGCCAGGAGTAAAATGAATTTTTTATTCACATACGGTTAAAACTAAGAATCCAATTCCCCTCCAATCATCTATTTAATAATTACCCATAATTACCCAGTTCTGTCACATTAAAAATAGCAAGTTGGCAACACATTTTGGACATCTCAGGGTGCCACATTCAAGGTATTTTTTTTTGGGGGGGACATTATTATCATTATTATTTTAAATTTATTACAGTCACCCACTCCCATATCTTCTGGGCAGCTGTACTAAATTTAAATAAATAAACAAATAAACCTGAGGTCTCAGGTTGTGCAACTTTGCAATAGAGTCTTTTGAGCATGTGCAAAATGCATCTTAACTGCAGACCCTCAGGAGTTCTTCCCTCTGCCTCATAGGTCTGCCAAGAGGGCCTTTTCAGATTTGAAGGCCCCCTGGGCATGAGTCCCTGCAATCTTCAATTGGTTGAGAACTAGAATCTTTATAAGTTTCCCTGGGCTTTGTTTAGAGTGTTAGCAAAAGGGAAGGCTCGCAGGTTGTACCCTAGATTGCTCGCTGGCCAAAGAAGGTTGCTGCCAAAATCCTCTTTTTGCTGCAAGGAAAATTTACTCTCCTCCAACATACTTAGTAGGTTCTCTGAGGTTCAGTGCTGAGGCAAAGCACTGGATGGGCATGCAGAGGATCCAGATTCATCAAGACCTCCAAGGCCTCAAAACTTCTACCCATCAAGCACCTGGGCCCGGCCCTGCCAATAGGCAAATAGGTAAATCCTGGTTTTGCCATCACGCCTGGGGCGGGAAGGATAATAGGCATTCCTGGGGATGGCTAGCTCCCTAGAACGGCCTGCTCCACCTGCGGATGGATAGGGATTTTTAACCATCTGGACTTCATTATATGTATATTTTATCATGTATTTATATTTGTTGTATATTATTTGTATTATATTGTTATTAATTGTGCTTTTATTGTAAACCGCCCAGAGTCCCTCCTAGGGGGGAGATGGGCGGTGATAAATTTGATAAATAAATAAATAAAATTGAGGCAGTGGCTTCAGCAGCTGGAGATCAGCAAGAATCAGTGAGTTGTTGCTGAGGATAGAGTGGGATTGTCTGTACCAAAAAGTCAATGGACAAATATTTTGACCCAGCACAAAATATTTTTTGCATGCCGCATTCTGTTAAGGTAAAAATGCCCGCCTTCTGAAACTGCCCAGTTCTTTAAAACCCTGTTTGATTGGGCTGTTTGTCCAGGTTTGCTCTTGGTGAACATACAGGAAGGAAGGAAAGATACAGATCCCCCCTCTCCTTAGTGAAATGTGCAAGCCTAAAATTTACCAACATTCCCCATTCCATTTGACCCTGGAAGTGAGTTCCTCACCAGCCAGGATCTTAAAGCAATTTTACAGCACAGTTAAAGATCCTGGTTCAGACAAAATAGGAAGCCATGGTGAGGATTGATTTCCATAGGCCTCCAGTGTGTGTCACTGAAACAGAGCTGTTTTCAAAGACCTCCTTCAACTCTGTTTATTAAACCAAGACGCAGCAGTCTAATTGCAGCCACTGTCTCAATCTAGATTATAAATGTTAAAAAATGCCTTCCCCGGCCTGGTGCCCTCTAGATGTCAGACCACAACTTTCATAATCCCAGACCAATGCCACTACTGACTCAGTCATTCATTCATTCATTCTGGTATATCTTGGTGGTGGTTGTTGCTACTAGAATTATTTATTTATTTATTTATTTATTTATTTATATTTATTTTCTATCCCGCCTTTATTATTTTTATAAATAACTCAAGGCGGCAGACACACCTCATACTCCTTCCTCCTCCTAGTTTCCCCACAACAACAACCCTGTGAGGTGAGTTGGGCTGAGAGAGAGTGACTGGCCCAAGGTCACCCAGCCAGCTTTCATGCCTCAGGTGGGACTAGAATTCTCAGGCTCCTGGTTTGCCATTGGCTCCTTCCTAGGGCTGAGAGAGAGTGACTGGCCCAAGTATCATTGATAGAGTTTAGGGAAGCATATAAGGTTAGGGTTAGGGTTATTTATTTAAACTAAAGTTCTCTGGCTTGAAAGAGCATTCTGCTTTCAATGCAGCAATGGAGAGGTGTGTGTGTGTGTGTGTCTGTGTGTGTGTGTGTGTGTGAGAGAGAGAGAGAGAGAGAGAGAGAGAGAGAGAGAGAGAGAGAGAGAGAATCCCTGGAACCCACATCTGCTTCTCTTTGCCTTCCCCAGTGGAATAGCCTGCACAACTTCCGCATCTCAGGGAAGTTCGTCCCCTTTCCAAGGCCAGGGAGAGAAAGCAAACCTTGATTCTCGCAAGATGGCATTTCACCAACTTCACCCTGTTTCTGGAGCTGAAAACAATGGGGGCTGGGCTGGAGGACTTGGAGTTTGCAAAAGAGGGAGGCTGGATCATGGAGGCTGCATATCCATCCTTGGGAGATGAAGTTCTCCTTTCTGTCTCTGCAGCCAAGAAGAGGTGGGATTCCAGCTGCTGGCCCTGTTTTGCTTTTGCAACCACCAGAGACAAGGAAGGGCAAACCAAGGTTGAAGGAAGAAGCACCCAGGCTCAGAAAAAAGAGAGGAGGGGGAAGCAAGGGGCAACCCAGAAAGACCACCCCCACCCCAAGGGCTGGTGGGAGATAGGCAAAGAAGGGCTGGGATGGGCTGGAGAAAACAAGGCTCCCCGTGGAAATGGGGATAATATGTCCCACTTTGCTAAAGATACCACCTCAGCCTGTTCTTAATTTCTCTGTGATCACCAAGGTAGGTCTTTGGGCCAGATCTCTCTCAGCAGAATCAGCTGGCAAGGCCCCCAATGCACCAAGGCTGGCACTTTCTAAGGGACCTTTACTTTCTAAGAAAGAGGAAGGGGCATGAGACCCTTCATTCCAGAGTCTACCACCACCTCACTGCACCATCACTTTATTCCTCCTCTTTTTCCATGAAGAGTCTTTTTCCTCCCTTGAGACAGAGGAGCAGGATGTCTGCCTTCTATTTAGCTCTCTAAAGCCACCTGCACTTTCTGACAGTGCAAAATCTTGCTGCTTCAACATAAGCAAGGTATTTTTGAATTTGAATTATCCATTCAGTCGTATCCGACCCTTGGCGATTCCATAAGCCAGCTCTCTCCATGATACATCTCTGCAAAATGAAGATGCAGAGAAGGATGTTCTTCCTTGGTGCTCTCCGAATCAAGCTGTATGGGAGTTAGGAAGGGATCTTAGCTGTGTGCATGTGTGTATGTGTTTTATGCTAGTGACAGCTATTAACTATAAGAGGTAGGGGCCAGAGAGAGAGAGAGAGAGAGAGAGAGATATTTTTTGCTACCAGCTCTGCTCTTGTGCTCCTTGCAAATGTCTGGCCACCCACCGTTGATTATATTGAACTAGACAGTGGCACCAAGAGCACATGAGATTAATTATATCTGAGCAAATTCCCACCTTTGTGTTATTGCTTCTCGACACTCAGTGCAATATGACCGAATGCAGAAACACCCTCTGCAGAAAGCGAAGGCTTTGCTGCGGCTGTTTCACTCAGGCACCCCAATCACTTAACTGAACAGGAATGTGTGAATTCTCCTATGGGTGAAGGTTTAAAAGCCTCTGGATTTGTCCAGGTCATGTTGTGTCAAGGTGACACCGGCTGCAGTTTTGCCATCCTCCTCCTCCTCCTCAGGTAGTCATATGACAAAACACAAGCAAGCATCTCACATGGTGACCTTTGCGCGGGGGGGTTTTCCAGTTGCCTGTGCACACACGTTTTCCATGGAGGGCGTTTCATCAGCTGGCCTTTTGTGACTTCTTGTTCTCTAGATGAGTTGGATTGCATCCCCCCCCTCATACACAACCAGACTACTAGGTAGACTGGTGAATATATAAAGGAAAAGTGAATGGGTCGAGAGGAAGGGGAAGACCAAGAAAGTTATGGATGGAGTGGATGAGCTCCTCAAAGAAGAGAGAACTGAGGAGTTTAAAGAACAAAAGGCAATGTATGAAATGATGTATGTACGAGATGGAAGAAAAGAGGATTTGCATGGACAGAAAAGTATGAAGAAGTAGAGTGAAATATTGTTATATTTCTTTTCTCTTATTTCCCACTGTTGATTTCATTTAACCTTTTCCCTACACTTTCCCATGACTCTGTTTACCCCACATAGCATGATGTGTTTGTTTATATAATGGGGCGCATCCATTTGAGGAAGGCTGCCTCAAATCATAGCTGCAATATACGTACATCCATCCTTGATGGGAATAACACTTGACCCTGAGCTTGACATGCATTTGTGGACGCCATCCTTGATCCTTCCAGGTGGAAGGCTTCTGGTGCTACCAATCAAGAGACATTCTGGAGCTTTCCAACTTTTCCTTCCTTTTAGGCTTTCTTATGAGTGCTTCCAAACGAAGCTTTTTTTATGTGCCTGTAACCATTATTTCCAGATTTTTATGGGATCAGGCCATCCTCCTTGTGCCTTGCCTCCCCACTGCCTCTTCATGTCTTAATTACCATGGGTGTGGCAAAAAAGTGGGATAGCTCCTCAAAGCCCAAGGCATGCAAGCAAGCATATGCGGGAAGAAGTGGTGGGGAACATGGATCAGATACAAATAGAAACTGATAGCCTCTTGATGCTTTTGCAAAACTGTGGATGAAGCAAGGCAATTGCATAATTAAAGCCTTGTTTGATATCCCGCCCTTGCCTTGAGCAAGAATAGATTAAAGCGAAGAGCTGTCCCTTCAGCACCACAGCCTGGAGTAGGATGAAGAACAGTAGCCCTTACGGCTGGCAGTCAGAGCCCCCAAGAGAACTTTGCAATGGGAAGTTCTTGGCCAAATGTCCCTTTGTGGGATTGGGAGGAACAAAATGGAAAGCAAGCTGCCCCGGTCATTTCTCCTGAAGTATGGTATGCACTTTTCTCTAATAAGTAATGACTGAAAGCACGGGCCAGAGGAAAGAGAGAGCGTCTGTGGCTAGAAATTAGTCAGCGCCAGGGAAGGAATATGGAAGCAAGCAGCAAATGTCAATGAAATCCAATTGCAAAATGATCCACTTGGCCAGGTAAAGGCAGGCGGTGACTCTCTGAGCAGGACCCTTTTAGCCTTCTGGAAGGCCGTCAAGACCTGGCTTTTTACCGAGGCCCTGGGATAGGATAGACTAGAATAGAAAGAATGGAAAGAAGATCATTGGCGCTTGTTGTGGGGCATTCTAAGGGGATGATTAAGTTGCAGGGTTTTTGTTGACCATTTGGTTATTGGTTTTACTGTTGTTGTGAGCTGCCCAAAGTTGTTTAAGATGGGCGGCCATATAAACAAATAAATAAACAAATAAACAAACAAACAAATGTCTCTTCTGAGGAATAGAAGCAAAAAGGAGTATCACTGCACCCAGGAAGTCCAGAACCTGGGATTGCAATTGTAGCAATCATAAAGCTCTCAACGGCATGAAATCCAGCCAAGGTCAAACCCTTTTAAATCTCAAGGGGCCAATTTACTTCAGTGTCTCTCATTGAAAACCCAGAGATGCCAAGGTACTTAACTCTGCCTCTGTCTTATTCATGATTTGTTCTGAGGCCCAGAATGCGCTTCCTGTATATTATCTCAGCCCTTCCCTATGGTAGGAAGCCGGCTTTACTATTATCTAGGCTTTGCAGATATGAAGTTCGTAGGTTTTGAAGATGAAGTCAAGCGGCCGGTGTGAGTCATTCCTTCATACTGTGGCAAGCTGAATTCCCTGCCATGAGACATGGTGGTAGACAGTAGTTAGATGACCTGGAGAGGGTATTAGACACATTCACAGAATAAGTTATCAATCGCTTCCAGAAATCATGCGCTTTCATTCCCTCCAGTGTCAGAAATATCTGCTCAGTGCCAATTGGTGGGGACCACGAGGGGGGGAGAACTCATATTCTGCTTCCCCAAAACATCTACTTGGCCAGTGTGGGGAAGGATGCTAGATTAGATAAGCCTTTGATCTCCTTCAGCATGGATCACTGGGGTTGGAACCCACCATTGTAATCTCTGGATATGCCGGCAAAGCACACTTTCACTGCCACTGTTGTTCTTCTAGGTCTTGTTTTTTAATGTTTTCCAAGGACCCCCGTTGAAGTTGGGGGTGATAAGGAAATCATTTCTTCTCTTCCCTTTCTAGAGCTCCATTACTCCCTCTCTTCACTGATGCAATGATCTATTTCTTTTTGGAAGTAGTTTGGTTGTATTACTGAATAAACAGGTCAATAGGGGAGGGAAGGCAGATGCTGTCAGCTCTTTGAAGTAGGCCAGGTCAGGAAACAGGCATGGCAAAAAAAATGCTAGAACTCTACCTTGTTGATATAGGCTACAATAGCAGAATCTTGAAAGACTGACAGAGTTTGGCCTTCCCTCCCTCCTGTACCAAAGAGAGTCAAGGTAGAGCGGTCTTGAGTTTCTTTCTCACACTTCCTTGTTTTCCTGGGCTAAGTTCATGTTTTATTTATTTATTTATTTATCATATTTATACCCCGCCTATCCCCTCCCTATCGGAGGACTCTAGGCGGCTTACAGCGTTACAATTCATATATACAGTATATAATTATACAGCAATTCATATATTTATCGTCGCGCGCTCAGGAAGGGGGTTGGGGAACCGACTCTTCTTCCGTAGGTATTGGACTACATGTCCCAGCATACCTCGCTTCTGAGTTGGCTGCTGACGTCCTGGATGTTCGACCAATCGGGTTCCGTCGTCCTCTGTCGTCCTCCGTCGCCATTTTCGGGATTTCCGGGATCTTCTTTCCGATTCCAAGGGCGACCCCCGAATTACAGGACGTCGGCAAATTGACGCACTTTAACGTGGTACCCATTTATCTACTCGCTTTCGCTTTCGAATTGCTGGGTTGACCAACGGTCACCACATACCTTCTCCAAAATCATTACTGTGCTTTTCTACAGATGCATCCTGTAAGCCGCCTGGATCTTATAGTTTGCCTTGCATGAGACAATGGGAGATGTAGGCCCAGCCATGTTAGAGGAAACCAGCTTGGAAGGAACTGGTGTAAAGTGTGGTGAATTTCTCCTTTGGTTTCAATCTGTCCCCAGATGAATCTTAGCCTCAGTCAATTAATAGCTTAGAACAGAGCTTTCCAAACTTTTCATGTTGGTGACACACTTTTTAGACATGCATCATTTCGCGACACACTCTTACAGCAGGGCATCATTTCGCAACACACTCTTACAGCAGGGCACAAGGCAGGCACTAGGACCTGCGTGGAATCACAGCAGGTTTGGAGGCAGCAGGGCACACGGCAGGCACTAGGACCTGCGTGGAATCACAGCTGGTTTGGAGGCAGCAGGGCACAAGGCAGGCACTAGGACCTGCGTGGAATCACAGCAGGTTTGGAGGCAGCAAGGCACAAGGCAGGCACTAGGACCTGCGTGGAATCACAGCAGGTTTGGAGGCAGCAGGGCACACGGCAGGCACTAGGACCTGCGTGGAATCACAGCAGGTTTGGAGGCAGCAGGGCACATGGCAGGCACTAGGACCTGCGTGGAATCACAGCAGGTTTGGAGGCAGCAAGGCACAAGGCAGGCACTAGGACCTGCGCGGAATCCTGGCAGGGCTCGGAGGCAGCAGCAGCCGCGACACACCCAGACACTGCAGCCGACACACTAACATGTCGCGACACACAGTTTGGAAAGCTCTGGCTTAGAAGCTCCTGTAGTATTGATGGGGGAGAGACCAGATATGAATGGATGCATCCTCCTGCTAGTATCCTGCTCAAGCATTTTATTTATTTATTTTATTTATTTATCAAATTTATCACCGCCCAACTCCCCCAAGGGGGACTCTTTTGCAGGCACTGAGATGCCCAGAGCAAAGCATCTCAGCCCAGCCCGCCTCACAGGGTTGTTGTTGTGGGGAAAATAGGAGGAGCAAGGAGTATGAGGTATGTTCGCCGCCTTGAGTTATTGATAAAAAATAATTAAGGCGGGATAAAAATAAAATAAATAAATAAATATCCTCATCCATCTCAGGTGGGCTGGACTTAACAGTCATTGAGAATCAGGGCAAGTCTTTCCTAAAGCCCATGTTCCTTTTTTTCCCCTTGCTGCTGTGGAAACCCCTTCTTTCTGGTTGCCATAGTGACTCTGGGTCACATGGCCTCCCCCATCTAGTTGCTATGGAGATTGGATGAAGGATGAAGGAGACTAAGAATTGGTGCTAGGGCCTTTTTTTTGTTGTTTATTCCTTCAGTCGCTTCCGACTCTTCGTGACTTCATGGACCAGCCCACGCCAGAGCTTCCTGTCCGTCACCATCCCCAGCTCCCCCATGGTTAAGTCTGTCACCTCCAGAATATCATCCATCCATCTTGCCCTTGGTCGGCCCCTCTTCCTTTTGCCTTCCACTTTCCCTAGCATCAGCTTCTTCTCCAGGGTATCCTGTCTTCTCATTATGTGGCCAAAGTACTTCAGTTTTGCCTTTAATATCATTCCCTCAAGCGAGCAGTCTGGCTTTATTTCCTGGAGTATCGACTGGTTTGATCTTCTTGCAGTCCAAGGCGCACTCAGAATTTTCCTCCCACACCACAGTTCAAAAGCATCTATCTTCCTTCGCTCAGCCTTCCTTATGGTCCAGCTAGGGCCTAGATGCTCTGAATCCTGGCACCTGCCTTGATCTGGGGGACTAGCAGCATGGTGTCGAGATTGGGGGGACCGGACTGTAGAGTTGATGCTCACCCCTGGAAAACAGGAACCTTCCTTGGGTTGAAAAATTAGTTTTCTATTGCTTTGAACTGTAGCTACTCTTCAAAAATTCACAGCAAACTCTGCTGATGGGAGGAGGGGGGAGGGTTGTGGAGGGAGGGGGTGCTATTGTCTTGCAGACACATCAAGCTGAAAATCTACCCTCCCCCAAATTTTCTAGTCACAAGTAATTTCCTGTGGTAACTTCCTTTGGTAACTTCCTGTGTTGCTGGGCCAGAGAATATTTAAAGGATGGAGATGAAGCCAAACTTCATTTTTCAAAGGCAGAAATCTCTCTGTGTGTCTGTTTCTTGTAAATCTACCTTTTCATGATTGATTGATTGATTCTAAAACCCTGTTCTGCCACCTAGTTCAATACCAAGATCCAAAAATGGCTCACAAAAGCCAAGGGACAAATATGAAATGGTAAATAAAGCCACATTTTAGAGCGGAAGGTTAGTAAGAAATCTAGCAGCTGCATCCAAGTATGCTACACTTGGTTAGCTGGTGTGTATATGAACTGAGACCATTTAACTAGTTTATGGTTCAACCTCCTGGGCAAAAATTGGAAATTGGTTAATTCAGTAACCAGCTTAAGTGTTTGTGGGAATGCAGGATATAGTAATATCTGCATTCCATGAGCTTTATAAGTGCAAATATCAGGAACGAAGCTTTGAAACAGAGACCTTTGGTTGGCAAAACTACCAGTGGTTACTCTCTGGTTTATATTTGGGAGTTGTCTGCAGCTCTATTATATATTCTTATGTGTGGGTTTATAGCTACATTCATACAAGACTTCTAACCTGGTTACTGAATTAACCCAGTTTCTGCCTTGTGTAATACAGTGAATCACACTGAGCTCACAACATATTGAACCACAACCCAAACCAAGGTTAAAGCAGCCCCAAATTGGCACATTGCCTAAATGCACCCTCAGGTCTGAAATTGACCTGATTAAATATGTTGTGTGAATGCAGCCTGTAAGTTTGAAGAGTGTCCTTGGATTGTGCTGCGATTGTGGAATCTACTGCAGAGTGATGCTGTGCCGATCGGGCAGGTGCGGCTTTGGGGTTGTGCAGTCTGGGTGACTTCCAGGGCTGTGCATTTAACCACACTCTGTGGATTGGGTCCTGGCGTATAATATGGGAACTGGGCTTGTGGGTCTACCTTCTGCTGGGATGGGAAAGGGTGTTGTGGGGCATTCTTGGGAGGGATGGCCTTTTAGACCAGGGGTTGGTGTGTGCACACGGGTGTGTGTGGGGAGAGGGAGGGGGTCTGGGCTGAGCGGCCAGGAGGCTGGGGCCATAGGCACTAGGCTTCTCTGGAGGCTGCTGTAGAGAAGATCCTATTACTGGGATGTATTTGCCACCACCGGCAACTTGGGGCTGGAGACCGCCTTTCTGGGCTTTGAACTGGGGGTGGAGGGGGGGCTTAGGCAGGCTGCCTCGGTCAGGCTTGGGGATCCCCGGCTCCTTCTCCCCCCCCCACCTTGGACAAGGTGAATTCTGCAGTAAAAGGGGCGGGGCTTGGCGGTGGGTCGGGGAAGGGGGAGCCGCCGCTGATTGGCCGCCGAGCCTGCCCCGGCTCAGACAGCAGCGCCAGGAGTGCGCTGCGTCCCGTCCTTCCGTGCCTGGCAGCCGTGGGCACAGCATCCCTGGCTGGGGGCGCCGGCAGCTCCCTCCTCTCCCCGCGTCTGTCTCTCACTCTTCGCTCCTGCTCTTCCCCCTTCCATCCACCCGCTTGCCTGCCGGGCGTATCTCCCCAAGAGAGCCTGCCTCATCCAGGCTGAGACGCCAAAGCCGCCAAGATGGGGGTAAGTCGCGGTCCCTCCTCCCCTCCTTCCACAGCCCTGGGACGCCCTGATCCGGATCTGGCTGCTGCAGACGAACGCTCCAAAAGGCAGGGGGCGCGGGGTCAGCTAAGCGCCCTTGCGTGGCGTAGCCTTTTCTAGCCATCTTCCCGCAGCCCCGCTTGGCATGTGGGCTGGTTCGCGCACGCCCTGGGGAAGGCTTCTCTTCTCCATCTAGGATGCTCTTTGTTCCCATATTGGGAGGGGTTGGCTTCTCACGTGCAACTTTCCCCCCTCCCCACGCGCGCACACACACCACGGCATGTACCTTACTGTGTCTGTCTTTGAAGAGCCGGCACCTATAGAATGATCCGTGGCTCCCACGCACCGCAGGGCGCCCATCTGAATAACCTCGCCTGTTGCTGACTCTGCATTTCTGCCTTGTGAAACACGCGTGGTCTGGATCGACAGGTGTCTGGGCATATTGTGTGTGTGTTTGGGGGGGGGTAGCCTTCCTGAATGCTGCACCCTCCAGATAGGTTGTGCAACAACTCCCATCATCCTCAGCCAGTGCTTGCTGGGTGGGGACGATGGGGATTGTAATCCAACACATCAAGAAGTCACCTGATGGAGGCCGATGGGCTTCTTTTTTTCCTTTACTACAGTACCCATCTATATCCCCCCCCTCCATATTTCTTTCCCCTTCTGCTCTCTCTATATTGACCCACAATGCGGGCGAGTGGTGCATTCCAGGCGGTTTCCATTTTCCCTCTAGTTCCCACTTCGCATCAAGTGGATGTGTTGGACCCCTTTCATGCCCACTGGAAATTATTTTGAGCTGGGCAGTCATAAAAGCTTATCACCCCTCTTTTCTGCCCCCCCCCCGGAACCTTGAGAGTGTGGTGCGTGCGTGCGTGCGTGCAAGAGCATATGATAGGTGCATTATTCGGGTGGGAGGGATGGAAGACTGTCTTAAGGACCTGAATTCTCCTTTATGAGGCTCTTCTATTTTGGGGGGCGAAGAGGGCTGCCTTTCGGGTGCGTGTGTGTTGAAGAGCTAGCAGGAAAGGAGCAGGATGTCGCAGCCCCTCTTCTTCCCCACAGGTGACAAGATGTCAGCTAGGGATGCATAAATGGAGGAGAAAGATGAGTCACTGTGTTGGAAAGAGAGACAACATGGAAAGAGCGGAGGGGCGATGGAGAAACTAATGAGCCAAGAAATAGGAGATGGGGTTGTTTAAAAAATTGGGAGAGAAAGATGGTTAGGTGGAGATAACACAAAGGAGGGGGCGCTCTTCCTCCCTCATTGATATTCAGAAGTGGACACCACTCCTGCTGGGAGGGGGTGCATAAGTGGAGGCTGCGGCAGCCTAAGGCAGCGCCCCCCCCCCCAGCGCTATAGTCCTGGGATCCCCACAGTAGGCAGGCAGGAGCCAACAACAACCCCCTTCCCCACAAGCCTCCCCTCCCCACTGTTTCCCCCAAAGGTGCTGCTGAGATTCGAGGGCTGGTGGGAGAGGGGACATCCATAGGAAAAAGGGGGCCCTCCCCACATATATTCTGGAGCGATCCCAGAATAAGAAGAAATAGGGAATAAACCGTAACCTGTCCTTTTGAGGGCAGAAGGCAAGAGAAGTGCAAGAACAGGGGTGTGAAGATGGTGGGGAGAGGGTTGCCAGCCCCAGATAAGTGTGGGTAGCTGGTGGGGGGGGGGGACAGATGGCCAGGATCCAGGAAGCAGCTGATCTGCCTTCCAGTCGGATCAGAAGGAGGGACCTACTAAAGAAAAGGACGCCCCGCAGCAGCAGCTGTAACCTTGCAGGAAGGAGAGAGAAAGATGGGGGGTGGAGTGAGAAAAGGAAATGGACGGTCTGTCTAAGGCAGCTGGATTCTTCCCCTGATTAAGCTCCCCTAGAAAAGAAATGGAGGGCAAGAGAGGGATGGCTTTCCGGCTTCTTCCTCCATTGCTGCTTAGGGCTCCCTACCACATCAGTTCCCTCTCCCCCCCCCTCCCCATTTCGGGTTTCTATATTTGGTGTCTGCAGCTGTGGAGAGACAATCCTCTGCAGCAGAAGGGGGGAATCAGAAGGGGGTGAAAGACAGAAGGGAAGGAAGGTGGGAAAAATAGATGAGCGATATGGGGGGGAGGGGATTTCGTCTGGCCTTGGCGGGAGCAAATAGGACACCCCCCCCCCTTTCCTTGTATCTTGGCTCCTGGGAAGTTCAGGTTCTGGAGCAAGGAATCCCATCTTCCCTGTCTTTTCTGTGTCTTCTGAAGGTCTGCTGGTCTGGAAAAAGGGCATCCCTCGTTCCAGGGCAGCCTTCCATGCCCCCCGTGTCGTCTTAGCTGGGTCACTGTGACCTACCGCTGAATCCCCAAAGGTTGGCAGGCCTTCTCTTCCACACGAAGGGAAGGGGGGCACATTTCTGCCCCCCCCTCCTCCTCCTCTTCCACTTGGCATGGGCGCCGCAGTTGGTGAGGCACTGCTGCAGCTCTGGCACAGTGCCAGGGAGCCCTTCCTTCCTGCCGACGCAGCACCGCAGAATCTGGGGGTGGGGGCCAGTCACGGAAGGGCCCCAGAGCACCGGTGGGGTGCAGGACCGCAGAGAGTCCTTCAGCTAAACAGCCTGCTGACAAGGAAACCGCCCCCTCTTCACCTTCTAGGGGTTCTGCAACTGCTGTGTCCAAAATGGAGCCTCGGGCACGTCCCCCCTTTTGATTCCCTTTCCATAACTGCCACAAGGAAAAATGGCTCCCCTCCGGAACGCTTTCTCTCTTCTGCACTGCAGTAAACCCGCCCCCGCTTCCGCATTATCTATAGATTTTATACATTGTTCTTCCTCAGACAATGGGCGATGATGCCTTTGCCAAAAAGAGGTGGCCTCCGATTCGTTTGGAAGGACCGCATCGCGCACGGTCACCCTGGCGCACCAAGGTTGAGATAGCGTCTCTGCCTTGGTAAGGGCGATGGAATGACCCCCGAGCTTGCAGGTCCCCACCATCATGGACCCATGGGGCGGAATCGGGCCCAAGCCTTGTAGCCTCGGGTGCCAGGGGGTGCGGCTGGAGAAACATGAGGCAAGCTGCAACGATTGGGGGCGACACGTCAGCCCTCCGTCCCCTTTTCCTCCACGGTGATCTTTCTGCACGGCTGCGTTCCCAGCGCCGGGTGGGCCGCACGCGGGCTGTGACATGTGACGCCTTCAGAGCTTTGCTGTCCGCTTCTTAACTGTGATTATCGGAAACGTGACCATCAAAGCAACCAGCGCCTATCTGCATGCGCTCATAAATGGGTAACTCTGCTTATTAAAGGGCAGGTTAAATTAGGACATCCAGCTCTTTTGGCAGGGATTTATATCATGACAGGCAATTCCACAGGACTAAGGGGGAAGCTATTGAGATTTTTTCCCCCTCTGCTGCTCATCCATCCAACAACCCACAGGAGGGCGATCCGATCCCAGCTCTGAGCAGGAGACAGGCCGGCCGGCTCAAGACTGTTGTTTGGGCCTTCCTGCAAGGGCACTCCAAGGTCAATCAAAGCATGGCGTATTCTCCTTGGATCTTTCTTGGCCTGTTCATTTAGGCTGTCCCATCTTTCCTCCTTTGTGGATAGCAGCCAGGCTGAGCTTCAAAAGGGTGATCACTTCAGGTGATAGGTACCAACCGGGTTTTCCCCTTGGGCAGAATCATCTTCCTTTGTTAACTGATTCAGTCCTAGGTGAGTCTATTCAAAAGACGATCTGTGAGATTACGTACAAATTATAGATTTCAGAGACTTGTCAGCTATGGGGCTGATGCGATTTTTTTCCCTCCTCCTGTCGCATTCATGTAAACATTGCAAATAATTACAAATAATTGCAGTCCAATAAGGTTAGTAGGATTTTGAAGGGGTCTAGGAACCTAGAAAACCTGTTTGATAAGAGACCGTAATGAAACTTCCACAATATTATTCCATGATAAATTAGCTTCTAAAATATTACCCTCCATACACAGATTACCTCCTTTTTCACTAGAAAGTAGAGACCTACCATGTAAAAATCAGGGTGGACACATTCTGGAAACTCACCTTCTTTGCCGAATATCTTTTATCGGGGTTCTCAGTGGCTGTACCCTGCTAACAATTCATTTTGCTAAATGATCTGGAAAAGATAGAAGACAAAAAGAAAAGATGATTAAAAGATAAAAGATATGATATCAGGGCTCAAACAGCAATGCTCCCCAGAATCTGGATCCCCTCTTAAGCCAATTTCCCACTGGTAAGACAAATGCACTTTATTATTTATTTGTTGGTTGGTTCAACTGACATATCTTTCCTTTGTTCCAGAAATTCAAGGCAGCATGCCTAACACTTCCTTCTCCATTTTTTCCCACAACACCCACCCTGTGTTGTGTTGTGTTGAGAGATTGGGATGGACTAAGTTGTGTTGAGAGATTGGGATGGACTAAGTTGTGTTGAGAGATTGGGATGGACTAAGTTGTGTTGAGAGATTGGGATGGACTAAGTTGTGTTGAGAGATTGGGATGGACTAAGTTGTGTTGAGAGATTGGGATGGACACAGCCCCCCATGGATAAGGGTGCAGTTGAACTGAGATCTCCCAGCTCTTAGTCCAGCGGTGGGCAACGTCAGGCCCGTGGGCCGTATGAGGCCCGTGGGGCTCCTGCCTAAGGCCCGTAGGGCTCCCGCCCGCAAACCCCGCCCCTTCCACGCGATTGGCTCCCGCCTGCAAACCCTGCCCCCCAGTGCTTGTGATTGGCTCCCGCCCGCAAACTCCGGCCCCCGGTCCGCGGAAATCCCAGAAACCCCACCCCCCAACCTCCAGGTCCCCGGTTATAAATATCCAAATGGCCCTTGGCAGAAAAAAGGTTCCCCACCCCTGTCTTAGTCCAACAATTCAACCAGTACCTCACCTGTTCCAGAGGAATTTAGGTGGCATAGGATGCCACTTCTGAAGATAAGCCTTATCAGTTAAAGCCCTCAAAAGGAGTCTCTAATAAGCAGAACGCTTTCTATCTGTGATTTCAACAGTGGAGCTTTGTAAGGTAGGCTAATTATAGATGACTGAGAGGAACTGCCTTGCTTAAGACTAGCCTGTGAGATCCATTTGAGTTTCTTCCGGTTCAACTGAAAAATAAAACATATTAACGTTTCAACGCAATGCCTGTTTAAGTCTAAAAACTGCCTCACTGGGTTCAGTAAGTTCTGCTTCCACTGTGGTCAGCAAAACCTGGGGATTCTCACAAGCAAGGCAAGGAAAATTAGTTTTTGGCCCTGGCGTCTGGTTATTTATTTATTTAATTTATTTATTTAATTTATTTATTATTTGAATTTATCCCCACCCATCTCTACCATAGTAGACTCTGGGCGGTTTGTCACATCAAAAGCGTCCTGCCTCTGAACAAGGAGGTTGCCCATGTATTAGTTATGGTTAAGAGGCATTGATTGGTTTAACCTCTCTAGGTTTGACTAATCCTTAAACATCATTAAAAGCATTTAAGGTTCATTTCATAAAGACCTGGCAATGCTTGCCAAAAATTCTGAAATTCTGAATTAGTCACCTGTCCAAGGGAATGAAGAGATATCCCTGATGCTAATACAGCTATCATTGGATAGAAACTGCTATGTTGGATTCACACAACAAGTTTAATCCTTAATGTGGGTTAAACACAATGACTGTGTTCACATAACATGCTTTGCATAAAAAAAATAAAGCAGGTAATGAATGGCTTCATATGATGGCCAGGGACCCACAACCTGCTGAAACGACAGCGGTTTCCTACAACATGGTGACCCATCTTAGCCTAGCCTGGAGTGTTGTGTGAATTGAAAATTACTCTGCCAGTCATGCTCAATGACTAACATTTGGGATACTTACTCCTACTATAAGCCATTCACCCCAAAGACCTTTGCTATAGGGATCCAGCATATATGAACTAGAAGCAGTCAATTAAATCAATTGCTATCAATTAAATCTATCAAGGGCTTCCAGACCGTTAGATGTCATCAGGAGTTGCTTTCATATCCAAATTGTTGGGAAGAGAATTGTCCACACTGGCCTTCCCCTTAAATTGTCAGTTAGTCTCAAAACAGGCGTAAATGGCCAAGTGAGGCAACATTTGGACAATGATTGCAATTTTTGATGGGATGTTTTCCCTCCCTTCTCCGTCGGTCTTCTCCACGCAGTATGGGCGCTCAGACAGTTACCGCGTGGCCACCACCCAAGACAAACATGATGACGATTCTTCGCCCAAGAAGACTAAAGCTCAGCAGAAGGTTCGAGATCTGGATGATCTCAAAAAGGAAGTGGCGATGGTGAGTGATGGCCTGCCTTGATCAGACGGTGGCTATTAGGTGGTTGGATTGTGCAGCAAGAGATGCTGCAAAGGCTTGGTAAAGAGGGCGGGGGATGGCAGAAAGGCCGCCTAAGCGTCCTCTTTTTGGAATCTATTTCAGACGGAGCACAAAATGTCCATCGAGGAGGTCTGCCGAAAATACAACACAGACTGTGTGCAGGTGAGGAAATTCCAGGCAGGGCTGTGAAGCTTTTCTTCTCGTCCTCAAGGACTGGAGATAGGTTGAGCATTGGCGCAGCTACCTGGAGGCTCTGGAGCACCTTGACCCCGCTGCAGGCACATGGTGGAGGAAAACAGCTGACTAGCAGATGGAGAACCTTTAGGGTACCTGTGTAAGAGCTGACGGAATAAAGTGGGAGCTTTTGCTTCATCCAAGGGAGGTAGGAGGTGAACTGGGCCAGTTTAGGGGCTTTCCCAGTCCCTTACTGCCATAAACCAAGAATTTCAGCCTTTCCAGATCTTGATTGTGCACATTTCTGAGCATACACATTGAACAGGATTTGACCTTTCTATAAGGATCAGTGTTAGGTGTGGTCAACAGGTCCCAGCCGGTATCTCTTTATGAGGTCCTTCATTTCTATTTTGGACCTCCTGGGAATTCCTGCATCAGATTCCGAAGTGTCTGACTTCATTGAGGTACCTTGGACTCTAAGATTAATTTTCATATACGAGATTTCGGTTGTCTCTTCCCCATACTTGCTGTCTCCCTCTCTTCTTATTTGATCCATATTTAGGTTGTAGAACATGGAAGAGAAGCATTTGTAATGCAAATGACTCTCAGATAATTGTGATTTCCTTATTTTGACTGTACGTTGTAGTGCAACTGAAACTAAAACTTTGGACCTGCAGAATTCTTGCAAAACTTTGATAGCTGAGTCCCAGGCAAGGAGACCTGATGCAAGACCATGTTGGAAGGAGAGACTTCCTTGGCAGGGGAAATCCCTTGATTATGAAGGGGATTTTCCAGTGTGAAACTTATCCTATTATTATTATTATTATTATTATTATTATTATTAATTTTTATTGAAGAATTTTTTTACAGAATAAAAACAATACGAACTTAAAGAAAAAGTGATAGGTAAATAAGAAATAAATAAGTAAAAGAAAAGGGACAGAAAAGAAGGAAAAAGAAAAGAAAAAAATATATAAAGAAGCGGCTTCCAATCTTCTTTACAGCAGTTACAAATGCATTTATATTTTGCCCTCTCTCTCTAAGGTTACAACATAGTTTCTTTCTTTCTTTCTTTCTTTCTTTCTTTCTTTCTTTCTTTCTTTCTTTCTTTCTTTCTTTCTTTCTTTCTTTCTTTCTTTCTTTCTTTCTTTCCATAAGCTACCCTTTCTAATCATCAAACCCATAAATCACAAGCTCATTTTTTCCCATTTTCAGCAAAAAGTCCATAAAGGGTTTCCAGTCACTAGCAAATGTAGTTACAGATAGTCCTCGCTTAACGACCACAATTTGGACTGGAATTTTGGTTGCTAACTGAAGCGGTCATTAAGCGAATCTGACCTGATTTTACAACCTTTTTTTAGCGGTTAAGTGAATCACCGCAGGCATTAAGCGAACCACATGGTCATTAAGTGAATCACGAAGATCCCCATTGATTTTGCTTGCCAGAAGCTGGCTGGGAAGGTCGAAAATGGCGATCACATGACCACAGGATGCTGCAATGGTCATAAATACGAACCGGTTGCCAAGCACCCAAATTGTGATGATGTGACTATGGGGACACTGCAACAGTTCTTAAGTGTGAGTCATGGTCATAAGTCGGTTTTTTCAGCACCGTTGTAAGTCCGAGCCATCACTAAATGAATGGTTGTTAAGTGAGGACTACCTGTATTGTCTTTTCCCTAATCAAACAAGTCAATTTTGCCATCTCTGCAAATTCTGTCATCTTCACCAACCATTCCTCCATTGTGGGTATTTCAGAGGGTTCCCACCTTTGTGCATATAATAATCTTGCTGCAGTTACCCAGTGTGAAACTGACCTGTTACATTCTGGGTGTGCTGACCTCTGTGATTTCTCCAAATGTGGGAAACCTGGCTGCATAGTGAGGGACTGCATTTGTGCTTTTCCCCCAGGAGAAAAACTCTGGAAGGAAGAAGGGATGCAGGCATGTTTCTCTCACAGCCCATGAGAGAAACTTTTCTCTCTTCATCCCTCCTTTCTCTCTGCCCATCAGGGTCTGACCCACAGCAAAGCCCAAGAGTTCCTGGCTCGTGATGGCCCCAATGCCCTTACCCCACCACCAACCACTCCTGAATGGGTCAAGTTTTGCCGCCAGCTCTTTGGAGGTTTCTCTATCCTCCTGTGGATCGGTGCCATACTCTGTTTCCTAGCCTACGGCATCCAGGCAGGGACTGAGGATGACCCAGCCGGAGACAATGTGAGTGTCGGTGGGATGACGTTTTGCAGGGTGTGCTTGTGGGAGAAATGAAGAAGGGGTATCTCAAGCAGCTTCTGACACTCCAGCCTTTTCCGATTCTGCTCTTGGACAGCTGTACCTCGGTATTGTCTTGGCGGCTGTCGTCATCATCACCGGTTGCTTCTCCTACTACCAAGAGGCCAAAAGCTCTAAGATTATGGAATCCTTCAAGAATATGGTGCCCCAGGTATGACCTAAGTGACAAATTGTATTTTATAGTGCTACAGCATACTCAAGTTTCCAATAAAGCTAGGCCAAGGCCATCTTTATAAGTAAGGTATAGGTATTATCTTTATTGATGTTATCTTTCAGCTCACCTATCTGTAAAATGGGAGCAGAAATTTTGAGCCACTTCAGAGGATTTTGTGAGAAGGAATGGGTGACATAAGGTGCTATGCTTGGTTTATTTTCAACCTTGTTTTTATGGTGTAGTATGTGGTGTGAACCAAGGCCATGGAAATAATTTAGGACTCAGTGTATTGTACAGCCTCAGAAATGGGTTAATCAGTAGTCTGTCTGGTTAAGCCTGTTGTGTGAACACAACCATTTAGGGTCATGGGTTTCTGAGATCAGATATGAAGCCTTTAAAAGTTGCAAGTGCTACATATGTGTTGAATAATAATAACATGAATAACATACCATTCTCTCCTGGAGACCACATGGCAACCTCCAGATGTGTTGGAACCCTCACTGTCTAAATTCCTAGGCAGCATGAGAGTTGCACTGCCAATGTATTTGGAAAATGTTAGGTTGATTTAAGAAGATATGTTTTAGGGGACATGTGTCAGCACCTGACCAAGAATCCAGAATATTTCTTTATGTAACTAAGTTTGCCTCTCATTCCAAAGCAAGCCCTGGTGATCAGAGAAGGTGAGAAGATGCAGCTCAATGCTGAAGATGTGGTGGTTGGGGATCTAGTAGAGGTGAAAGGAGGAGACAGAGTCCCAGCTGACCTAAGGATCATCTCTGCTCATGGCTGCAAGGTTGGTGAGAATCTTACAGTATCTTTCAGCTGCTGTCCCTTTTAGCAGTCTGCTCTGGGGCTATCAAGCAACTGGGAATTATAGCATTTTGACCTGTCCTTTTCCAAGTGTTCTCTCCCATTAACCAAATCTAAGTGGAGAGATCAGGTTACCAGACACAAGATCAATGTTGTGCAAGCCATATCACTGAACAACCTTGAGGCTTGGATTCCCCTCTTTCTTTTGTTCAACTTAGAGCAGCCACAGAGAACTGGAAGAATGCATTTGGATCATTGTCACAAAGTGATCAGCTTTCCCAGACTTATATAACGTGCAAAACCATCTGTCCTTTCAAATGAATTGTGAAGATTACTCTCCGAGATCTGTCAGTTTGTTGACCTGCCAAATTTGAGATTTCAGTTTCCAAATAAAACCAGGATAATTTTAAATGCAAACCTTTCTTGATGGACTGAATGCATGGCGTTTTCTCTCTAGGTGGATAACTCCTCCCTGACTGGTGAATCTGAGCCTCAGACCCGCTCTCCAGATTGCACCCATGACAACCCTCTTGAGACCAGGAATATCACTTTTTTCTCTACCAACTGCGTTGAAGGTAGGGCTTGAGTTTGTGATGGAGTAGCTTCTAGGCCTGGCTAGAAAACAGGGCAAAAGAGAAGCCAGACCTCTATAAAAACATTCCTGTGAATTGATAGGAGTTTAGGCACCAATCTAGATATCACTGCTGTAATCAGAAGAACTTTATTACCCATCCTTGTGGATTATGATCAGAGGATCTGTGTATTGTCCTCTGGCTGGGGAATTCTGGGAGTTGAAGTCCACACATCTTAAAGTTGCCTAGTGTGAAAAAAACTGGTTTAAGAGAACATGTTAATATAAATATTTTTTTCTATTTGACTTTAGGGCATAGGTCTGCCTTAACCTGTGAGAGGGATTGTTAGAAAGGAATCTAGAGAAAGTTAGTAAGGGTTTACCTAAACTGTAGCCCTAAATTAGCTTAATGGATTGTCTCTCTCCCCAAGGAACCCAGGGAGAATTTGTTAGTGACCGTTCTGTTATCAAACAACTGTTCCTAAGATGGTAACATGCAACTTAAGTATGGCCATGAGTGGTGGAAATCTAACATAAACCCATAGCGACCTAGTCTGAGGTTACAACTCTCAGAAATTCTAGCTGGAATGGTCAAGTCAGCTGGGAATTCTGGGAGCTGTAGTCACAACAGATCTGGAAGTTGTTAAGGTAGCAGAACATTGGAGAGATAATGCATGCCCGTGGATTTGTCTCTTCTCCCACCAGGCACAGCACGTGGGGTTGTCATTGCCACTGGTGACCGGACAGTGATGGGGCGAATTGCCACCCTGGCTTCTGGCCTGGAAGTTGGCAAGACTCCCATTGCTGTGGAGATTGAGCACTTCATCCAGCTGATCACAGGCGTGGCTGTCTTTCTGGGGGTCTCCTTCTTTGTCCTCTCTCTCATTTTGGGCTACAGCTGGCTAGAAGCTGTCATTTTCCTCATTGGCATCATTGTGGCCAACGTCCCGGAGGGACTCTTGGCTACAGTCACAGTAAGTACCTGACTTGGACTGTAAGTACAAGAGGTCTGCCAAAGACCTTGCTGGAGAAAAGAACACTGCTTTCATGTCTCGTCTTGATTTCCTAATGGTGGTGGGGATGATAGTGATGTCTTACGTTGGAAATAATTGGTCTGGCATTGGGCTCACTTTTTGAAGAAGAGTAACTCTTGAGTTTCATGGGATGTGCATGGGAGTCCTTTCCTTCAGCCCACCATTGCGTTTCATCCCTCCCATTAGGTATGTCTGACTTTGACAGCCAAACGCATGGCTCGCAAGAACTGCCTGGTGAAGAACCTGGAAGCTGTGGAGACCTTGGGCTCCACTTCCACCATCTGCTCAGACAAGACAGGGACCCTGACTCAGAACCGAATGACTGTTGCCCACATGTGGTTCGACAACCAGATCCACGAGGCTGATACCACCGAGGATCAATCTGGTGAGGATTGTTGTGGGGAGTGGGAGGGGGTACAGCGATCCTTTCTCTGTCTTGCACTGAGTTGACAGATGGCCTCTTCATACTTGAGAGAATACAAGCTGAGAGGCTTCCTGTCTTCTTTTTGGAAGTCTCTAGCTCAGCTCTAGGCCCACTACTGATGCTCTCAGTTTCGCTGTGCATGGTGGGAATTATGTGTAACAGACTGAGAAAGGTTGATGTAGAACCTTGACTGAAATGCCATCCTTCTCTTGTTAAAGATTTGACCCATGCCCACCTACTCTTTCCCCTTCACCCAATTCTCCTTTCTCTCCCTGTCCTGCAGTTCAGGAGAGTTCCCTCCTTAACCCAGGACTTCACCCTTCACCATCTTCCTTTACTTTTAATTGCAGGCACGGCCTTTGATAAGAGCTCCCCCACCTGGTTGGCTTTGTCCCATATTGCTGGGCTTTGCAACCGAGCTGTCTTCAAGGGAGGACAAGAGAACGTGCCCATCCTCAAGGTGAGAGGAGACCCACTGGTGAGGAGACATGAGGGATATACAGCTGGGCGCTAGCAGCAGCTAGAAAATTGAGAATGGCCATTGTGCTGGACATAAGGACAGGTGAAGATGTTAGGGTTGAAGGTCAAGTTTAAGGAAAAGTTTTCATTTCTGTGATGAAATATGAGAACATGAGAATAGGCCTGCTGGATCAGGCCTAAGCCCATCCAACCAGCATTCCCTCTCAGATGGTGGCCCACCAGATGCATCTAGGAAGCCCACCAGTAGGAGATCAAGGCAGCCTTTCCATCCGTTGTTGCTCCCATACACCCTGTATGTAGAGGTAGACTGACCCCATACCTGGAGGCAGCACCTAGTCATCTGATAGACCTGTCCTCCAGGAATTGTACTGGACCCTTTTTGAAGCCATCTAATCTAGCAGCCAATTTTCTCCTCTGGCACCACTTCTTGCAGTCATGAATATAGTTAATTCTGTCATTAGGATGGTGGAGTGATGGTGAATGGTGGCAGTGGGGAAAGAGTGCCAGGCTGCATCTCCAAACACAGGAAACTGAAATGATCCTTTTCTCCCCCAAGCGTGATGTAGCAGGAGATGCTTCTGAATCAGCCCTGTTGAAATGTATTGAGCTTTCATCTGGATCTGTGAAGCTGATAAGGGAGAAGAACAAAAAAGTGGCAGAAATCCCCTTCAACTCCACCAACAAATACCAGGTATAGATTCTTGAGTGTCCCTCAGAAAGGCATCTGATTCTAGGTTGGGTGAACTTTCATGGAAGCAGGAGTTCTCCTTGCATTAAAAATGAAGCAAAACTAATATTGTCCTCAGGGTGGTGAGCAGCAGCATTATATTTATTTTATATTTCTAACTTATATCACCGCCCATCTCCCCCCATTCCGGAGGGGACTCTGGGCGGTTGTGCCACATGATCATTAAAAAAATCCTGACGATTGTTTTTTAGGCTTGGCTCACACTCAAAATGTATGTTGATCTCCAGGGTAGTCTATTTTCTTACATCAAAAAAATTAAAGAACTAATAGTATAGCTATTGGAATTCTAATCCCCAATCCAATTTTTTTTTGAAGAAAAAGAACAACCACACACGAAAAAGAAGAAAAACACATAAATTAGGAGCTTGTATAAACTCATTTCATCAGTGCTGTGTGTCTGTGAGGCCAGACGTTACAAAATCTTTATATTCGTTTCATGGGTAGGCCTGTATGCATGCATGAACAGTGTTCTTAAACTAAAAATAAAGAATTAAACTTTGAACCCTGGTATAGGTTATAATACTATTAATCAAAAGATCTATGCAGCTATCCTTTCTTTTTCTTCTTTTTGGCCGAGAAGAAAAGACCGAAGAGATGGGCAGCAAAGAATGATTAGTGGAAGACGATAATGTTTAGACCCCTTTTAAAATTCTGTGCCGTGAGCTGGATTGCAAGGACGGAGCAGAAATGTTGATCTGGAATCCCCAAGAGACCACATCAGGAACACTTCACAAAGATCTTCTTGGCCTCTCCGTGGGTGGATACAGAAAGACAGCAAGGGGCTGGCTGGGAATTTTGAGCCAGGGTCCAGGGTTTCTGGAGAGCACCAGGTTGGGGAAGAAGTAGAGGAAGTAAATACTTGTATTCTGTAATTCCCACAAGGAGGGTTGAATCGGATAGCCAAATGCAGTTCCCACATTCTGGGAATCTCAGACCCATCAGCTTTAATCCCCGACTTTTCTGCTGACAGATGGGAGGGATTAGCTACGATTCCCAGTGTGCCACGACCTGGAATGATTGTTCTTGGCAAACATTTGCCAGAGAGGGAAGGGGTGGTGCTCCGAGGTGAAGTGGATGTGCACTGCTGCTATTGCTATTGCTGTGGTTGTTGTTCAGTTGTTCAGTCATGTCCGACTCTTCGTGACCCCATGGCCCACAGCACGCCAGGCCTTCCTGTCCTCCACTGTCTCCCAGAGTTTTTCCAGTGCCGCCATAAGTCTGAACCGTCGCTAAACGAATGGTTGTTAAGTGAGGACTATCTGTATTCCATTTCATGAGCGGCATGTGTTAAGCAGTGGCCTCCTCTATTTGTAATCTGGGAGTGCTCTCTCTGTCCTGAGAGATCTGGTTTTCTGCTCACGTTGCAGCTCTCGATTCATGAGACAGAAGACCCCAACGATAACCGCTACCTGCTGGTGATGAAGGGGGCACCTGAGCGTATCCTGGACCGATGCTCCACCATTATGGTACAAGGCAAAGAACAGCCTCTTGACGAGGAACTGAAAGAAGCTTTCCAGAACGCCTACCTGGAGCTCGGAGGACTTGGCGAGAGGGTGCTGGGTAGGAATGGCTGGGGAGAGGATCCTGGAGTAGTTGGAGAGGACTGAAGAAGGCGAGACACCAATGGACAGGAGGCCTAGATGTCATGCAAAATTTAGGAGAAGCCAATCGGTTTTTTTTAAAAAAAAGCTTGCTTACTCTATCTATCTATCTATCTATCTATCTATCTATCTATCTATCTATCATCTATCATCAAATTTATCAGTTAGGAGGAGTCAGGTGCTGTCAGGCCCAGCCCAAGAACTTCAGAGAATCAGTTCAGCCAAACTTCAGTTCTTTATTTGCTCACACCGTATAGACAGAATCTTGCCAGACTAAAGCTACTCTACGTAACCTCAGGGGAAATAACCTGGGAGGCTGTAGGGCGGGGCTATTCTGAACCTCTTGGTTTTCCCACATTCGCTTCCTGGACTGTGTCTCCTCTTATCTCGTCCTCCTCCTTGGAATGCGCTCCCTCCTTCCTGAGAACCAGCAGCATTACTGAAATCCACCACAGGTGCCCTCTGTAGAAACTTACATATCATTTTCTGAACCCAGATTTTCCAAGATGGTGGGCCAAAAAGTGCATGCAGGCCTAGTTGGGGAGGGATGCTGAATTGAAAGGGGCACCAAGCTGTGCTCACTGATTCCATGTCTGTGTTCACACAATCTGATAAGCATTAATGAAGTTTGGTTGGTTGTGGCGTAGAGGGTTGTAGGAATCGAGTTATTATGGCTTTATAAACTATGGTTTGTGACTTAGTTGCAGCCTTTCCCAACCTGGGCACGCAGCAGATGGGTGGACTTCAGTTCTCAGAGTTTTCAGCAATGGCCATGATGGCTGGGGAATTCTGGGACTGAAGTCCATGCATCTGAAAGGCACCTAGGTTGGGGACGCCTGAAACCAGCCAGCTGTGATTTTCCGCAAATGGTTAAATAAAAAACAGAGCTTGGTGAGATGTGTGAATCCACCCTGTATTTGAATGGGAGAAGGGAAACAGTGAGTGGCTTTCAGCTGTCCCCCAACAGAATGGCTTGATTGTTGATGGAATCAGAAACTGCCAGCAAGTAATTTTAAATCTGATTTCTTTTAGGGCTACAGTACTCGATTAGGGCTACCTGATCTGAACTGCAAAGCCCCAGAGCATCACTAGATGGCAGCAAAGAACTACAAAATTCTAGCAGCCATTTAGTGGATGTTTCTATCGCAAATCCAGTAGCCATTTGTCATTTGTTCTGTATTAAAAGTAGTAGAGCCTAAGTTAACCTCGCGGAGACCTTATTGAGCAATACACATTCTATGGCGTTTGATCTGGTTATTGAATTAACAATTTTCTGAGTCGATACACTGAACCCTAAATTAACCAAGTGGACAGGGTTCCCCTAGCAGTTTAAGCCACTCGGAAATTAAACAAAGTTACCAAACTTAGCATGTTGTAGGAATGCAATCTATAAGTACTATAAATGTTTCTACAAAAGCTAAAATATCTTGGGGGGCAGGACATTTAAGGCGCACTTGGCCTAGATGCTACTTTATCCCAGAGCCAAGTCCTGCATGGCTCACATTACATTGGGGTGTCTGTGTCTTCTAAGACACAAGAAGATCTTTGACTAAGATCTAGCCATCCAGGTTCTCCGGGCCAAACTTTCCCCTTTTTTTCCTGACCACTTTTTTTCCTTCCAGGTTTCTGCCACTACTACTTGCCTGAAGAGCAGTATCCGAAAGGGTTTGCCTTTGACTGTGATGATGTCAACTTTTGCACCGAAAACCTCTGCTTTGTAGGACTCATGTCCATGATTGACCCACCCCGTGCTGCTGTGCCCGATGCTGTGGGCAAATGCCGAAGCGCCGGCATCAAGGTAAAGCAGTTTGAGAACCTAGAAGATGAACTGCAAGTGTCTCCTTGAGTGAATTACAGGACAGCTTTGTGTAGACACACTTTATCCAGTTCAGAGATGTAACCCAGCGTGGCTTGAATGCAGGTGTTTTGAAATCTCTTTCTCCCCCCTTTGATCCTACAGAAGGCCAATTCTCTCTCCTAAGCAGCCTTTACCCCCTGTCTCCTTATAGTGAAAAGATCTGAAATGGTTCAACTGATCCATACAAGGTCACTCAACCCCCTATGCCATAAATACACTTCAATGCTCTTTAATTAATCAGTTTACCCACAGACTCCAGAATCCAAGTTCCTCCTTTTTGTCTATGATTAATTAATGGATTGGGCCGAGGCTTGCAATATCTTATGTGATGTCAGAGCAGCTGAGCCAATGGCAGCTTCTGGCTTGTGTCAGACTGAAGATGTACCAGGAAGGAGCTTGTAACATCCTACAACTGTCTAGGACTTCTTAGAAGCAATTGCCCTTGGAAACCATGTTATCTCCCTCAATACTTCTAACTCTTAGAAATGAATTGGACTGGACAACTCATTCCGCTTTAGTGGACTGTCTTCATGCTCCCCCAGGCCCCTTAGATAACCATGCTTTTCCTCCACAGGTGATCATGGTAACAGGTGACCATCCCATCACAGCTAAGGCCATTGCCAAAGGTGTGGGAATTATCTCTGAGGGCAACGAGACAGTGGAAGACATTGCTGCCCGGCTAAACATTCCTGTCAGTCAGGTCAATCCCAGGTGAGGGGAAAGCAGGGGGTCTGGGGAGAAAGCAAGAGATGCCAGGACATCATGGAACACAAAGGACAGAGAGTTGGAAAACAGAGACTGGGGCCAGGAAGTCACACACCTGAGAGGGGTGGGCTATTTTTCTTTTGTCCTGTCACCATATTATGAAATGGTTTTCTCGGTGAAGCTAAGCATAGATAATACGAAAATTGAGTTTTATTCTCTAGGGAAGTGAAGTGAAAGGTCCTCTGTGCAAGCACCGAGTCATTACTGACCCTTTGGAGGGACGCCGCTTTCGCTGACGTTTTCCTGGCAGACTATAGAGTGGGGTGGTTTGCCATTGCCTTTCCCAGTCGTGATTCCCTTTCCCCCAGCAAGCTGGGTACTCATTTTACCGACCTCGGAAGGATGGAAGGCTGAGTCGACCCGAGCCGGCTACCTGAGAACCAGCTTCCGCTGGGATCAAACTCAGGTCGTGGGGAGAGTTTCGGTTGCAGTACTGCTGCCTACCACTCTGCGCCACACGAGGCTCTTGTTTTATTCTCTAACTGTGTCTCAATTAGATATCTGTTTAGTTGTGATGGCTGTCTCCTTCATTACCCTGTGTGGGAGTTCAGTAGACTGTTGTGTCGTAAAGGCAACTCCTGGAGGGCTGCAACTATTCATCCTGATTGAAGCTGAAATGTAGTTGTGTTCTTGGAAGTTCTTAGAGGAAGGCAGGAAGACAAATATAGCGAAACAACATTGAAATGCTGAGGCATAACAGCCCATCGCTGGCCCTCTATCTGTATATGGGGTGGTAGTGCTCGCCCTATACCCCCTATCCACTCTGTCTTTTGTCCACTTAGAGATGCCAAGGCTTGTGTGATCCATGGGACAGATTTGAAAGACATGCCTACAGATCAAATTGATGAAATCCTACAAAATCACACCGAGATTGTCTTTGCCCGTACTTCTCCACAGCAGAAACTCATCATCGTGGAAGGTTGCCAAAGACAGGTAGAGACTGAGGAGGATGTCCAACCAACAGTGCACTTCATCTATATCTCATCCCGCTGGCAAATCCCATTAAATTTGTCTTCTCCAACTAGCAGGGAGTTAATACAGCTAATGAAGGACTTCCAGTACAGAACAGTGCAATACAGTAAAAATATGCACTACAAAATGCATTGATTTACCAACTGAGAGGCTGAGGGAAGGGTTTTGCTCATCCCATAGCTTACAGATTCCACCAGCAGCTTCCTCTGAATCTCGCCTTTTCACAATGGAAAGCGCTCGGCACGGAGGCGCTACAAATACTTTGAATGCACAGAGAGACTTTCTTCCCTTGTAGAAGCACATAATCCCTTCTTTACCTTTAAAACAGTATAGTTCATGAACAGCTCAGCATTTCATCTGCAATGTGTGTAACAACCCCATTGTCAGGCTCTTTGGCAGCGGCATCAAATTAAAAGCGATTCATTCTAACCCAGTTTTCTTTAGCAAGATTTATTGAGATGAATCCAATAGCATTACAAGAATTGCAGCAACTGAACTATTTCCCATTTAGAACCAATTTATTCCCTAGAATACTACATCAGAGACTTTTTGAGTTCCTTTCTAATAGCCTTCCTGTGAATAGGCAGGGAGGGGGTCTTTTCACTGAAAACAGAGAAGCTTGCAGCTGGCTGTTTCCATAACAGTCTCCTTAATCTTAATCAGTCTTGGAACCAGTCATTGCATCCATTCCCAAAATCTCACTCAGTTTGCTCCTAGACTTTCCAAGCAGCTCAGATTTGCAAAAGCTATCAGGTAATGTTCTCTGTAGTGAAGAGGTATTGTCACTGGCTACAGCTGGCATTGCTGTGTGAACTAGGTTGATTAGATCCCCTAGTACAGGTTGAGCACACATTTCTTACCGCCATTTTCTCCATCAAAACCACCTCTTTTGGGCAGTACATCATCACCCAACCATCTTTTGGAATAGCACCTACTCTCTGTTTCTGAAGGTGCCTTTCTTCCCCCTTAGGGTGCGATTGTGGCTGTAACAGGTGATGGAGTGAATGACTCGCCTGCCCTGAAGAAGGCTGACATTGGAGTTGCCATGGGGATTGCCGGCTCGGATGTCTCCAAACAGGCTGCTGACATGATTCTCCTGGATGACAACTTTGCCTCTATTGTCACTGGAGTTGAAGAAGGTAAGCAAGGAGAGGGATATCGGTTCCCCCCACCTCTAAAACAGTCGGATCGAGGGTGGAATTCAGTAGTAGGTACTGTTAAAATCTTACTTCTGGCAGGAAGGTTATATAGCATCAGAATTCAAAGAGGGATTCTATGAATCATGACACCCAGTGTATCCCATACAGTAAGTTACCCAATCTGTAAACAGGAGCAGGCAATTTGAGTTTAAGATGGCAAATGGTCCTATCAAGTGATCTGCAGCCTTATTTATTTATTTATTTATTTATTTATTTATTTATTTATTTATTTATTATTTGAATTTATCACCGCCCATCTCTACCATGGTAGACTCTGGGCGGTTTACAATCAATATAAAAGATAAAACCTATACATTAAAACTACTATAAAAATAAAAAATAAAAATCCAAGAAATGGTCTGTTCTTAAAAGGAGGAAAACCACTAAAACCACTAATTACAAAATTCCTCTGCAAGAAAGCAGTTGCAGAAATCCGCAAGAAATTCAGTAAAGGCTGTTTCTCTTTCTTCCCTGCAGCTGCTTACTGGAGTACCCGTCCCCATCCAAGGGGCTCTGTTCCATGCTCATATTTCCTAATGCTGCTTTCCTCAAATTGGTGCCCTCCAGATGAATTGGAGTTACAACTTCCGTAATTCCTCACCAGTGGTCACGGCAGTACTGTAGTAATTCTGACACATATTAAGTTCTGTCAGTTTGATGATGGTGCTGAGAAATTGGAGGGGTTTAATGCCCAGAAGTTCCAAAAGAATGAATGAATGAATGAATATATTTATTTATTTATTTATTTATTTATTTTATATATACAGTATATATATATATATATATATATATATATATATATATATATATATATTAGAACAATTTATCTATTTAGTTGAGTGACTGATCCCTCAAGTATAGCTTCTTTGAGTCCCTGTTCCATTGCTGAACTGTTTCTACTAGAGCAGGGCTTTCCAAAGTTTTCCTGCGGCGACACACCAACCGCCGTTGGTGTGTTGCCGCGGGAAAACCCCGAAGTGCCGCCGTTGCGGCAGCGCGCAAAAACCCAGAAGCGCTGCTGCCGCTTTCAGGTTTTTGCGCGCCGCCGTTGGTGTGTCGCCGCAGGAAAACCCGGAAGCGCTGATGATGATCAGCGCTTCCGGGTTGTGTGGCGACACACCAGACTGTGTGTGGCGACACACTTTTGTGTCGTGACACAGAGTTTGGAAAGCTCTGTACTAGAGAATATTTCCTATTTTCAACTACTATTACAATCTTCCTGGTAACAAAGCTATAGCTACTTGTTCTTTTCCAAGAGACCCTATGAAAGGGAAGGGGGTAAGAGTTACTAACCCTGTGTTAGGAAAGAAGAGGAGGAGAAGATTGTACCAATGGTGCAGAAATCTGGCTGGTGTTGACTTTGGTGAACCCCGCTTCTCCTGCCCCCCCAGGTATGCCCCATTCTCTCCCCATTATACCCTTTTGTCTCCCTCTCACCAGGACGCCTCATCTTTGACAACCTGAAGAAATCCATTGCCTATACCTTGACCAGCAACATCCCAGAGATTACTCCCTTTTTGCTCTTCATCATGGCCAACATCCCACTGCCTCTGGGCACCATCACTATCCTCTGCATTGACTTGGGCACTGACATGGTGAGTTCTCTCCCTTACATCCATTTTTCCTCCAATACCAAGTGCTTCAATATTGCCTTCTTTCCTTCCTCTTTGCAACCTTTTCCACAGATCGAAGGATGCTCTCCATAGTTTGCTTCTGTGCCAGGATTCAAAACCTGAGCTTAATCCTTAATTACAAGGGACAGCAGATCCTGGCCTGGACCACTTTTGACTGAAGGTGTTGAGAAACAGAACCACGTGCTTCTTTGTGGAAATGATCATAATTCTCTGCACATAGGAAACGTGGACTAGGGCTATTTTAGAGACCTCTCTCACCACTAAATTTCATGCAGGGAGCCTCTCGTCACCTTCTCACACTTGTTAGGGCTTCCGCCCCTCAAGGACCTTGGGAACCATAATTCTGACAACCAAGATTCTCTTGTTGCCTTTTGTAGAACTGGGGAGATGCATCTAATGTGCAGCTTAAGCTGTGGGTTTGAATGATATTTACAGCCTGAGCAGGAAGGCAGAGGCACAGAATCGTATTTCTTGCAGAGGTAGACACTTGCGTATCTCTGAAAAGAAGGAATACGTGATTCAAAAAAAGAAAATAAAAGGATGGGGAAAAAAGAAGACACAGACTTGGGGGAAATGGCCCAAAGCAGCCTGATCGTTCATTCTGGTTCTTTGCCTGAAGTTCTTTCCTCCAGTGACTAGAAGGAGAAAACCTAAATCTTTAAATGTAAGACAAAGCTGTTATCTAGCCAACTGTACAATCTCCGTTCTCTTTTTTCCCTCCAGGTACCTGCCATCTCCTTGGCTTATGAAGCGGCTGAGAGTGACATCATGAAGCGTCAGCCCCGAAACCCCAGGACTGACAAGCTGGTGAATGAACGGCTCATCAGCATGGCATATGGGCAGATTGGTGAGTGAGGCGCGGGCAACAGGGTGGGATGACCTCAGAAGTGGACTATAGGAGACGGGAGACGGGTTTGACCTGGTCACAGTAAGGGGATCTGGAGATCCAAATAAAAATGGGCAGTCCTGTGGGGCAAAGGGAGGAATATTGCTGACAGATGAATGGGTTCTGCGCAAGACTCAGCCAAATGCACCACTACTCCATGCATCAAACAAAGCAAGGCCTTGCAACTTGATGCTGTTTGCATTTATTTGGGAGGAAGTACTTGGAAGTAAGGAGAGAGCAATCCTAAACTTTGATTTTAAAGAGCCATGCTTGGTGAGCATGTTTAGGGTTGAAGCCATCACCTTGTTTTCTTCACCTCATTTGCATCATGGAGGGAGACAGTGGGACAGAATTGGTTAAGCTGGCCTGGGATGATGCAAATTATAGTCCAATACATTTGGAGGGGGCGTGGTGGCTCAGTGGGTAAGATGCCAGGCTTGTCGATCGGAAGATCGCAAGTTCGGAGGTTCGAATCCCTAGCCCCGCGTGACGGAGTGAGCTCCCGCACTCACCCCAGCTCTTGCCAACCTAGCAATTCGAAAGCATGCAAATGCAAGTAGATGAATAGGTACCACTTCGGTGGGTGGGTAACAGCGTTCCGTGTGTGTCATGCCGGCCACATGACCGCAGAAGCGTCTTTGGACAATGCTGGCTCTTTGGCTAACAAACGGAGATGAGCACCGGCCCCTAGAGTCGGACATGACTGCACAAATGTGCGGGGGGAACCTTTACTTTTTTTTACATTTGGAGAACATGGGGTTGGTGCTTTATAAAGTCTTTCTCTACTGCCGTAAAGAGCCAAAAAACCTGAACTTTTCTCCTCAGTGATTAATATAAAACTGCAGGCCTGTAAAATATAAAAGCTTCACTGATCAACACAAACTAAACACTGGGTGCATAGCTTAATAAAACAGGAATAGTAGTAACAATATTTTAGTAACAGTAATAATAATGAACACACAAATATTAACAGTGAATCATTATTTATCAAACTATGTTAATGTCATAACAGTTTATACCCAGGGAGATCAAGCTGACGGGATCAGCTTTGTTTCAACAAATATGGTATTATGTGCATAGAATGCTATTTTGGTTTTTTGAGAAACCAGAACTTAGAACTCTATAGGATGTGCCTTGGAATACACACAGAATTGCACTGTGGTTAATAAACCCAAACCGATGAGTTCTTGCTCTGCCTTCAAAAGTCTAGTCCTTGGGATCTCCAGTGAAAAAAAGGATCAGGCAGCAGATCATAGGAAAGTCTCTCTGAAATCCTGTTGAGCAATGGCAGTTAGGTAGAAAAACACTGGCTAGTTGGGTAAACAGTCTTCCTACTATAAAGCGGTTCCCTACATTTCTGTGATATATGGTGGCCATGCTGCATGTGAACCTGCATTGTTAGCCTGGGATTACAACTAGAACATAATTCGTATAAATGCTTCTGTCTATATTAATCTCTCCAGGATGGATGAATTTCATGCTCAATGAAATGAACTAATTTACTTTCGCGATGAGTGAGAGTTACCAAGCAGAAAAGCTTTCACTATTGTAGGTCTCATAGGCCCCCAGTGACAACAATCCATGGAAGCCGTGGGGCGCGTGGCTTCCATGGCAACCCAGGACTGCACCTCAGATGCAGGCTTGGATGCGAAAGCATGGAGGATTTGAAGTTTAAGAGTTAAGAGAGCTGCACAGAGAGGGGTAGGTTGGAACTGAGGAGCTGGACAGAAGGAGTTCCCCAACTCTCAAATTCTTTTGCAGGAATGATTCAGGCGCTGGGCGGGTTCTTTTCCTACTTTGTGATCTTGGCTGAGAATGGGTTCCTTCCCTCTGTTCTTGTTGGCATCCGTCTTAATTGGGATGACCGGACAGTCAACGATCTGGAGGATTCATATGGGCAGCAGTGGGTAAGTAGAGGAAAGCAGCAGAACCAAGTTCTGAGAACCAAGTTAGAGAGCCAGTTTGGTCTAGTGGTGAAGGTGCTGGGCTAGAAACCAGGAGACTGAGAGTTCTAGTCTCGCCTCAGGCATGAAAGCCAGCTGGGTGACCTTGGGCCAGTCCCTGTCTCTCAGCCCTAGGAAGGAGCCAATAGCAAACCAGGAGACTGAGAGTTCTAGTCCCGCCTCAGGCATGAAAGCCGGCTGGGTGACCTTGGACCAGTCCCTGTCTCTCAGCCCTAGGAAGGAGCCAATGGCAAACCAGGAGACTGAGAGTTCTAGTCCCGCCTTAGGCCTGAAAGCCGGCTGGGTGACCTTGGGCCAGTCCCTGTCTCTCAGCCCTAGGAAGGAGCCAATAGCAAACCAGGAGACTGAGAGTTCTAGTCCCGCCTCAGGCATGAAAGCCGGCTGGGTGACCTTGGACCAGTCCCTGTCTCTCAGCCCTAGGAAGGAGCCAATGGCAAACCAGGAGACTGAGAGTTCTAGTCCCGCCTTAGGCCTGAAAGCCGGCTGGGTGACCTTGGGCCAGTCCCTGTCTCTCAGCCCTAGGAAGGAGCCAATGGCAAACCAGGAGACTGAGAGTTCTAGTCCTGCCTGAGGCATGAAAGCCGGCTGGGTGACCTTGGGCCAGTCCCTGTCTCTCAGCCCTAGGAAGGAGCCAATAGCAAACCAGGAGACTGAGAGTTCTAGTCCCGCCTCAGGCATGAAAGCCGGCTGGGTGACCTTGGACCAGTCCCTGTCTCTCAGCCCTAGGAAGGAGCCAATGGCAAACCAGGAGACTGAGAGTTCTAGTCCCGCCTTAGGCCTGAAAGCCGGCTGGGTGACCTTGGGCCAGTCCCTGTCTCTCAGCCCTAGGAAGGAGCCAATGGCAAACCAGGAGACTGAGAGTTCTAGTCCTGCCTGAGGCATGAAAGCCGGCTGGGTGACCTTGGGCCAGTCCCTGTCTCTCAGCCCTAGGAAGAAGCCAATGGCAAACCAGGAGACTGAGAGTTCTAGTCCCGCCTTAGGCATGAAAGCCGGCTGGGTGACCTTGGGCCAGTCCCTGTCTCTCAGCCCAACTCACCTCACAGGGTTGTTGTTGTGGGGAAAATAGGAGGAGGAAGGAGTATTAGGTATGTTCGCCACCTTGAGTTATTTATAAAAATAATAAAGGCGGGATAAAAATTTTAAAAAAAAGTTAACCATTTGGATCACTTACAGAAAGGAAGGCTGAGATCCAATCCCTGCTTAGTGGCAGTTCTGCTTGAACAAACCTATATAAAGTGGTGCTTTATATAGATGTTCTTGTTCCAGGAGTTTCTGTCTTTATATATCAGAAATTAATTTGATCACTCTTTACACATTGGTACTTGATTTCATTTCTGGTAATTGACCATTGACATTTCCAGTTCCAACTGGTTCCATGGAAATATATTTTGCAGTGGTGATGCTACAATAGAACTAGACCTTGTACCTTTTGAAGACAAGAAATGTTGCATGGCTGTCCATCCATATAGCTGAATGGGGGTTTAAACCCAGTTCTGTTTGGTGTGTCCATCATTCAGCTAGATCATACAGGCTCTCGCTCCGTTAATTTTAGGACTAGAATTGAGCATTGGCAGAAAATTAAAACAGCTCTCTCTCTCTTGCTCTCTTCCCACTAGCAATATCAAATCATTCACATTTCAGCAAAAGGCAGTGTCCCAATACTAGGCTGACCATATTTCCTTGGGGGGAAAACGGGACCCTAACCTACCCACGGCTCACCGGACAAAGTGGGTGCGCGGGTGGGTGTGCGCGCAGGTGCGCTTCGCCGCAGAAACTTTCAGAAACGGGACAAAATGGAAATGAGAATAAACAAAAAAACTGTTTAGTAGAGATTTGGGAAATTAGGATAAGTATAAATGTTTTCAAGCATCTAGGAATGGTTCCTGATTAGAATTACTGTGTTCCTTTTAACACAAAGGAAAACCCAGGTTGCCCACAGAGGGTCTTCCACAGCTGTTCCTCTCTTAGTTCTTCCTTGCTGCCTATAGTCTTCATCTATCTATGCATGATGGATCAATTCCAGCTATAGACTGGGCATTCTGAATTTTGTACAAAACTCCTTCTGGTTGCCTAGCAAAAAAAAACAGAGGTACCCAAGAGTTGACTTTGAATCACAACACAAGTAACTTTCCCATTACCTGTATGCAGATAGAGGGATGTTGATTGATGCTCCTCTCTGCAGCCAAAGAACACCATGAACCATGCATGTTTTCAGTTTAATACCTTCCATTCAAGCTGTGTCTTTTTCGGTCTCCATCATTTGCTGGGTGTTGGCCATTGGAAGGGCGATCAAATTTCAGGGCTGGATTTAGACATGGTGAGGCCCTAAGCTGTGGGAAGCTATAGAGGCTCTATTTCGCAAGTGCTAAATGAGAAGGGGGCTGTGTAAGCGCTGGCCTTGGCAAGAATGCTGCCCAGATGCCGCACAAACCCACGATGGGCTGGGTAAGGGCGCTCTTTGAACAAAAGGTGTGAAGGCACACAGAAACAAAGCCTATCTTAATTAACCAGGATCGTGTAAGCCATAGAGGAGGGCTTAATTAATGGACACTTTCATATATCAAATTATAATAAAATTCCAACAAATGAACCGCATTCTGAAATTTTGAAAGGCTCCTTCAGACTGTCAGGCCCTAAACTGTAGTTTGCTTAGCTCAGTGTTTCTCAACCTTGGCCACTTGAAGATGTGTGGACTTCAACTCCCAGAATTCCCCAGCAAGCGCTCAGTGTTCCTCAACCGTGGCCACCTGAAGATGCGTGGACTTCAACTCCCAGAATTCCTCAGCCAACATGTTGACTGAGGAATTCTGGGAGTTGAAGTCTACACATCTTCAAGTGGCCAAGGTTGAGAAACACTGTCTTAGTTTATCCTTAATTCTGCTTGGTGATTGAGAGACATCCCAGATGTCACTCCAATTAACTTGGAACTGAGCTTTTGCTGAATTAACAGTACACTTGCAGCAGCTGTAGCGCAGCGTGGGGAGTGATTCTAGGAGAGAGGAAGAAAGTAGGCATTTCCATCTTCCCCTTGCACCCCACTAAGTGTCTAAGCTTGAACTGAGACAGCAGGTTCAGTTATGCATGAAAGCAAGATGGGGAGTTCTGTTTCTAGTTCTGGGGGAGTGTGCAGATGGTTGATTCCCCTTTTGCCTCCTAGACCTACGAGCAACGCAAAGTGGTGGAGTTCACCTGCCATACAGCCTTCTTTGTCAGCATCGTGGTGGTGCAGTGGGCTGACTTGATTATTTGCAAAACCAGAAGGAATTCTGTCTTCCAGCAAGGCATGAGGTATGGCGGCTTGGTTTCTTGTTTGCCAAAGAAAGGACATTCTCTTCCAAGAAGAGAAGTCTTTGTCAAATCTTAGGGGTGTCTCCACCATAGCCAGTGAAATCAAATGACTTAACGTATTTATTTAATAAATTTATACGGCCACTCAACTCACACACAGTTGACTCAAGTGACTTAACTTGATTTCCAGAAACTTAAAAATCTAAGCAATAATTTTTTAAAAATGTGTTTTGTTGATTTCTTGCCTGCAAAAAACTGGACAGCAGTAGCAGGCTGCGGTCAGTCTGCTCTCAGCCATTTGTTTGTTTATTGAATTTATATAGGTGCCCATCTCAACCTTGTGACATTAGGTGGCTCACGATACAAAAGACACAAAACAAAACAAAATTGTAAAATTGTAATTGGCGATTACTGGCAGAAAACAAGCGGGCAGGGCTATCTGGCCTGTTTTTTGCCAGCAAGCAAGGAACAAGAGGTGCTTTCATGGGGCTTGTGTACAATGACATGACATCACTTTGGACACCCTGCCTACAGCAGCATCATGATGCGGGCACATAGAGGATGAGCTTGTGCAGTGACATCACTGTGGGGTGGGGCTTGCCGTAACTGATCCGTCCCACTCTGCTGCAGGCAGCTCTGCTTAGCCAACAGTGCAAGTTTAGGATTTGTTTGGGATTCAGGAGTTGTGATCTCCAACTAGGAATCCCTATATGCAAGGATCAGGCCCTCTCATTGGGAGCTATAGGCTATTCCACACACGGGTTGGATTTGTGCCTGCAATTTCCAGTGGCTGGGTTCAAACAGCATCTTTGACTTGGCTACTGAATTAACTCCTGTTTTGGATTTGCACAGCACCCTAACCCAGAATCTAACCAGTCCAGCGGATTTGTTCAATAAAATAAAATAAAATAATAAAATAAAATAAAATAAAATAAAATAAAATAAAATAAAATAAAATAATAAAATAAAATAAAATAAAATAATAAAATAAAATAAAATAAAATAAAATAAAATAAAATAAAATAAAATAAAATAAAATAAAATAATAAAATAAAATAATAAAATAAAATAAAATAAAATAAAATAAAATATAAAATAAAATAAAATAAAATATAAAATAAAATAAAATATAAAATAAAATAAAATAAAATAAAATAAAATAAAATAAAATAAATAATAAAATAAATAATAAAATAAAATAAAATAAATAAAATAATAAAATAAAATAAAAAAATAAAAAAATAAAATAAAATAATAAAATAATAAAATAATAAAATAAAATAAAATAAAATAATAAATAGCCAAGCTTGGTCCGCTGAGCGAAGGCAGCCCCTAGTTTTTTTCACAGACTTGGTTAAGCATGTGGTGGGAATCCAGCCATTACGTGCAAGGAAACCATGATGCTTGCCGGGAGGTACAGCCCATCCGGGCAATTAGGGCTGTGCAGCAATGCAGATTTGAGTGTGATTCAGAGCTGATGTTATTTTTTTTCTCTTCACAACCTGTCCGTTCATCCATCCATGCATCTCAATCTCTTCTTCCCTCTTCCCAGAAACAAGATCCTTATTTTTGGTCTTTTTGAGGAGACCGCCTTAGCCGCCTTCCTATCCTACTGCCCTGGCATGGATGTGGCTCTCAGAATGTATCCTCTGAAGTGAGTACCCACTGTTTACTTTGTTTGGGGGTGGGGTCTCTCCCTCAGGCCAGTGGTTGGAACCTAAAGCGGTGATTTGTATAATTGAATTTGGTGAATTGTATAATTTGAATTGTATATATATATGAATGTAAGCCGCCTAGAGTCCTCCATTAGGGAGGGGATAGGTGGGGTATAAATATCACTATAAAATAAAAATAAATAAAATAAAAGCGCTGGTGCCCTCTCGGCCGGGGGTTTCCTCCCCGTCACCCTCCCCAGCTCTTGAGCCGAACGTCTGCCTTGTCTCTGCAGGCCAAGCTGGTGGTTCTGCGCCTTTCCATACAGTTTCCTCATCTTCATCTATGATGAAATCCGTAAACTCATATTGCGCCGTAACCCAGGAGGTGAGAGGGGGCCCGGAGAGCCGGTTGGGGGATGCGAGGGCCTGAATGGGCTGCAGGGTTTGCAGAAAGGTCCCTTCCCATGTCACAGAAGCTGTCAGTCCTGCAGCTTTAAAATAAGGCTTCCTATTTTCAGTACAACATTTTTCCATTTATTGGTCATTTGACAGACAGTCTTAAGCCAAGTATGTTTTTACTTTGAGGAATTCATGAACTAAATGGCTCTTTCTCCCTTACTGTTCTCTGTGCACTTTGAGCCTTTTCCTTTCCTTTCCTTTCCTTTCCTTTCCTTTCCTTTCCTTTCCTTTCCTTTCCTTTCCTTTCTCCTTTCCTTTATTTATTGTTCAAATTTCTCTCACTGCCCATCTCCCCCAACGGGGGACTCTCCTTCCTTCCCTCCCTCCCTCCTTCCTTCCTTCCCCCCTCCCTTCCTCATAGTTTTCAAATGCAAATTCCTTGGGGGCAGGTCCCCGTTTTGGGGCAGAAATTGGGGTCCTGTTATCCTGCCTTGCACAATCAAGAGCATTTTTTCAGCCATGCGAAGTTCTTCCTAGCTGGCTGATGATTATTTTCATAGTCTGTTTCATCATCTTACCTAGGTGGGGGTATAAATAAGGAGCAGATGAAACAGATGGCGGGGGGGCAGATTCTGGATCGTATTTGGAGGGAGGGCCCTAATGCCCATCTGGCACTCATGCCTAATCTATATTCATTTCTTTTACAGGATGGGTAGAGAAAGAAAGCTACTACTGAATCTCTTCCTGTGTCCACCGCTGGTTGTCTCCCCTGCTGGGGGGGAATTTTGATCCTCCAAAATTCTGCCTAGTCCTCCCCCCGCCCCCCATGATTATGAGAGATTGCAACACCAGGATCATATGCTGGGACAGAGGAACAACGAACCAAGCCCTCCTTCCCCGTCCCTCTTTCCCAACCCAGGCTCGTACTGCCTGCATGTCCCAGGCTGGACCCCCCCCCAACCTCTCACCCAACTCTGCTCTCTGCCAAATCCTGCCTTGGTTTCCAGAAGCAGGCTGGGGAAGAGGGCCCGTGTGTGAGAGGGAAGGGGAAATGCCGTGGGGATAGGGGCAATATTTCTTTACCTTTCCTTCAACCCCAACATTCAAATTCCCCTCCAGAGCTGGGATTGAACCCGGGGACCAGCCGCCTTCAAAACAACATGCCTCGGATGTGGAAGCCAAACAGGGTGGGGTTTGTGGGGGGCAGGGGGGTGATTATGACCTGGTCAGCGCTAGTAAGATGTCTGACCCTGACTGGGGGAGGCAAATTTCTTCTCCCCCAACCCGACCCGCCGTGCCAATCTGTTCCCTATTTCCTCTCCCCTGTGAGAAGTGCGTGTGTGTGTGAGTGTACGGGTGATTGTGTGTGCCTGCACATGTGCAAACGAGGGGGACAGAGGTCAGCCACGGACTAGCTTCACCGCCCAGCTAAGCTTCCTGGGTGGCCTCTTCCTGTTCATTTTTGGAATAAAAGCAGCAGGATTTTTCATTCCTCTTCCCCCTAACCCTTGAGCCTGACTCTGTAGATGTGTAAATGAAACCTAAAGAGGTGGAATCTCTTTCTTTTGCATGTACATTTGCTCTCCTAGGATCGTGACAGCAACTTAAGCCACCTTCCCTCCAGTGGTCTGCACCCGTTGGAGGGCCTTTGGGTTGTTAGCCGCCCCCGACCAAGGGGAGGGGGTGACGTTTCGGGCTGTGTTCCCACTGGTGCTTAACTTTGCCCCCTCCCCTCGGCCAGCCATGCTCCTGTTTCTTGAGCCTGCTACTTCAGCCATAGCCCCTTCCCGGAAGAGCCCCCCTCCTCTAAATTGGGGGAGAGGGGGGAGGGGAGGGATCCTGGTGGGTTAAGGTGGCTTCATCTCTCTGTGCCTCCTCCACCCTGCATCACACAAACCTTTACGCTCTTTGTAAGGTGGGAGGCGAGGGGAGGGGGGACATAATGTCAGGGTAGGTGTTTTCTGTCCTGTCCCATCTCCCCTTCCCCTTTCGGGATCGTGTAGTCGTGTGAACCAACCAAAACAACAACAACAACAAAACCCAACAGATTCAACAAATAATTAAAGAAGTGGAATATTTAATATGAGATATGTGACCGCCTCATTATATACACCAGGGGTTTGATGCCTATCTGTTGCAAAAAAAAAAAAAAGGAAAAGAAAATGCATGTGAGAGTCCATCTACCTGTAATGCAGAATGAGATGGTGCACCGAGGCCATAAAATAATGGGCTGTACTGTACCAAGGCAGAGTGGAACAAGGAGCAGAAAGAATGTGGGTCTCATTTGAATACAACTCAGCCGTGATCTCTAGGGCTAATGATTTGTGTGCAATGAAAAACACGGTGCAAGTACCGTTATTATAATAATAATCTAACCTGGAGCCAGCCACTCCTTAAGCGGCCTGCAATCTTGACTCCTGGGGGTGTGCAGAAAGCGAAGATCGAGTTGGAAATCGTATTTCTTCAAGAATCCTGCATGCATCTCAGTGGCAGCGAAGGCAAAAGTGGGTGAAACGGGATCACATTTTGCTGAAGACGACCCAATCTAATTTAGAGTTGGCTGTAAGGGGGTGTGGGTGGGGGCAAGCATCCAACCCAGGAGGAAAGGTTGGAGGGAACTGGCATTGGCAGCCTTATAGCACTTCACTCTGGGACCTTCTTTGAGATTCTAGCTCAGCTCCTCTTGAAAGCTAGTATCCCCCATCCTTCCTGGTCTAGCACTCTCTCCTGCATTAAGATGCTGCTTAACACAGTTAATGTAATTGGATTGGGGTTTTTTTCCCCATCTGGCACCCGGGGAGGTGGAGGAGGAGGAGGTGGTCATAAGTCAACTAAAGGATGCAGAGCAGGACAGAGACGACTATGGTGACAAGGCAGGTGAGATGGGCATGGGAAGAATGGTGGATATTGTTCTCCTACCTGGATTATGCAGTATCCGAGAGGCCTGAAAATCCTACCCTTCCTGAGGGTTGAGGGCTGCCCGCATTGTCCAAACTCTTGCGCCTCTGAGTAACAGCCAAATACGAAAGCACTCTATAAACAGAGACTTTTGGCATGGAAAGAGTGAAGCAGCACAAGGGAATGGGGGCGGGGGGGGGGGCAGAGAGGAGAAAAGGAGAGTCTTAAGTGCATCATTTTGGAATGCAAGGCCAGTGGTCACTAAAGGTATAGGAGCAGGAGTGATTTTAAAAAGCAGACAATCATCTTAACCTATTCCTGACCTATATCCTACTAAGAAATGTGGCTGAGCAAGAGGAAAGGAGAAAGAATCTCTCTACGTGGGTGCAGATTCCCCCAATTTCTATTAGCCTCAGACCTTCATCACCTGCTTCACAGTCTAAAAATAAGAAACCAGCTACAGGCACCCTTGTTTGGAAGGATTCAATAAAAATGCCACATTTTGAATTAATTAATCCCACTTGATTCAAAAACAGGCACCATCCAGGATGTCTGCTTTCCCAATTTGTTGCCTTTTACTAAGAGTGAACTATAACTCCAGAATTCCAAACTAGCATGCTATCAACTGGGGGGGGGGGGTAGTTCACCACAATTGATGGACACCTGATTGGGAAGTCAGCAGTAATTGATTGGAAGCAGGTAAAAGACACAGCCTGTTGCAGGAGGAGGGAAGGGAATTATCTTTTGATAGTTTGGAAATTGCTAATGGAATGGGGGGAGGGCCCATACATATTTCCACCATCACCCACCTTTAGAAAGAGTTGGGCTACCACATCTGGACTGGAAAAATCCAGATGACTGCAACAAATCCTTTGCCATGTAGTGGTCATCCCAGGTTTTGCAACCTACTTCTGGCAGCCCCACAAAAAAACATTAATGCCACACCATCAATCTCCATACCTTGTGGCTACCAATAATTAGGCCAGGGCTTTCCAAAGTGCTGCCACTGGCGACACACCAGCGGCAGCGGTGCGCGCATGGCGGCGGCGCAGGGGGGGCGCACGTGCACGGCGGCGGCGCGGGGGGCGTGCGGCGGCGCGCGTGTGCACGGTGGCGGCGCGGGGTGTGTGTGCGGCGGCGTGTGCGTGCACGGTGGTGGCGGCAGCGGCGGCAGCCTCCGCTAAAACGCGGAAGCCGCGCCACTGCCACCATGCACGCGTGCGCCGCTGCTTCCGGGTGGTGTGGCGACACACTTTTGTGTCGCGACACACAGTTTGGAAAGCTCTGAATTAGGCGCTAGGCAAAGACAACCTTTCTTGTGCCTCTCCTGAATTGCTTCCAATAAATTGCTTTGGAGGACCACACGGTTTCATAACCAAGGATTCAGAAATTGAAAGATTCCAAAAGTCACAAAGCCTACCTCAATGCCAATGGACAGAATGCAAGCTCTCCAGGCTTTCGTTAAATACCTCTAACGAAGGAAAACCATCCATCTGCTAAAGCAACTTCTTCCACTTAAAAACCACAGTTTAAAAACTTGCCTAATGTTTTGTTGAAATCTCCTTTCTTGGAACTGAGTCTGTGGGTTTGGGCCCTAATCTGATGCAGGCGGCTGGACAATGATTGGTCACATTGGCTAAGTTTATGGAGCGCTAATTAAATACATCAGGAAGGCATCACATTATTAATCTTCCTCTGAGACATTTCTCTCTCACTCACACACAGAGGCTGAGTTTGCACACGGTAGACCTTGTCCCATGACATCCATGAGAAAAATCCTCCTGGAAGCCATGGAGATGTCCTGCTGCAATGAACAGAACAGAATGATCTTATCTGGAACATATTATCTGTTGCCAGAGTATTAGTCATTTGTACGACTACACAGTTTAAGCCTCTTAATTTCCAAAATTGAATGATATTGGATAGGAAATAGAACATGTAACCTAAAGAAAGGCCAAAGCCGAAGCAGAGATAGAACTGCTAGTTGTAAGTTATTAGAAAATGAAATGGAAAATATAAATACATATACTAAATAAATATACTAAATATGAGAGCCAGTTTGGTCTAGTGGTTAAGGCAATGGGCTAGAAACCAGGAGATGTGAGTTCTAGTCCCACTTTAGGCATGAAAGCCGGCTGGGTGACCTTGGGCCAGTCCCTCTCTCTCAGCCCTAGGAAGGAGCCAATGGCAAACCGGGAGACTGAGAATTCTAGTCCTGCCTTAGGCACGAAAGCCGGCTGGGTGACCTTGGGCCAATCCCTGTCTCAGCCCTGGGAAGGAGCCAATGGCAAACCAGGAGATTGAGAGTTCTAGTCCCGCCTCAGACAGGAAAGCTAGCTGGGTGACCTTGGGCCAATCCCTGTCTCAGCCCTGGGAAGGAGCCAATGGCACACCAGGAGACTGAGAGTTCTACTCCCGTCTGAGGCATGAAAGCCGGCTGGATAACCTTGGGCCAGTCATTCTCTCTCAGCCCAACTCGCCTCACAGGGTTGTTGTGTGGAAAATAGGAGGAGGAAGGAGTATTAGTTATGTTCACTGCCTTGAGTTATTTATAAAAATAATAAAGGCAGGATAGAAAATAAAATAAATAAATAAATAAATATTTGCAGTAATATTGTAGACTAGAGTAATAGGAGCTTTAAAAAGAACAAGGTTTCTTCTGTACATTTCAAAAAGATTTCCACAAGATAAGGTGCCTGTTCATTATATCCCTTGTGAAAAAGCCCCAGTGCAGATCTGCTGCTTGAATACCAAAATAGCACAAGTAATTAAAAACAAGAAAACACAGCTTGGACCAAACTCCTCCAAATGTGAAGAACCTGGATTAATTTACTTAGGGGTCATGCAGAGATTCAGCTTTTCCAACCTTGATAGCATTTGTTTTCCTATACCCCATTTCGATGCATCATTGCTGAAGAAGCTGCAGACCTTGGAAGGGAACATGGCAGAGTCATTAGGTATAAGCTGGATGTAATCCTGTGGGTCACTGCAGCCTTGGCTGCACACATTCAACACTCAAAGGAGGCGTGGATTAATGTTACTATTTCTTTAATGTTACTGATAGGAGACAATGGAGGCTGGGTTCAAGACGTTTGCATGGAACCTCTAGTGCTTGGCTATTGGGAAAGCAATGATGGGATCTAAAAACCCACAGAGGAAATATTTTAGTAGCAGCATTCTATTATAGATTCAGTGGAAAAGCCCATGATCACTGGGAACGAGAAGTTCAGAGACGGGGAGATACCTGAAGATGAAGGGCAACCTCAATAGGGTAGCCACTGGGAGTTTTAGAGACTTAGAGGAAATTGCAGTTTAAGATGGCATGTTGACGTGGAATGAAATAGCAGCATTATATACATGGGTAATGTAACAGCCACGAGGGGGAGAGATGGAAGCACAGGAAGTTCTCTGGCCATTCACACGGGCTCCATCTGTAGCTCATCGGTCTCCATGGATTCCAACTCATGGAAGGCAGCATGTGAACCAATGACTACCAACGTGGCACCTGCAGAGAACAACAGAAGAAACAGTGGGAAAGGAAGAGTCCCTTGCAAGGGAGATGGGCGGGGAATAAATTGAAATAATAAATAAATAAATAAATAAATAAGACATGGGCTGATCTATCACCTCCCCTTCTCAGGTCCAGAGTAATGGGGGTCTTTCTCTTGCAGCTCCTAAGGACCTCTTAGGGCAAAAGCTGGATGAAGAAGGGAAGGAACCAAAGGGGAAAGGAAAGATTCAAACACACAGTGTGGTGGAACAGAATCCCAGATACTGGGATTTAACAAGGCTTCAGTTCCCGAGAAGGACAAATGTCCTTCACCATATTTTCAAAGAGAAGTACATGTTCTCTTCTGCAAGGAAAAAGCAACAGCAATAGAAAACCAGATCACTTAATTTTACAATTAAGGTTGCTGCTGCTGTAGCAGCAGCAATTAAAATATCCAACCCCCTGATCAGTTATGGCTGGAGGGAGGGAGTGACATGGGCACAAGTAGGGACCATCGACAATAACCAAAAATGGATCCAGCAATCAAACATCCATGGTTCAAAATGGGAGTTCAGACAGAGGAGCGCACTGCACCTGGAACGGCGTTTTCCTCCTTACTCACCCAGCACCCAAAAGACAGCTGAGCCAGCACCTGCCAGCCAGAAGAAAGGAAAAGAGACGGCTCCGGCCAGACTGTATTGATGGGCTGTGCTGAGTTCTCGCCCTGGAGGAAAAGACACTGAGTCAGAATGCAGCCAATTAGCCCGCCAGGCTGGGTTTCAATTGTTAAAAAAAGAAGGTGGCAGAATTGAATGCTTGACTGAAGAGATGCCAGCCTTGGTGCCACGCTTTTGCTTTCGGTGGTCTAGGAACTACGTGACAGGGCTGGAGCCTAGCAAGGTCTGGAAATTTGTCCAAGATTGACGCTGTTCTTGTTGGTGCACCACCATCTTGTGGCTATTCTGGGAACTGTAGCTTTCAAGGACTTTTGTAGACAAGAGAGGGCTTTCAAGTTAGCTATCTAATGCAGAGCTTTCCAAACTTTTCATGTTGGTGACACACTTTTTAGACATGCATCATTTCGCGACACACCCTTACAGCAGGGCACAAGGCAGGCACTAGGACCTGCGCGGAATCCTGGCAGGGCAGGTTTGGAGGCAGCAAGGCACAAGGCAGGCACTAGGACCTGCGCGGAATCCTGGCAGGGCAGGTTTGGAGGCAGCAAGGCCCAAGGCAGGCACTAGGACCTGCGTGGAATCCTGGCAGGGCAGGTTTGGAGGCAGCAAGGCACAAGGCAGGCACTAGGACCTGCGTGGAATCCTGGCAGGGCAGGTTTGGAGGCAGCCAGGCACAAGGCAGGCACTAGGACCTGCGTGGAATCCTGGCAGGGCAGGTTTGGAGGCAGCCAGGCACAAGGCAGGCACTAGGACCTGCGTGGAATCCTGGCAGGACAGGTTTGGAGGCAGCAAGGCACAAGGCAGGCACTAGGACCTGCGCGGAATCCTGGCAGGGCAGGTTTGGAGGCAGCAAGGCCCAAGGCAGGCACTAGGACCTGCGTGGAATCCTGGCAGGGCAGGTTTGGAGGCAGCCAGGCACAAGGCAGGCACTAGGACCTGCGCGGAATCCTGGCAGGGCTCGGAGGCAGCAGCAGCCGCGACACACCCAGACACTGCAGCTGACACACTAATGTGTCCCGACACACAGTTTGGAAAGCTCTGATCTAATGCAGTGTTTCTCAACCTTGGCCCCTTGAAGATTTGTGGACTTCAACTCCCAGAATTCCCCAGCCAGCCATGCTGGCTGGGGAATTCTGGGAGTTGAAGTCCACACATCTTCAAATGGCCAAGGCTGAGAAACACTGATGTAATAGATGGATTTAAGAAAGAAAACTGCTCTCCTCGTACCAATATGAGCGATCGCCCTTCTTTTCATGTTGTATAACGTTTGGTGCATTCTCTCTCTCAGGGTATCTATTCATCTAGTTATTCCTTAATTCACTATCAGAAATCAGTTTTTCATAAACTTACTTATTATTTGCTTACTTCTTTTAGGCTCAGTGAGAGGAACCTCCGAATGCAACCCATAGTAGCTTGGAAATAGCCCTATTCCCTTTCCATACCAAGGCAATGTGGTTTGGGAGGAAAAGGTCCCAATTCACACAATTTTTCCTGTCTTTGTGTGCACCATACCTAAATGTGATTTTGCACAAGTTGCAGCTGGGTTAAAAAGAGCTTATCGTCCCTCTTTGTGTGCAACAACTCCTCCAAAGTCACACAGACGATTAATCTTAGGGCAAAACTATCTTCCATTGGTGCCAAGATTTAGGCTTTGACCATTTTACTGTAATTCACTTGTTACTTTTGTTACAGCCTTTGTGCTAGAAGAACCTTCCTTAATCTGTCTATGAAGGTTCTCAGTCATCCAGGTGGAATTGTCTGTAGCTTGAATCATGTCAACTGGATTTCTATTTTCTCAGTGGAAACGTTTCGCTCCTTATCCAAGGAGCTTCTTCAGTCTGAGCAAAGTTAGTAAGGGAATCCTAGATATGTTTCTAGGTAGCTGTGTGTTAGCTGTGTGTTAGCTGTGGTAGTTGTACATATACACACAGCTACCTAGAAACATATTTAAGGATTCCCTTACTAACTTTGCTCAGACTGAAGAAGCTCCTTGGATAAGGAGCGAAACGTTTCCACTGAGAAAATAGAAATCCAGTTGACATGATTCAAGCTACGAAGAATGCAAAGGCATCCAACTGACCTGTGGATACAATTCTATTCCACATCCTTTTTATCTAAAGGATAACATCTCAATATAAAAGGACTTAAAATAACATCTCAATATAACCATGACCCCAGGTGTAAGGTCACACAGCTACCTAGAAACATATTTAGGATTCCCTTACTAACTTTGCTCAGACTGAAGAAGCTCCTTGGATAAGGAGCGAAACGTTTCCACTGAGAAAATAGAAATCCAGTTGACATGATTCAAGCTACAGACTTCCTTAATCTGGTGCCCTCCAGATGTTTGGGACTTCAGTTTTCATAATCTGTAGGCACTGGGTAGATTTTATGGGCATTTATCCAGAAAGAGACAGGATGAGAATCTCCACCTTACTTTCATTTAACCTAACAATTAAATTTAATTAATTTAAACTAACAATATAGTTCTGAGTGTCAATAATTTAGATCTCCAATTCAGCCTGCACTACCCTATTTAGATCACAGGGCAGCTGACTTGGAAATTCAGAAAAGATACAGGATATAATCCACTAGCGATTATATGACAGTATTTCAGAAGGCACTGGGACAGCGTGATTGAATGTTTTTTCATAGTGAACAATTCCTAGCTATGGGAAGCCTACATATCAAAGCTATAGCCTCCCATTTCCCTTTATGTGCTAGCTTTCAACAAGCAAGGAGGTGTGTGTTTATTTCTTTTAATTGTAGAAGTGCAGACATTAAACAAGAGAAAATAATAGAAATTTGTGTTCTAGAAAGAGCATATCACGCACAGAACTCTAGATTAGCTCCAAGCTTTGTTTGATGCTATTATTGCACATAGCACCGAGGGGAACAAAAGATTGCCACTTACCAAACAGAACAAGCTGCGACTGCTGGGTCTTCAAGTACATGATGTAACAGGCCCCAAAGAACACAGCAAGTGCAATCAGAAGTAATGGAGATGTAATACTAACAGGAGAGAGGAAAGCTCAGTGGGGTTAAATGCATCATGAAACAACATGCAACAGCAAACTAGCTTTCTTGCTAATTTAATGGAATTAAGGTTGAATGAATAAAAACATGGCTGAATCCATTACAACTAAAAATGGAAGACCTTTGTACATATACACTACTTGAAGAAATATTAGGTGAGTGTATTAATTTCTTTACAGGCCTTCCTAGCTGGTTGCTATTTTCTAAAACAGAGCTTTCCAAACTGTGTGTCGGGACAGTGTTAGTGTGTCGGCTGCAGTGTCTGGGTGTGTCGCGGCTGCTGCTGCCTCCAAGCCCTGCCAGGATTCCACGCAGGTCCTAGTGCCTGCCTTGTGCCCTGCTGCCTCCAAACCTGCTGTGATTCCACGCAGGTCCTAGTGCCTGCCTTGTGCTTTGCTGCCTCCAAACCTGCCAGGATTCCGTGCAGGTCCTAGTGCCTGCCTTGTGCCTTGCTGCCTCCAAACCTGCTGTGATTCCACGCAGGTCCTAGTGCCTGCCTTGTGCTTTGCTGCCTCCAAACCTGCCAGGATTCCGTGCAGGTCCTAGTGCCTGCCTTGTGCCTGGCTGCCTCCACACCTGCTGTGATTTCGAGCAGGTCCTAGTGCCTCCCTTGTGCTTTGCTGCCTCCAAACCTGCTGTGATTCCGCACAGGTCCTAGTGCCTGCCTTGTGCCCTGCCGCCTCCAAACCTGCTGTGATTCCGCACAGGTCCTAGTGCCTGCCTTGTGCCCTGCTGTAAGAGTGTGTCACGAAATGATGCATGTCTAAAAAGTGTGTCACCAACATGAAAAGTTTGGAAAGCTCTGTTCTAAAAGCTCTAAGAACTAAAATTGAATAGTGGAAAGAGAATCAGGCATCCGCAGCAAACTGAGATTACATCAAAATGACAAAATGCATGTGGCGATGTCATGATGCAAAGCCCACCATATTTACTTGCATGCCAACGTCTGATGCAAGAATGTAAGTCACCATTTTTGATCATGCTGCATGTTTTGTTGTTTGACCCCTCCTTATCCCATGCCCAGATGCCCACGAATGGGACACTTTTGCTGATCTGTTTGTGTCTTGGACAGGCACAAACTACAGGAGTGAGCGTAGGCAACACATTCCCCCTTCATTCTTTTCTAGACTTGTGCCTGCTACCTGCAGCTGTTCTAGATCCAGCAGGGTGCTAGAACGGTCTTCCTGAAACGCATATTACAAAGATGCAGAGGTTGGGTTGTGGCTGCCATCTCTTGACTTTTTCAACCCTCCCCTGCAGATGCCCCTGGCCTCAGGAAATTTCACTGTGGGCCTGTGCATCCTGAGCGACATTTGCAGCGGAGTCAGGAAAATCCCTCCCCCGCACAAATAGACAAAGAAGCAATCAAATCTACTCACAGGCAATACACAATAAGTCCCAGGAAGACAAAGACGTAATTGCTCTGGAAATATTCCACGTTGCGTACAAGCCGCTTACACAGCTCCCCAAAATTCCGAGGTTTTCCGAAACGCCTCTGGTCCAGGAAGTTGGCCCAGGGACGAATGGTAGCCCGACGCTGATCTAGCCATTCCTTAGCTGGGCCTTGGGGCAAGAGTGCTGGGATGTTGATCCTGGAAGGAAAAAGTCAGGCGGCCAGGAGAGAACTAGAAAAGCGTTCTTCAAATAAACATGTCAGTTCTGAAGCTCTTTTGAAAGAGCAGCTGTTCCAAGAGTGTTAGATTACAATTCCTCTTAACGTCCAGCCAATACACCGCTTAGCTGTGTTGGCTGGGGAGGATAGGAGTTGTATTCAACACTTCTGGGGGCAACCAGCTAGGAAAAGCAAAATGATCTTCCCATAACTTACTTGGTGCCCAACACCGCTCCTGTGGTCTCCACCTCAGTGGCTGCATTGAAGAGATGCTCTGGTCCGGTTTTACCAGCCATGGAGCTTCAGGCAAATTCAGGTAAGGCTGAGGAGCTGAAGTGGGATAGAGAGGCAAATATGGGAGTCAGGCACAACACTGGTTGGTTGGGGTGGATCAAACCCCACCCTGAATGCCTAATGGCATTATCCAGAGCTACTCAGAAGACCATGTCATAATATATTTTGGGTGGAGGAGGAGCCCTTCGCTATAGATACTGACCAGCAGAGCCTGGAAGCAGGGGTGTTGCAGCAAAGCGGGGCAAGTGAATGGCACCCCGCAGTGATGTCACTGCACAAGTCCCACCCCTTCCTTAACATGCTTGACACACTGCTGCGTGGCAGGCCTTCCAGTGTGACATCAGTGCAAAAAACAGGCCAGGCAGCCCGGCCTGCTTGTTTTCTTTTGGCAATTGCCAGTTACTATACCAGCTAAGAACAGACCAGTTGCAGCCTGCTGGTGGTCTGTTTTTGTGCCAGCAAGGAATAATTAAAACCTCATTTTTTATTCCCCCCCTCCATTTACTTGGATTTTTCTTTTTTAATAATCTGGGAATCAAATTATGCCAATTTATTGGTTATAGTGCAGATGCCCCTGCTTGGAGGTAACAGAACCAAGACCTCCCATCTCATTCATTCATTTATGTAGGGGAGAAGATTTTCCCCCCATTGTTTTTATTGGACTATGAATAACAGACAATATCAGGTAACTACATTAACATAAATCCAAGATGCATGGGGGGAAAAATATAGAATTTTTTTAAAAATCTACTACAATGTAAATAAAGAGACAGGTACTGTACATGTACAACTTTACCATATATATAAAGTATACCATATTATAGTCTGTTTTCTCTTTTATAAACATCCCTTATCCTTATCTTCTTTCCTTGCCCTTCCTCTCTCCCACAAGCACACCCTCTTTCAGAAACAGCTAACATGGGCCTCTCGCAGGCTTTATCTGGCCAGCGCTGGAAACTGGATACTGCCTTATGCCCATCTTGTGCACGACTTGGCAAAAATGGTCACTTTGCACCTCTCGGGATCAGCCCACGGGGTGCCCAAGTCTAGACAAAGCTCATGGATGGGCTCTCCCGTGCCACGGCTCAGACAGCATCGGGTGCGTCTCCCACGTTTTAGCCACTCTTAATCCACCCACCAGAAGCAGAGGCAACAGAAAGTGCCGCAGGCTCGCAAAAGAGCCTTTTTTTTAAAAAAAAAATCCGTTCAATCATGTCCGATTTTGGAGAGTGCCTTGCAGTTTTCTTGGCAAGGTTTTTTGGAAGTGGTTTGCCATTGGCTCCTTCCCAGGGCTGAGAGAGAGAGACTGGCCCAAGGTCACCCAGCTGGCTTTGTGCCTAAGGCGGGAATAGAACTCACGGTCTCCCGGTTCCTAGCCTGGTGCCTTAACCGCTAAACCAAAGTGGCTCTCGAAAGAGCTTAGCCGCCCCCCCCAAATCCCTTTCTCCTTCCAAGCATCTACGGCCAGGAACAAAAGAGGTGCCTCCGATGCTACGCAGCCCAGCTTCCCCTGCACGCAGGGTTGCCGTTGGCAACAGAACCTCACCTGGCTTCTAGCAGGACCCGGTCCAGGTCGCCGGCGGAAGCGATGTGTCTGCGTGGCAAGGAGAGGGCGGGGAGGAACGCGGATGTTTACTTTCCCAGGCGTGGGGCCTACTGGGAAATAGAGTCTTTGTGGGCACTTTCTCGAGTGCTTAGTAATTTGCATAGGAAGGGGCACGTCGTCCGTTTTTGTTCTTTGCTAAAGCGTGCTATGCGATCCTTCCTCTTTGCTCGAAAAAGAATTGTTTTATTAAAAATAAATAATTTTCTATTATTATTTTTATAAATAACTCAAGGCGGCGAACATACCTAATACTCCTTCCTCCTATTTTCCCCACAACAATCCTGTACTATGCATAATATCGCGGAGAACAACAGGATCGCGCCTTTCCCCTAACCTACTGCTCTCGGCTTGGAAACTATACTGACTGAGGATGATGGATGGTGTAGTCCCGAACATCTGCAAGGCGAATAGGACTGACAGATTTATCATTACTGCAGCAATTATTACCAATAATATTCCAGTTTGCTTGGTCTGGCGAATCACATACTTTGGCTCCTGGGATTCCAGCTCCTAAACCGTGTCCTGGTTAAATGGTTACTAGCTTTCAACCTATTTTGTTTCAGAATAAACACATGATGCATGCGAAGATGCTAAGGAGTGATTCAGTTGGGTTGTCAGTTAGAATCCTGGTTTATTTTTATAAGATTCATGCATGGTTAATTCATTAAGTAGTTGGCTTGATTTTGCTTTATGTTGTACAAATTCAGCCAGTTGTGGTATATTCAGTAAACCATAGTTAGGAAAATCTTATTGTCATTTGCTCAGTCAACAAGTGAAACCCTTTTTTATTTCTGTCTCAGAATACCAGAACACAAATCTGTTTGTGATCCATGTGTTAGTCTATAATAGTGTTTCTCAATCTCATTAGCTTTAAAATGTATGGAGTTCAACTCTGAGAATTCCCCAGCATGGGGAATTCTGGGAGTTGAAGTCCATACATCTTAAATTTGCTGAGACTGAGAAACACTGGCCTATACTATAGCAGCAAAAAATTGGGAGGAATTTGGTAACTCCTTTTCTAACAAATTTTATTAAAAGGCAGAATCTTTCTTGAACTGCAGCTCCCTTCATCAGATGCAAAAGATGGCTAGTCTGATGTAGGATATAAGTTGGGGTGAGTTGGGGCCTCAGGAGAAATTGATGACTGGCAGGGCCTGGGAACAGAGGCAGTAGCCACAGTAGGAAACCTTATGCCGCTACTGCAGAGCTTTCCAAACTGTGTGTCGCGACAAAACCCGGAAGTGGACGTGCACGGCGGGGGTGCGCAGCGGCGTGCATGGCGGTGGCAGTGGCGACGGCATGCCATCAGCGCTTCCGGGTTTTAGCGGAAAACACGAGGCCGCCCCTGCCGCTGTGCACGCCCCCGCCCCCGCCGGTGTGTCGCCAACGGCAGCAGTTTGGAAAGCACTGCTCTACGGTAAAGTTTTCTGCAAATTTCATGCCAATACTGTAGGGCTTTCCAAACTGTGTGTTGCGACACATTACTGTGTCGCCTGGGGGCCCCAAGTGTGTCGTGCGATAACCCAGCAGCACGCGCAGCAGCGGTGGGCCATCACCGCTTCCGGGTTCCAGGACGCCGCCGCCGCCACGGCACGCAAAAACCTGGAAGCGCCGCCACCGGTGCTTCCGGGGTTTTGTGCGCCGCGGCAGCAATGCTTCCGGGTTTTTGCGCGCCGGCCGTTGGTGTGTCGCCAGCGGCAAGAGTTTGGAAAGCCCTGCAATGCAGGTTCAAGGATGGGTGGATAGATAGCACTGTAACGCCATCCTGAGAATCAAAGCATCTCACGCCCTGCTTAAAAACTCCATCTTAATAGATGAACAATTAATGCTCATAATGAGGTTTATGAAGCATGACTGTAATGAAGTGCAGAGTTACTTAGGAGTAAACTCCACTGAACTCAGCAATGCTTGCTTCTAACTGCATACTGTATGTTCCAGTTAGAAAGGTTAGACAACAGATTTTCAGCCAGCAGAAATGTAGTAGTTACCTTTTTAATTAGACAAATGATCCTGAAAATAAATGTTATCTCTTAGTTGGCAAATGTGAAATTACAAGGCCATAAAAGACCAGGAAAAAAAAAGCCTCTGCTTGATTATTTTTCTCACTCTGACTTCTGTTACAGTGACACTAATCTATTAGAACATAGCTTTCCAAACTGTGTTTCACGACACTTTAGTGTGTCACAACACAGAGTTTAGTGTGTCGCGAAGCGGTGGCACGGGGGCGCGCGGTGGTGGTAGTGTGCATGGCGGCGGTGGATCATTAACGCTTCCGTGTTTTAGCGAGGCCGCCACGCGCCCCCCCGCACTGCCGCCGTGCACGCGTGCGCCCCCCGTGCGCCCCCACGCAGCCGCTGGTGTGTTGCCAACGGCGGCACTTTGGAAAGCACTGTATTAGAACAACACTAATACTTGAAATCCGTATTATTGCCTTATTCACTTGCAAGAACAAAGAATGTCATTGCTTTTGCTCTGCAAAGATTTCATATGCATGTTTCTGCTATTCCATCATACCACAAATATATATTTGATATCTATTATTTCTGGCAGAGACTCTCTGGCAGAATTTTCCTCATAATTATCTACCTCATACTTGCAACTGCAGAAGACAACATCTGTCCATCCCACCAGAGCAGATAGGGTAGGCTTGCTCCAGATCCCTTCCCTTAAACGTTGCCACCATAGGGGTCCTTGGAAGCATGCCTTCTCCCTTGCAGCCCCTGCCCTACGGAACACCCTCCCCTTGGAGACCCGACAGGCCCCCACCCTTCCCCCAAGCGCTGGGATCAGGTGAGGTCAGAGTTGGATGAGAATGTGGTAGGTTGCATCAGGGAAGTGTGATTGTGGCACCAGTTTCTCTGTTTTTATTTTTATTGCTGTTGGTTTTATATTGTTTTATACTGTTTTTATACTGTTTTACGAGTTGTAAGCCACCCAGAGTTGTTTTAAGATGGGTGGCTATATAAATATTTTAAATAAATGAACAAACTGGATTGTGGGCAAATAAAGTGCTAAACCACAGAGCTATTGTGTTGAAATATTCACTTCCAGCCATAAAAATCTACTGATTTAGGCACATTTAGTGGAGGGAAATGAACAATCCAGGTGAGGTTTCCGCAAACACATTACCAAGTAGTCCGAAGGAACACAGTGGTACCCATTTCCAAAAGTAGCAATCATTTTAAAAACTAGCACAGTCTTAGATCAGGATTTATTAGGAGATAGATTTCAAGGTGGAAATGACAGAGGGAATAAACATAAAAATCCATCTTATTGAATCGTTCTGCAAGAGGATAGCAATGTTGTTAGCACCAAGAGGCAGCTGCATTCAGAAACTAGTTCTGTTTAGGACCAGTGTTTCTCAATCTTGGCAACTTTAAGATGTGTGGACTTCAACTCCCAGAATTCCTCAGTCAACATGTTGGCTGAGGAATACTGGGAGTTGAAGTCTACACATCTTAAAGTTGCCAAGGTTGAGAAACACTGGTCTAGGACTATCAGATCTGGGCTGCAAGATTCTGGATGACCACCAGATGGCAGCAAAGAGATAAAGCAAGCAACTAGAACAGAGTTTTCCAAACTTTTCATGTTGGTGACACACTTTTTAGACATGCATCATTTCGCGACACACTCTTACAGCAGGGCACAAGGCAGGCACTGGGACCTGTGCAGAATCCTGGCAGGGCTCGGAGGCAGCAGCAGCTGCGACACACCCAAACACTGCAGCCGACACACTAATGTGTTGCGATAGAGTTTGGAAAGCTCTGAACTAGAAGATGAATATTACTCTGTATTTACTCGTAGTTATATCCAATTTAATTCCTTATGGGATGTATTTTGCATGGTGGAATTTCAAACTCTAGTAAACAAAGAAGCAAAGAGGTATGAAAATTAATTCTGTTGCGATCTCGTGTCCTCTTTTTCCCTTTCTCTGTCTTTTCTTTCCTCTGTCTCCAATGATTCATTTCTTCGTCTCTTCATTTGCTTTCACCAGAATGATGCCTGGCCACCTCTTCCGTCTTCTCAGTTCCTGTTCAGCTCTCTTGCCATTTGACAGAGACCACACAATGGGCAGCAGGACATGACCACCCAGTCTTCAAAGATAGACCCCTGAGTGGAAAACAAAGCCTGGGTTACAGTGGGAGGTCAGCAATGATGATCAACATCATGAGGATCATGATGGAGAAGGAGGAGGGTGATGCCCTTTCAAGGGGACAAATGCCTCCTTTAGGAAGAAGAGAGGTGTTGTCACATCCAGTCGCAAACCACCCTCTCTCCCCACCTCAATTTGCATTTTTATTTTTGACTTTTACCTGAATACGGTATTTATTACGCACACCCGTACGAAGAGCGATGAGAGCTCCTGGCAAAAATGGGAGACAGCAGGACTCATCTGCCTGCTCGGACACCCGACAGGCAAGGATGCAGGGTACAAAACTGGCACAAAGACCTGGAGAAGAAGGAAAAGGGTGATGTTCTCCCAAACTCCTTGAGAGATCAACAGAAAGGACAGATGACTCTCCTCCACTTAATTTAAAGGTAAAGGTTCCCCCTTTTACCTTTACTTGTCCGACTCTAGGGGCCGGTGCTCATCTCCGTTTCTTAGCCGAAGAGCCAGCGTTGTCCGAAGACGCTTCCGCGATCATGTGGCCGCATGACACAAGCAGAACGCTCTTACCTACCCACCAAAGTGGTACCTATTCATCTACTTGCATTTGCATGCTTTCGAATTGCTAGGTTGGCAAGAGCTGGGGCAAGTGCGGGAGCTCACTCCGTCACGCAGGGCTAGGGATTCGAACCTCTGAACTTGCGACCTTCCGATCAACAAGCCTGGCGTCTTACCCACTGAGCCACCACACCCCTTTCTCCTCCACTTGGACATTCAGACTGTAGTCAGCTCTCCTCTCTACTAAACCACCATGACTTCTATTGTGGATTTTCTGCAACTGCAGGACTAGAACTGCAAAAATGGTAGGCATACTCATCTAATTTGCGAACAAGATTCTGCAACAAGGAGTCTATGTTCCACTAATTATACATATCCGGGCTTCCAAAGCAGGTAGCAATGATTGTAGCAAAAGGAATCAACCATATTCAGTAGCTGAACAGGTTACCCCGTTGTCTAGCGCAGCTGGCAGTCAGCATTTATACATTAGAGTGATGGAAGGCTTTTCCTGATGAACATGATCATCAGTACATGGAAAATAGTGACCTGACTTGGACTACTGTAATATATTATTTCTGGGACAAGCTTTGAGGATAGTCTGTAGCTGGCCCAGAATGCGACAGTGCAGAGAGGGAATTGGTATCCCTTGAAGGTCCCACATCGCTGCTGCATCGAAACAGTCTCTTTGGTTGCTCCTCGCCTTCTGAACCCTTTCCAAATTGCCACCAAGGTGCATGAAGCTTCACAGAGTTAAGGCCAAGCTACCTTGAAGGCTGCCTGCACCCACAGAATGCTCAAAGGGGCATCTCTTCTGCCCCCAATGCTGTACATTTCACCTCAAGCCTTAATTCTCTTTTCTCCAGGAGAGAATACAGAGAGAATACAGGAGAGAATACAGAGAGAATACATAATACAGAACAAGCTGCTCCTGGAGCTGAAGCCCAGTATTTTGTATACTTTATGAGAGGGTTAAAAATACAAAACCTCATTCATAGGCAGATTGATGATTTAGTATTTGGTGTTCGGTATTTTCATTTGAAGGGGTGTGGTGGCTCAGCGGGTAAGACGCCAGGCTTGTTGATCGGAAGATTGCAAGTTCGGAGGTTTGAATCCCTAGCCCTGCGTGCGGAGTGAGCTCCCGCACTAGCTCCAGCTCTTGCCAACCTAGCAATTCGAAAGCGTGCAAATGCAAGTAGATAAATAGGTACCACTTCGGTGGGATGGTAACAGCGTTCTGCGTGCGTCATGCCGGCCACATGACCGTGGAAGCGTCTTCGAACAGCGCTGGCTCTTCGGCTAAGAAACGGAGATGAGCACCGGCCCCTAGAGTCGGACACGACTGCACAAATGCGTGGGGGGAAACTTTACCTTTTTATTTTCATTTGTAATAGTTTATATTCCTTGTTTTTCGTTATGTTCTTATGGTGGTTTCTTTTGGAAGTAGGGGGTAAACTGCCAGAGCCATCCCAGTTTGCCATATCTTTTAGGGGTCTCTGCTAGGTGGGAGAAGGGGGATATCAAAAAAGTCAAGCGGGCATCCAGAATTGAGAGATTGAATCCCTGCCCTTTGTTTACAAGTACTGCATACTGTTTTAGGTTTTAATGGCTTATATTCCTTGTTTATAATTGTGTATCTATGACTTGGGGAGGGCAGGGGCATCTGCAGTGGGGTCAAAAAAGTCAAGATACACATTTGTGGCTACCATCTTGACTTTTTTGACACCTTCGTGGAGACCCCTGGCCCTTGCTATTCTCGTGTGAAGCCAGCCACCTGCACAGCAGATGATTTCATAAATGCCTCCATTACTCACAGATGCCCATGTCAGAACAGCAGTCGCACAGGTCAGAACTCCAGCTTCCCTGATTGCTGAACGTGTAGCTGGTGCCTGTCGGTTGTGGCTGACCATCAATGACCACCTCCGACTGATAGGCCATGTTGGGTTGGAGGTGTGTTCTGGAGCATGTGCAGAGTTTTGAGAAGCGAGTAGCATGAGAGAGACAAGAAATCACACCAGACATTTATCAAAACGAAGATGTATTAATATAACAGAGAACATGAAACAATAACATCCAGATCTCTGGAGTTAAAAATCTTTATATAAATATAAAAAGCATTTTTCAATCTCACCCCTACACACAGGGTTGAGAACAGCTAAACAGGGAAGGGGAAGGCAAGCTTGAATGGCAGGAGCAGAAACAGAACACATGCTAATTTATACATTTGTATCTAGGTTAAAGGGGCGTGGTGGCCAGGCTTGTCGATCAGAAGGTCGGTGGTTCGAGACCCGAGTGCCGCGTGACGGAGCGAGCTCCCGCACTAGCTCCAGCTCTTGCCAACCTAGCAAATCGAAACCATGCAAATGCAAGTAGATGAATAGGTACCACTTCGGTGGGATGGCAACAGCGTTCCACGCGCGTCATGCCAGCCACATGACCGTGGAAGCGTCTTTGGACAACGCTGGCTCTTTGGCTAACAAACGGAGATGATCACCGGCCCCTAGAGTTGGACACGACTGCACAACTGTGCGGAGGGAACCTTTACCTTTTACTTCTGGGTGTGCTTTGTGTCTTGACTACTTTGCAAGGGGGACATATTGGCAGGTCACAATGTTAGTGTTGCAGAAGCAGGGGCTGGAAGAAAGGTTGGCAGTATATAAGGTAAAGGTTTCCCCTGCACAGTCGTGTCCGACCCTAGGGGCCGGTGCTCATCTCCGTTTGTTAGCCGAAGAGCCAGCGCTGTCCGAAGACGTTTCCACGGTCATGTGGCCGGCATGACGCGCACGGAACGCTGTTACCTTCCCACCAAACTGGTACCTATTAATCTACTTGCATTTGCATGTTTTCGAATTGCTAGGTTGGCAAGAGCTGGGGCGAGTGCAGGAGCTCACTCCGTCACACGGGGCTAGGGATTTGAACCTCCGAACTTCCAATCGACAAGCCTGGCATCTTACCCGCTGAGCCACCACGCCCCACACCCAGAAGTACTAACTCTAAGTTTATTTCAAGGTTACATTAACAGAACCTTGCAAATCTGAAAGTACATCTCTCCCCGCTCGCCTTTACAGTTCAAGAAAGTAAGGAGGGTCCCTTCTGAGACGTTTGCCATAGCCTCGTTCCTGCTCTGGCCTCAGCTGCCTCTTTTCTGTCTGTCTAGTCTGCGGCTCTTCCTCCTGTCTCCCAAGGTCATTCCCACAAACCATTACATAATACTAGTAAATGATGACATTTACCTTCCTATCATTAATTTTATATCTATCATTATTTATTGTATATAAATACAACATATTTATATGTTGTATTTGTATGTATATTTTATATATTTTTATTATTATTGTTTTTAATCTGTTTTAACTTGTTAGCTGTGTTGTAAACCACCCAGAGTCCCTCTTTTGGGGGGAGGTGGGCGGGGGCAAAATTTGAAAAACGAACAAATAAATAAATAAAAATTAAGAGCTCATTTATGGATTTCTTCACACAGGAGCAAGCTAGGATGTCCTGTTTTCCCACACCTCTCCTTCTAGCCATTTATAACCCATCCATTGTGGGTGGATCCCGCAAGAGATACTGTTGCATGCTCTCTTAGGAATGAGCTACATGGCGCCTCGGAGTACAGCTTTGAGTCCGATTGCAAAAAGGTGCTTTGGCGCATATGGAAAGGTAGCGCTCGTCTGCAACTCCTCAAAGCGTTTGCATCTTTACCCAGGATCATGGGAGGGAAAAAATGCAGGAAAAGACACTGCTGCTTTAAAGAGGTGCAGATACTGTAGGCGCTAGTTCTGAAGCACCAAGTTGCAGCTGAATTGGCAGCATTGCACGGCCACGCTGCTGAGTTCTTGCACACCTTCTGGCTTCTGCCCCTTTTTGTTCATTGTAAAACAGACTTTCCATCGAACAACAATCATTGTGGTTTTTTCACGTAACAAAAGCCATTTGCAGGCCTTAGTTTGCTTTTCCTTAACGAGGCCCCAGTTCAGGAGTGTCCGCAGGGTGTAGTCAAAGAAGTCAAGGAGGTGGCCGCAACAGTGTGATCAAGACTCCACCTGTTTTTAGGTGTGTCGCAATTCACACCTACTTCTGCGTTTTCTGCCATTTCAGTGCTGGTTCCCCCTTCTTCTTTTCACAGGTTCGGATTACATTTCACTCCATGGAATGGCCCCACAAATGCCTCCTCTTCTTTCAGGGCACCTTGTTACAGCGGCCAGGAATTGTTGGCCTACACCCTTGGCATGGCCACAAGGGAGATGCATGCGCTAATCAAGAAGTGACTGGGTCTCCCCGGCATTGCTATTCAGGCCATGTTCTGGCCTTTGGCACATTCCCATGGGCTCTTCTTTTGGTTCTTCTCCTAGAGCAGAGCTTTCCAAACTGTGTGTCGGGACACGTTAGTGTGTCGGCTGCAGTGCCTGGGTGTGTCCCGGCTGCTGCTGCCTCCAAACCTGCCCTGCCAGGATTCCATGCAGGTCCTAGTGCCTGCCTTGTGCCCTGCTGTAAGAGTGTGTCACGAAATGATGCCCTGCTGTAAGAGTGTGTCGCGAACTGATGTATGTCTAAAAAGTGTGTCACCAACATGAAAAGTTTGGAAAGCTCTGTCCTAGAGGGACGCAGGGAAGTATTTTGGAGAGCAATCCCATTTGCTCCCAGTCAATCCACGTGAATATTTTGAGCAAGGCAATGCACACGTTTCTCTGAATATTACAAGACCATCTATTGCAAAATGTATGTTCAAGGGACTGCCTTGAGAGAGCAATAACACCATCACACCAAAGAGAAGCTCACACTCAGAGTGAACAAGACTTGAGCAGGAAAAATAACCTTCTCAGGGCCACAGATGTAACAAGGAAACACCTATTTGCTTTGTTTTGTTTATTTTGCAATAGCACCATTGTCAAACTGGAGGTGTTTGAACAGCAATAAATTATCACTTGTTTATAGTTAACCCAACTGATGCAGATGTGCTGGACTGGAATACCCATTTCCCCCAAACACGATGTGGGATAGACAGACTAGCTGCTGGTAAGAGCATGCATGCCACTCTCTGCCATTTATGCTTTCGTGAGATATTTTCAAATAAATCATATTTTACAAAAAAACGTTCTAGCTGGGTTTAGGCGCTACACCAATCTCCACCTCTGTTTAGCGAAAGAGAAGTCCACTGTTCTATTTTGGCACATGTGGCACTGTTGGATTGTAAACATATTCTTACATTTCTGTATATATAAATACAAATATATTTCATATTCATATATTAGAAACATTTGCACTTGCATTATGGCTCTGAAACCATGTTGTATTTCCTTGAAGAGTTTTGTTGACACCCTTCCTTTCTAGCAGGCCTTGATAGATAGCTGTGCCCATAGAAAGATAAAGTGTACTTTCCAAGGATAGCTACTCCAGGGGAAATATATTGTTTAATAATGGTCAAGGGGCCCTAGCAAGGATGGAAGGAAATTCCTAATATGGAATGAGGGTAAGGTGGAGTATGGGTAACTGAGTAAGGGGTGGTCTTCTAAAGGAGGAGTTGAATGGAATCTATATAATATGCTGTAGGAAGGGGGTCCTGCGCGGCCGCCCACCTAACAGCTTGCTGTCATTGCTTTTGCTCTTGGGTGAATAAACTCCTAATTTATAAACTCCTAACAATTTGTCAGTTTCTTTACTCCCGGCTCAGGAACGAATCTGGTAAGATAAAATTTACTTCTAACAGCACCATAATAAAACTTAGCTTGATTTAACATGATGGCTTGCTCCAAAACATCCTAGGACAATGGGTAGTCTTCCACAACACCGTAAGCCATAAACTAAGCAAGGCCATTTTAGCTCAGCTTGGTGGGTTGTATGAACTCAGCTAAATTCCTTTGCCACCCAAGTCAATGATCAATAATGGTGTTACCTAGTTGGGTAATGAAACATCTGCAGGCAAACAACCAAGCTCAGAGAGCACCAAGGACTCCTCCATGTTCAGTATCTGGGATGGTGGCTTGTGAGCCCAGGGGTTCCCTCCACATCCATACCAAACACCTTTTTGCAAATCTAGCCACCAAGTCTGTGGTAATCGCTCCTCCAATGAAATGTCAAATGCCTATATGACCTAATCATAGGCAAATGGTGTGGTTATCTGAACCAAAAGGAATGGAGAACTGGAGAAAATAGAAGGGTGGGGCAAAACCCTGAAGGGAAGGACACAATTTCTTTGTTATCAAGAGTTTTGCTCATGCAGTGCTGATAAGTTCCATAGTTCCCATAAATAACTTATCCTTCCACTGACTTCTCTCCCAGAAAGAGCCAGCGTGGTGCAGCAGTGAATGTGCTGGATTAGGACTAGGGAGACCGAGATTCTACTCTACCCTCAACCATGGAAACTCCCTCCTTGGGTGACATTGGGCCAGTCACACTCTTAGCCCAAAAGCCAGCATGGTGTTGTGGTTACGGAGGTGGACTGGCACTGGGGAAACTCAGCCATGGAAGCTCCCAGGGGTCAGGGGGACACTGGGCCAGTCTGTCTCACTCAGCCCAGCATTGTGGAGAAAAACAGGAAGAGGGGACCTTTGCACCTTGCCTTGAGGTCCTGAATGAAAGGTGGGCTATAAACCTAATGAATCCATATGAATGAGCAATACCATATTCTCCCCTTGATAACAAAATGTCTAGCTAAATATTGGCTTGTTTCCCACCACGTACTTCGCCTGCTGATGAACTGAACTTTGCCATTCTGGATTTTTTTTAAAAAAAGGGTGCCAAATTTTGAGCAAGGTCTTGCTGCCAAGGTTCCGGACTTCACAAGTAGTTGTGTTTCACTCCATGTTCATCTGCTGATCTCTACAGCTCAGACCTCAGTGAAAACAAAAATGCTCAGATCGTTTTTCTTTCCTTTGGTTGCTTTTTAATTGCTCACTGGTAACCTTATTTTAGGAGAAGTGAATTCATGAAGATATATCTGTTATAGTAAGAGAAAACCTCAGGCTACAATAACCAAGTTAGCCTCCAAGGTGCCACAAGACTTTCAGGAAGAGAAAGCCCTGTTGAAATCAATGGGAATTAAACATTTAACTGTGCTTCGGGTTGCCTACAATCGATGAGCTTAACATCCAATCCTAAAAACATTCAGTTGAAAGAAAATCCCATTGATTTCAAGGCAGCTCACTTCTAACTGCACTTCATCTTTCAGCACTGTTGAGATTTCTTGCAACTGTAGTCCAGCTTCTGCACGGCACAGGATGACATGAATGCTTGCCACTGGAATTTGCCTCCAAGTTCCAGTCCACGAACCAGTTTTTGTTTTAAGAAAACCTGTTTTCCAGACTTCTAGCAAGCATACTGCGGTACTTTCTCCTTCTCTCTTGCTACCATATTTAGTAGGCTTCCTCCAGTCCTCTTTTCACAGATAAAACTAAGCCAATTTGTGTAAGGCATAGCTTTCCAAACTGTGTGTCACGACACAGTACTGTGTCGCCTGCGGGGCCCCGATGTGTCGCGAAAAAAACCAGAAGCGCTGATGGCGCGGCAGCGGGCCATCAGCACTTCCAGGTTTTAGCGCGACACACCAGGATGCTGATGTTGACGCCCGCTGCGGCGTGCGAAAACCCGGAAGCGCCGCTGCACTTCCAGGTTTTTGCACACCGCTGCCACGGCGCTTCCGGGTTTTCACGTGCCGCCGTTGGTGTGTCACCGATGGGAAAAGTTTGGAAAGCCCTGGTGTAAGGTATGTCTACTCCATCAGCTAGAGAGTTATTTTTTGTCTCCTGACCTGTTTTTATACTTTTAATGCCAACTGGACAAAAAATAAATGACATTTCCCCCTTTTCCTGATGGTACAGTTTACTCTTTTTTAGGCTGTCATGAATAATACTAGAACATGGCCAGGGGATTTCTCTCCCCCACTCTCCATTCATTAATACAGCAGAATTTGAACCAAATTTCAAACACAAGTCTATTAAATTGGCTGCTTCTCTATCTAGGTTTATTTCTCCCTTCTAAGACATCCACAGGGGAATTTATTCCTGTTCCACAACCCTCTTTCCAGCTCATTCTGGTATCATAATGGCTTTACTATGACTTTGAATCATTGTGCCAATGCCCAGCACTCACAAACACCCCACCCTTTCCTGTAGGGTTCCTTTTTCCCCATAGCAAACAGCTAATCTAATCTGGCATAGTCCACATTATCCCTTTGTTCCCAAGGCAGGCAGAGTCAAAGGCCTGGTTCAGACATCCCATTGAACTATCATGCAGTTTGTTTGGCTTTAGTTAGCATGATGCATGATCGTGGTTTGAAAACCATCCTTCATTCATTCATTCATTAAATTTATATTACCGCCCATCTCCCCCATCGGAGACTTTATGGCAAGGGTATATGACCTGCGGGGACAGATACAACCCTCTGACCACCTTTTCATAGCCCCCAGCCTGGAAATAGCCTAAAATTTTAGCCTTTGTTTTAAAAGGGACCAAGAGATGAAGCACATGCTTTCATCTAGTTGCATAACAATTGCAATTTATAATCTGGCAAAATTAAGGCAGTACAAAGGGCCTGAGATCACAGAACATACTAAACTAAGGTTAACAAAATACAGTTGCTATGTTCATGTATCATGGTAGGCCCAAATAATCCACATTATTTATTTATTTATCACATTTCTTCACCGCCCCTCTCGGCAAGCGACTCTGGGCGGTTTACAATCAAATTAAGACAATAAAAGATTAAAATATCATAAAAACAGATTCATAATGTAAATATAAAATATAAAACCCAAGATGGTGAAACAACAGTCTCAATAAAATTTCCCAGGGCCTCATCAAGGTGCCAACCACCCCCATGATTGACTATCCCCCCTCCCACCCCAAGCGAGGTGGCACAGCCAAGTCTTGACTCCCTTTCGGAAGGCCGGGAGAGTGGGGGCCTGCCTCACCTCTGGGGGTAACTTATTCCACAGGGCGGGGGCCATGGTAGAGAAGGCCCTCTTCCTGGACCCTGCCAATCGACAATCTCTCATGGACAGAGTCCGTAACATGCCCACTCTGCCTGCCCGGGTGGGACGGGTCGATGTAGTATTATGATTTAGGGTGGCTCTCCTTGGGCACATTTGAACACAGTTCCCCCTTTAGAAAAGATTGAAGTGAAGAAGGAGTGGAGGCACTCTGTCATCAGTTCCTATTCTATCATTCTTCTCCTAGAAGTGGATTTACCCCTTCCTGATTCTTCTTTTTACTATTGACACACACCAAACCCACCCCCCACCTTTCTTATTGCTTGTCCTTTCCTTTAACACGCTGAACTACAAACCACTCAGCCCAATTTAACCTAAGCTAGTCAGTCTATGAGCTAGAAGTGAAACACACAATTCTAGAAGGTGGCCCAGCGACTCCTCAAAGTTTTTCCAACCACCAGCCTCCAACTTGGCATCAACAGAGGATTTGCAAACATTCTCACACTCACTTACATTCTCTTACCTGGATTTTTTTATATTTTACCCCCACTGGGACTTCAGATTCTGTGCTGACCAGCTGTCTCTAGTCAAGAAACCCAGTTCAGTCCATGAGCAGCTGTTATATAGGCTTTATTGCAAGGGCGGAGAAACTGAGAGGCTGTGCTCAAAATTTGTTGATAGGGAAAACATGAGCAGTTCAGGTGGCGCAAGTATTAGGTGGGCGAGGAAAGCATAAGGCTGTTACCTTGTTAAAGAAACTGAGTTGATAGGTATGATTTTCAGAGAAGGATGTTGTTTTTTAAATAGGAAACACATTTGTACAAATCTATGCTCTCTGCAAAAAAGACTAAATAGGTTTAATTTTTGAGTACTGGCAGGAGAAAAGAGGCTGACTGTCAGATACATTATACAGGTAGGTAAAGGTAAAGGTTCACCCCCCGCACATTTGTGCAGTCGTGTCCAACTCTAGGGGCCGGTGATCATTTCCGTTTGTTAGCCAAAGAGCCAGCGCTGTCCGAAGACGCTTCCACGGTCATGTGGCCGGCATGACGCATGCGGAACGCTGTTGCCTACCCACCGAAGTGGTACCTATTCATCTACTTGCATTTGCATGCTTTCTAATTGCTAGGTTGGCAAGAGCTGGAGCTAGTGCGGGAGCTCACTCCGTCACACGGGGCTAGGGATTCAAACGTCCAAACTTGCGATCTTCTGATCGACAAGCCTGGCGTCTTACCCGCTGAGCCACCACGCCCCTTTCATTATACAGGTAGTCCTCACTTAATAACCATTTGTTTAGTGACGGTTCGGACTTACAACTGGTACTCACACTTAGGACCGTCGCAGCATCCCCATGGTCATTGATCACGATTTGGGCGCTTGGCAACCAGTTGCCATTTATGACCGTTGCAGCGTCACGTGGTCACGTGATCACCATTTTCAACCTTCCTGGCTGGCTTCTGGCAAGCAAAATCAATGGGGAACCGCTTGATTCGCTTAATAACCACATAGTTTGCTTAACCCCTGCAGTGATTTGCTTAATGACCAAAGCAAAAAAGGTCATAAAATCAGGTTGGATTAACTTAATGACTGCTTCGTTTAGCAACCAAAATTCCAGTCCCAATTGTGGTTGTTAAGCGAGGACTCCTGTATACTCTTATGACAAGGATTCTTAAGCAAAATAGGTGTGCAACAGAAGTTAGCCAGCTGTCCTTCACATCTGTATGACTTGGTAGAATTCTCAGTCAAAGTCCCTGCTGGCAACATTCATATCACAACCACTGATGAATGCTACTGATGCCAAGAGATCTGCTTGGAAATTTGTGACTTGCTGGAAGAAGAAACTGGGAGCTGTTGAGATCAGATTTGAAATAATATCATTCTAGGCACAGGTTTTTTCTTTATGTTGACTTTCTCACATCATGATATTGTGTTTGTGGATGCAAAGGAAGCCTTTGAGCTAAGCATTAAAAGGACATGTATGGGAAATGGAAGATGGGTATGATCACCCAGAAGGCATGCAAATGACCTCATACCTGTAGAATAACTGTTAGAAAGGCTAAAGCTCAAAAACAACTTGGGCTTGCAAGGGAAACTAAAAGAAGGGCGCTTTTGTCAGTAGAACAAGGACTGGATCCGCTGCTAGGAGAAGATGGTTGGATAGTAAGTGAGAATTTTTAAAAATTCATTTTTTCAGACAAATTTTTTCAGACAAATGTATAAATATTGGGTGTTGGGAACACTTGTTGAACTGATTCTTGTCTAGAACCTCCAAGGTTGTTAAAAAGAGTAGAAAGAGAAGGTTTCGTCACCCTTAAACCAGAGAGGAAAACCAGAATGTAATACATAGAATGAGTAATTTAGATCCAAGGGATGGAGAATATTCTGTCTTGGATTTGTACCCCCCCCCCTTTTAAACAGTTTGGTCTAGTGGTTAAGGCAATGGGCTATAAACCAGGAGACCGGGAGTTCTAGTCCCACCTTGGGCATGAAAGCCAGCTGGGTGACCTTGGGCCAGTCCCTGACACTCAGCCCTAAGAAGGAGCCAATGGGAAACCAGGAGACTGAGAGTTCTAGTCCCGCCTTAGGCACGAAAGCCGGCTGGGTGACCTTGGGCCAGTCACTCTCAGCCCAACTCACCTCACAGGGTTGTTGTTGTGGGGAAAACAGGAGGAAGGCGTATTAGCTACAGTATGTTGGCCGTCTTGAGTTATTTATAAAAATAATAAAGGCGGGATAGAAAAATAAATAAATAAATAAATAAATATGTCTTGCTCCTTCTCAGAGAGGTAAGCTACATAATCTAAAACAGGGGTACCCAACCTTTTTGGCACCAGGGACCGGTCGTGGAAGACAATTTTTCCACGGACTGGGGGGGCGTGTTTGCAGGTGGGAGCCAATCGTGCAGACAGGGGCGGAGTTTGCAGGCGGGAGCCAATCACGCGGACCACCACCGCTCTACTGCTGTGCAGCCCACTTCCTAACAGGCCGTGGCCCACAGGTTGGGGACCCCTGATCTAAAAGTATGATGGTTTCTTCTTACTGAAGGATGCAAAGGTACCTTCAACATGATCCCATAATTTTTGGCCAGCCCGGAAATATTGGCATTGGGGCTCAACATACTGTATCTAGAGGCTTGGGAAAGTTGCACTAAGCCCTTTGTAAATATTTGCCTAGGCAAACCTTTCTTTTCCCCTTGCCAATCTTTCTGGACTTTGGACTCTCGACTTATGTGGTTGAAAGATCAGCCACACATGAGGTTTACTCAGTGATGCAGAAGGCAAACTTAAAAAGTGGAGGTATCTGCTGCTTGTGGATTAACTCAACCCAATCTTCTGGATTTGTGTAACACGGAGAGTCATAAGTGGCTCACGCTGAGCTGATAACAATGCCCTTAAACACCAATTAAATGAATTGTAAACCGCCCAGAGTCTACCATGGTAGAGATGGGCGGGGATAAATTCAAATAATAAATAAATAAATAAACTAACTAACTGTATTTAAGCCAAGCATCTTGTGTCCACCTAGTCTACAACTCTCATCATTCTTAGCCAGCATCCTTGCTGGTAATATCAGAATTGCATTCCAAGCCATCTGGAAGCCACTAGATTTGAGAAGCTGCCCTTACTATGGGAGTGGGGCATGGTGGCTCAGCGGTTAAGACGCCAGGCTTGTCGATCGGAAGGTTGCAGGTTTGGCGGTTCAAGACCCTAGTCCCGTGTGACGGAGTGAGCTCCTGCACTCGCCCCAGCTCTTGCCAACCTAGCAATTCGAAAGCATGCAAATGCAAGTAGATTAATAGGTACCACTTTGGTGGGAAGGTAACAGCGTTCCGCGCGCGTCATGCGGCCACATGACCGTGGAAGCGTCTTCGGACAATGCTGGCTCTTCGGCTAGCAAACGGAGATGATCACCGGCCCCTAGAGTCCGACACGACTGTGCAGGGGAAACCTTTACCTTTACTTTACTTAGGGAGGATGAAACTCTTCATTGCTAAAGTTGCCAACTTTGGACTAACCTCTACTTCTGTGACCTTAACTTAGAAGTGATGTTTGTTGCCATGTGATGTCAGCATTCACCTGCTGATTTTTCTAGGTCAGGCTGCTATTAAGTGCACAAGAGGCCATTTTCTCCACCCAAGTGTTGGCAGTCTTCCTATCTGGTGAGGTGGGTTGGCCCATTGGTCTGCACTCCGATAAGAGCTGTTCCTTCTGTCCATCTCCCACCCCTCAAATGATAATCAGATGAATATGTACACCTAGCAACTCGGGAGACTGGTATGTGTCTCTAATAAAGTAGATTGTGAAAGCCTATGCTAGGCTATTTGTACCGTTCTCCAACGACATCCGGTTCTTTCTTCTTTTTGCTAAGCTGGTTGCTCTTCCAGAAGTCTTTGAGGCTCTAAAATTCAGGGTGTTCCATGCCTATGAATTATAAAACAAAAATAGTTCCCAAGTACCAGCCCCAGAAATTGGGCAAAAGGACCCTGTTAGAAATTTTTGTTTGTTGAAAGGGAAGGCAGATGGAGAGAAGTGTAGAATGGATTGGGCTCAGGGCCTCTGTGTGCGTGTGCGTGTGCGTGATGGCATTGGTGAGAACCAGCGGCATGTCAAGCTGTCAAAGATACACAAAAAAAGAGAGATAAATGAATTGCTGGGCTCTAGCGCGAATAAATGAACTCTCTTCTTTTGCTGGGCAAAAGGGTTATGTGAGCCAGACGGAAGGAGCAGCGTTCCCTCCCCGTGGGGACACCGAGTGGGCCAGGGAGGGGGAGGGGGTGCCCGTGAGCCGATCTGACAAGGGAAGAAGAATGGCGGATGAAATGAGCACAGATAGGCCTGATGGAGGGGGACAGGGAGGGACGCTTAAGCCTGACATGTACTCGGAGAGCAGAGATGGCTTGTTTGTGTATTTGTCTTTTTTATTATTATTCTTTGTCCACAGCATCTACCCTCACTTTCTTTTTCTCTACGCATCCTGGGAATCTGATATCTGCTTCTCGGGAGGGGTGATGCCCACGGAATACTCTAGACCTGGGACTTGATTTTTGCCCCTTTGCTTAATTGCCAGGAAGGGCTGCTGCTAATGCCATGCTGTCTCTTTCATCCAGCTTAATGCCTGCTTCTGAAACCTTGGCTTGGCACACCAGGGTGCTGATATGCCATCTTCTCCTGCCATCAAAGCTGCCTAACAGAATTATTTGGGAGTCAGGCCCTGGGACCACAGGCTTCTTTGCCTCTATGGACTGGATTATACAATTTCTTCCTTTGGCTGTACTTGAAACTAGGCCTTTTAGCCTTTCTTCCCCACCTTCTCTGAAATGCAAAGTACCAGGAGTCAAACGGGCAGGATCACGGCTTAGAACCCAGTCCAGAAGAGTTTAAGGACAAGAATCAGGACGGTTGTGTGAATGCCCTATCTATGCATGTGAACAGGGACAGATGGGGGGCAAAGGGGAGTTATCGTTTGCAATGTAGGCTGTCCTCCCCACCCCTTCCTTGTTTACCCCCCCCCAATATCCTGGTGCATTTCTCCCCCTGTCGCCCCCTTTTCTCCTCTTTTCTAATTCTTCCTTGCGCTCTCCCCTCCCCTTACCTCCCAGGCTCCCCCATGCATGAAAAGATCCTTATTTAATTTAGTCGCCACGAAAATCGATTCTGCCATTCGATACAAAATAAGAATCAAGCAGATTAAGGGACGGAAATTAACTCTGAAAATATTTTTGATGGAGTGCCTTGTAGTCTCCCCGCCAAATGGAGTGCAAAGTGGAACAAATGACGGGCAGCTAGTGCCGGCGACAGGAGCTTTCCATCTTCCCATTATCCACTAATGGGAAAGGTCCCGCTCTCGAGCCTTGGCCCACGGATTAATCACAACCCAGCCTTTATGAAGATTTATTTCTCCTTGCCAGCAGCCCGCGCGCGCCGGGATGAAGTCATAACGCTCGGGGGAGTGTGGTGCTCCCGAAAGGAGGAGGGAGGAAGTGTTTAGAGAGAAGAGAAGAAGAGGGCGAGAAGAGAGGGGGGCATAGATAAATAAATAAAAATAAATAGAGAGAGATGGTGGCTAAAAATAGAGGGGAAAGCTGAGAGGGGGAACAAGGAGGAAGAAGGGGCCGGGGGGGCCGGGAGAGCAGACCGAAAGGAAGAACCCAGGGAAAAAGAATGGAAATTAAACATGAGAATAAAAAGTTTGTGTTCTGCAGGTGGCAAACTAAGAGCGGGAGGCCAGGCCAGGTGTAGCACCCATGCCATGGTGGGGAAAGAGACACGCTCCCTCTGCCAAATCTATGCAGCTTTGAAAAGGCAGGCACGTCCACAGGGCATGGTCAAAAACAGCAAAATGGCAGCCACGGTGGTGCAATCTTGGTGTTTGTGAGCATAACCTGCAGAAGCCCCTGCAGAAATGGGTGAGTGTTGAAGATGGCTTGTGCTAAGCCAGCAAGCAGGGGCCAGGCATTGAAACGTCCAGGCATGTTGGCTGTCTTTAAACAATAGCCCCAGGGAGGCTCAGATGGGTTAGTTGGTTTGTGATTCAGCAGGTTGTCTTAGCAAGTGGGGCTTATTACTTGGGCACAGACTGTCTTGTGAATACAGCCATTATCTGTGTTGTGTGAACCCACCAGTTGAGAGAGAGAGAGAGAGAGAGAGAGAGAATGTGTGTGTATTATGGTGTTTTTAAGGATTGTTATTTTATTGTTTGTAAGCTGCCCAGAGTTGTTGTGTACAAGATGGGCAGCAGAGAAATTTGATAAGAAAGAAAGAAAGAAAGAAAGAAAGAAAGAAAGAAAGAAAGAAAGAAAGAAAGAAAGAAAGAAAGAAAGAAAGAAAAAGAGAAAGAAAGAGAGAGAGAGAGAGAGAGAGAGAGAGAAAGAGAGAGAGAGAGAGAGAATGTGTGTGTATTATGGTGTTTTTAAGGATTGTTATTTTATTGTTTGTAAGCCGCCCAGAGTTGTTGTGTACAAGATGGGCGGCAGAGAAATTTGATGAAAGAAAGAAAGAAAGAAAGAAAGAAAGAAAGAAAGAAAGAAAGAAAGAAAGAAAGAAAGAAAGAAAGAAATATATAAACATGCACCAGGCACCACAAATCATTTTGCAGATATGAGGCTATGCCAGTGTGTTTCCATGCACTACCCAAAACCAGGGGCATCCATGGGGGTGGAGTGTCAAAGTCAAGATGGCAGCTATGGCAGTGTGTCTGAAGAATCATGTCAAAAAATGGCAGGGCTTGGTGGCGTGGCTGCAGCCACCATCTGGCCCTTCTTGACACCCCCTGCTCCCCTTTGCCCCTTCAGTTGCCAGAATTTCCAGTTCATTTGAGGGGGACCAGTTTGGGAAAGGAGTGTGGTCTATGTCAGAAAGCGTGCCTGCCAATTTCTTTAGAGAGTCCTAAGCGTTCTTTCAGTTTCTGTTCCCTTATTCTCCATAAAAGAACTCTCAATAAATTAAAGAACTCAGTGCTTATATGGACTCCCCTGATCTTGTTATTTGCAATGGGGGGTATTTTTAAAATAAGAATTGGTGAAAGAGACATAATAACAACCTCTGAATAAAGGCAATCTCACAGAGGTACAGCAAATGGGTTGGATTACCCAAAGGGAAACACTGCATGTGTTCCAAGTCAATCTTGACCATCATTTTGTATATTCCTGGGCTAAATTCTGTCCTTGGAAAAAAGATTATGCTTATTGGGACTTTTATTCCACCTTCTCTCCAAAATATCCAAATATCCAATGACACACTAAAGCACAAACCAACCAACCACAGTTTAGCCTTCGTGCTGTGCAGACTCAGCCCGTACACTTAATTTATTCAGCAAATAGCACAATACCCAGAATGTTAGGTTGATTGTGTAAACCAGAGCTTTCCAAACTGTGTGTCGGGACACATTAGTGTGTTGGCTGCAGTGTCTGGGTGTGTTGCAGCTGCTGCTGCCTCCGAGCCCTGCTAGGATTCTGCACAGGTCCTAGTGCCTGCCTGGTGCCCTGCTGCCTCCAAACCTGCTGTGATTCCGCGCAGATCCTAGTGCCTGCCTTGTGCCTTGCTGCCTCCAAACCTGCCCTGCTGTGATTCCGTGCAGGTCCTAGTGCCTGCCTTGTGCCTGGCTGCCTCCAAACCTGCCCTGCTGTGATTCCGTGCAGGTCCTAGTGCCTGCCTTGTGCCTGGCTGCCTCCAAACCTGCCCTGCTGTGATTCCGTGCAGGTCCTAGTGCCTGCCTTGTGCCTTGCTGCCCCCAAACCTGCTGTGATTCCACGCAGGTCCTAGTGCCTGCCTTGTGCCCTGCTGTAAGAGTGTGTCGCGAAATGACGCCCTGCTGTAAGAGTGTGTCACGAAATGATGCATGTCTAAAAAGTGTGTCACCAACATGAAAAGTTTGGAAAGCTCTGGTGTAAACCATAACTACCTTGGGTAGGATGTTGGTGTAAACATAGCGAAATATAGTTCTCTTCATGCATTTTTCCCCCCGAACAGTCCTGTGAGTTAGGTTAGATCAGTGTTTTTCAAACTTGTTTTTCAAACAGTACTGGCTGGGGAATTCTGGGAGTTGAAGTCCACACATCTTAAAGTCGCCGAGTTTGAAAAACACTGGGTTAGATCAAGAGACCCTCAACGTCTCTCAATGAGGTGAAATCTGAAGGTGGGTTTCTGTGCTTCTAGTTCAGCACTACCGAGTTGCATTAGTTAAACTTAGTTACCCCTCTCCCTTAGGGTAAGGGCTGCTTGGCTATGGGAAGTTAAACCGTTATTAACTGGTCTCAGTTCTCCTTCCACAACCCCCTTTGATTTTCTCCCACTCCTTTAGCTGGGCCAAGCATCTCCCCACCTTTCTTTTCGCCTTTAAGAAGCTGTCTCCGGCAAGGCTTTGGCTGATCAATGGTTTATTGCGAGCTGTTTGCTCTCCCTTCAATTTCCTATCCATCCCTCAAATCCCGCTAGGATCAGAGAAACGGATGGATCTTTAAGCAGATCCTATAATGTGCCAGATGTCACAAGCTCTTGTTCCCCACTCTATCATTTCTCTGCCTCCACCCTTGATCTAAGGAAAAACAGGCCATTTTTCTTGCAGGGGTTAGTCTACATTTTACCAGATCGAGCCAGATGGAAGCCTAAAGCAGGGCTTCCATTTTTCCAAACTAGCCATTTTTGTTCCAAAATGGAGTGAGCAAATTCTTTTTTCAGGCTTTTTAAAAATTATTATTTCCTTGTTAGGAAACGTTTCCGGGCTTCTCACATTGTGCCAAGCCATGGTTGGTTTAACTGGGGGTTGTTAAGTAGAACACAGTTGGCTGGCTTCATGAAACATGCTTTCTTTTGGTTATTTGCAGAAGACAATTGGCTTTTTTTAATCGAAGACACTAAGCCATCCCATGGTTTACAAAACAGGTTGGCTCACAGGTTAAGTTAGAATATGGTTGGTTGGTGTGACGTGTGTGTCAGGCTGCTGTCCAAGGAAAAAGAGCAGGGCCAACTGAAAAAGGGTGGCAACCTTTAAGGATCTCCAGGTTTGTTCAGTTAACAGATGTGTGCAAATGGTAATGTTCACATATGCACACACAGAGGAACTATCCTTCGATTTCCTCTACTTGGTAAACCTTCCAGTGTACCAGCCATTGTGGGGAACAGCCTGAAAATTCAGATGCAACTCTCTTCCTCAAACCTACCCCTGGATTATGGTGGGGCCATCATAAACCACATACCGGAGCAGGGGTGTCACACATAAAAAACTGGCGGAACTTCAATCACATCATTGTGGCCACCATCTTGTGTTTTTTGACCACCCCCTTGTTGTTTATTTGTTCAGTCGCTTCCGACTCTTCGTGACTTCATGGACCAGCCCACGCCAGAGCTTCCTGTCGGCCGTCACCATCCCCAGCTCCCCCATGGTTGAGTCCGTCACCTCCAGAATATCATCCATCCATCTTGCCCTTGGTCGGCCCCTCTTCCTTTTGCCTTCCACTTTCCCTAGCATCAGCTTCTTCTCCAAGGTATCCTGTCTTCTCATTATGTGGCCAAAGTACTTCAGTTTTGCCTTTAATATCATTCCCTCAAGTGAGCAATCTGGCTTTATTTCCTGGAGTATGGACTGGTTTGATCTTCTTGCAGTCCAAGGCACTCTCAGAATTTTCCTCCAACACCACAGTTCAAAAGCATCTATCTTCCTTCGCTCAGCCTTCCTTATGGTCCAGCTCTCACAGCCATAGGTTACTACAGGGAATACCATTGCTTTAACTATGCGGACCTTTGTTGTCAGTGTGATGTCTCTGCTCTTAACTATTTTATCGAGATTTGCCATTGCTCTCCTCCCAAGAAGTAGACGTCTTCTGATTTCCTGGCTGCAGTCAGCATCTGCAGACCATCCCCTGCAGACACCCAAATAACCAAGCAAGGCCTTCTTGAATGTGACTCCTCCAGCTCAGCAAGGGCACCAGAAGATAAGCTGTGCTCCATACTAATGACTGCTTGAACAATGAATTTAGAACAATGAGTGGTGGTTTCACCTCAAGTCAAGAGGCTAACGTGAAAAAACTGGTACATCTCCCTCCAAAGTAAATTCTTCACCCAGAATATTGGTTGCCTGGATGAACTGATGACATTCAGAGCAGAGCAGAGTTTTTGCTGGAAGCAATACTTGATTTGCCATATATCTGGTCAGGAGGAGCTGCCCCTGACAAAACTGGATACTATGAACTTTGGGAACCTCTAACCATTTAATTCTGAAATACTGAAGTGCAAATCTAATTGAAAAATCAAGCCCGTTGGGCAGACTGCATTACTGACGGCAAGGGTGTGTGCAGGGGATGTCAGGATGGTAGCTGTGGTGATGTGATGGAAGCCCCAGGTGGTTTTTATGCTGGTGAGGACTCAGGGTTTTTAACAGCAAGTTTCTAAACCTTATTATTGCAGAGATATTCTTAAGACTGTGGGAAGTACCTGGTGAATTCTCTAAATGCAGCTTTGCTTGGTGCAGAATGCAAATTGAAACTTACTTCCTCCTTCCCTTCCCTTCCCTTCCCTTCCCTTCCCTTCCCTTCCCTTCCCTTCCCTTCCCTTCCCTTCCCTTCCCTTCCCTTCCCTTCCCTTCCCTTCCCTTCCCTTCCCTTCCCTTTCTCCTTCAATCCCTTCTTACTGTTACCAGGGAAATACAGAGGGGCAGCCATTCTGCCTATGTTTAATGGCGCTCTCCTCTTTGATATTTTATTTTCCCTTTGTTGACCCTTTGAAATCAAGTCAAGACACCAATTTAACACTCATTTATATGTACAGTAGAAAGAATTTTAGACCAATCTACAAAAGTGCTGTCATAAAGACTCCAGTGCTGGGGGGAAAATAAATAGAATAAACTATGCTAGATATTAGCAAATAACTCGGAGGGATGTCACTCCTCAAGATGGGGCAGTAGAAGGAGGGAAGCCAATTTCAGAAGATGAAATATGAAAAGGTAGAAAACAAACAGCATGTTAAAAAGAAAGGCCTCAGGCCCAGCTGTTTTGACAAACCAACCTCTCTCATGTGTTTCTCTCTAAACCTCTGAAAAACATCTATAATGATGAAGCATTTGAGCATGTGGGGGGGGGGAACAGGAAGAATAGATATCTCCCACTTTTGAGACAGGTCAAGTGAATATTATTTCTTAAACCCTGAAAAAAAAAGCTTTACAAGGATTGCCGGCCAACCAAGAAAAGAAAGCAAATTTAAAAGAAAACAAAGCCTTCCGGGATCTCTTGGGCAGAAGATCAAGGAGAGCAGAGTGGCTTCGGTTCATTCCACCACCTTCCTTATTGTCAAAAGTGCAACTGAAGCGCCGCCCTTTTAAAGTGTGTCACGATGCACAGGCGGAGTTTTGTCATAACCACTAACTTGACTTTTTTGACCACCCCCTGCAGACACCCCAGCCTTCAACTCAATCAGGGATATTGAGCTTTACCTAAAGGCAAAGTTTCTTTATTGATAACGAATTAATGATATTTTAGAAAGCTATCACCTCCCTCACACTTTAAAATCCCGATTTATTTATCGGCATGATATTCCTTTCACTCTTTGTTCGTGGTCCTTCTTGTACTTGTTTATATATTTTCTTCAAAGTGTTCAATAATCAAAATGAAAAAGAAAAGAAAAAGGTAAAGTGTCCTTCAAATCAAGCTCAGCTCCTGGATGTTATATGGACACATCCATCCAGGTTATTTCCTTGGTAGCAATATGCAAGGGTGCCCACCAGTCTTCCTGGGGTATTGTTTATTAACTTGCTTAATTCACATACCGTATTTTGGCTTATTGACACAGCCATGCCTTCTAGCATCCTTCCAAAATCCATGTCAAAATGAAAACATCCTTTCCGCTCTATGCCAGGAGCATCGCTGCCTACTTCTTTTTTTTTTTTAAATGCTAAGCTGGGTTGTGCCTGGTCACTGCTTGGATGGGAGGCTACTAAGAAAGCTAGTTTCCAGACTACATTTGAAAGTCTCCAAAACATCCTTGAAGAAAGCTATGGCAAACTGTTTTGCCCTGAAACCTACATAAATATGTCCTTATAATAGCCAGAAATTAAGGAGACTTTCCAGTATTCATTTTGCTGGAATTTCCCAGACCCACATTGGCCCGTTTGCTACGAAGCTCTTCTTCGGAACAAGGCGTTCAAGAATGGGAAAATGGTGGGCTTGACTGAACGATTGAAGCCCCTCCCCCTTTCAACCCGCATTGCATGCCTGCCTGCACATAAAAAGGGGTGGACCCTCCATTTTGATGCTACTCTCCCCCCTGCAGACACCCCTGTGTTGAATGAGTTGATTTAGTTGGGAATTGTTTGAGCTGCTATCATGTTCCTGGCTCTGTTGCTGGGTATGTAACAATGTAGGAACCTGTTGAGCTCTAAGACCGAGACATTATGCTTACAGCTTAGCATGTTCTGCAATCATATCCAATTCCAGTTTGTCCAATAAACCAAGGTTCAGCAAGAAATGGCTTAAGACAGAGGTGGGGAACGTCCGGCCCGTAGGCCATATAAGGCCTGTGAAATCATTTGGTCTGGCCCTGCAAGGCAACCGCAGGCGGGACTCGAAATTCAATAAATCTAGGAGCTCCTGCCCGCAAACCCCGCCCCCGATGCTTGTGATTGGCTCCTGCCCGCAAACCCCACCCCCAGTGTGTGTGATTGGCTCCCGCCCGCAAACCCCACCCCCTTCTGCGCGATTGGCTCCCGCCCACAAACCCCGCCCCCCTGGTCTGCGAATGATGTCATAAATATCAAAATGGCCCTTGGCAGAAAAAAGGTTCCCCACCCCTGGCTTAAGAGATTGTATGAACACATCCCTATTGTCATGATGTGGTCTGTTTACAAATAAAACAGGGAAATAAAGCAGAAACCTGGACAGCGATCTAAGTGGGGTCAGCTATTTTTGGGCTCAGGCACCAGAACCAACAGAATAACGGTGGGGAAACCAACCCTTCTTGGTGTCAAGAATGTCCATCAGATTTATTTATGTTCTGAAGAACTCCACTGGCTAGAATTGCTATTCAGTCTCTGGAGAAGCAAATCATGAAAGAGGGATTGGAGCCTAGGAGTCAATCCAACAATTGTGGGTTGGATCAAACACTGACTAGCAGTTCGTCCTTTAGCAATGACTAACAAATATGGAGGAGGCTATGCTGTGCCTCTGACTATCAAACTACCAAAACCTATCTCCTAATTTACAAGATTTAGCTCTATTCCCCTTTTTGCAGTGCTAGAACTCACTACAGGTAGTCCTCGCTTAGCAGCCATTCGTTTAGTGATGGTTCAGACTTACGACGGTGCTGAAAAAACTTACAATCGGTCCTCACACTTACGACAACGTTACATGAAACCAACCAACCAATACATAGTCTTTTGCATTACCTGCAAGAGTGGTGTTTTAACCAAGTATGCCAACTCTTGGACGTTTGAGAATTAAGATCAACAGCAACAATTTCCAGGGAAAATAATACAGAGTGCAGACAGTTATGGGTCAAGAGCTCTATCCCTTTAAAAACTGACTTGATGAAGATCTTAGGTCCAATAGAAGATAATATATGTAGCTCAGGGCTGAATGGTGGAGTCCTTGGTGCTCTCTGGACTTAGTTCAGCACAGATAACTCTAGCTTTAACAATAGACCCTAATCAAGGAACTCCACTCCCTTTTCGCACTGAAGATGTTGCCTAGCCTGGCAATGAAACGTCTGCAAGAAAACAACAGGGCTCAGAGAGCACCATGGACTCCACAACTCTAGCTTTTCCCAAAGAGGTATGCTACCTCCAATTACTCTGACTTTGATAAATCAACATGTTTAGCTTTGTGCTACTTAACTCTTACCCATGGAACACCTAGCAGTTCTCAGCGCTGGGTACCTCCCCCTTGTGCCAAATTCCAAATCCCAGAATTCTCAGTAATAGCCATGCTGACCAGGGAATTCTGGGAACAGAGGTCTTCACATCTGGAGGTTGCCAGGCTGGAGAAGATCAATTTGATCCTCAAGTCAGAGTGCACTTCTCAGCTCTTTGCTTTGTTAACATTTATTTATTTATTTGTCAAATTTCTCTGCCGCCCGTCTCGTATACAACGACTCTTTCCCCTGGAACAGGGATAAAGCAATGGAGGAAGTCTTCTCCTGCTACATTTCTGCATGCTGGATTCCAATTAAAAAGAAGAAGAAAGCATGAAGTATCAGGGATAACTTTATGAAAATATCCTGGGAGTGAGGAAGACGGCTGGATTTCATGGTGTGAAGCAGGATGGGAAACCTGCAGGCAAGAGTCGCATGAAGTTTTGTCTTCTCAAATGTTCTACAGACAATCAGCTTTCCCACACAGGTAGCCCTTGTTTAGCAGCCACAGCTGGGACCGGCAACTCGGTCATTAAGCGAAGCAGTGGCTAAGTGAACAATCACGTGACTGCGACTGTGCTTACAATTTTACACAGGACAACGCGTACGAACTGCAAATAGTCGCTAAGCGAGGACTACCTGTAGGTTGGCAGCAATTCATTCTGGGAGACTGCTGAAGAAGGAGGAAGACAAAGAGGTAGGGATGGAGAAGGGGATGGTAGAAAGAAAGAGAGAGGGAAAAACACTCTCCCACTCTGGGTCTATGAAGAAGTCTGCTCCTGACCCCGAAGTCGAGCTCGAGAGGCGCAGCCTGTGCCATAATTACTGATGGCCACACGATGGCACTCAGCTGACAAGTATCCACTGGGAAAGGTCTCCGACTTCAAAGAAAAGGGAGGAAGCTGGATTTTAAAACTGGAATGAAGTGATTCCAGTTCTGCCTTGGTAGAAATGTTGGTTTTCTAGGAGACAGAGATACAAAAGAAAGCAGGTTTTTCACATCCCTTGGGGCAAGATGGAGTGCCCAGCTCCGAAACCAATCTTGGCATTGCTCAGGAACTATTTTACGGCTGTTTGCCAGTCATCAGGCAACCATCCCAGTTCGTACTTCTGGGCATTTTCTCTTTCCCCATTTCTTTGTTTGCATTTGGCCCACCCTCTCCCCCTGCCACCCATGGGTGTGCCTCTCCTTACAACTGCAGTTCACCACAACACACCAGGCATCTGAGGAAGGGAAGGTTGCAAAACATATGCAGTAGAAACTGCAGGTCGTCTTTCACCACCACCACCACCCCAAGTAGATTTTGTGTTGCAAGAAAATAGCAACGCTAAGCCTCCAGAAAACAAGACTTTCTGCCTGCAAATTTGCCCGAAGTAGATTGTTTGGCGGGATCTGGCAGTCACCTAAGGAGCAACGTAGGGTGTCCACAAGGAGACGGTTAAAAAAAAATCAAGATGGCATCTGCAACCACAAACCACAGCTCTGACCCTTTTTAAAGTGCAATGCACACGCATCACACTAAAAAACGGGTTGGCGCTTCAGCTGTGTGGCCCTGGTCGCCTGTGTGGCCCTGGTCGCCATCTTCACTTTTTTGACTACCCCCACCCCTGATGACATACCTGGAGCAACGCTTCATTTTTATAAATTCCATTACCAGATGCAAATAATGTTGCCACCAGAGCACAAAAGAACACTCCTAGCTTGCTCTTGTGGCATTAATCGGTGCAGATAAGCAATCTCGTTCACAAAGGGTTGCACAACAAGCTGCTATTAGAAACACAATTACAGACTCCAGTTGCAAAGCTTGGGAAGTATACTGTATATATCTTTAACAACGATGGAGAAGACAGAATAATGACTGGCACATCTTTTCTTACATTTGCCACACAAGATCTCCCAAAGCCTTCTCTTTTATACCGCTATTAAAAATTCCCCAGTTGTGTCTAGTCTTCTTGCTCATTGATAACTTTTTTTAAAAAAATGCACAACATTGCACACTCAAAGTTGCACTGCACCACTGGGTAACATTTTTAAAAGCTCTTCCTGCAGTTTAAAAAAGATTTTCCCTTTCTTAAGTAGTATCTGAAGGGGTCATGTAGGTTAAGTACATAGAGTGACTTTAAAGTATACTTTACTTAACCCTGGTTTATTAAGTAAGCTGCAGTTGACTCACAACCACCATAATGGTTTCACACATGCCAAACCAAGCAAGCCACCTTATTGTTCTTGTGATGTACGAACTAGTGGCTGTGTTCCCCCTGGCCACTTAACCAGGTCAGTTAAAGACCTAACAAATGCATGCACACAGCAGACTAAGTTTAGATAGTGTTAGCCTTGATTTCTTTGTTTTATGGCTTAGCATATTATGTGATCCCAGTCTGTTTTGTTAGTTTGACTCAGAGGATTGTGTACACCCAGGTTAATTCAGAATCCAGGTGTGCTCCATGAACACATAAGCATCCACAGGATGGACAAGTGATGTCACATGCATCATAATGTTAAAAGTAAATTTTATCTTACCAGATTCGTTCCTGAGCCAGGAGTAAAGAAACAGACGAATTGCATGAAGTTAGGAGGTTTTTATTCACCCAAGAGCAAAGACAAAGGCAGCAGGCTGTTAGGTGGGTGATCACGCAGGACCCCTTTCCTACAGCTCATTATATACCCTAGGATGCCCCAAGACCCACGTTGGGATGGCATTTCCTTTCTACCCAATCAGGTCAATTACCTTGATCAAGACGTCCACTCTCATCTTCCCATCCGGGCAGGAAGAGAAGTATTGGGTCAGGTCATATACATGCCAACTATCTATATTATTTATCTTTTTATAACCCTGGATGCCCCCCCCCCAATTAGTCCTTTAAGCAAGGACAAGTCAACTTATCTCTTCCTACAAGGGTCATCCGAGCAGGAAAGGGCAACGTAATCTAGGGCAATCCACACATCCTTGTCAAGTGTTGATGAGTCACAGTCTTCCTCAAGAATGTTTACTTTTGATTCATTTGAACTATTACAGAGACAATCTAATGTGGGGACCTCTATTCCCTGGGCCTTCGTTAGGTTTATACAAAAGAAATGGGGTATTGTGGGGTATTCTACATGACTAGATATTCATTTCAAGATATATAAAAAGGTAAGAATATGTTTACAATCCAACAATAATGTCACCATCCAAATGATGTGAATTATGTAATTTCCTTCATTTGCATGAAGGTATGCCTCCTGGCTTGTATTAGACACCTATGAATAAACACAGTCATTGTGTTGATTGGAGGGAAGTCATGTCTGTAACTAAAACAAGAGATGAATCAGAGTGATTGGGCCACTGAATAAATGAACAACCGATCACACCAGATGGTTGAGTCAATATAGAAAGGATTGCCAACTTTGCTCTTGTTCCTGTTTTGCCCGCCAGTGAGTTTCATGCACCAATCAATTACATCCACTTATTTTGGGCACTTTCCCCCACCAAATGGGTTAAGGTTAGGGTTATCAATTGATGATTGACAGTTACCTCTGCGAATGTACTGTATGTACCGACACCATAATCACAAAAAGGATATTGCGCCAATCAAGTATGTCCATGGCAGGCAAAAACTTTTTGGATGTGAGATTGTAACACTAGCAGCAGGCAAAAAAGAAATAAAGGCTACCAACTTTTTTCAACAGAGACAGCCACTGAATATCAGCTGCTTGCTGCAAAGCAGACCTCTGTTCAATTTCTATCTCTACCGTAGAAAACTAGCTCAGCAGGAAGAGGGCAGGTTTAAAATTTTCTCCCTGCTGTGCTACTTGCCTACATGCAGGGAATTTCAAAACTGGAATGGAGTTTTAATCTACAGAAATCATCAGGTGGAAACGTCCATTATGATACCCATGTCAACAATGGGCTTTATTATGCAGATGAATCAGCCCTGTAAATAATCTGCAATTATTTCATTTGATGGCTGTATGTCTTCATAGAGCAGAGCTTTCCAAACTGTGTGTTGCGACATGTTAGTGTGTCGGCTGCAGTGTCTGGGTGTGTCGCAGCTGCTGCTGCCTCCGAGCCCTGCCAGGATTCCGTGCAGGTCCTAGTGCCTGCCTTGTGCCTTGCTGCCTCCAAACCTGCTGTGATTCCGCGCAGGTCCTAGTGCCTGCCTTGTGCCTTGCTGCCTCCAAGCCTGCCCTGCCAGGATTCCACGCAGGTCCTAGTGCCTGCCTTGTTCCTGGCTGCCTCCAAACCTGCCGTGATTCCGCGCAGGTCCTAGTGCCTGCCTTGTGCCTTGCTGCCTCCAAACCTGCCCTGCTGTGATTCCGCGCAGGTCCTAGTGCCTGCCTTGTGCCTTGCTGCCTCCAAGCCTGCCCTGCCAGGATTCCGCGCAGGTCCTAGTGCCTGCCTTGTTCCTGGCTGCCTCCAAACCTGCCGTGATTCCGCGCAGGTCCTAGTGCCTGCCTTGTGCCTGGCTGCCCCAAAACCTGCTGTTATTCCACGCAGGTCCTAGTGCCTGCCTTGTGCCCTGCTGTAAGAGTGTGTCGCGAAATGATGCATGTCTAAAAAGTGTGTCACCAACATGAAAAGTTTGGAAAGCTCTGTCATAGAGCCTGTTTGGGGCTGAAGCCAAGAATGGGTGGGGGCAGAGCCTAATCAGGGTGGGTTCCATTGTTCTGTTGGGATACTGCTGTTTTTCTCATTCTTTTTCTGACTCTATCCTTCTCTCCACCCTGAGCATCAGTCTGCAAGAATCAGATTATTTATCCAAGGGCGGAAAAGAGACCTGCCCAAATGTTGCTGAATTACAACTCCCCCCAACATCTTCCTCCTTGCTGGGACTCCTGGGAGATGTAGCCCAGTGGCATCTGGAATGCCCAAAGCCCCTTACCCCGATCTAGCTCAACTGTAGGTAAAAGGTAGGTCTGGATACACTAGTAGATCTCTAGCTGATCTGGAGCAAATGCACAAGGGGTTTTGAACCTCCTCCCCAATTGTTTCATCCATGCATTCTAGAAAAGTCTCCCCTCCAACCAAGGGAACTTCTTTCCTTCAAAATTAACAGGTAGAAGCTAAAAGAGTTTGTGAGAATAACGAAAATGTGGATTTTTTTCCCAGCATGAACTCAATTTTGGCATCAAAAATACATTTGCAGGCTGAATGTGTGCTGGGGCGCATTCTTACCCTGAATGTTAAATATCTATTCATACTTGGCATTTGGCTTCTCTTGGTCACTCTCAGGGTTGCGGTAGGAGAAAACAAAAATAAATTACACAAACCTAAAATCCCTGATCTCGCTTAGTTTTTTTCCACAGTGAAAGTAGCTTTTCAGGATTTCAGGCAGGCTGTCCTGCCCATTGGTGGGGGTGAGAAGAGCACATGGTGTGTGCTCTGGGGCTGACAAATGGTAGTTCCTAGTAGGGATTCATCTGCATAATCCAATTCTGCGGCAAGGTAGACAGGATATAGTAATGATGCTGAATCTGCTGCCCCAGTAAAACTCAGAGCACAGCCGCTGGCCTGCAAAAATCCAAGGAAGTGGTGCTGTTAGAATTAAGGGGATCTAGGCAAGGTAATTTCTGGGGTCCGTACATACTTGGTTGGTTCCCTCTTCCTTGTGGTCTCTCTCCTGTCTCCTCTGGTGTAACGTGACTTTGGTGTACCCGTGAGCCCTCCCTCCCTGTCCACGGACACCATCACTAGTTCTTTCTCTCTCCCCGTTCTTCATTTCTTCAAAGGGCTAGGAGAAAGTGGAAGACAAAGGAGGAGGTCAAAGTCCCTGCTGGTTATTTTTTTAAGGTGCAGAGTTGGAAGCCCTCCGAACTGTATGGTCTTGAACTGCACCCAACGGTGTGGTCCTCATGGCTGCCCTCCTTCAAAGAGAGGGATTCTTCCAGGGCAGATGCTCAGGGGGGGCAATGGGGTTGGAAAACACACATGAGGATGTCATCAAGCCATTTCAGCAGCTCATCCAAGGAAGAACCTGGGGGTTGTCTGAGTCAGAAGAAGGCTACAGTATTGGGCTCTTTCCCTTGGTCCTGTCTAGCGCCTGGACATAACTCAATTGGCAACATTCAGGGTTTTGCATATAGAAGACTTCAGCTTCAGTCACCTTCATCTCAAGGTGAAGCCGGAAAGAGCTCCCGTTTAAATCCCTGAAAAATTCCTATCCATGCTCAGTTCACCCACTGCAGTAAGCCATCGTGTGACTTGTTTGATTTTACTGTAGTTTAGCATAATAATGTGAATCCCGCCAGTGTGGTTTGTAAACCGTGACTTTTAGCTTAGCACGTTTTGTTAAGCTAGCCACCAGTTTATTCAAAAACCCATGATTTAGGGTTTAGCATTGCATGTGAACCAACAGCCATGGTTAAAAGGAACCATAATTTAGTGCAATGTGTGGACCTAGCCAGCACTGCGCAGGCAATGCTGAGCTGAACATCCAATACTCTGATTCAGTATCCTGCCACTTCTTATATTCCTGTGTCTCATTGGAAGGGTGCACACATCACATTTAACCAGGCAAGTACAATCCTACAAGTATGCTCACCCAATATGCTAACGTTGGTTAGTTTTGACCTTGTATGACTTAATGTGAACTAGTTCCTTTAGAAAGCTTCTGGTTAAAGCCAGAAAATGTGTTAATTCACCAACCAGGTTAGCCACTCTGAAACAGAAAGCTGCTTCCCAATCCTGGCAGATCCTGATGTTGGGGCACTCAATGGCAGTGAAGGAGCTGAGCACAACCGTTCCAAGTCAAAGGTTTGGGGTGAGACCAGGACCTTGGAGAGCTCCTTTGAGGAGCTGCTGGTAAGCAGGTTTTGCCTGTTTAGATGGACTGCTTCCTTCTAGCTTTGCCAGGGTTATTTCCTGAGCAAAATTGCTCAGGAGGCTCTGAACAAGCCAAGCCAGGCCAGGCCAGGCGGATCATAGGATGTTCTATCACTTTTAGGACACTGTGTCAGTGGTAGCAAAGTACAAAAACCCAACTGTTTGTGCAAAGCCTTGAGGGAGTTGGGTGTGGGAAGGAGACACCGTGAGATCATACCACAGGATTGAGCGCATGAAGCATCAACCTGTCTATACCAACACTCCCTGGAGTTTCACCATGTCCTGGTGCACTATTGCAAGGCCCGCCGACTCTTCCCTAAGATGCCTCTCCAGATGCTCTGAATCCTTAATTCAAAGGGACAGCCGGCACTCCAAACTGCCAGCGTGATGCATGTGGTGGGTCTGGGCTGCTGCTGAGCAAGATGAACCTTTCACCGAACAGGCTGTTCTCTTCTCCAAGTCCAGATCTGCCCCTTGATGCTTCGCCACAGGCTGGGTAGGCAGGAAACTTTCTCCGTTGCCCTGTCTTAATGAGTGGAGACAGTGTGCCATTGTGGGAGGCTCGGTCGGCACTGCCTGATTGATTCCTGTTTATTATCTATTAAGAACAGTCGGATAGTTTGGGTAACACATCAATTCATCAAATGGCACCATCATGCAAATTCCCTAATAAAAACATTTTACTCGTAAATGGTCCCGAACTAATTAACTAAAGTGTTAATTAAAGTGCGGCAGACAGGGATTGTAATCAAGACGTGCGGCTTTATCCATCTTCTGGGTTATTGATAACATCCTTGGCTCATTGATTGATTGGGACTTTCAGCTGTCGAGAAGCAACAGGGATGGATGGGTGGAAGGAAGGGAGAGGCAAAAGTGGAGAAATGGAGGAGAGAAAGAAGGAGGCCCACAGGACAGAGAAAAAGTAAGATTCAGGGCTGTAGAATGTCACATTGGGTAGAAAGGAACATAAAGAAGTAAGGAAAGATTTGGGGATGTTGAGTGAAAAGTAAAGGGAAGAATATTATCGATAAATTCCCATTTTCAAGTCCTCTTTGATTATCTTAAGGAACAGCATCCTTGGGAAAATCCAGTGGCGTCTTCAAAATGTGGTTAGCCTTTCAGGATGGATGCTTCTCTGGATTCCATAGAAGACTTGGCAGCCTTTGGGTATGTCATAAATGGTTTGCTTTTCTTGTGCAAAGGTATGGAGATGGTAGCCTTGGGTGAAAGTTGGTGAAAAGATCAGGATTTGCATAACCAGGATTGGTTAAATAAAGCCTACTTGGATTTATTCACACAACACGCTAAACCAAAAAAACATGGTTCACCCAGCATGCTAATCCCCAAATTAATTGCTGTGTGGCTTAGTGTGATATACAAACTCAACCATTATGTGATGTTACTTGTAAGCAGGTTAATCAAAAATATATAAGTGGGTGATACTTCGATTAGGATTAAGCAGGACAGCACAGAAGACTGGGCAAATCTGCAAGTTCTTCAGCACCCTTCATAGGGCAAGATATTATGAAAAGCAGGGGATGTGGAAGAAAGCAGGAAGGCTGAAACTTAAGCCAGATATTTCAGCCATAAAAGTTTGCATTCTGCAGTCATTCTCAAGATGAAAATCATAGACGAAATACATTAATTAGGGGCATGGTGGCTCAGCGGGTAAGATGCCAGGCTTGTCGATCGGAAGATCACAAGTTCGGAGGTTCGAGACCCGAGCACCGCGTGACGGAGTGATCTCCCGCACTAGCTCCAGCTCTTGCCAGCCTAGCAATTTGAAAACATGCAAATGCAAGTAGATGAATAGGTACCACCTTGGTGGGAAGGTAACAGCGTTCTGCATGCATCATGCCGGCCACATGACCGCGGAAGCGTCTTCAGACAACGCTGGCTCTTCAGCTAACAAACGGAGATGAGCACCGGCCCCTAGAGTCGGACACGACTGCACAAATGTGCGGGGGGAACCTTTACCTTTTTATACCCCAACATTGAAGAACAAAGGAAAACAGTTGTTTCCTCCTGCTGTGAAAAAACAAAAGCTGTTTAGTCCCACCTGCCATGGGTGAAGCTGCCAGACTCCTGGTGAAAAGTTCTTGAGAACCTGAAAGTTTTCACACATTTCTTTAGTGCCATTTTGATTAGTTTTTGGTTAAATTGGATGCAACACAATTATGATTACTTTTTAAACCTATGCGTGCTGACCTCAGGAAAACAACAACAACACCACGCAGAGCACGACGGGCGTTTGGTTAAGCATCTATTTGAGTGTGCTTGCTGTTATCTTCTCATGAGAAGCCATGGAAGCACAGTGGAAATTGTGATAAATGAAGGTGAGATAATGGTGAGAGTACTGTCACTGAAGCAAAGCCCAGGGAGAGAGTTAAGGATGGAGGCAAATCTTGATAGCGCCCAGAGGTAAAAGGACATTCCTTTCTGGATGCAATTAAACTTGCTACTAGAAGAGCTGGAAATTTAATAGAAGAAATGATCAATTAACACAGAAAGATACTTAATTAAAAGAACAGTGCTGGAAGGGAAAAGAGAACAGGGGAAGGAAGGAAGGAAGGAAGGAAGGAAGGAAGGAAGGAAGGAAGGAAGGAAGGAAGGAAGGAAGGAAGGAAGGAAGGAAGGAAGGAAGGTTGGTTCTCCCCCCTTCATATCACCACTTCCAAGTTGAGGTCCCAGCTCTTGCAGTCTCTCTCTCTATTAGGACTGGTGTGTGTGTGTGTTGTTTGTTTTTGCTTAGCCCTGACCATTTTAGCAGTTCAGTTACAAGGAAATGTCTTCACTGGATGTTTCTGTACTACAACAGATGTTTCCAGACCAATAATTTCTGGCAGTAACAACCCAAATATGTTGTGCCCTTATTCCACTTTTTCCCTTCTTAATTGATTTCCTGTGGGGGGAAACGTTGGGTGGAAGAAGCAGGGAAAAGACATGGCAGGTAGAAATGAAAGAGGGTGTAAAGGGTTGTGAATGAGGCAGAACAACTGTGCAACAGAGAGAGCTTGTTTGGAAGTATCTTGATTTTTTAGGGTAGATTTGTTATCTTTTGTGCATTCAGACATATCAACCATTCAGGACTAACTAGTCTCATTTGTTTCAACAGGTCTGCTCTAAGCGTAAATATCCACAAAGGGGTCAAAAAAGTCAAGATGGTGGTTACAACCATGCAACCAAAGCCCCACCCCTTTTTTATGTGCGTTGCTTAAGAGTGAGGCTTTGCTCTCGTGGTTGTGCCCATCATCCTGACTTTTTTGACCCCTCCCTGCTGATACTAAATCTATCTATGTGGTCGCTAGGAGTCGAAAATGACTTGATGGCACATAATCAACCAATCTGCTGATACTTCTGGCTGTTAATAGGGCAGTGTCTGGAATGAATCCATGGACATCCTGCATTTTTTCTGTTCCAGAACTTAAATAAAAAAAGAATACTGAGTTGCATGGCAGTGTGTGCATCTCTCTGTGTATATATATGTATGTGTGTATGTAGGTGTATACATTTTTAAACAGGATAAGTTTCTGCATGGACCGTGAGGTTTTGGGCATCAGAATCCTTCCCAGTTCAACAAGTCTGGTAACTGCTGCTTCAGCATTCCGTATTTTTTTTTCCTATTAAATAGGGCTAAAATGCTTTTCTGGTGGGTTTTGAACTATTAAAATATTCATACTACAAACTAAAACTAGCACGAACAGACCATAATGCACAGATAGATGGGTTTTTTACTTCCTTTCAGCCCATGCCTAAGGAACCTGGGTCTGCCCACACCCAGTCCAGAATATTCGTCACAACACCACACTGGTTCTCTTATATATGTGGTGATTGATTGACTGATTGATTGATCGTTGGATTCCCAATTCTGCTCAACTGGTGGACATAAGGATTCATTCCCAACTGGAGCTTCAGTTGCATTTCCCAGGTGAAGGTGTTTTGAATCTGGTGTTTGGCTCATGTGAGCAAACTTGTCATTAAATTTAACCAAGGAAAACAACCATACTGGAGCTTCAATTGATCGAGGCCTGGTGCATGTGAGGTTTGTAAGCAGGTTAATTAACCTGTATCAAAGGGGTGAATTTAATGTGGTTTTGTTAATCTGCGTTAAGCCCCCTGTGTAGACGCACTCTAAGCAGATCAAAAGTGCCTTTTCTTTCCCGTCCCTGCCACTCTCTCGGAAGTGGAGTGAGTTTAATTCCAAAAATCACTGTGTGGAGAAGGTGGGTGAGGTGTACTGATAAAGAAATAATAACTGTCATAGTGTTCCAGCTTCCTCCTTTGTGAAGATCTAAATGCATTAGCTTATTTCACGTGTGGACAAGCCTTAAATGTTGGCATAACTCCTTTCTTATTCACTGATGAGCTAGCAGAAGTTTATGTCCATTAGGATATAAACTATAAGGATCCATAAATAGGATGGGTGGGTGGATAAATAAATAAATAAATCCGATATCTGATTGGATTGTTCTGGTTCAAACGTACTTGTGCATCCTTTATCTGTTATCCTTTGATTAGGAATACTTAATCAGGCATTACGGGCCTTCTCTGCAGTGGCACCCACCCTCTGGAACACTCTGCCCCTGGAGGTAAGGCAAGCCCCCACACTGATGACCTTCCGGAAACAACTGAAGACCTGGCTCTGCCACCTCGCTTGGGATGGGAGGAGTAATAGCTCCTCTTGGGGATGGCTTGCTCCGTAGAGTTCTTTTAAACTTAACATCAGAGCCTCTTGGGTTTTATATATTTAATTAATTTATATAGATATACATTTATGTACGGTATTTTATATGCTTTTATATGTTTTAATTGTCAACTTTGTGTAAACCGCCCAGAGTCCCCTCTGTGGGGGGAGATGGGCAGTGATATAAGTATGATAAATAAATAAATAATCCTTAAACAAATGTGTACATTGTTCTCCACTGGAAAGTATAACCCTTGATTTTGGTAAGGTCAGATGAACATTTCATTCCTGATGACTAATTGTTTATTTGCACATCATATGATATTTCTGTCGATCGAGGAGGAATGACATGACTAGTATGGTTGAGAAGAAGCTAGGAAGCCAAGCAAGGACTGAAGAAAGGGGGAATCTAAGGATGTAGGTTTACTGACAAGGATAGTTCATTGTGACTTCTTCAGTAATTTCTGCAATATATGATTGTTAGTTTGATCCAGGGTGGCTCTTACATTTTGAAGTTCTCAGGTAGGATATTTCTGTTTGCCATAGTCTACTAAAGAGGGAGATAGCCCAATGTTCTGCAGATGTTTTCTGGAATACCGTTTCCAGAAAACCTGGTTTTGGTCACTCTGGCACGGATTTCAGAGGTTGCTTAGTTCTGTATCTATTGTAACCTTCAAGAGCTGGGTTTTTAAATTTATTTGGAGGAACTTCCTGATGGACAGAGCTATCAACCAGTGGAATACACCTCCTCAAAATGGTTGAGTTCCCCTTCACTGAAGGTCATCAGACAGAAGCTGGAGAGCCATCTGTCTGAAATGCTTCAGCAGAGCCTTCACCAAGCCAGGGACTGGACTAGATTACTGTTGAGGTCACTTCCAACCCAATGGTTCCATGAGCTACCACATTTCCATCCGGCTTCATAGCCAAAAAGGGTATTCAGGACAATTTTTTTTTCATTAAAGTAAGAACAATCAAATAAATACGAGAATGCCTTTATCCACCCCCTCCTCATGTATCTGGGGAAAGCATTAGCAAGTTTCAGTTGATAATCACTGTGATTGTACAACATGGTTAAGCAGGTCAAGTAAAGACCCAGCATTCACACAAATGACAAAGCTTGGTTAGTGCTACTCTGAGTTAGTCTGTAGCTTGAATCATGTCAACTGGATTTCTATTTTCTCTGTGGAAACGTTTCGCTCCTTATCCAAGGAGCTTCTTCAGTCTGAGCAAAGTTGGTAACTTTGCTCAGACTGAAGAAGCTCCTTGGATAAGGAGCGAAACGTTTCCACAGAGAAAATAGAAATCCAGTTGACATGATTCAAGCTACAGACAATTCCACCTGGATGACTGAGAACCTTCATAGACATACTCTGAGTTAGCTTTTTGAACTTTAGCATGTAATGCGAACCAAGAACATTCAATTAGCTTATGGTTTAATGCACTGTGCACACCTAGAAAATGGGCTGATTCAGCCGTCAGGTCAAGGATTGTGTGAATGCAGCCAATGGGTGATACAATACTTCTATCTGGGATGAATAGTCTTGAATGGAAAAATAGCCTAGGAAATCCACTTCCACTGAGTCATTGCATTGGACTATCTAGCTCAGAGCTTTCCAGACTTTTCATGTTGGTGACACACTTTTTAGACATGCATCATTTCGCAACACTCTCTTACAGCAGGGCACAAGGCAGGCACTAGGACCTGCACGGAATCCTGGCAGGGCTCGGAGGCAGCAGCAGCAGCCGGGACACACCCAGAAACTGCAGCTGACACACTAACGTGTCCGACACACAGTTTGGAAAGCTGTGATCTAGGTCAATAATCAGGTCTACTCTACTCTAGCTGAAAGCATCTAACTTTTCAGATACCTTCCCTGATTTCCCAGCATATATTCTATACTCTGAGCTACCAGCTTTTCTCCAGTAGACATGAAGATCCCCATTTGATGCTCCGTTCCGCAAGGGGTGGGTACGTAAGCCACTCAATACTTACTGTGCAGTGAGCATGAAGACAAGTACAATTAGCAGGATGAGTGTTTGCTCTAGGGGTCATCTGTCCTGTATTAGCTAGGCATCTTCAGGAGATGTGGCTCCTTCCTTCCTTCCTTCCTTCCTTCCTTCCTTCCTTCCTTCCTTCCTTCCTTCCTTCCTTCCTTCATCTGTTTTGGGAGATGCTAGCTATAAGCTTTTTAATCAAGCTTTATTACCTAATATCCATGTGTATTATGTATAGTCGAAGGCTTTCATGGCCAGAATCCGATGGTTGTTGTGGGTTTTCTGGGCTGTGTGACTGTGTTCTGACAGATTTGGTTCCTAACGTTTCGCCAGTAGCTGTGGCTGGCATCTTCAGAGGACAGGAGCACAGCTAGAAGATTCTCTCTGTGCCCAAGTGGAGGGTGTGTGTTCCTGCTGGTGTTTATAGCTGCTGAGAGGTCATTTACAAGAGATTGGGAGAGGGTTTTTAGTGGTGATTAGGGGGTGTGGTGCTGTCATGTGTGGGATTAGCACATCTATTGTGTGAGTTGTTTGTATATCGAAGATGCCAGCCACAGCTACTGGCGAAACGTTAGGAACCAAATCTGCCAGAACACGGCCACACAGCTCGGAAAACCCACAACAACCATCCATGTGTATTCTTTCACCGTGTTATGCATGCAAGACATATGCTCAGCTGGGCATCTCTCCTATGGGACTGAAGTGCACTCCTTTTCAATGTTCACCACTGTTTAAGATATCTTTGTCACACTTTTCTGTTTAAGAGAAGGAGGAGGGAAACGTTCCAGGCAGGTTTGGGACTAACAAAGGTGGACTAGAGGATTTTGCCCTTTGAAATGTGCCACCTTTAACCCAGAGGAGCCTTTCTTAATCTCACATGTCTGGGAAGAAGCTGCTCCCTCTGGGGGGGAGGACAAGGGGGAAGGCAAAAACAATGGGGTAGGGGAGGAGAGAAAAAAACAAGGCTCAACCACTGCTCCACTATCTCTTCAATTATGCCCATTTTGTTTGCGCCAGTTTCTTCCTTTAAAGAAACAGATACAAAGCTATTGGAGGGTTTCTGAGCATGGGCAGAGTTCTCCCTGCAACCTTTTCTGTCCCTCCCCCAACAGCTTTCTCTCCTCCCAGTCCTCCCCCTCCCCAGGTTTTGAAATATTTAACATGGCAAATTATGGGGGTGCTCTTGTGCCCCTAACAGAGTACATCTAAATGTTTCTGCTTCCTTTTGCCATCGAGAGAAAATGACTTGGCAGAACTGAAGTCTGGGCAGTCCTTGAAAAGCTCACCCTTGTGAAGGCAAGAAGAAAGCAGTTCCGTGTTAGCTTTATCCTTACCTATAAAAACAAGAACCACATTCTTCCATAAGGCTCTGTGGTTGCACCTCCAGTCAAGGTTTGGCATTCACTGCCAAGGACTGGGGCCTGGCCCTTCTCCACTTATGCCCTTGGGAAGGTGTTTTTCTTGGCAAATTGGCAGCCAAAGATGCCAGGCTGGCAGCTTTCACTGTGCTTGCCTCTCGCAAGGCTAAAAAAAACCCTCCACTTGTATGATTAGAGCAGATTTTAATAGTAATTAAAACAAATTACTGGCAAGATCATATGCTACTATGTAAATTTCTCTCCTCCTCCCCCCCCTTCTCTTTTTGTTCTTTAAAGCTGCTCCCCTTCAGTGGCTCTGATTGGAAACTGTCTGTTTATTTTTGAAGGGGGGGGGGGAGATTTATATGTGGAGGAGGATCCTTTCCTCCTTATCCCTTCTTCCCTTTCAGCATCTCTGCTTCTATAACAGCTTCGCGGCTTTCCAATTTCTGTCCCAGACTTTTTTGCAATAGACCCTGTCTTATCCCCCCTATTCACATTTTAGGAATTAAAATTAGGGGGAACATATGTAAGTTGAATGTGGAATCCAGATACTCTTTCTAGGGGTTGGGGAAGAGATGATCCTGGAGGGAAGAATGTTTTTCTCAGGGCTCACAGTCAGGAATCCCTTGTGAATTTACAAAACAGAGCGAAAAGGGAAGAAAAACACCTCCATTAAGTTGGGATAAAAATGGTGGAGAACAATAAACAGGGCTGGAATCACCCAGCTGGGATCAGAAAGGGATTCAAAATGACTCCCCCTCCCCAATAGGATGTAATTCCCTCTCGATTTGCATCAAGCAGGACTGTCTGCTGCAAGGCTGGGTGGGTGGGTTGGGGGCATCAAAAAAGTCAAGATGGCAGCCACAATCATGCAATGGAAGCCGTGCCCCCCCTTTTGTGTGCAAATAAAATGGGGTGCACCGTTGTGGCCACCTTCTTGGCTGGTCAAGAGAGATACAAAGAGCTGATCTGGAGTTAACTGAGACCCCAAAGGGCACAGGAGTAACTATTCTGAGCGGGGGAGGGCCCCTTTCTCAGTTCTGCCCCCTTTGAAGCTAAGAAATTGGGGGAGAGCAGTTTGGCCTGCTGATCTCCTGTGGCCTTTTCCCCCCCTTGCTTTGACTCCTCCTCCTCCTCCTCCTCCTCCTCCTCGTCCTCCTCCTCATCATCATCTTACTGAAACTTAATGTTGGGCCAAATCTGACAACCATTTGTAGGTTATATGGAGAGGACGTTGCACCCCGTTTTGACCCCAATGACCTTGCTCTCCAGATCTTGGGCTGTCTTCCAGCGGATCCCATCTTTCCGTTTCTGCCCCCCCCCATTTCCCGATTTTATTTTATCAACTCTCTCCCAGCCCCCCCCCCAGCCCCCAGCCCTTAGTGGGTGTTTCTCTCAGAGCCCTGAAAAGGGGATTAAGTTGTCAGTTGGTGCAAGGTGGTTGAAGGGGGGGGGGGAGGAGAGATCAGCCTGGCGACCTCCCCCTTTCTTCCTCGCCTCCCCCCCCCCCCCCACGCCTTGTTTGTCTCTCCTCTGTAGTGTTTGTTAAATTAGCCAGTGAGTTGTTGTCATTCACGGGCCAAAGAAACATCACAAATAGACAACTCTTCACTTCATCCCTCGCCCCCCCTCCACCTTGCCAGATCTCCGATCCTCCTTCGCCCCCCCAGCCCAGCCCAAAGTCCGAGCCCATAAATAATATTCAAGCGGCTCTATTGTTAAGTTGCGGAGAAGCCTCTGGTTCCCGGCGACCCCCGCCGCCTCCCCCATATATCACCCGCTGACAGCAGCAGAAAAGCGGCGAATTAGCACCTAAATCGAATATTGATCAACTCCAGAGTCGGCTCCACTTCGCTGCCCGAGCAGGGGCTCACAGCTCGCTCCCCCCAGCCCCCTGCCTGCCCCTCCCCGCCCAAGGGCTGCCCGCCGCGGCTGCCCAGGGACGGGGGACCCCACCCCAAATCTCCGGCCCCGCATCGGGGGTCTTCCTTGGCTCCAGCGGGGGAGGGGAGTTAGGTGCTTTCTGCTCTGCCTGGACGAAGGTGGTTGTCTGTCTGTTAGTTGGGGGTGGGTTACTGCCTATGTGTAGGTCTATGTATAAAGGACAGGCAGGGTGGTGTAGTAGTTAACACGCTGGAAGCCACCTGGTTGACTTTGGGCACCGCAGTGCCCGTCTGCCAGCCTTCGACTGGGAAGTCAAAAAGCATCTGTCTGGCAGCCTGTGCTGGACTCCTAGGGAAGGTGACCGAGGCGTTCGTCCTGCAGTGGATTGGGGCCTACACTCCACCACCACCCCGAATAATACACACACGTAGTATTTTCTCTCTATTTATGTCAGGGCCCCATGCTTGGTGGAGATGTTGCCCCCAGGTCTGGAAATCTGAGCCTGTCCCTTAATTTCTGAAGAAAGAAATAACATCTTTCGCAGGGTGGTCCGCGGGGTAGGTAAAAAAAGGTTAAGATGGCAGCCCGCACAGTGCGATCAAACCTCCACCCATTTTCTTATGTACTGTACATCACATATAAAAAAATGGGGAAAATTTTGACTGTTCCATAGCGAGCACCATCTTGACTTTTTTTTACCATACCTGCAGACACCCCTGTCTCTGAGCATATGTAAAATGCTTTTCCTTAATCCCAAAGGGCCACACTTAATGTCTTTGGATGGAGTTTGGAGCCATCCTTACATTGTTCACCCCTACCTTTTTTTTAAAGGGTTCCTTTGCATTTATACTGTGCTCAATAAATCTCAGGTGTCTGTGTATGTCTGTGTCATGTATGGCTGTCCATGTTCACTGGGAAAGAAGAAACACTCTGCCTATGCTCAGAAGCCTGATCCCAAATCCCAGATGTTTGCACGAGATGGCCCAGGTCAGTCATAAGTGAAAGTATACCGTATGAATCTCTGATGTTCTTAATTTCTTATTTTCTTTTTTAGTCAATGTTATTTTGCAGAATGCTGACTCAATTCTCCCCTTTCTTTCAGACTTTCTCTGCATAATTTTAAAGATGGCTGAAAGCTCCCTGCAACCCAGGGACTGTGTTAACTTGTCCCAGTAAGCCCAAATGCAATTACTTTGGTTTGGCCTGTTGTATGAGCGAAATCTCTGCGATCTGCACACCATCTAGTGCCAGGCAGGACTCTAACCAATGGTGGTTTATTCAAGAAACATGCTTATATGAAGGTGTGGCCTAGGTGAGGGAGAGATGACATAGAGGTAGCGTCTGATTAGTCATTTACAGCATTTATATCCTGCCTAATTCTACACACTTTAGGCAACTTGCATAACAATCGCAATTTGTTAAAAATAACAATTTCCTTGGGAGGAAAGCTATGGCAAACCTAGACAGCATATTAAAAAGCAGAGACATCACCTTGCCGACAAAGGTCCGTATAGTTAAAGCTACGGTTTCCCCAGTAGTAATGTATGGCTGTGAGAGTTGGACCATAAGGAAGGCTGAGCACCGAAGAATGGATGCTTTCGAGCTGTGGTGCTGGAGAAGACTCTTGAGAGTCCCTTGGACTGCAAGGAGGTCAAACCAGTCAATCCTAAAGGAAATCAACCCTGACTGCTCATTGGAAGGACAGATACTGAAGCTGAAACTCAAATACTTTGGCCACCTAATGCGAAGAGAGGACTCACTAGAAAAGACCCTGATGCTGGGAAAGACTGAAGGTAAAAGGAGAAGGGGACGGCCGAGGATGAGATGGTTAGATAGCATCACCGATGTAATGAAAATGAATTTGAGTAAACTCCGGGAGACAGTGGAGGACAGGAAGGCCTGGCGTGCTATGGTCCATGAGGTCACGAAGAGTCGGACACGACTAAACGACTGAACAACAACAATAACAAAAATAACAATCGCAAAAATATCATAGAAACAATCAAACAACAAAGTTCATTAAAAACAGCATCAGGTCTGTCTGCCCGCTTCTTCTTCCTTGGTTCAATTGCACTCTGCTCTGCCCAACACCATATTGTGTGCATGCAAAGAATGGCATGATTGTGGTGGACGCGATAGAGGGAATTCAACTTTTTTTACTCCGGTAACCATGGCTGTAATCTTTAGGCAGTTTTCATATGACCCATTAGTCCATCAGTCATGGTGAACAAGCCAATTTGCTGGGTTCACTTTAAATGTGAAGCCAGAACAGACAACCATGACTTCACATGCTGGTCTGGATTACAGAACACATTAAGGCATAAAGTGGTTTAATTTTGGTTTATCCCATGGGATTTTTAAGCCATGATTTACGGCATGTGGTGTGACTCCAGCCTAAAAGTCAAGAAGACCACAGAGATGTTTTCCATGCAGCAACGCAAGTGCTCTTCTTCTCACGACCACAGATGTTCACAGGGATGGGCAAATGGGGGAAGTGATATCATACACATCATGATATCATCACCTGAAATACATAGTTGGTGCCTTTTGTGTAATGATGTCATGATGCTTGCAATGTCACGGGGCCTTCTGTTGGACGCCTACACTCATAGCTTCTTCCCATGCCATTGCAATTACAAAAGTTCATAAAAAGATCCAGGGGCTGGGACCAAAGGTTTCATTTCTTTCCATCAAAATAGACTCCTCCAACTTAATGCCTTCCAAGGGATTGAGACCTCTGGGGGTTGTGATGCGTGGACGTGCCACATTCAGGAAAACTGCATTTGAACATCATCTAGAACTAGAAAACCGATGCAGTGCAACTAGCCCTAACCCAAGCACAGGGGGAACATCTGGCGGTTTTGTTGTTTTGCTTAAAAAGAGGACTAGATGATGTTGATCAAGCCAACCTGATGGAAATGAAACCAGTCAAAGCACATCAGCCAGAGCCTTCCATGGAAGACCTTCTGCTCAAAACAGGGACATGGAAATCCTTGAATCGGTTTTGCCTGCTCCTGCCTCTTTTACACACTCGGGACTCGCAGGACAATTTCAGAGTGTGGGCTGTTGCAAGTATATTTGTCAGAATCAGAAATGTTGCCATGATTGACCCAGACAAGGCTCATGGAGAGGGCTGAATCCGAAGCAGTGCCATCCTTTGATTGCTTTCTGAGGAGCGCAGATGGCTCACCAGCATGCCATCTTCAGCCGGCCCGCTTGCACTTCTTTGCGTGGGAGCCGGCAATCTTTGTTCTGATGGAAAGAAGTCAGACTGTTAAAAATATAAGGACGCTCTGATTGGATGAAACCTAGGGTCCATTAGTCCAGCATTCTGCTTCCAACAGGGAACAGCCGAACATGCTGGAAATTCGCCTGAGACCTAGGGACAAGAGGAGATGTTCATGCAAGAAAGTTTCACCAGGAGCCCCAGAAGTCCCCTGAATTCTTGGAACTATTTTCTGGGGAGAGATACACAGACACACACTTGTTTATGGAATGGAAAGGATGAGCCATTCTCTGGCTTTAGTGCATGTAGGAATAAAATAATGAATCTGCCAAAGTCCATCAGTTTCTGGATCGGTTTCCAAGAGTGGTCATCTCCTGTTTGCCCCTGGGTAGCTAGGAGCAGGTAGTATGCAATTTCTGAACACGGCGGATCTATTTTCCCACCATGTCTAATAGCTACTGATAGATTTATCTTCCATCAATTTGTCCAATCTTTTTTTTTTCTTAAGGTAGCCCAGCTTGGAGCTTGCACCACCTGTTTGGATGGGCATTTCCTAAGCTAAAAGGGGATGTTTCTGTGTCCTAAACCTACCATTTCTTGGGGCTTCATTCGGGGTGTTGCAAATTCTAATATTTGTGTGTGTGGGAGAGTGTGGTTATTATATATAGATGTGTGCCTGTTTAGATACTGATGAATATAAGTGTGTATGTGAGACAGAAAATGAGTGGCCACGCCCCTTTTGATTTTTGTCCTTCCTCTTTTTTTTTACCCCCCCCTTTGGTCCCACCCATCACCACTACATGGACTCTAAAGCAGGGGTCCCCAACCCCTGGGCCGTGGACCGGTACCAGTCCGTGGCCTGTTAGGAACTGGGCCACACACTTCCGTCCGCGCCATCCCGAAACCATCCCCCCCCCCCGTCCGTGGAAAAATTGTCTTCCACGAAACCGGTCCCTGGTGCCAAAAAGGTTGGGGACCGCTGCTCTAAAGGATTTGCCATGAAGAAAGGAGTCCATTATCTAAAATTGGTTATCTAACCTTGGCTTAAATTAAAGATTCTCAGTTTTCACTTTCACTGCAGGGAAATACTTTCAGTTCCTGGGTCATCTTAGAGACCTGGCCCATTTAAAGCATAGCTCTGTCCCTCTTACTACCAAAATAAAACGAATCTTGTGAATCACCCTTGAGTTGTGAATCCAAGCAAGCGTTGAGAAGGGTCGTGCTTTGCAGGGCAAGCCTTACTGTTGGGGGGGGGGGCTGAATAAAGCCATTGGGCCAGAAGCTCAGAAACATCTGCAAGATACTGGAGAACCTGCTTAAATTAAGCTCCAAAGAAGATACTGAGTCACCTCCAGTGCTGAGCAATCGAGTCACTTGTGTCCAAATAGTCTTTCTCAGTCTAGGGAATAGAAGGATGCACCTTCTTTTGCTCCAAGCAGAAAAAGGGTCTGGCCAGATGTTTTTTGTGCCAGATGTCATCCCCTGGCCTCTCCAAGAGGGCTGAGAAGAAAGATTCATGTCTCAAACCTTTCAAAGCTCCTATCAGCATCCTCCGTCCTGAAGTAGGCGAGATTATGGTCTCTCCAGATGTTCCTATGAAATGAGCATTGGGCTCCTGATTTTGGCCACTTAAAAGGCAGGGCACGAGGGTTGTTTGATTCTTTTTAAAGGCAGGTTTAAATATTTATGGTTTGGGTTTTTAAAATGGGTTTGAATCTTGGTAACTTGTTGACTTGGCTCCCTTTCAGAAAATAGGTGGGATCTCATTCTTTTTAACAAAACAAATCAAAGTTTATTTATGGTACTGTTTCCAGGCTCAGAGAGCACCACAGGAATGTGTGAAATGATTACAAAGAAGAAATGTTCATTTTTTTAAAAATCAAGTTCCAGTTAATATTATCTTGATAGTCGCCATATTATGCAAAGACATTATGCGAAGACTTAGCTCTCTGGAGAAGTCAATAATGCTGGGAAAGGTGGGAAGAAAGAGAAGAAGAGGATGACCAGCAGCCAGGTGGACACCATTGGAAGACCTGAAGGATCAGGATGGGGATGAAGTGTCCAGAGAAAATCCATCTATGTGGCCACTAAGAGTCGACACCAACTTGATGGCACAAAATCAATCAATCAATCAATTCACTAAATATTTTAAACTCATCTTTGATGCTAAGATATATTGTTTTCAGGCTAGTTTTTCCCCCATATTTGATTCTATTTATATATTTGATGGTGATGAGTTATTTGATTTCTTTTCTGCGGCCTGCCAAAATCCAAACACAAAAAGGCCAATAGATCTTCCAGGCATATTTGAAATGCAAAATTTCACATGCTACATAGGATTTGATCCTGGATTTGCCTATTTGTGTTTTGAATGGTATCGTTCAAAAATTGTCACACGCAGATTAGTTGTGAATACATTTGCAGCATTCTGAATTGATTTTCTTCACTGGTGTACTTGTGCTGTGCAGTATATATCAAAGAATCCCAGCATCTTATGATCATAATCACATTCATGTATTTATTTATATTTTTTGCAGGGAGAAAGGACTACAGCAATGTACCCTCCGTGGTTTCTTTTCCCAGTGGTCTCCTGTGCTGCCAATTCCTGCTTGCTTGCCAGTGAAAGAGCAAATAATTGATGGAATCCCTAAGTATAGGCCCACCTATTCTTTATTTTCCTTGCCATTATTCATTCACCGCCCCAGAGGAAAAAACAGCTGTACAGCCAGGCCTTGTTGTAAGGCCAGCAAACTTGTGATGGCAGACCTGACGCAGGAGCATGGTTTTCATCAGGTGCCCATTCGTGCCAACCTCCTGGCATGGGTCCACGGAATGGTTTCTCAACCACTTTTGGCTCTGCCCAGTCAATCCCAGGCTGCTGGACTTTCCACTGCTGCTGATCTGTGAAGCAATCTTGATCCATGGGCAATCTCCTTGGGCACCAGGCAGTTGTAAGATATGAAATGAGATTAGGATATATTATAGGCCAACTTGTGCCCTTGAGATAGGGCAGGGAATAAAGCTAAACAATCAATCAGTAATAATTACATTGGGATTCCACTGGGCTGTGATTATGAGCTATTTGTCCAGAAGACAACAAGTGGGTGTGTGATAGAAGTAGAAGAAAGAACCCACACCGTTCTTGAGTTTTCCTCCAGAGGAGAGCCTCAGATGGTTGATCTTTTTTCTACAAAGGAACAGAACCTTTCAGGAGGGGTCTGGCTGAAAAAGGCTGGCACACATTTCCTTTTACCCTTTTCAGGCCTTGCTACAAATGAGCTTTGATAGACCCATCTTCTCCTACTGTGCATAGATACACCATGATCAATCTCTCCCCCTTTTCCAGCTCCCACCCCCCATCTCATTAAGTACCCATGTAAATCAGCTGTCGCAGCAAAGCTAGCAAATTGTAGTGCTAAATTTAATGAGGATAAACAAAACGGGGACCATCGCTCAAATCCTTCCTGGTATTTGCTACTAGTACAACACGCATACGCATAGATCCTTCCTTAGCTGATGCATCATTAGGACTTGTCTGTAACTTTAAACGCAACTAAGCCCTTCATTTATTACTGCTACTTCCCTCCACGTCATACCCAACCTTCTCCCCCAAACTTCATGGAGAACAAGAAGACAGAAAACAATGGCCCATCAACAGCCACTCCCTCCCCATCCTCCCCATCTTTTTCAACCTTTTTCTCTTACTATGTATCTCTTGCTGACTCGCTGTGCAAATACCAGAAATAGGCCAAATGCTGGCCAATTTACCAGCCATGCTGTAGGGCAGAGCTTTCCAAACTGTGTGTCGCGACACAAAAGTGTGTCGCCACACACAGCGTGGTGTGTCGCCACACCACCCGGAAGCGGCGGCGCGCCGCCACCGTGCGCGCGCGCGCCACCGTGCGCGCGCGCGCCACCGCACGCCCCCCTGCGCCGTCGCCGTGCGTGCGCGCGCTGCCGCTGGTGTGTCGCCAGCGGCAGCACTTTGGAAAGCCCTGCTGTAGGGAGAACAAACCAGAGAGTGGGATTTTCTCTAACTGTTCCTCTACCAATGTTTGGGAAAAGTTGTCCTCAGAATATCAGCATGTTTAGAATAGGTAAAGGTAAAGGATCCCCCCACATATTTGTGCAGTCGTGTCCAACTCTAGGGGCCAGTGCTCGTCTCCATTTGTTAGCCGAAGAGCCAGCGTTGTCCGAAGACGCTTCCGCGGTCATGTGGCCTCATGACGCGCGCGGAACGCTGTTACCTACCCACCGAAGTGGTACCTATTAATCTACTTGCATTTGCATGCTTTCGAATTGCTAGGTTGGCAAGAGCTGGGGCAAGTGCGGGAGCTCACTCCGTCACACGGGGCTAGGGATTCCAACCTCCGAACTTGCAATCTTCCGATCGACAAGCCTGGCGTCTTAACCACTGAGCCACCACGCCCCTTTAATGTTTAGAATGGGAAGGGGCAAATTTTGCAGACTAATTGGAATAAAAAATGGCCATAGAGTCATTTCAGGAAATGCTCAGGAGTTCATCTGAAGTCAAGGAACAGCAAATAAGAATGTAAATAGGATCACAGGAAGCTCGGCTGCATTATACCTTGTGCTGGCCTGGCCATTGGGCAAGGTGAGTCAGCTACCCTAAGCCAGTGGTAGCAACTACAGAGTCACTATGTCGCCACCCGGAGTCACAATGTGAGATGGGCAGCTATACAAATGTGATAAAAAATAAAATAAAATAAAATAAAATAAAATAAAATAAAATAAAATAAAATAAAATAAAATAAAATAAAATAAAATAAAATAAAATAAAATAATAAAATAAAATAGGTAATTTTAGTCTCTGAACTTAAGAGTTCCACAGAAGGCAAGGCCAGAAACAACATGTGTCTTACTTGGGAATAAACGTATTTTGTTGTTGAAAAAAATCATAATTTTTCCAATGATAAAGGATTATTTGCATGTCCAGCCGGCTACCTTCTGACTATGAAAATAAGCAGGAAGAATGCGAGTGCTCTGTGCATCAGCCCCGATAGATCCCACATGCCAATTTCAGCCTGGGATTTCAAGTGATACCTGCTTCCACAGCTCCATTATCTTCCATCTGCAAGGAAGGCCTGGTGCATAAGAAAGAGTGTTTAACCCTTCTCTCATCCATTGACTCTTCTCTGCAAATGTCTGCAGGAAATGTGTGGTCTTTCCGGTCCTTCTTCCAAGGCTGGAAATAAACACAAGGGAGAGAAAACAGTGGGGAATTTTGCATGGCAGTATCAACAGCCAAGAGAAAGGACTATTCTCCTAAAAATGTTTCTTCGCACTTTCTAACAAATGCAAAGATGGATTTAAAGGGAAAATCCCTCACATTGGCCCCAAAGCATTTGGTTTGGACTCTTGAGTTCTGAAGTAGAAGTGTGCCACAGTAGCCCATATATGTGCAGGGACATTGTTTACTTCAGTGTTTCTCAACCTCAGCAACTGTAAGATGTGTGGACTTCAACTCCCAGAATTTCCCAGGCTGTGGAATTCTGGGAGTTGAAGTCCACACATCTTAAAGTTGTTGAGGTTGAGAAACACTGGTCTACTTTCTTCATTTGGCTTCTCAGCTCCACCCTTACACAGTTGAGAGTTTAGTAATCTAGCATGCTCTCTCCTCCTACATCTGGCCTCACTCCTTTGAAATAAGGAACAACCACTTGTGAGCTTCTGTCCCTTCTTTGTCTCCCCGTTCTCCTGATGGACAAACACCCGGTCGGTCCTTCAATGACCTGCAGAAAAGGCATTGTGTGGCTCCAGATGAGAAAGTAGGACCTTCTCCCCGTGTGCCAGCTGCACTTCCGAGGGGGCCAGGCTGGCTGTGCAAAGGAACCTGGGTGGCCTGTGCCCGCCTTGGCAGGTGGGGGGGGGAGAGGTGGAGTTTCTGCCAATTGCGCCAACCTATTTGTATATTCCAAGCTCATGAGATACATTATTCGGGAGAAAATGAATCTTTCATGACTGATTTGTCGCCGCCTCTTCTCCCTCCGTTGTTGTTTAATGTTTCAATTTGGAGGAAGCAAACATTCAATCAGGCGGATTAACTGTTTAATGTGTACCATCACTCAAGCTGTCGGCTGGAGGGCAACGCACAGCGACACCCGAGCAGGCCAGGCCCTGCCACATTTAGGCAAGGAGTCAGCATTGATCCGCCAGCTCCTTTGTTAAATGATACGCTGTGGGACAGAAGCAGCCCCTTACTTTCCTACCCCGGGAGACATGGGCAGTGCGCTGGCATTTGCTCGGTAGGGGAGACAGGATACTAGCAAGGTCTACCCTTGCTGCCCTCAAGTGGTCATCTGGATTTTTACAGGGTCTTACGGAGTCCTACAGAGAGCAGATATGGATCAAGAGCTTGGTGGATATATCCTGCACTCTTGGCTCACCCTCATGGGGATGGGACATCCATGACTGCCCCCAGTCCCTGTTTTGCAGCTCCCGGAGCCATTGTTATGATTGTCAAATATCATGGAACTAGAGAGTGAGCTGGAAAACAGGCTTAGCTCCGTTTTCTTTCATTTTGTTCTAATCTTTCCAAACTCTCCAAGGAAAAAATGGAAAATTGAACCGCCTAGAGTCCCCCGGTTTGGGGGAGATGGGCGGTAAATAATAAATAAATAAATAAGTAAATAAGTAAATAAATAAATAAATAAATATCCTAGCTCCGTCCCATGCAGGCGATGGGTCCTCTCCTCTTTTGTGGCACTTGCCTCTCTCCACCAGCACTTATTTAGCGCAAAGCCGGTCACCATATTAGGAAGTCCTCTAGGGACTCTACCCTTCCCAAATTTGGAGGTGGCAGAAGAGTTGAATGCCCATCGACCATTTGCAGACTCCTCACCTGACTGCATGAAACAGCATAGGTCTATTCTACATTGTGGAGTCCTTGGTGCTCTCTGAGCTGGGTTGTTCGCTTGCAGATGTTTCATGACCCAACTAGGTAACATCATCAGTGCGAGTGAGTGTGGGGTTTGCTCCCTGATAAATATACAAGCTACTGTATATAGCAAGCTACTGTAGCAAGCTACTGTATATAAACAGGGAGCAAACCCCACACTCACTCGCCCTGATGATGTTACCTAGTCAGGTCATGAAACGTCTGCAAGCAAACAACCCAGCTCAGAGAGCACCAAGGACTCCACAGTTCAACCCTGAGCTACAGATATTCCCTTCCATTGGAACAATTCTATATTATTATATTATATTATATTATATTATATTATATTATATTATAGTATAGTATAGTATAGTATTGTATTGTATTGTATTGTATTGTATTGTATTGTATTGTATTGTATTGTATTGTATTATTATACTGTGTTATGTTATGTTATGTTATGTTATGTTATGTTATGTTATGTTATGTTATGTTATGTTATGTTATGTTATGTTATATTATATTGAACCTCATCCTTGGTGTGTGTATCCTTACTAGGTTCAAGGTACTACTCACAGACAAGTCCCATCGTGGAGGAAAGAAGAGAATGAAATGGATAGATGGATGTCGGGATTCTAATAGATACATTGATGCTGCCTAACAAGTATGTTGCTGTAAGAAAAAGTTCCACGATCCTTGAAAGCTTGAAAAAGCATTGATTTACAGCCAAGGAGAGTGACTCATGGCCAAAAGGGCTAGCAAACCTTGCCTGTCCCTGCTTTGGTTGAAGGGAAGCTGAGCTGCAGCATTGCTCATCTCAGAGAAAGGACCAGGAGCCGTTTAGGAGTGGGGAATAATCAAGGGCCAGCCCAGCCATTGGCAGAGGGAAGCTGCGGTTAGTCAGCAAAGGGGAAGCATGTTCTTAGTTATATATCTATGTGTCCTTTTCTGCCAGGGAAAAGGAGAAAAAGTTTTGTCTCATATACCAAAATGAGTTTGCTGAGATTTGAGTAGATGAGTGGTACTTATTTGTGGCTCCCTCTCAGGCAGAAACATGAATTTCAGATCTGGCCAGTAATTCATTCCTAGTGCATCCTCTTTTACTGGTACTAACTGGGGTGGGGGGCGGGAAGGGGAAGTTCTCCCAGTCTGTAAAAGGTAAAGGTAAAGGTACCCCCCGCACATTTGTGCAGTCGTGTCCGACTCTAGGGGCCGGTGCTCATCTCCGTTTGTTAGCCAAAGAGCCAGCGCTGTCCGAAGACGCTTCCATGGTCATGTGGCTGGCATGACGTGGGCGGAACGCTGTTACCTTCCCACCGAAGTGGTACCTATTAATCTATTTGCATTTGCACGCTTTCGAATTGCTAGGTTGGCAAGAGCTGGGGCGAGTGCGGGAGCTCACTCCGTCACGCGGCGCTCAGGTCTCGACCCTCCGAACGTGCGATCTTCCGATCGACAAGCCTGGCGTCTTATCCGCTGAGCCACCACGCCCCTATCCTCTCCCAGTCTGACTCTCCCAGTGTGAGCAACTAGTTATTATTACTTCCCAGTTTCCAACATGGAACACTGACAATTCTGTCTTAAGGCCCACATGCAGATTCAGAACCAATCCGCACTAGAAATCAGATTGTGTCTGCGTCCCTCCCGACAATGGGTTTACAGTAATTTGATTAATGAATTACCCTTCTGCAGCCTCACACAATCCACTGATGCATACATAAATCATCATTTCCACAACATGTTAAGTTACAGAAATACAACAGCTAAGGTTACTATGCTGATCCAGGTTTTAGCACGTTGGGAAAATGCATCTGGTGACCGGGTTAAGAGGGTCCGGTGGATAAAACTGTTAAGTTTTTCTGCCCTGGGATCTGAAACTGATTTCCTAATCCTGCTCACACCACTAGATGGCAGTAGAGAAAACCTGCAGAAAGTGGCCTCCTGAGGACAGGATTTCTCACTCAGGATGAGGGCAAAGATTTTTTAAAAACAGGACCCAGAGGACTATGAAGGTTCTCAGTCATCCAGGTGGAATTGTCTGTAGCTTGAATCATGTCAACTGGATTTCTATTTTCTCAGTGGAAACGTTTCGCTCCTTATCCAAGGAGCTTCTTCAGTCTGAGCAAAGTTGGTAAGGGAATCCTAAATATGTTTCTAAGTAGCTGTGTGACCTTACACCTGGGGTCATGGTTATATTGAGATGTTATTTTAAGTCCTTTTATCATCTAAAGGAGGATCGTTAAGATCACCATGCTGCTGTTGAGCTTGTGAAATGGTCTTAATCTTCCTAGGCACAGAAGACAAAGCAGAGAGGAAGATGGGGGAAAGATTCAAGATTCAAGGAAGGAAGATTATGCCCAGACTGAAGAAGCTCCTTGGATAAGGAGCGAAACGTTTCCACTGAGAAAATAGAAATCCAGTTGACATGATTCAAGCTACAGGACCCAGAGGAACGTTGAAAGTGAGGGTTGCACAGAAATGTCAAGTAGCAAATGCCTAAATCTGAAAAAAGTCAGGAGAGATGACTCAGGTTGCAACCCTATATCCACCCAGGCTGGACTGAAGGACCTGGTAGACTGAACTGTTCAAAACGTCCTGCAGAGCGGCCACCAACCTCACAGCCACGTGGCCCAGGGCTTATCCGTCACCTTATTATTTTTTGCATTAGTTGCAAAATACAAGCAAAAGGCAGGAAAACGTTACCTTCTTGCTTCTGCATGTTCCCTTAGATCTGTTAAACCAGCTACCTGCCCTCATCTTTTTTCAGTGGATTCCTGGTCTGGGCAGAGTATGTTCTTCGTACATTCATAAATTACAGTAAATGCATCAATAAGAGCCCTTACAAAGCAATGATCCAGTGCAATCTGTGAGTTTAATTCCTGCTATACACTAAGAGTTCATGACTGAGACAATTCCAAATGTGGATTCACGCTAATGCTAGTTCATCCTTGAGTTTACAGGTAGTCCTCGCTTAATGACCACAATTGAGACCAGAATTTCAGTTGCTAAGCAAAGCAGTCATTAAGCGAATCCGACCCAATTTTATAACCTTTTTTGCAGTGGTCATTAAGCAAATCACCATGGTCGTTAAGCAAATCACGTGTTTCCCCATTGATTTTGCCTGCCAGAAGCTGGCTGGGAAGGTCGAAAACAGTGATCACGTGACCACGGAATGCTGTGACAGTCATAAATGGGAACCGGTTGCCAAGCACCTAAATTATGATCACGGGACCGTGGGGACGCTGTGATGGTCCTAAATGTGAGCACTGGTTGTAAGTCATGTTTTTCAGCACCATCATAAGACTGAACCGTCACTAAACAAATGGTCATTAAGGGAGGACTACCTGTATAAGTGATGTAGCAATTAGCTGATCTTGGCTATTATCAGAAACTAATCAAGGCCAGGCCTAATTAGAACTTGCATGGGAAACCAGCAATCCAAGGGCTGTAGAGTAGACTCTACATCCTGGAGAAGGCAACAGCAAACCACTTATATATTGCTGCCAAGAAAACCACATGAATGTATCCATGATGTCACCAGGAGTTGGCTTTGACTGGGAAGAAATGCTACGTTTTTATAAATTTTAAGGCTGTTGCTATTACTTTTGTTAGATATATACTTTGGTATGCAGGTGCCAATGTGAATTCTGCTGATATTCTGCCTATAGATTAGGGAGGCTTCTGTTTTTCCACAGATGTAACCTCTATTTGATGGGGGCGCAATGGCTCAGCGGTTAAGACGCCAGGCTTGTTGATCGGAAGTTCGGAAGTTCGGAGGTTCGAGACCCGAGCGCCGCGTGACGGAGTGAGCTCCCGCACTCGCCCCAGCTCTTGCCAACCTAGCAATTCGAAAGCATGCAAATGCAAGTAGATGAATAGGTACCACTTCGGTGGGAAGGTAACAGCGTTCCGCACGCGTCATGCCGGCCACATGACCGTGGAAGCGTCTTCGGACAGCGCTGGCTCTTCGGCTAACAAACGGAGATGAGCACCGGCCCCTAGAGTCGGACATGACTGCACAAATCTGCGGGGGGAACCTTTACCTTTACCTAACCTCTATTTGGGGAAAATGCCCTCATTGTAGAAAAATAGCATAACAGTACTGTAAAGGCTAAGTTTATTCTTCTTCCTGGTAAGTATGCAATACTGCCGCTATACAACAGCAGACAAAAGGGAAATTCTTCCATTTGGAGAAGTGTGTGCGTGTGTGTGTGTGTGTGTGTGTGTGTGTGTATGCATGCAGATGCACATGTTATGGGCCATTCGCATTAACATTTCATTTTCTCAGAAACCTAAAAGTGATATGACAGATGCTGCAGTGGCCACCATAAACATCTGTCCCTTACTCTCTAGCCTCTACTATGGTCTCTCTATGCGCTATATTCCACCATGGTCTCTCTACAAAAACAAATTGCAGGCATCCTGGTAGATTCTCCTATGTTTGTTACTTCTTCTTTCCTAGAATATATACTACACAATGCACAGAAAATCAAATAAAGCGGTGTGCATGTGCATGGGTAGGCAATGGAAGGCCATTTCATCAAGAGGACATTGGCCAAGCAGTGGCCCAGGACTGCAGCTTTGCCTGGGCAGCACGACCGTAGCCTTATTTGGTTCAGCTCATTGTACCACTGAACAGTGAATTGAAGAGATGTGAGCTGCCAGCGCCTAACAAGTCAGGAGCAGATGTGGTCTACCCAGACAGAGAGAGCTTTCAGGAGCCATTCCAGAGATGATCCTAAAAATGTAGATTCTTGGGGCACAAAATCCATGCAGTAATAGTAACTCCACCCTAAACAATAGTAAAAATATGATCATCACCTAACGATCTGAAGCAAGCTACCCCATCCTCCTTAGTTAGGGGGCTGGAATAGAAAAGGCCTTTAAAGCAGGATTTGACACTTGAGTTGGCTGATGGGCTACGCTCAGCTTTCGAAGGATGTCAAGGGCTGTATGTATGTATGTATGTATGTATGTATGTATTTATTTATTTATTTATTTATTTGTTGTGGTATTTATACCCCGCCTATCCCCTCCCTAATGGAGGACTCTAGGCGGCTTACAAGCATATATATACATTTAATTATACAATTCACAAATCATCATTTTCACCGCGCTCTGGACTACAATTCCCAGGATTCCTTGAGCCGGCTGCTGACATCCTGTAGCTGTTGCATCCAGGTCCATCGTCACCGCCTGCCATTCGATCTTCCTCCGATCCTTTCCTCCGGTGGTGCCGACTTCCCGACAGGACGCCAGCACATTAGCCCACTTAAGGTGGTACCCATTTATCTACTTGCAAAGCTTTCGAACTGTTGGGTTGACAGGAGCTGGGACTAGCAACGAGAGCTCACCTTGTTGCGCAGGGTTCGAACTGCAGACCTTCTGATCTGCAGCCTACAGCTCAGCAGTTTAACCTGCTGAGCTACCGTGTCCCACCTGTATGCCAAAGGTGGGTGAGGTTGGGGTCTTGGGGGCAGATCTGAGTTTTAAGGGGCATCCATTTTGCTCCTTCACCTTCCCCAATCATACAACCCCACCCCCGAAGGGCTGAAATATTTGGCCCCATCCATCTGGAGAGGATGCAAAAAAAAAAAAAAAGAATTGCTGGTAGGCCTCATACGACCCACAGGTTTACATCCCTGCTTGATTCTTGGTCTCAGTCTGAACCCGCATAGAAAAAACTAGCCACTATATTTTCTTTTCCATCTTGGAGCCTGTTTGCTTGCCCGGGATGAACATTGATGTTTCCTTGCACCTCGGGCACTTGAAATGCCCAATTGAAAGGAGAGAAAGAGACAGGTTGGTGGCGAGAATTATGGCACCCAGGAGACAGATTGAAGGAAAGAGGGATTGAGGAGGCGAATCTGAAAAGAAAAAGAAAGAGGGGGGAGAACAGAGCGATATGGAAACAGGGACAGAGAAAGGCAATTGCTGTGTTGATAGCTGAGCTTGATGGCTGCGGTGACAGGCAAATAGCGAAGTGATTGCAGTCTGAGATATTACAGGGTCCTCTGACCTCTCAACATAACCAGTTAGAGAGGGGGTGGTGGTGGGTCCTTGCTTCCAGCTTTCCCCAACACTCTCTCACCCTTGGGGATGACCGACGCCTCGGCATGCCGATAGAGCCGGTAGGGCGGGAAGAAGTCTTCCCCGTGGGCCTTTCCCTCCCTCCCTGCACCTTTATTAGCAAAGACACACTGCTTTGCACCACTTGCGCATGTAAACCGTGTGCTTTACGTGTGCAACGAAGCAAGAGGGCCATTTAGGGAAAGGTGTGGCTCATGGGCGCTGGGGGCTAGGTGACTCTGGATGAGGGTGAAGCAGCCTAGACTTGGTATAGATAAGGCAGAAGAATGTGGGTAGGAAGACCGATGCGGTGCTCAGGATGCACTTTGCTTCTCCTCCAAACTCCATACCAGGACTTCAATGGCAGCCCTGTCGGGTGGATGCTACTTCAGTTCTCCATGCCCTTCTAGTGATATGTCCTCAAACATATCCATAATCCTAGCTGTTGTGCATCTCCAAGCCTGATTTTAAGGCCCAGGACTGACCTTTCATGGTTTGTTCCAGGTCACCTGAAGAATTGCCTTTCCTCACACCAATCTGCACACTTTCAGAGATCAGTACCAGCAGTGCTATTTCTTTACCAGCTTATAAAACCAATGTGGTTGCTGGGCATGAGAAACAGGATCTTCTCAGAATGGCCCCCTGAACTATTTCGGCTGAAGCCACCAGTCTTCATGGTCACCTGCTGGGGAGTCTCTTGAACTTCCTCAATTGTTGGGAAGGAAGCAACTTCTATCACAAGTTGGATGGTGTGTCTGGAAGAGGTCAACCATGTTGACTCTTGCCTTAGGACCAAAATGCAAAAATCAGCCTGATTGGGTGTATACTAGAGTACAATGCAAGGGAGACCCCTTGAATCACCCTCTAGCACAGAGCTTTCCAAACTTTTCATGCTGGTGACACACTTTTTAGATATGCATCGTTTCGTGACACACTCTTACAGCAGGGCACAAGGCAGGCACTAGGACCTGCACGGAATCCTGGCAGGGCAGGTTTGGAGGCAGCAAGGCACAAGGCAGGCACTAGGACCTGCGTGGAATCACAGCAGGTTTGGAGGCAGCCAGGCACAAGGCAGGCACTAGGACCTGCGTGGAAGCCAGGAGACGGCAACAACCACGACACACCCAGACACTGAAGCCGACACACTAACGTGTCCCGACACACAGTTTGGAAAGCTCTGCTCTAGCATCACCATATTGCCTTGGGACCTCTGCGCTTGGCAACCTAATCTGTGAGGTGCCCATCAGGTTTAACCAGGTCAATTAAAAACCTGCCATATTTGCGTATCTGCAGAGAACCATCATGTTAAGCTTGTCTCCTGTCCCCTTGGCTGGTTCTTTTGTGAGTTTGCAGGTTGAGCCAACGTAACCTGTTTTGATCAGCGCATTAAGAGAACCCAGAAAATTGGTCGATCTAGTAACCAAGCTAAGCATGTTGTGTGAAGCCAATCAAAGTCTCCCCAGTGTGTTGTTACTCCAAAGCATTGCAGTTCTGTCTGACCTGAATACATTCTCTAAAATATGCAAAGAATTCTGCTGCCAGGTGATGGGTTCGACGTGGAAACTTTCTTGGAACCAAAGTTTATGTGCACTGCACTGGGTGGACACAGCTGAACATAACAAAGAGCTATGAAACATTTTCACTTGCTTGTAATTTAATTGAAACCTGCTGTATGTTTTCTTTCATTCATCTGCAATGTTTTGCTTAGCCGGTCTCTGCTGAAAGCTCCCTTGACTAAGGAGGAACTCTGATTTGGGAAGAGGAAGCTGTTTTTGGCTGGAAGTAATTTCAGCTAGTGTTTCTCCAACCTGGCATCTGCTAGACCAGAGCTTTCCAAACGGTGTGTCGGGACACGTTAGTGTGTCAGCTGCAGTGTCTGGGTGTGTCGCAGCTCCTGCCGCCTCCGAGCCCTGCCAGGATTCCCCGCAGGTCCTAGTGCCTGCCTTGTGCCTGGCTGCCTCCAAACCTGCTGTGATTCCACACAGGTCCTAGTGCCTGCCTTGTGCCCTGCTGCCTCCAAACCTGCCCTGCCAGGATTCCACGCAGGTCCTAGTGCCTGCCTTGTGCCTGGCTGCCTCCAAACCTGCTGTGATTCCGCGCAGGTCCTAGTGCCTGCCTTGTGCCTGGCTGCCTCCAAACCTGCTGTGATTCCACGCAGGTCCTAGTGCCTGCCTTGTGCCTGGCTGCCTCCAAACCTGCTGTGATTCCGCGCCGGTCCTAGTGCCTGCCTTGTGCCTGGCTGCCTCCAAACCTGCTGTGATTCCACGCAGGTCCTAGTGCCTGCCTTGTGCCTGGCTGCCTCCAAACCTGCTGTGATTCCGCGCAGGTCCTAGTGCCTGCCTTGTGCCTGGCTGCCTCCAAACCTGCTGTGATTCCGCACAGGTCCTAGTGCCTGCCTTGTGCCTGGCTGCCTCCAAACCTGCTGTGATTCCACACAGGTCCTAGTGCCTGCCTTGTGCCCTGCTGCCTCCAAACCTGCCCTGCCAGGATTCCACGCAGGTCCTAGTGCCTGCCTTGTGCCTGGCTGCCTCCAAACCTGCTGTGATTCCGCGCAGGTCCTAGTGCCTGCCTTGTGCCTGGCTGCCTCCAAACCTGCTGTGATTCCGCGCAGGTCCTAGTGCCTGCCTTGTGCCTGGCTGCCTCCAAACCTGCTGTGATTCCACGCAGGTCCTAGTGCCTGCCTTGTGCCTGGCTGCCTCCAAACCTGCTGTGATTCCACGCCGGTCCTAGTGCCTGCCTTGTGCCCTGCTGCCTCCAAACCTGCCCTGCCAGGATTCCACGCAGGTCCTAGTGCCTGCCTTGTGCCTGGCTGCCTCCAAACCTGCTGTGATTCCGCGCAGGTCCTAGTGCCTGCCTTGTGCCCTGCTGTAAGAGTGTGTCGCAAAATGATGCATGTCTAAAAAGTGTGTCACCAACCTGAAAAGTTTGGAAAGCTCTGTGCTTGACCAGCAGACTGGGGATGATGGGAGTTGTAATCCAACACCTCTAGAAAGCATTAGCTTGAGAAAGGTTGGTTTAGATGGGAATGAAAACCTTCAAGCTGTTGATGGCGTCCTGTGCTCATTTACTCAGAACTAAGTCCCATTCTTCTTCCAGGAGATGTCAATAGGGCTGCAACCTTCACTGCTAAAATTATGTGCCAACCCCAGAAAAATCTCTTTACCTATTCCCCAAACGTCTTTCTCCTAATAGTTATAATGGAGGAGAGAAGTGAGCTTCCTTGGTCAAACTCTACGAAGCCCAGTTTCAGCTTAAACCCTGTGTAGAAAGACCCCCTCCCCACTTTTCTCATCCAGATTCCAACCTGCTTTCACCCCTAGCTTCTATTCCTTTCTCTTCATTATTATTATTATTATTTATTAAATTTCTATGACCGCCCATCTCCCCCTCAAGGAGGGACTCTGGGCGGTTTACAGCTACAACAAAAGTAAATATAACTATAACAATACAAATACAATAAAATCCAAGTGGCAGGTGGTTCTTACAGTGAAGCTAAAAATATTTAAAATATTTGAGGCGGCTCTAAGAGATCAGCCAACCCCAAGCGTGACCACTTTCCTTCTTGCCCCAGGCGAGATCACAGAGCCAAGTTTTTAATTTTTTCCTGAAGTCCAGGAGTGAGTGGGCCTGTCTTATCTCCGGGGGGAGATTGTTCCATAGGGCAGGTGCCGCTGCAGAGAAGGCTCTTCCATTAAGCCAGGAATGGAATCCAGGGAGGTTTGACTTAAGAGCCTGTAAAATACTGGCAGTAATTGTATTTCTTTCTCAGCTAGCCATTCTTTCTTAGGATTATTTGGGGTGCCAGAGAGACTGGGAAAATGAACTCTGATGGGAGAACTATCCGGTCTTCTTCTCTTTAGCATTTGTGTCTCCTTCACCCAATCACTGACCCAGCTAGACTCAGTTTAGCAACATTTGACAGAATTGGCAGAGCCTTAAACGGCTGGAGCTCAAGAATCTCCTGCATCGTCCTAAAGGTCCTTCCATCCACCTTCCTGCTTCTCTCTGCAGCTTCCAAAACAGCAAGTGAGGTTGCCTTCTCATAGACATGTAGATCTTGAAGGAGTTAGACTAGGTTAGTACACCTTATAGAAGTGTTTTTCAACCTCAGCAACTTGAAGATGTGTGGACTTCAACTGCCAGAATTCCCCAGCCAGCCATGCATGGCTGGCTGGGGAATTCTGGCAGTTGAAGTCCACACATCTTCAAGTGGCCAAGGTTGAGAAACACTGATATAATGGATGGATTTAAGAAAGAGAACTGCCCTCCTCGTACGAATTTGAGCTATCACCTTTCTTTTCGTTTTGTATAACATTTGGTGCATTATCTCTCTCTCAGGATATCTTCTCATCTAGTTATTCCTTAATGTACTATTAGAAATCAGTTTTTCATAAACTTACTTATTATTTGCTTACTTCTTTTAGGCTCAGTGAGAGGAACTCCTGAATGCTGAGGTTGAGAAACACTGCCTTATAGCCTGTGCGGTCTGATGGGGAGCGACGCAGAATTATGACAGAATTATCATAGAATAACAAGTTGAACTGGGCTCCTTAAGCCACTAAACCCAAGTTGCCTGCTCAGTGCTGGATTCCAACCAAGGAATTGCTTGTTACCATTGTGAAGTTTTTTCCAAACCTTCAGCATTCTTTTGGGGTGAATTGGGAGCAGGGTTGGGGCTGGAAATAATTTAAGGGAGACTATCTTTCCCACTGGCAAATATTTTTCAGAAGTGATCAACATACTGGCCAGGATGATGGAAGTCTGTCCCCTTTTCTTTTGTGATCCATTCTGGAATATTTCCGGGCTAAGGAGGCGTTATCCTATATGGCAAGGATGGTCATGCCATAGTTCTTGGAATAAATTCACAAACCCTCTGCAGATTCAAACCTTTGGCCTAAGCAATCTAATTCTTCCACTACAGTATGATGAGTGGATAATGAGCGGAAGTGGGAGGGGGTGGGGAGCTTTCCGGATAAAGAGAGCTAGAGAAAAGAGGCAGTCATGCCCAATGCTCATTTCACTCTGGCCTACCATCAACATCCCTCTATGCCAGGGGTGGGCAACGTCAGGCCCATGGGCCGTATAAGACCCGCGGGGCTCCTGCCTGCAAACCCCGCCCCTTCCACGTGATTGGCTCCCGCCCACAAACCCCGCCCCCAGTGCTTGTGATTGGCTCCTGCCGCAAACTCCGGCCCCCGGTCCGTGGAAATCCCAGAAACCCCGCCCCCCACCCCCACCCAGGTCCAGCACTGGTTTTGGGCTCTTCCAAAAAAGCACTAAAACCACGACTATGCAGAGCCTGCATAATGCCTGAACTGGCACTTTCTGAAGGTAACATCTGAAGTAACATCTAGTCGGGTAATGAAACGTCTGCAAGCAAACAACCCAGCTCAGAGAGCACCAAGGACTCCACAGTTCAACCCTGAGCTACAGATATTCTCTTCTATTGGTACTTTCTGAAGGTCCTATCAGGCATGTTATGAGAAGCTGGCTCTACAACATTAGGGGTCTGGTCTTTCCTGCAGCCCAAGCAAAACAGCCCCCACCAGTGACCAGAGGGGCGCAGTGTGTGCTCACAGATGCTGGGCAGATGCCAACCCTAACAGCAGGATCAGGGAAGCATCAAAGATCATGTCCACAGCAAAAATTGGATCAGGAGAGGAGGGAAAACATTACTTTCCAACTGGAACTGCTAAAGTCAGCTTTAAGCTGCCTTTGCTGAGGGCTGGGGATGAGAGGACGGGACATGACATAATCCCAGAGAACAGTTCTGGAAAAGGAATATTTTAAGGGATTTAAAGACTAGCTTATCTGAGCAACTCATCTGGCTTCTTGTATTGGACTTCTTTCTCTCCTAAACATCTGAGGGATGTCCTATCAAACAGATTCCCAAATAATGTGCAAACTCTCAAATGCTCATCTCAGATGCAGAGCTGAGTTCCAGCATAGCTCCATAGCCATTGGAGAAGCACTTCTGAGTTTAACAATCCCATTCTCAATCAGAGTAGACACCATCCACTTTGGAAGTTCCAAAAGCATTCTTCCAAATAGCTGCCACCTTTCTCATTTTGAAGCCCTTAGACTGAAGGATAGAGCTATCCCTGAAGAGCAGAGCCATCAATAGCTATTAGTCATAAAGGTTTTGTGGAACCTCCTTGTACAATGGCAGTATACCACTGGGTGGCAGTTGCAGGGAAGCAACAGTGAAAAAGAGCTGTTGGATCTTTGGCTGGTTACGGCAGATGTTGCATTAAGTGAATCCTTATAAAGCCAATGCTGTGTTCTGTCCTCTGAATGATAGCCCAAACCTGCTTAGATTTCCTCATCACTAGCACAGCAGTTAGAGAAAGAGGAAGATCTGATGCAAAGTGCCCAGGCTGATTAGAAATTGCAAGCTGGGATTTCAAGATGGGTCCTAGGTTTGAAAAGATTGCCACGTCAAATAATTGCTCTTGGAATCCATTGAGGGGTGGGGGGCATGGAGATATGTATGGCAAATGTAAGCCAAGCAGCAGCATGTTTTTTGCACATGATCATAATATTTAGATGCATATTCCTTAGATGCATACGGCATCAAACAGTTACCAACTCTCATTGCTGTTTAAGCAACAGTCTGGAGGTAGTTAGGCATTTCTGCTTCTGGACACCAACATCTAGATAGATAGATAGATAGATAGATAGATAGATAGATAGATAGATAGACAGACAGACAGACAGACAGACAGACAGACAGACAGACAGACCCCATTGTTAATTTGTTTAAAAAGATAAGATGGACCGGGTGCATCCTAACCCCCACCCATCCACCAAGTGGGGTTAAATAGCTTTCCTCCCACACTGGGGCTGGGGAAAGGTTATCCAGGATGACCTGTCCCTATGATAAATGACTAGGTTTCATATTGTACGCCTGGCTAGCTGTAGCTGGCCCTTACATCTAGAGAAGCTTCTTACAACAATCCCTGTGGATACACGCTCACTATTTCCTATCATGCCACTATGCACACTCTATGCACACCCTCCCTGTATACCAGCCTCTCATGTAACAGCAAATAATAACAGATGTCACTAATGAATACATAGACAAGCACCACTTCCTTGAGATCCCCTTATCCACCAGCTTCTTCTTCCACCATAAGGAATCCCTTGTTGGCATAAGGTTAACCAATGCACACGCGTGTCTGTGTGTACCCACACAGAGAGAGAATCCACAGCACATATGTTCACACCAAGCGTACACATTCACATCAATCTCCCCACACTAGTGCATGGAGACTCCTGCACAATCAGTGTGCATGTATTTCTCAGCGTATGTTTTCTCCCGTATGGTCACATATACATTTCTTCATACCCGCTGCATACTTTCTAAAAGAATGCTTAGTATTCTAGATCCTACTTTTGTGCATAGAAAATGCTCAGTATAAATGTCACTGAGGTTTTGCTTTTTTCACCTTTGTCTGTCTATCTATCTTACTCAAAAGTCAAATCACTTTAACAGACAGAAGGACATCATGATAAATGCTGTTTACTGGATCCTTTTACAACTGAAATGCCCCACACCATCTGATGGGATAGAACAGTGTAACTATTCCAGAGTATCAATACTCTGAATTTTATCCTTATCTATTTCTACACACACATCTACTTATTCACTTAGTGCCAAATGAAACACATTCTCCCATCAAGGCCCAGGAACTCCTGTGGTAACTTCCCATCCTAACAAATTCCTACATTATCTTTGGAGTCAAGTAGCACCTTTTCTGACTAATCAATTTTATTAAAAAGCAAGAGCATTTATAAGCTGATTCTTTGCCACCACAGACTTAAGCGGATTCCTCCTCCTCCTCCTCCTCCTCCTCCTCCTCCTCCTCCTCCTCCTCCTCCTCCTCTTCCTCTTCCTCTTCCTCTTCCTCTTCCTCCTCACATTATCTTTGTTTCTCTCATGTTAGTTCAGGGCATTTTCTTGAGTTCCATTTAGAAAAAGGCTACATGTGATCTTCTGCTGGATTTTGCATTGGCTGGATTCTCACATCATGCTATGTCATTAAACCCAGCCTACAAGCCATAATAGCTACATTCAGACAACACACTAAGCTGAACTCAGAGAAATCACAAAATGGCTTTTTATAATGCACGGACCCAGCCATAAACCAGGAGACTGAGAGTTCTAGTCTCGCCTTAGGCATGAAAGCCGGCTGGGTGACCTTGGGCCAGTCCCTCTCTCTCAGCCCTAGGAAGGAGCCAATGGCAAAGCAGGAGACTGAGAGTTCTAGTCCCGCCTTATGCATGAAAGCTGGCTGGGTGACCTTGAGCCAATCACTCTCTCTCAGCCCTAGGAAGGAGCCAATGGGAAACCAGGAGACTGAGAGTTCTAGTCCCGCCTTAGGCATGAAAGCCAGCTGGGGGACCTTGGGCCAGTCACTCACTCTCAGCCCAACTCACCTCACAGGGTTGTTGTTGTGGGGAAGATAGGAGGAGGAAGGAGTATTAGTTATGTTCACTGCCTTGAGTTATTTATAAAAATAATAAAGGCAGGAAAATAAATAAATAAATAAATATCCTCAAACACAGCCTTGAACCCTTGCCCACCTTGGCGAAAGTAGTCTTCAAAAATGCCACCCACTTCTGGAGCTAGTATGGTGTAGTAGTCAAGGTGTTGCTCTAAGCCTGGGGAAGTCTGGGGTTCAATCCATCCTCAACCGTGGAATTTCACTGGCCACCTTTGGGGCATTCACTCTTTCCTAACCCAGCCTTCGCAGAGTATTTGTCCTGGAAAAAAATGGAGGAAGGGGCACCACAGATGCTCCAGGAACAAAGGTGGGATTAGACATTCCCCCGTATTACGCCATGGACTGGTTTGGTCCAGTGTGGATGGTTTTCCTGGGATTCACCTTCTGTGGAGAAGGAAACAAGGGCGCAGCTTTGCCAGATGTTATGGTGTGGGCTCTGGAGATAAATCTGAGGGAGATGAGTTTTCCTCCGAGTTGGCGGAAGATCTTGGCAATAGAGCAGAATTGCTTCTGACAGAACCCTTCCTGCTGTCCTGGGTTTTGCCCTATCCTTTCATATTTCCCCCCTTATCTTTTTAGCTGCCCAAAGCACTTCATTTTTCCTTACTTCCCTCTCTACATCTCCTCCTCGTCCCTATTTCTTCCAGGACATGCCATCCTTTTATTCATCCAATGTTCCCATCAGAAAGTGTCTACCTCATCACGTCTTCATGTCTACTGTCTTCCTAAACCATAAATATTGACACTATATACACTATATACACTATTTTCAAGTACACCACAGCCCAGCTTTCTTTTTGTACTCTAATATTTACCCATATCATATATCCTTCAAGTTGGTCAGTCCAGACCACCCTTTCCTTCTTTCTTTCTTTCTTTCTTTCTTTCTTTCTTTCTTTCTTTCTTTCTTTCTTTCTTTCTTTCTTTCTTTCTCTTTCTTTCTTTCTTTCTTTCTTTTTCTTTCTTTCTTTCTTTCTTTCTTTCTTTCTTTCTTTCTTTCTTTCTTTCTTTCTTTCTTCCCCCTGTCCATCTCTCCCCTTTCTCTTTCCCTTCCTCCTTCTAGCCTTTCTCCCCACCCCTCCCTCCTTCTCTTCCTTTGTCTCTCTCTCTCTCTCTCTTTTCTCTCTCAAGTGTTTTCAATTTTATTCTGAGTGGAATTAACTACCCCTGATGTCAAATTGCCGCCGAAATCGATAATAATATCTTTACAAAAGAGGATATTCTTCTCTCTCGGAACGGCCCCTGAAAAATGGAAAATTTAGTCGAAATTGATTCATTACTTGACACTTTATAGGACGGGCCTGCTATTGATCGGAGCCTGTCATGTCCTATCTGCCTTAATCGAAGTTGAAGTCCAGTGTCGATGGTGGGTATTTTTCATAATTCCAGGAGACCAGACAGATACAAACACACACACACACACACACACACACACACACACACACTCTGCTCTCCACCACCTTCTGCAGTCTCCCCACGTGGAAAGGAGGGGGGAGATATCTTCCTGAGCCCCCACCCAAACAGACTGCCCTGCAAAAGGAAGGATCTTGCCTGAAATGCACAAACCATTCCTTGCACACTCAAATCAGAGAATTTCAGTCACAATCCCCCTATCACGATTGAATGGGGTTTGCGTGGGTGTGTGTAACGTTTCCCTCACATCTTCTACCTCCCCAGACCAGCTGTTATTTGAGTGTGAGTGTGTGTGTGTGTGCGCGCACACACACGCAAGAGAGAGAGAAGGGTGGGGCTGTTTTGTTTGTTATAATGGTTTTGTGGTTTGGTAAAGGAAAACTATGAAACAGAATGTATGTGTTAGGTGGAGGCACTGAAACACAACAAGTGTGCAGATAGATAACCAGCACGTGGTGCACAATCCTGTGGGCTACTTGCTGTTATTCACACACTCAACTCCACTGATTCCCTCACACTATATTTCACACTCATCACCCTAGGCACACACAAACTCAGTGACACTCATAAAGATGTTTAACTTGTGCTTTTGCTCTGCTCCCAACATGCTGTCATGTTACTTGCCCAACACACTTACACACAGGGTTTCCCTCACACAATCTATTCAGTATTTCCACCAATGCATTCTTTTCCCAGGAAGCTTCTTCACAAGATCGTCTTACATTTACACAAGTGCACACCTTTCCTTACACAATTTTAGGCAGATAAGATCTCTAAGAAATGCCTTGCAGACACCTTTCTGCTCACAGATACCACCATAGACATGCTTTATGCACTTGCTCAGCTCTTGCACACAAGATCTTCTCCAACACACCTCTCTCTCTCTCTCTCTCTCTCGAACTGAGGCTTACCCTTCCTACTCACATTTCCACCTTCTCAGGAAGGTATCTTTCTGACAAATATCTCTTTAGTACACCCCAGCAGATTCTCTCTCTCTCTCTCTCTCTCTCTCTCTCTCTCTCTCTCTCTCACACACACACACACACACACACACACACACACAGACAGACACACACACACATCCTTTTGCACACTATCCTCTGCAACAGCAACCTACATGCCTCATAAAAACACCTCCTCACTCACATCATCTTTACACCCTGACCTTTTCCCTTGACATGCATTTTCTTGATACACACACACACACTTCTCTCCTATACACAGCCACTATTTCCTTCTTTTACAGCCACACAGGCCCCTCACACTGACAATTCTGCACATTCATTTTCCCCTCCTCCGACCTGGTGCCCCTCCAAATACCTTGGGCAACAGGGCCTACCTTTCCCACAGAGCAGCCTGCAGTTGATGGCTCCTGCCATTCAGCCACCCTACCTGGAAGGCTTCAAGATAGACTTTCCTGCATCCTCTCTGCATCTCCCAACTCGCCCCCTCCATCTGTTGAGAAGACCTCAAGCTTAACAGGACTTTGGACTTCCTCTTCTTTGTTTTCTTCTTTCTTTCCCTGACACTTTTTCACCAACAGGCCCTAGTCTCAGGATTGGTTTTGCCTTTGTTCCTCTATGCACTCACACACACATGCACACATGCACACACACCACCCCTGCCTTCCACCTCTCCAAAGGATTTATCCTCTCCTTTACCCTTACATTATCCCTTGGCGCTTTGACCTCAAAAGGGTCTGCAAATACATTTCCTCTTCTCTCTCTTGGATTCCCACCAATTGAACCAAGCCCAGATATTTTTTTAAAAAGAGGTGGGTGTGGGTGTGTATACATATGGGCACACTCGCACACCCATGCATACATGCGAGGCACACCGTGCAAGAGAAAATACCTTGGGTGCAGTTGGCAGTTTCTCCAGCACCCTCTGGAGTGAGAAAGCGGGTCGATATTTAATTGTTATTGCAAGCAGGGAGTGCAGGGAGAGACAGACACACACAACCTCCTGTGGACCATTTGTATGTGTGTGTTGCTGTTTGTTGGTGCAAAGGTGGGATTCGTGTGCCACAACCTGTACACCCACACAGGCCCTGGCTTCCTGAAATAACTCCTGCCTAGCTTAAAAGAAGGGAGTCAAAAGGCAATGCAATCCGAGACTTCTGTCCTGTTCACAAGACTCAGGAAGCCTTACTCTCCGGTAAACGGGTGCACTCTTGCAGTCTAAATGAACACGATTTCTACTTTCCCAGAAGAACAAACCTTGAAGCCTTGTGGTTATAGTGCTCAGATAATACTCCGGTATATATCACAACACAAAAGGAGGAGCTGGGCTGAGAGTCACAAAGGGTCTAACCCAGGACACCATCCACCATCCCAAGCATTCTCATGTCAATTCCACCAAACTCCCTCCTCCCAGGAAACCAGCCTAGCACTGGACGGTGCAGTACAAAATGGGAGATTTGGTGGTACTTTATTGAAAGAGCAAGAAAGAGAAATTGAGCGATTTGGGGAGGCCGAGTCTAGTTTTTGGGCGGTGAGGAGCAAGGCGCTCTGTGTATGCTCAGAAACAACCCTTTCCTTCTTGCAAAGGCAAAATCCAAGACCAAACTCTGGAGGAGAGGGATGCTTTCAGGCAACCTTATGCTGAAATAGTGGGCGTGGAGGTGCGTGAGCTCCCCGCTCGCTTTCCTACGGTAACTATCCCTTGGTAGTAAATGTGGGACCCCGCCGTGCCCTGTCCCAAAATCTGGCGGGCAGGAGGAATGTTGAGAGCTCGGTCTAAGGTTTCAAACTCACCAAAGGCGATAAAAATTGGTCTGTGTAGGTGCTCAGGTGCCTCAAGCCATCCATCAAAATTTGAGGGAAAGGGAAGGGAGGGAGGGGGTGTCAGAATTGGAAGGGGGGGGTACCACACACACACTCACACAGACACACACACACCCGCCTGCACGCATACCCACAAATCCCATTTTCTGCAAACAGGTTGGTGGCCCGCAGCCCCGCTCTCTGTCTAAATGAAATCAGTCATTTTCATCAAGTGCCCGGCCAAATATTATCCACAGTCCATTCAGAAGGATCGAATCTTATTTAGAGTCGCGATTCGACATCTGTTTTCAAATTTGATCAGCTATGAACTTTATTTTCCGAGTTTGAGGAAAATTATATTCCATCGATCCGAAGCACTGGCGTAGCCTACATATATCCGCCCCCCCCCCCCCGCGTGCCTCTCTCTCCCTCTCCCTCCCCGCTATCGACGGGAAAGACGCGTTTGCGGGAGAGACGCCGCCAACGAGACACTTCGTAATTCTCCCGGCCGCACATCCAGACTTCTTCCCCCAGCTCGCCTTCCTCTAGCACCCTCCATTTATCCCTTCCTCCCAACACCCCTCCTCTCTTCCTGATTCATTCTGGCGCTTTTCCCCTTGGCAGACACGCGCACGCTTCCCCTCCTTTTCCTCCGATCCCTTCGCCTCTTCCAACCGCCGCTTCTTTTCCCCGAGTTTTCCGCTTCGCTCCTTTGCCTGCCTGCCTGCCTGCCTGCCTGCCTGCCTGCCTGCCTGCCTGCCTGCCTGCCTGCCTGCCTGCCTGCCTGATTGCCTCGCCCGGCGGCCGATCTTTTTGGCTTTCCCTGTCCTTACGCAACATAGCAAGCTTCCTTCCTTCCTTCCTTCCTTCCTTCCTTCCTTCCTTCCTTCCTTCCTTCCTTCCTTCCTTCCTTCCTTCCTTCCTTCCTTCCTTCCTCCCTCTAAAAAAGAGGGGTGGCGGAAGCTATTCAAGCTCCATTGTCAAGATTGCTCCCACTTCAATCTCTGAAGACGCCCCCTCCCCATTCCCCCCTCCCGGACCTCCTCCAAAACTCCAGCCTCGACACAGCCTGGATGGTGAAAGGCGCAAACGGTGAGTAACAGACTTGGGAAAGTTTCTCGAAGTGGACTGCCCGGGGGGTGGGGTGGGGGGCTGGGGGGGTGAAAAGTTGAGCCGCTGGATTTAATGGGGGCGGCTTCTCTCCTTTCCAGGCGGGGTGGGAGAGCGGTGCTTCTGGGTTTCCATAGTGTGGCAAGAAGCTGGGGGGGGGAAGTGTGTGTATGGGGGTGGGGGTCCTATCTACCCCTTCCCTCCCTCCAGTTTCTTTTGCTCTTTCTAACACTTTCTAACACTGCCTCTTCCTTGCCTCTTCTCCTCTGCCCCTCCCTGGCCCCCTCCTCTGCCCTCTCTCTTCCCCGTCCCTTCCCCCCCGCCCCATTCCTCCCTCCGTCCTCCTCTCCGTCTTTCCCTCTGTCCCTCTCTCTCGGCCTCCCATCCTTTTCTCTGCTGGCTGGCTGGCTGGCTCGCTTCTTCCCCTGTCTTTTCCCATTCCCTGCTCGCTCACTCACCCTCCCCTCCCCCCCCCTCCCCAGCTAACTGGAAGCCGGTTTCCGTTTAGATTAAGGCAGGGAACCTAATTCCAGGGCAGGGGATCGAAATTTCTGGCAACAAAGGGAAATAGCGTATTGATCAGAGGCTCCGGAGATTAAGAGACAAGTGTGTGTATCCATCAGCGCTAAACTGCCTCCCTGCGCCTGCGAGGCGGACGGGCTGCGGACGCGCCTGGCATGGCAAACGCGGCGGCGCCCCTCCTGGAGGGCAGGAGCGGGAGCCTTGGGGCAGCTGGGCGAGCGCGCAGGGCCCAGGGACGCAGGGGGCCGGGCCGGGCGACCCCTTGCTAAGGGCGAACCCGCGGGGAGCAGCTGATCCGGGGAGCCGGGTTCGAGTCTTGCCTCCGCTAGCAGGACATCCTGGGGAAGGGGGGGGTGCGTGGAAAATGCCCTCAGAGACCCCGCTCCACCTGCCCGGTTGGTGGGACGGACTTACCTTCTCAAGGCCCCTGTGAAGCCTAGACTAGGGGGTCCCGAGTTCAGATCTCGCAGCTGGATTAGTTTCCTTTCCCTCCAGGGCAGTGCGTGGAGAGGAGACCCTAGTGGTTATAAGGGTGGTGGAAATAGCGCCTTCCCAAACCCGACGCTCTCTCGAAGTGTTGGGTTACAACTTCCAGAATCCACAGTCGGTGGGGCCACGCTGTCCCACGCATCTGGAGAGCACGGCTCTGGGAAGAGAGGCTTTGAACAGTCTCCTAGGGCAGCCTCAACCCCGTCTCACTGAAGAAAATCCCACTGAGACAGACTTACTCCCACGGAAGTGTGCATGGCGTTGCAGCCCTTTGAGACTTATGTGCAATCATGCGGGAATATTGCAAAGTGGGACTTACTTCTGAGTAAACGCACATGGGGCTGGGACTTGGGTTATAATATGTGCGGGGACTAAAAGAACGGAGAATTACTGTGGGGGACAGGATTCTTGGAAGGGGGGGGGCAAAGACGCAACAGCTAGTCTATTTTTTGCATTTATATCCTGTTTTTCTTTGGGAGGGTGTCCGGGATCCCTGGGTGTCTAGTCCAACTTTGTCCCCCCCCCCCAACAACACCCCGTTGAAGCTAGGAGGGTTGCGATCGGCTTCTGAGAAGAGTCAGATTTAACTCGCGTGGAAAGGGGTCCGGTTGCTGCCCTGAGGAGAGCGGGCTCGGGCCGGCCCCGCCTTTCCCTCTGGGTCCCCGAGCGCCCGCGGGGAGTGCCGGCCACCTGCCAGTTGTAGGGTGGGCCGGCGGGGTGCTAAGATACCTGCGGGGGCGGAAGGGGTCCAGGAACGGCTCGAGCGGCGGGAATAAAGGCCTCGGGAGGCCGGAGGCGAGGAAGCGGGGCAGGGACTCCGCGGGAACCCGCGAAGATCCGGGACTAACCCTTCATCTTCGAGCCGCGCCGCAAAGCGGTTAGAAGGCCCCTCCCCGACCCGTAAATCTTCCCCGTCGGCCTTCCACCGCGAACCCCCAAGAATGCTTTGAATAGGAAAGGGGAGACAGACCTGCCCGAACACGCGGGTGAATATACCCCTCCGTTTTCTAACTTAAAGATTACCACCCCCTCCCCTAACCCCTTCCGTATGCGCGCACATTAGCAAGCTTTGCGCGTGCGGGGAACGCGCTCTGAACTTCGCGAAAGTTTTTCCATCTGGAGGTGATGGGGGAGGGAGAAGTTGGTGAAAAAACCAGACAAACCCCCCCCCCCCCCCGCCGCCACCCCTCGCGCTTATGGGCTTAAAACAGCACCTTCACCCCGGCTTTGTCCCCGCCGTTTGGAGAGCAGAAGCTGGCGCTGGGGGGATCTGTGGGCCGAAGGAAACGCAGCGGGGAGCGCGCCTCGGTTTCCAGAGCCAAGGCTCGGCCGCGGGAGGGGGGAGATCGCCCCGCCGAGCTCTCTTCCCCTCCCCTCGCTATAAACCACCGGCCTTCCCTCTTCCAATGTATCCGGGAGGGCGGCCTTCCTCCGTGGACTTTAAGCCACGAGCCTTTCATTCTGGAAACGAAAGAGCGGCTAATGGGAAGCGTACTTCCAGTGGCGGGGAGTTGCCGCGGCTTTAACCCACCGCTGCAGCAGGATCCTGAACTCTTTGGAAGGCGGGGAAAGGGCCCGGCGCAGGAAGGAGAGGCCCGGCGGTAGGTCGGCGGCGAGACGGAGAAAGGGGTTTGAAGTGGCTCTGAAGGTGGAGGCGAATCTCTAGGAGGCGTTGGATCTAACCGGATGGATGGCCGCGTAATTATTCCGCTGCTACGCCAGATACTGACACGGCGCAACAGGAGGGCGGGCGGGACGGTGAGTAAGTACCGGCTCCAGAAGGAGCTTTGCACAGCACGCGACGCCCAAACCGAGGCTTGCTTCCCCGCGTTTCAGCGGGTCGTGCGAACCCTCCTGCGTTTCCAGTTGCTAGATTCGGCTTCACCGGCTTAGCTCGCGCCCCGATTCCGAGTCGCTCTCGTGTCCTTACAAACCAGGGTTAAGCGAAGCATTCCGCGTCGCGTGAGCACAGCCTCGATTTGCAATGCCACGCCGTGCACACGCACTCGGAACCGGCGAGCAAACCCCGGCTTCCCCTGAGCTTTTGACCTCGGGGAAGGAACAGGAAGGAAGGAGACCCTCAGGTTCCACCCCACAATAGAGCACGGGGATATTCAAACATTGCTCTGTCTGTCTGTCTGTCTCTTATTAGCCCCTTAAGCCGAAAGGACGGGGGTTCCCTTAGTGCTTCCCCAGCCCCCCAGCGACAGACGCTAAATCGCCTTCGCTCGCGCAGTTTAACTGTCCGCTGGATCAGCAGAGCGCAGGGCCCGGGTTTTGCAAACCCAGGTTAAGCTCGCCGCGCGCCTCTTTTCCTCCCCCTCTCCACACAAACACACGCACACGGGGGTGCACACAGACGGACCACTCGGCTGAAATCCCCGCCGAGCGTCCCCCGGGACCGCTCTCATTCCTGGCTAAAGCGACGGCGTCTGAAGTTTGGCGTCGCCGAGTGTATCGCGGATGCTGACGTTTTGCTGCCGGGGTTCGCGGTTTCTGTTCACACGCGGAGCTGGGGGTAAAGCAAGAAGCGCGCTTCCCCGAAAGGCTGCTGGCGGGTTCCTATCCAGTTACTCCAGGGCAGAGGGGTCGATCTGAATGGGCCTCCTCTCGCCAACTGCCGTGCAGAGCGCATCGCGCATCATTCTCCGTGCAGAATTATAGCAGCAATTTACGGAAGGAGGTTGCGGATCTCCGGGGCGAGGGAGAATCCGATTTTATTGTCTGACGGGGTTTTTTTTAAATGAAGGTCAAGATGCCCAAGTCCGGGTACCTGACGTATTAGTACAGTCTAAAATAGAAAGACGGGGCGGTTGGGGGGGGGCGGTTCAGGCAAGATGCAACGTCCCCGGGCCGCCCCTTACCGTCGGACTTCCCTTCCCTCGGAGCCTCCCCGGCGCAACGGAACAGGCGTATGAAAGAGCAGGGAGAACCAGTTCAGGCCACTGTCCACGTTTCAGGCTAAAATAGCCCTCCCCTGAGTGAAGAAGACACAAGAAATTACTGTACACCAGCAGGGAAAATTCTTGCCCCAAGGCCTGGGCTCTGGGCTAGCTTTCTACTTGCAGGGAATGTTGCTAAAATAAAAGAGCATGCAAGGAGTGAACCGCCTTCCCTCACCGTCTATAGGTGGAGGATTTTAGCACCAACACCCCCGCCCCCGCCCCCGCCCCCCCAGATCAGGTTTTAGCTTTCTTACCAAACTTACGCAAGACTCCCTCTTCTCTTTTGCATTTAAAACGGCTTCCTTCCGGTGGCTAAGGATGGGGGGATTCCCGTGTGATATCTTTGTGGCTAATTGCAAGGGGAGGGTCCTTGGAACCCCGGTATTTTATTTTCCTGCCTGCTCCAGCGCCAGGGCTTTGCCTCAGCATTTTCACCAGGGTTGGAAATTCGTGCCTGCTTTTTCTGTATTCAGATGCCAGCTCTTCCCTTGTGGTCCCAGGCTGCTCACCCTGGCAGTAACTTCCTTTGCAGGGGTTGGTATAAATGTGATAAGGGAAAAGATGTCATTCATGCTGAAATTCAGAATAATAATAATAATAATAATAATAATTATTATTATTATTATTATTATTATTATTATTTTAAGTCACTGAATAAGCCACAGTTGTCAGGTTTCACATGCCATGCAAAGCCTGAACAGATAGTTTGGCTTAATGGGTGAGGCGTGGATCCTGGCTCTTCCTCAACCTTATTTATCCATTATCTTCTGAACAGCAGTGCGGGATGACCTATTTGAGAATCGCATGGACACGCTCCGCCAGCTAATCTCTGGTCATTTCCCCTTATCACATTCATGAACAGACTTGGAACTGAATCTCAGTCAAACCCCTGGGACCTCCATGTCAGAGCTGTGTGTCTTTGCTTGCAAAGTTCTCAGGAGTGTGGGAGTGGAAAACGTAAAACAATCCAAAGGAGGGAAATTTGTGATTACGAGCATTAACGGGGGGGGGGGGGGGGGGGGCGGCAAGTGACATCATGCATAGGATCATGTCATTGCACACATGATGCCAATTATGCAATTTGATGGCATTCTATACGCGATGCCAATTATGCAATTTGATGGCATTCTATACGTGATGCCAATTATGCAATTTGATGGCATTCTATACGTGATGTCATTGTGGCTTGTACCAGAGGCCTTTAATTGGGTCTTTCCCAGATGTTGGCAGGGAGTGCTGGGTGTTATAATGCAGTAACTGGAGTGCCAGAGATTCCCCACCCTTGGCCTAGTGTTTTACATAGGGGTTGGGTTTCACACAAGCTATTAGACTAGACTAAATATAGTTGGATATTTCATGGTTCAGTGCATTGTGAGGACAAGGCCATTGTTTCAAACGTGGGCAGGGTCATGACATTAAGCCGTAATAGGTTCATTTCTCTGAGCATAACTTGTGTGAAAAGCACAGAGTTTTTAACCCAACTTTGGCATGATGTGTGAACTCAGACACCGATATCCTAGGGCAGGGTTTCTCAACCAGGTTTCTGTGGAACCCGCAGGTTCCACAAGAGGTCACTAGGGGTTCCCTGGGGGATCACCATTTATTTAAAAAATTATTTCAAATTCAGGCAACTTCACGTTAAAGAGGTAGATTTCATTCTTTATTTTTAGTTTAAGAACACTGTTCATGCATCTATACAGGCCTACCCATGAAATGAATATCATAATTTTGTAACGTCTGGCCTATATTTGAGCCTGAATGTGCGGGGGTTCCCTGAGGCCTGAAAAATATTTCAAGGGTTCCTCCAGGGTCAAAAAGTTGAGAAAGGCTGTCCTGGGGTGATAATACATATTAATCTAAAATTCAAATGCATTTGCTCAAAGAACCATTTTGAAAAAGAGATTATAATTCTATGTACACTTTCTAGGGATAAGTCCCACCAAACCCAGCGCGGCTTGCTCATAAGTAGGCTTGTCTATCATTACCCTATACATGCCCCCCCTTTTTTTTGCTAACCACAGCAGTTTAACAATAGAAAACAGCCTTCCAAACAGTGAGGTAAAATTTCTCATGCATTTTCCAATACATTTTCTGAGAATTTTCTTTCTTCTCCAGAATTGCTGGAGACAATATTTGGCAAGATCTTTCCAAGTAACAAAATAGGGAATCTCAGATGGCACTAGGGATCCAGCTTTAGATTGTTGAAGCTATGGCCCCGATTCCTACTTCTCTCTTAATCCTTTGATTCCTTTGCACACCAGCAATAGATTTTCAATCACTGTTCACTGAGAATTCCTTGGGAGAGAAATTTAATCTTCCACCTGCTGGATGAATCTGCTCCCTCCCCATATTGACAACATCCCCCCACTTCCTCAATTTTCGCATCCAAGAATAGGGTGGAGAATTTGGGGAGATCTGCTTTTGCTCAGCCCTCACCAAATCATTTTTGATCTATTTGTACAGCAAGTATTCGTCACAGGCAACTCTTGCCTGCATACACTAATTTATGATGAGATACCTGTTGCATTCCCTTGAGGTAGGAATTCAGTGTGAAAACTCTCTTACTGCAACCATTATTTCAGCCACTGCAAAAGATCATAGCAGTGTGAGAGATCAGGAATTAGGAAATGAGAAACAAAGTGGAATCGGGTAGAAATTTGGGCAAAGGCAGAGGAAGGCAACGAGAAAAAAGTCCAGCCCAGAATCTACCGATTGGGGTGGGTTACAAAAATTGTGAAATAAGTAAATAAATAAAAATCTTCCCTGAAAAAGAGGGCTAGGCTAGTGGGACTTGGTTTGCTGAATGTGGACAAATGTTTACAGACTTAAATTTATTTAAATAATTTTTTTAAAAAAATAAATAGATTTCCATTTTAATAGCTTTTTAGACCGCCAACAGTTTGACACTCATCCCTATAACTTTGTATTTGTTGATTAGAACAAAGTAAAGCTTGGTTTACTTCTCCCCGAACAAGAAGAAGGAATGTTACCTTTTTTTTTATTGTGTAAAGCGTTCTATTAATTTTACACTCCAATAACCCCAGTTTGAGAGCCCGTTTGGTGTAGTGGTTAAGGCACCGGGCTAGAAACCGGGAGACTGTGAGTTCTAGTCCCGCCTTAGGCATGAACCCAGCTGGGTGACCTTGGGCCAATTACTTTCTCTCAGCCCTAGGAAGGAGGCAATGGCAAACCACTTCTAAAAAACTTGCTAAGAAAACTGCAGGGACTTGTCCAGGCAGTCTCCAAGAATCGGACACGGTTGAACAGATTAAAAAAAAAAATTCCAGTTTATCTCTGGGCTAGGCTTCCCTAACTGGACATTCTCCAGAAGGGTTGGACTACAACTTCCATCATCCTCCAGGCTCATAGGTTCTTCTTTTATAGGTTCCTGGTAAAGCACAATTCCCGTTTTTAGCCTCTTGTTATCTGTCCTGCCCTTGAGCAGACCCTCTTCAGACTACACTAAGTCCAAAGTCTTTGTCTTTTGTAGCATTTACTACAAAACCCAGCATGACACTCCTGCTGTGGGTAGGGGTCTTCTTCTAGAATGGAGGCCCCCTTGTCCACCCAACAGTCCAGCCTCGGGGTTGCACGGCTTGTTAAACTAGATTTTTAAAAGAGTTCTTACTATGAGTTGTGGTTCCTCAAAGTCCGGCTTTCCCCCGTGGACTTTGTTAGATGTTCAACCTCCAGGTTTACTGTCTGCGGTGCTCAACTACGTAAATCTAATTCCTGTGTATGTGCATGTATTTCCTCTGCAGTGCATGAACTGTTGTGTCACCCACTGAGATATATTTTGAAGTGGTGGTAACACATTGCATCTTCCCCCACCCCCCACCCCAATTAGATCTTTAACCAAAAGAGTAACAGCACCCCCATCTCTTGGATTTGTAATGATCAAAGGATGAGATGGTTGCAGAGTAAAAGGTTACAGTAGAGCAGTGTTTCTCAACCTTAGCAACGTGAAGATGTGTGGACTTCAACTCCCAGAATTCTCCAGCCAACATGCTGGCTAGGGAATTCTGGGAGTTGAAGTCCACACATCTTCACATTGCCAAGGTTGAGAAACACTGCAGGATTCCATTCACAACCATTCTTTACGCAACGTTCTTTGGGACATTGACTTCAGTCAGCTTAGATTCCTTCATGAATGTATTCTACCACTTTTAATAAAAAAAGAAGAAGATATAAATCCAATAAATTAATATGTATTACAATTATGTCCAATCTTTCCTCCAGCTTTATCTCTACAGCAATCTTTGGAATTTAAGCTGAAAGATTCTGGCTATTTATATTCCTGCTAATCCATGGTTTATTTTAACTACAGCTACCACTGAGTGGGTTCAGATATTGCGCTAAACCATAAATGATGTTTATAAATGGTGGGGGCTGAGTTCAAACAAAATGCTAAACCAACCTGTACAAATCATATTATAGCTTATATTAACCTAAGAAAAGGAGAGAGTATAAACATTTTGTGGTGTACTTTCCTCCATCTCTGATAAACCCTACAAGTAATAGAGGGTTGGACTGAGAATTTCTATGACCACAGAACCATAGAATGTAACGGTTGAAAGGGACCTTGGAGATCATCTAGTCCAGTGTCTCACAAACTTGGCAACTTTAAGATGTGTGGACTTCAACTCCCAGAATACCCCAGCCAGCATGGCTGGCTGGGGAATTCTGGGAGTTGAAGTCCACACATCTTAAAGTTGCCAAGTCTGAAAAATAGTGATCTAGTCCAATCCCCTGCTCTCTTTAAGCACTTCCAAAGAAGAAGAGCTACCATCTCCCCAAACAATCTGTTCCACTGTTGACCAGCCCTTATGCTAAGAAATTCTTGCTGATGTCCAACCAAAACCAACTTCCTTGTAATTTAAACCCATTCTTTCCAGGCCCGTCTCTGGAACAACTCCAAACAGCCCTGACCAGCAGCCTGACATCTGTCTGGCTTACAAAGCTGAGTTGACAACTCTCCTTAATCATAACCCATGATTTACAAACCACCTCATCTCTATTCGCAAAACGGCCACACCACGTGGCTTAGTGTGATCCAGGAAGCCCACCCATTAAGCAAAAGGAAAGGAGATCTATTTTAGAGCAGCACCTTCAGCTGGCCCCAACGCTTAGCCTGGGAAAAAGACATCCAAATGCCTAGCGCTGTCTAATTCAAAAACTGGCCACACTTGCATCACCATCAGCAGACCTAACAACTTGTTTGCCTCGCATCTTCACTTGGACCAAGAGGGACACAAATGCCGACATCTTTTCCCCTTCTTTAGCAACACCGCTGTTGCCTCTTTCACCCTCTCTCCAGGAAGGTCAACAAGGGAGGGCCACGGCGTGGGCTGCAAATAAACAGGGAGGCAAGCTGTGGGCTGTACAAATGAAATAGGCCAGGATGTTGTACTTGAGAACCAATCTCCGCTTTGAGAAGTTCCATCCCTCTTCTTTACAGCTTTCATTGCTGCTGACTCAAGCAGGTGTGGAGAGGGGCGGGCAGGAACAAGGAAGCTGGTTCAGCTTGCACCCCTCCAATTCTTCGCCTTTGTGTGCATTTCTACCTGTCAGTTTTTCTTCCTGCAGCTGAAACCTCCTTGCCGTTGGGGTTCATGCCTTTCATATTTATTTTTGCATGATTTTTTTTTCTGCCTGCGCTGTACGGAACCACACCATGTCAAAGGGGCAAATAAAAAGAGTGATGCTTTACTCTGGAGGAATTTTCCTTCTTACACCCCTAACGGTCCAGCAGCATCTGTAGATCCATCAGAGTGACATAGCTGAAGATTTGACGCTATTTGTATATAATCTGAAAGGTTGGGATCGCCCCACATGCTAACCCGTAAGCAATAGCTTATACACGATAATGGCAGGGTTCTTACAGTAGGCTAAGGCCAAACCAAGCAGCCATATTATGGTTTAGGACAGTGTGTGAACCCTGCCAATGGTCAGCCCTAGGTTACCTAATACACGTCAGAGCAGAGCAGGGATTTTGACCAACATACTTGCTTCCATATTAGCAACGGGGCATAAACTGCTCTTCCATAGCTTCTTTTAGAGCCTGTTGGTGGTTTATATTTTGTGTTAGCAGGAAATCAACATGCATCAGGTTTTGAGACTCAAGTTGGATTCTGGAATTAGGGATGGTGCATAATGCAGAAAGAACTTACTGAATCGCTTTAAGTCAATGGGTGGATTCACACAACATACAGGCCACATGGTGGCTTAGTGCAGTTTGAAGACCAAGCAAACTCTATCAAGAAACAATGGGTAAGCAAACTATAATTTGGCATAATATATTAAGCAGGCTATTCTGTCTCTCAACTTCACTTTTCTTGCAGAAATCAACTGGTAAATTCAGGGACTCCTTAGGCCAGGGCTCTTCATATTAAGTCTACAACATGGAAGGATTGAAGCTTGTAACAACTGTATTGGTTTTTAGCCCAAGGCCGTTGCCATTTTGTACAAATATATATAATAAAAGATACATGGAAATATACAGACATCTTCATGTAATTACTCTAAAAGCAAAGAAACTTGGTTTCAGAATGTAAAACCATTATGCAAATAATTGAAACCCCAGACAGAAAAGTTGTGTGTTGTTTTCTGGATGCCAGTGAAAACTTTCTAACACAGGAATGGAAACATTCTCATCTGTCAAAAGTTTTATCACTGTCCAATAGCTATTAAACTGTTCTATGCTGAATAAAGTGGGACAAATGGGTTAACAAATAATTGGCAGGGGAGTATATAGGGTGAGGCATTTTAAATTATCCCCCTGCAAAATTTACCGCCACAAAAAAGACATGGTTTGTAGTTGTTTTTGATAGTCTATTTATAAGGCATACATCCCCTGAAAGCTACTGTAAACCTTCTCAAGATATAGAAAATGTCTGTGAAAATGTTCTAGGAACTGGAGCAACACTCCAACAAAAATTTTACGTGCTGAGGCTTTTTAATTTAAAATTAAGGCAACTAAGAAGAGATCTGTTTAGAAGTTTGTAGAGCAGAGAAAGCAGGTAGACCTCTAGTTTCCAAATTAGATGCTTAAAATTCCAAATGGAATTTTTTGAAAAACATTAAGAACGCGGGGGGGGGGGAGTAAGGAATCATTATCCAACCTTTTTCTGGTCTCAGAAGTCATAGCCGTACTTTGTTTAAACCCGCCGCTCCTTGAAGCCTAGAAAGAAATCTGAGAATCAAGCAGCCACTCAGCCTTCTGTGAAGATTCTCCCATCCATATGATTTTTTTTTTTAAAAAAGTCTGAATTAAATGTGGAAGCAGTGAGCTAGTTCTCCACCAAAGCCCTAGTTGTTAATTAACTAGAGTATCTGCAGATGTTTCAAAAAGATTACTTGTGACTATCCTTGTCTGGGCTTGGAAGCTAAGTAGGGTTAGACTGGGGCAATTCCTGGATGGGAGACAAAAAAAAATCTCACACTTATAAATAGCAAACCACTTCTATATTGCTGCTAAAAAAAAAACTACATAGATGTATCCTAAACAATGTCACAATGCAATTCCAAGGAGACTTAACTTCTATTTCTACTTTGGTATTGCTTTAAAAGATGAGATCCCTGAATCATAAATTACTTGCTCAACTTCTACTTTAGAGAAACTTTGATTATGCTGTTTTCCCTGACATTTGCTATGTTCACACAACATGCTTAGGTGACTCATTTAAGCAGTGAAAATGCTACACCAGGTTAGTTTTTAACCTTAGTTAAAAACCTAGTTTTTTTTTCCAGAGTTCGTATATTGTCCACTTGAGAGCCAGTTTGATGTAGTGGTTAAGGCATCAGGCTAGAAACCGGGAGACTGTGAGTTCTAGTCCCATTTTAGGCACAAAGCCAGCTGGGTGACCTTGGACCAGTCCCTCCCTCTCAGCCCTAGGAAGAGGGCAATGGCAAACCACTTCTGAAATCCTGCCAAGAAAATTGCAGGGACTTGTCCAGGCAGTCGCCAGGAGTCAAGACTGACTGGAAGGCACCAAAACAAACAAACAAACAAATCAGGACATTACAGTAGTCCAAGATGCCCAACCTAGCCGTATCAAGATCTGTTGAAAACTGCAGTTCCCAGAATTCCTTTGGCCAGGCTGGCTGAGAGTTCTGGAAATGGCGCCCAACTTAGCTGGAAAGAACCAGGCTGGGAAAGATCCTCTTGCATTGGCATAATCACCCCACAGAGGAGAAGGGAAATGTCGTAAGAGGAGCAGTCAAAATCAAGGCTCAAACCTTGTCTGTGCTGGAATCTGTATGCTCCAGATGTTAGGGGAGAGGCCATGTCTGCAGAAGTCACATTTCATGGGGCATGCAGAGATTCTCATGCCACCCTCTCCAGATTCCCATTAACATACAAATCTATACCTTAGCCTATGACTGAGCACTTAAATTACTGTCTCTTCCTTTTCACATGCTAGCCATGCAGATGAAAAAAAATCCTTGTGCCTGGAAAATAAATGAATTGAGGAAGTCTTCATAAAAATCTGAAGAAGTACAGATTCAGCTGTAGCGCACATTCTTTGCATGCTGAAATAACTTGATTTAATCCCTGATGTTTCCAGGTAGGTCTGGAAAATTCTTCTTTTCAAAAGCCTGAGGAACTATGCTGGCAAGGTTTACGCCTAGCGCTAAGCCGTGGGTGGTAGAGAAGGCCACAGTTAGTGAACACATCACATTAAGCCGTAAAGCATTTTGTTCGGTTTTGATTTAGCATGTCAAGTTGGGCTTATCAGCACTGCTTATGGCTCGGGGTGGTCGTGCAAGCTTAGCCAATAGTGGTTTATCCAATAAACCATGATTAAGGAAACCACAGCAGTGTGATTTGTGAACCAATCCATGCTGTAAATAAATTGTAGTTTTACAACCAGAATGTCTGATTTCATGCAGAATACTAGCCTAAACCAGAGAATGGCTTACATCAGTGTTTCTCAACCTCGGCAGCTTTAAGACATATGGATTTCAACTCCCAGAATTCCTCAGCCAGCATGGCTGGCTGGGGAATTCTAGGAGTTGAAGTCCACTCGTCTTAAAGTTGCCGAGGTTGAAAATCACTGGTTTACAGGGTGGTATTAAGAGCTGAGGCGCGATGGCTCAGTGGTTAAGACACCAGGCTTGTCGATCGGAAGGTCACAAGATCGGCGGTTCGAGACCCGAGTGCCGCGTGACGGGGTGAGCTCCCACACTCGCCCCAGCTCTTGCCAACCTAGCAATTCGAAAGCGTGCAAATGCAAGTAGATGAATAGGTACCACTTCAGTGGGGAGGTAACAGCGTTCTGCGTGCATCATGCCGGCCACATGACTGTGGAAGCGTCTTCGGACAACGCTGGCTCTTCGGCTAACAAACGGAGATGAGCACCGGCCCCTAGAGTCGGACACGACTGCACAAATGTGCGGGGGGAACCTTTACCTTTATTAAGAGAGAAGAGAATAATTCTGCCAACTTTTGCTTCTTCTTCTCCCCACCTCAGACTGATTATATCTGCCAATATAGCCTGCAACACACACACACACACAAAATAATCCAATTCCAACTTTTTTGGGGGGGAGGAATTCTTTTTGCCTTTGTAGGTCTGGCTCTGGACATCTTCTCCATACAACTTCTAACTATCACTGATACGCAGGTTGGCATCACTTGACAGCCTCTTCTAGAGATGGACCTGAATGCTCCGAGCTGGAAAAAGGCAGCTGGGGAGGGGGCAGAGTTAGGGAAGGAAGAGAGGGCGCACAGGAGGGCCTAGCTCTGAGCAGCACAGGGGGCACTGCGATGCGATGCCCACGTCGAGAAGCAGTCCTTGCAGTGGGAACCAGGCACCAAGGGGGGCATTTGGAGTGGGGGAGGCCTTGATGGGCAGGGAGGGGGGGCCCAAAGGGAGAAGGGAACTCCAGTCTGGGGAAGAGACTTTAACAGCAGGGCTCTTGAGAGAGAATAGGAAGCCGGTGCGGAGCCCAAGCGGGAAAGGGGGGTGCGTGCTTGAGGGGAGCCCCGGGGGAGGGGCGGGGCCAGCCTGGCGGCCTTGCACCGTCCCCAGCGAGGGCCAAGCGGAAGCCCGCCTGCTGCCTGCCGCCTGCCGCCTCCCTGGGCGTCTGACGGCGGGGGCGGAGGGAACGAGAGGCCCCGAGCGAAGGGCCCGGCCGGCAAGAGCGGTTGCAGGGCGCCGCCCAGAGGGCGGCTGGACAGCGGTGGCTGCGGGAGCCGGGCCGGGCCGCCTGGATCGATGGCGGCAGAGGCGCCGGGCGCGAGGATTGCATCTTGTCACAATAATTTATTGCTCTCATCCCCGCCTGATCGATGGTTTGAATTAGCGAAGCGCCCGGCTTTAATATTTACCCTCCGCGCTGCTCCTCCAATCTCAATTCTAATTGATTCGGACACGGGCAAGCGCTGGGCTGGGCTGCGGGGGGGGGGGGGGGAGGGGGTTGGGGAGTGGGCAAGGCGGGGCAGGGCAGGGCGGGGCAGGGGGGCACCGGGGCTCACGGAGGCTTCCATGGTGGGGGGGAGCATGAGGATAAACGCCTCGGAGAGGCGAGATATTGAGGAAGGAAAAGGAGGGTTAACGTGGGGGTGGGGGGAGGACAGGAGCTTGCAAGTGGCATGGGGGGCGGTTAAAGTGGAAGACGCCTTCTAGAGAAAACTGGGTGGGCTTTGAGGGAGATGCAAGCAGTTTAAGGCAGAGAAACAACTTTTAGGAAGAGTTGGAGGAACATTGGAATATAGGAAAAAATAGGAGGGGGGGGGCAAAACCTGGAATTTGGGGGCAGCATGTGAAGACCCAGCCTTCCAAAGAGCCACCAGACCAGAGTGGCTAAAGGAGGAGTTGAATGGAATCTATATAATGTGCTGTAGGAAGGGGGTCCTGCGAGGCCGCCCACCTAACAGCTTGCTGTCATTGCTTTTGCTCTTGGGTGAATAAACTCCTAACTTCATGCAATTGGTCAGTTTCTTTACTCCCGGCTCAGGAACGAACTTGGTAAGATAAAATTTACTTCTAACACTGAGTTCCCCTGAAATTGGAGGGTGGTGTCCTTGAAAAGACGAGCAAGGGGTGATGCTGGATTGGGTGGGAATTCAGCAGAAAAAAAGAGCCAGACACTGGATAGGGCAAACCAGCAGAGTGGGAGGCTGAAGAAAAGGTGACCTATCTTAAAAGATTTTAGTTTGCTAAATACTGTATCTGGAACATCTTCGCCTCTTCCCAGTGCATCCTTGCTCCACAGGCACACACCAGTGTGCGTGCTCACACACATACACACACACACTCACTCTGCTCCTTTGCGTCTCAAGCTTCTTTTCCATCTTGCAGGCCAAAGGGATATTATATATCTCCCTGTCTGACCATTATATGATCTGGGCCTGTCTTTAATAGGTAGGGACTATTTTTAGACATATGGCTCTGAATTCTCATTTCCTCCAAGATAGTTTCAGGCAGGCAGCTATTTGACAGGGCCTTCAAGTGACTAGGATTTACTTCCATATGTCTTTCCAGGCCCTACGCCCTCAGCAAAGAATTGTGAAGGACCTTGAGTTGGCCACAGATTTTAAGACATCCAATAATTTGTTTCTCAGATTATCCTGGAAGATAATTTCCACTTGCAGTAAAATTAATGTGAGTCTTGAGTTATTGCTGAAAATTGTTTTGGGAATTCGAGACCCAGAAGTGTATATTCTGGTTGATTCATTAATAAAAAAACTCAGTTTAGGAAGTGATTTTGAATTCAGATCCTGCCCATTCACAGGATAAATGGAATAGTTGCCCCAAACAGTTGATCTAGGTAGGCAATAATTTCACGCCATAAAGGTGTCAATATTAGTGCAAAATGTAAATGAATAGAATCCTTACACAGAGAAAAGATGTGTGATATATTTTTCTCTGATACCTAAGTTTCCACAGGCACAAACTTTAAAAGAACAGTGGAATTAAATCATGAACTTGACCACTGCCATTTACCATGTCATTTAGTGTTCTTGGAGATTAAATATACTCTTCAAAAGGATAGGAAGGAGATAAGGAGATAAGGAGAGAGCCAGTTTGATCTAGTGGTTAAAGTGCTGGGCTAGAAACCAGGAGTCTGTGAGTTCTAGTCCCGCCTGAGGCATGAAAGCCGGCTGGGTGACCTTGGGCCAGTCCCTGTCTCTCAGCCCTAGGAAGGAGCCAATAGCAAACCAGGAGACTGAGAGTTCTAGTCCCGCCTGAGGCATGAAAGCCGGCTGGGTGACCTTGGGCCAGTCCCTGTCTCTCAGCCCTAGGAAGGAGCCAATGGCAAACCAGGAGACAGAGAGTTCTAGTCCCGCCTTAGGCATGAAAGCCGGCTGGGTGACCTTGGGCCAGTCACTCTCTCTCAGCCCAACTCACCTCACAGGGTTGTTGTTGTGGGGAAAATAGGAGGAGGAAGGAGTATTAGGTATGTTCGCCGCCTTGAGTTATTTATAAAAATAATAAAGGCGGGATGAAAATTAAATAAATAAATAAAAAACTGGCCACATTCTGTCAGGAGTTCTGGCCATGACTGAAGCTAGAGCTTAAAGTAATGAGGTCTCCATGAAATTGGGCCAAGGGCCTTATTTGGCCTTAGGGCTGCAAGTCACCAACCCCATTTTAGGATGAAATAAACTGCAGGGCAAAGGCCTAGAATTGTATAAAGGATCATATGTGCTTTTTGCATACACCAGTTAACCACAGTTCAGTGGTAAAAATCACGCTGGGAGTTATAAGAGCTGTGGTCTAACAAACATCTGGAAACAGCTCCCCCAAGGTCGAGTCTGTCACCTCCAGAATATCATCCATCCATTTTGCCCTTGGTCGGCCCCTGTTCCTTTTGCCTTCCACTTTCCCTAGCATCAGCATCTTCTCCAGGGTATCCTGTCTAAGGAAGAGCCCTAGATACCCTTTACGGACCCCCTAGCAACCTTCTTCTGAACCGGCTTGATGCATGAGTAGAAGACCATTGGAAATCTTATCCAGCTAATTCTGCAATCCATAAACATATAGATGGACTCTAAATGGTAGACATTTACAGGCCATTGGGCAGAACAGACACAGTATTCAGGGTCTATGAAGCTCCTAAAGATCTTCCCAAATAAGTTTAAGGTCTAAGATGACTCAAAAATGAGAAAGCTGCTGAATCCAGTTTAATAATTTGCTTTCCTTGAATTATTGTAATCTATTGAGTATTTATAATGACAGCCTTCTCCAAGTTGGGGAAAGGGGCTTGTTGAGGGTCCCACAACCAAGAATATCAAGCTTGAACCTTTCTAGTTATGGCTAGAAGATCTATAACTAGATAGATATATTCTATCTGTCTATCTTGCTGTTCCCTTCTTAACTATTTGGGTCACCACCCAAAGGGCCATTTTTCATTGTTGAGAATTGTTCTCCTTCTGATGCACAGAATAAGTGGGACACAGATTGTTTGAGTTGAACCCTGTACCAAAATAAACCACATTTCTCTGCTTAGAATGAATCCACACAAGTTTTTCTGGCTAGAAGATAATTATCAAACACCCCTCATTCTCAACAAGGTTGCTAGAACATGCATGCTTGTATGTATTGCACACACATTTTCTCTTCATCCACAAACACTAGGAATATACCTTCATTTTTCAATATAAAAGGCAAGAGAAAAAACACACACACACAAACACAAATAGTCGGGGGAGATGGGCGGTGATAGAAATTTGAACAATAAATAAATAAATCATTCCCACATCATTGTTAGTTTTTCCAATTTGGCTTGGTTTATGAAGGTGAGCATTTAAGATCTGTCAACCTTCTACTGTGTTTTAATTGATTTTTAACAGGATATTTCTATTTGTTTCTTACCTCCTTGGAGCCTTTGGGAGAGAGAAACCTATACATTTAAATACATTTTTTTTTTAAAAAAAAACCTATTCTCTCACTGTGGCAATGCATGCTGAGTTGCTCTTTGGATTCTAACAGGTTTTAACTGAATGGTTTGAAAAGCACGACTGCACAAATGTGCGGGGGGAACCTTTACCATTTTTATCACTTCAGCCAGGACTCAAAAAGGGATGACATATACTGTAGTCCAGTGTTTCTCAACCTTGGCCACTGGAAGATGTGTGGACTTCAACTCCCAGAATTCTGGGAGTTGAAGACCACACAGCTTAAAGTTGCTGAGGTTGAGAAACACTGCTGTAGTCAAAAGATTTCTTATGCAAAAGACTCCTTCACATGAAGAATTCAGAGGGGAAAAAGAACAGAGAGAAGAGTTAAAACAGTTTGAAAACAAGTTTTCAAACTTGGCAACTTTAATGTGTGTGGACTTCATTCACACATCTCAAAGTTGCCAAGTTTGAAAAACACTGAGCTAAAACAATGACAGAAGAGTTTTACAGATACCGTGTCAGGGGTATCTGCAGGATATGGTCAAAAAAGTCAAGGTGACAGTCACAACACATGATTACCATTTTGACTTCTTTGACCACACCCTGCAGACACCCCTGCTGGGGGGTTGCATGTAAATTGGGGGAGATTTCTGTCAAGCACAATGGATATTTATAAAGTAAATTTCTAGGGCCACCCACTTGTTGACAAAGCTTCCTACCAAGACATCACTAAGTTATCTTTTAACGCTAGTCTGGAGTAAATACAGAATCTTGGAAACTAGAAGTGAAATTTCCAACCTTCACTTATAGTGAGCTCTTTAAGGTGGGGGGGGGGCTCTCTTTGATCCAAAAAGCTGCTTCTGGGTTTCTTCCTGTTGGGAATTCTGGAACGCTAGTAACAGAAAAACCCACGCAGCATTTATCTAGTTTAGCAGAGTAAAAAGCGTCCAGTAATAATCTTGCACATAAGGCTCAATTAAGTTCAGAGTAAAATAAACACACTTTACACGTTAATGTAAAGTTACAGAAAAATAGCTTACAGTTTTATTATAGATCAGTTTCATGGTAGCAAACAGTTCATGCGTGCAAGCGATAGGTTCTGACCAAACCCACAGTCTTTTTAATGTGGCCTTGCTGAATGCAAGTATGAGCAACGTGGACAGCCATGGATGTCCATCCTCCCTGGTGGAGATTCAAGCAGGAAAAGAGAAGGAAGGGGAAAAGAACAGGAACAGGAAATCGGAATTCAAGCCCCTCCCACACAAAGCAAGTAATATTAGGCAGGACTGCCCCTCCTTCAAGCTTGTGTGAGACGTGCTTGGTTGAAACCCGATATCTCTAACACTTCCCATCTGGAACTCAACCTTCCATCTCTTGACCATTTGCAACTCCTCTCTCTTCCCTTCCTTTTGCAGCCTCGCACAACCCACTTGCAAACATTTGACTCTCCCTCTGTGGTCTGACGTGGTACAATCCAGGAAGGACATATCACTTGTGGTTGGTCATGATTTAATTTGGTCCTAAGACAGTCGAGGAGCCTACAAGGTTGAGGAAGGAGGAGGAGACTGAGGAAAAAGGGTCAGCAGGACTGAAATGGAAGGTTTTCATCACTACTCCTATACTTCTGAAATGAATCACTGCTATATGAGAGGGATGGTGCAAATTGATTCTTTGGCATAATGGAACTCTTACAGCTAATTAATATGTATGATGCTAGATTGCGTAAATTACTTGGATCTACAGTAGTTCCATCACAAGCCTAGCAAGTGCTTGTAGCAAGTCATAAATTCTCAGGTTTCCAGCCTCAAATAGAGTATGAATATAATACTGTAATGCTAATATGGTATGAAGCTCCTCTACCTCCTAGGATTGTTAGGGTTACTAATATAAGTACAGTTCTTTGGTTATGCTCTAACTGCTAAAATATTACAATCATAGGGGCATGGCAAGTACAGGATTACAGATGTTCAATTCATTCATTTAGTCAAAATATATTACCCTTTCTACAGCAAGTGTACCTATTCCCATGTTAGCTGTTTGTTTGCAAATGAAGAATACATGGCTGTTTAAAGCCCCCCTTCTCTTATATAACACAATTCAGTTCAGGGTCTAAGATTATCTAAAGGTATCACCCCAGATTTATGCATTAAAACAACTAAGCTTTTAGTTTGCATAGCTGACTTATGTAGCTGAAGCCTTGTGTGGGAAAATGGTTTTTGTGATTTAAGCTGTGATGAACTGACCAAGCCACCCTTTGCAAACACTGCAAACCTTAAAAGCACACGAACCTTTTAATAAGCATATTCATGCCTTTCATAATAAACCAAGTGCTATAATATTAATGCATTCGTTCACAAACTAAACTGCTACAGGCACACCCACCCACAATGGGGCAGCCTCTTTCAGCTGTGCAGCATAACTAGGCTGACCATACAACGGTCCCATTTTTTTAGCATTTTTTTAGCATTCAGCATTTCTAGCATTTTTCAACCGTCCCATCGTTTTCATAAAAATCTCAATTTTATCCCGTTTTTTAAACCCGGTGGGAATGGCGCGGAAGGAGGATCCGAGCTGGAGCTGCGGATTGGAGGCAGCCCGGAAGAGGAAGCCCTCCCGCCTATCAGCACACAACAAAGGAGTTTGCAGGCGGGAGCCAATCACGCAGACCGGGGGCAGGGTTTGCAGGCGGGAGCCAATCATGTGGTCCGGGGGGTGGGGACCCCTGTCTTTTTCATGAATACGGAATATTACATAAGACCCCGTCCCGTTTTGCCATCCCAATGTCCCGTTTTTGTCTCAAGGAAATATGGTCAGCCTAAGCATAACTGTATTCATTGCTGGGTCTTAAACTGAATAGCATATATTAATTAGTCAGTTTAAGCAAAGGAAACCGATCTAAGGAAGTTCTTCTATTTATCAATGGTGGGCTGTAGAATATCTGCTAAAGCCTAGTCTTGTAGAATGGAAAATGTTGCTAGGAACTCAAGTATGTCAGATGTTGGAGAGAAAGTAGCTCCAATATTCTCCACCAGAAACAGCTGTTCGAGACACAGAATCAAATTCTGCACCAGGCAATCAATCTATAGCAAATCTCAGGCACAGGTTGCTTGGAATCTGGGCTATCCCAGGTGTTTGGGCTATTCATCCCCAAATGGGTTTGTACCACAAAGTGGCTAGGTCACCCATCATATTAAGATATGAGGGTTTTTTAACCATAATTTGTTGATCAAGTCATAATGATCTGTGTTCACACCAATGCTAAGCTATAAATCATAGTTTACAGATGAGAATGGCTGAATTCATGGATCATTCTATGCAATTATACTGCCATGTTGCTATGGAGATAGGCACCTGGAACAAGCCATGATGATATCAAACGTGATGATGGTATGATGCATGTAATGTCACTTGTCCCCCTTGCCCCCCATAGATGCCCATGGCTATGAGTTATTAGATTATCAGATAGTTTACTATATCAGGCCATAGATACATAAGATCTATAAGATATAGCTGAGAACTAGTTTGGTGCAGTCGTTAAGGCATCAGGCTAGAAACCAGGAGACAGTGAGTTCTAGTCCCGCCTTGGGCACGAAGCCAGCTGGGTGACCTTGGGCCAGTCACCCTCTCTCAGCCCTAGGAAGGAGGCAATGGCAAACCACTTGTGTAAAACCTTGCCAAGAAAACTGCAGGAACTTTTTCTAGGAAGTCTCAGAGAATCTGACATGATTGAACTTTTTAAAAAAAATCTGTTCAACTTTATATCTCTATAGCCTTGAGTGAATGTTGTTGCCTTTTAAAGTACATTACCTGCCCTAATATTTCTATTTCCAGTATAAGTATGTTTGCCATATTTTTGTATGATCTCATTTTTTTAACTTATTGGATTCTTGTCATTCATTCATTCATTCATTTATGGGATTTATATCTTGGTTTCAAAGCGTGTTGTACATTTGCATACATGTATAAATGATGTTCTTCCGGTGTAGGGATATTGTATGTATATGCTTTACCCTGGTTTCTATATTCATGGACATCACTTGGATTCTCAGGAAAGCACCTAGTATTTTCTAGTTTTCTTTCACATCATGGATGCTTTAAAAGTTTCGTCTGTCTTTGATTAGTGCATCTTTGAATTGCAGTTAAATGACCCCTGAAAAGCCGAGGAACTGGAGTAGAGGTTCTGCTTGCAATGGTGGGCTGGTCAGGGCTGGCCCTGTTCTATGTGCAAGTCACCACTTCACCACAGTCACCAAATGCCTGGTTGTGTCTGCCATCTTGACTTTTTTGACCCCCTCCCTGCAGACATCCCTGGAAGAGTGTACCTAACAGAGTACCTAAAGGGTAACCATGAAGCTGGACCACTAATGGGAAATTTGCTTGCATGACCCCCATGGAAACAAGCTGGTATGGACTCGCTGGCTTGGACATGCATGGATGCTTGCTGCAAGAGGTGAAGTCTGTGTGTGAACCAATCATTTCAGATGACACGTGGGGTTCTTCACAGTCCTGGAAAATGAGGGTACTTAAAAAGCCACAACAGCCTTGTGTGGCACAGAGTGGTAGGCGGCAGTATTGCAACCGAAACTCTCCCCGCGACCTGAGTTCGATCCCAGCGGAAGCTGGTTCTCAGGTAGCCGGCTCAGGTCGACTCAGCCCGCCATCCTTCCCAGGTCGGTAAAATGAGTACCTAGCAAAGCTGGGGGAAAGGTAATCACGACTGGGGAAGGGAATGGCAAACCACCCCGCTCTATAGTCTGCCAGGAAAACCTCGTGAAAGCAGCATCTCCCCAGGGGTCACATGACTCGGTGCTTGCACAGGGGAACCTTCCCTTTCCTAAAAAGCCACACATAGTGATTGGCAGCTAAGATTTCTCTGGGGCAGTATCCTGGCTCCATTCCCTCACGGCTGCTGCAGAATACTACAGCTGAATAAATGAACTGGTTCCATGGAGGAGCGTTTCAGATAATGAGCAACTGCAAGATTTAATTGCAATGTCACATTCACACATAACCAGCTTCCTGGTGACAGAGTTGCATGTGTGAACCATTCATTTATTCATTCATTCATTTTGTTGCTGCGACTTCTTAAATGTCCCATATCGCGTGTTTCGCAAATACAAAGCTAAATGGTTATACGTTTGCTGATATACTTCTCCCTTAATCTGGGTGGTCAGATGGCTGAATCTTTTTGCATCCTTCCCAGAGATCATTTTAACAACAGGTGGGATGTGGACTTCCCACGATTCTAGATAACTGTTCTTAGCCCATTTCCTCCCACATCTTTCCAACCATCATTCTGGTGATGTAAAGTCCATCGCTGATCTATTGGCTCAGTGGAGGCTGGATGCTTCCAAAAGAAGCTAGGAGGCATGAGTGAAGAAATGGCCACGACGTCTCTCAGCACCATTACGTTGCTGTAATGAAGACATCACTGGAGTGATGATTGGGTGACCCTGGAAGAGGCCTGCGAGATGATAGACGTCACGAGTGGAGACAAAAGAGACCGGGCTCCTTAATAAAAAAAAAAGATTTGGAGAAATTGAGACAGTAAGCCCAGTCTGTAGCTTGAATCATGTCAACTGGATTTCTATTTTCTCAGTGGAAACGTTTTGCTCCTTATCCAAGGAGCTTCTTCAGTCTGAGCAAAGTTAGTAAGGGAATCCTAAATATGTTTCTAGGTAGCTGTGTGACCTTACACCTGGGGCTAGGTCATGGTTATATTGAGATGTTATTTTAAGTCCTTTTATCATCCTCCTTAACGATCCTCCTTTAGATGATAAAAGGACTTAAAAATAACATCTCAATATAACCATGACCTAGCCCCAGGTGTAAGGTCACACAGCTACCTAGAAACATATTTAGGATTCCCTTACTAACTTTGCTCAGACTGAAGAAGCTCCTTGGATAAGGAGCAAAACGTTTCCACTGAGAAAATAGAAATCCAGTTGACATGATTCAAGCTACAGACAATTCCACCGGGATGACTGAGAACCTTCATAGACAGTAAGCCCAGTCCTTCACTGGTTTCGCTGATGGCTCTCCTGAACCCCTGGCTGGCGTTTCAAACCCTCTTCTCTCTGTCTTGCTGGCATCCACCCCCAAGCCCACTGCAAACCGCCCTCCTGCGCATCTCCTGGTTGCTGCCAGGGCTGCCCCTGACAAATTGGGTGTGCAGTCGAGAACCCAAAGTTCAATTAGCAAACACATTGAGCAAGCCACCGGTGTAAGTGACCTTACAAGTTTAATTAATGCCCCAGCATTATGAGAGATTGAGATCAAACAGCCGTCACTTTGATTAATTAACAAATTATCATCCCTGAAGTTCCCCAATCCTGAGAGCTGGTGGGGATCCACTTGGGTTAGTCAAACGGGCCGGGGGGCGGGGGGGCGGGAGGGGTGTCCTGGGCCTGGCGTCGCTGTTCTGTTTTTTCCCCTACAGCTCTTTGGGCATTCCCCCTGCCCATATGCTTGGTCGCTCTTTTTGCCTGCCTTCTGCCAATGATGAAGTGGGTGGGCAGATCTGCACCAATCTTGCTTCAACCTTCTTTTTCTGTGATTTCCTTTTAACCTCCAGTTTTTTGTGGGTGTTTTTGAAACACTGACCTGCTAGGGAGATTAGAGCAACCAGATATAACCACTAGGTGGCAGCAAAGAAACACTTCTGACTATTTGCTGCCATCTAGTGGACCACCGGCCCCTAGAGTCGGACACGGCTGCACAAATGTGCGGAGGGAACCTTTACCTTTTTTTTAGTGTTAGTTTGCAGATCTGCTGGCCCTATTTGCCAGGCTAAGGCCCAGTTTATTATTGGCTGGATTTGCACAACAGCTAAACTATAAATTAAGCCATAAACCAGGACTTACAAAGGTGCAACAGCTGGATCACATTAGTGAAAAAACCAGATTACGGTTTCCTGTGTTGTGTGAATCAGCCTTGAGTTAAATGGGGCATTTTCTTGGCAACTAATGCAGATATACTGGATGAGGCCTCCAAGCCACTGCCTTGAACCAGTAAATAAACACCAGTACAGAGTACCAAAAGGGTAACCATGAAGCTGGACCACTAATGGGAAATTTGCTTGCATGACCCCCATGGAAACGACCTGGTATGGACTCGCTGGCTTGGACAATTGGTGACAAGTGTCCTTGTGGTTTGAGCCTCTTGCATTTCCTAAACTTGTACCTTGGGGTCCTAAGGGTAGAAAGTGCAAGCCAAAGGACAGGGAAATGGATTGAGGTTTGCGATGGTTATCCAAGGTTAATTTTCCAATGGAGAAGCCAACCCTTTTTGGACCAGTAGGAAGAATGAACAGGAATTGCTTCCTTCTAAATCCAGATGTGGAAAAGGAGTTGCATAAACTTAGAGCAGTGTTTCTCAATCTTGGCCGTTTTAAGATGTGTGGACTTCAACTCCCAGAATTCCCCAGCCAGCATGGCTGGCTGGGGAATTCTGGAAGTTGAAGTCTACACATCTTAAAACAGCCAAGGTTGAGAAACACTTGACTTGGAGGCTCTGCTTACTTGGCTGCTTATTAGAAGTCACTGCTGGCTGTGCTGCTGTACCAAGAACAAATCTGGAGCTGGACTCCAGCCAGGGCTGTCTTCAAGGTATGGTCAAGTTAGAGCCAGTTTGGTCTAGTGGTTAAGGTGCTGGGCTAGAAACCAGGAGATGAGAGTTCTAGTCCCGCCTTAGGCAGGAAAGCCGGCCGGGTGACCTTGGGCCAATCACTCTCTCTCAGCCCTAGGAAGGAGCATATGGCAAACCAGGAGACTGAGAGTTCTAGTCCTGCCTTAGGCAGGAAAGCCGGCCGGGTGACCTTGGGCCAATCACTCTCTCTCAGCCCTAGGAAGGAGCCAATGGCAAACCAGGAGGCTGTGAGTTCTAGTCCCACCTTAGGCACAAAAGCCAGCTGGGTGACCTGGGGCCAGTCAGTCTCTCAGCCCTAGGAAGGAGCCAATGGCAAACCAGGAGACTGAGAGTTCTAGTCCCACCTTAGGCAGGAAAGCCGGCCGGGTGACCTTGGGCCAATCACTCTCTCTCAGCCCTAGGAAGGAGCCAATGGCAAACCAGGAGACTGAGAGTTCTAGTCCCACCTTAGGCAGGAAAGCCGGCTGGGGGACCCTGGGCCAGTCCCTGTCTCTCAGCCCAAATCACCTCACAGGGTTGTTGTTGTGGGGAAAACAGGAGGAGGAAGGAGTATTAGGTATGTTCCCCGCCTTGAGTTATTTATAAAAACCATAAAGGTGGGATAGAAAATTTTTTTTAAAAAGTCAGCAGTGAGATTGAAGCTGCACTTGGCTTTTGTGTCCATCGTGGGTGTGGGAGCCTTGCAGACGCCACAGCCATAAGAACCGGGTGCAGCTTTGACTGCACCATCATGGCTACCGTCTTGACTTTCTGGACCATACCCTGTGGACATGCCTTCGGTGGAACTTGGTTCAAGTGGCCTCCTAAAGGAATTGGGTCTCTTCCATTTTTCCATGGCTACCTACATGGAATGTTTTTGTTTGGTTTGTTTTTTAAGTGTGCACCTAAGAAACTGCAAAGGGATAGTCATGGACGTTCAAGATCAGGTTGTCCTGCTGTTGAATTCATGAAGCTGCAAGGGGGTTGGCTGTTGTTCCTCTGGACTGAAGATAGAGGCGGCTACTGTATTTCTAATCTTGGCAATGGAACGAGGCGGTCATTTTCTAGGTTCTAGAACCTTCAATAACGTTGTTCCCTGAAAAAACACCAGGTGGTCCCTCAGCCTTTCACAGCTGCTGAGTTGTGGCTCCACACAACCTAGTCAAGATCTAGCCACTGCGCTCGCACAACCTGCTAAACTCGGTTAGTCTTAAACTTGGTTAGATTTTCGGAGGATTAGTGCATTGCATGAACCCAGCCTGTCTGGCTAAGCTGGGGGTCGCTGTTTGGGGCCAGCAACATTAACCCAGAAAATAGGTTAATGTTTCCGGAAGGAAGAAACTTACCTGGCAGGAATAGGCATGAAATGGATTTCCCCAAGGTTCCCCACACACACTTTTGTGCAGTCGAGTCCTTTTTTTGTTTTGTTTTTGTGGCTGGCATGACATGCGTGGAACGCTGTTACCTGCCCACCAAAGTGGTACCTATTCATCTACTTGCATGCTTTCGAATTGCTTGGTTGGCAAGAGCTGGGGCTAGTGCGGGAGATCACTCCGCAGGCAGGGCTAGGGATTCGAACCTCCGAACTTGCGATCTTCCGATTGACAAGCCTGGTGTCTTACCCGCTGAGCCACCACCGCGGGCTTATTGCTGACGACCTCGATCGGGGCCAGGTCTCTGCCTGGTGTTGATGCTCCTCCGCTGCATCCCCGGCTGGGGACCGCGCGGCAGACTTCCCCATTGGGGAGCCCGCTTGTTTTTCAGCCCTCCTCCAGCTCCAGGCCAACCCACCCCCTCCTTTCCCCTAACGCATCTCCGGCATCCGCAGGCTTCCTTTGGGATCCGCGCCAGCGCAAACAACCCGCAGCCGCCTGGCTGCGCCTGAAAAGGGGGGAGAGGGCGAAATCAACCAGGCTCGGCGGCTGCGACGGAGGAAGATGGGTTGCTTAAAAGAACTGGGGGGGGGGGTGTATGTTGTTAAGGGCACGGAGTTTTAATATGGACAGGCAGAAGGTTCCAAGGGTGAAGGTGGGGGGGAATTTCATTCTCGAATTAGTGGGGGTGGAGAGAGGCCTCGAGTCAGGTCAGGGGAGAATCAGAGCCAGATGGCCGTCGAGATTTGCTTTGGGGCTTCTCTTGGGGGGGCGCTGGGTTGGGGTCCGATGGGGGGCTCGTAGCTTTGATGTAGCGAAGAGTTTCCCAGCTCCCCCTCCCCGCTCTTTGCCCCCCATTCGCGTCCTTGCCACAATTTGGCGCATATCAGAGCGGCCTGATTGCAAATCGATATGGTTCGCAAACCTCGGGGGGGGGGGTGCTCCCCCCGTTAGACGCCGATCGTCCTTGCCCGGCTTCTCCTGGCTGATGAAGCTGGGGGGCTCTATCTCCCTGTCCCCCCCGCAGACATCCACATTCCAGTCCTGGAATTGTCTCCCCGAAGGAAAGGCTGCCTCGTCTTTTACAGCCCCCCCCGAAGCCCCCGCCCCCAATTTTCCGATAACAACTTTTGGGACTTTTCCTTCCAGGGCTTCGGTTGAAGAATTCCAAGCGAAAGGAGTTCGAAACCGCAGGACTGGAAGCGCCCTCCTTTTTCCAATTCGAATTGCTGGCTGGGGAATTCTGGGAGTGGAAGTCCACACCTCTGAAAGTGGCCAAGGTTGAGAAACCCTGGTCTAAACTATTTGGGCAAAACGGAGCGCCTTCTCTCGGCCTGGTCATAAATTCCGCGGAACTCAGTAGCAGTGACTTCGGAGCACATTTGCAAATATCCTTAGATCCTAAACCTAATTAATAAGGAACATCCCCGCCCCGCTGACTTAATTACCAATATTTAGGGGAAAAAGGAGCTAGGAAAGAATCGACTCTGCAAGAAACACATTCCCGAAGAAAAACTTTCCGGAGCAGATCTAGCATCACAACTTCCGTCCGTATCTTCCCCTGACCGCCAGCCGAGTAATTGAATCGATTCCTATTAAGTGATCCGGATCAGCTCTTGAGCGCGGATTCACACGTGTAGCTAGCTCAGCATTGGATGCCCGACCCAGGCGGTCTGAGTGACGTCGGACCGAACGAGGAAGCGTTGGTGTCCCCCGACCTCCCCTCCTTCCAGGACTTTTCGTGAGTGGCAGCAGTTCACACGTGCGTTCAAGCTGCCTGTAAGTTCGAGTCCCGCCTGAGGCATGAAAGCCGGCTGGGTGACCTTGGGCCAGTCACACTCTCTCAGCCCTAGGAAGGAGCCAATAGCAAACCAGGAGGCTGTGAGTTCTAGTCCCGCCTTAGGCAGGAAAGCCGGCTGGGTGACCTTGGGCCAGTCCCTGTCTCTCAGCCCTAGGAAGGAGCCAATGGGAAACCAGGAGACTGAGAGTTCTAGTCCTGCCTGAGGCATGAAAGCCGGCTGGGTGACCTTGGGCCAGTCCCTGTCTCTCAGCCCTAGGAAGGAGCCAATGGGAAACCAGGAGACTGAGAGTTCTAGTCCCGCCTGAGGCATGAAAGCCGGCTGGGTGACCTTGGGCCAGTCACACTCTCTCAGCCCTAGGAAGGAGCCAATAGCAAACCAGGAGGCTGTGAGTTCTAGTCCCGGCTTAGGCAGGAAAGCCGACTGGATGACCTTGGGCCAGTCCCTGTCTCTCAGCCCTAGGAAGGAGCCAATGGGAAACCAGGAGACTGAGAGTTCTAGTCCTGCCTGAGGCATGAAAGCCGGCTGGGTGACCTTGGGCCAGTCCCTGTCTCTCAGCCCTAGGAAGGAGCCAATGGGAAACCAGGAGACTGAGAGTTCTAGTCCTGCCTGAGGCATGAAAGCCGGCTGGGTGACCTTGGGCCAGTCCCTGTCTCTCAGCCCTAGGAAGGAGCCAATGGCAAACCAGGAGACTGAGAGTTCTAGTCCCGCCTTAGGCAGGAAAGCCGGCTGGGTGACCTTGGGCCAGTCCCTGTCTCTCAGCCCTAGGAAGGAGCCAATGGCAAACCAGGAGCCTGAGAGTTCTAGTCCCGCCTTAGGCATGAAAGCCGGCTGGGTGACCTTGGGCCAGTCCCTGTCTCTCAGCCCTAGGAAGGAGCCAATGGCAAACCAGGAGACTGAGAGTTCTAGTCCCGCCTTAGGCAGGAAAGCCGGCTGGGTGACCTTGGGCCAGTCCCTCTCTCTCAGCCCAACTCACCTCACAGGGTTGTTGTTGTGGGGAAAACAGGAGGAGGAAGGAGTATTAGTTATGTTCCCCGGCTTGAGTTATTTATAAAAAATAATAAAGGCGGGATAAAAATCTAAAAATAGAAAAGACGTGGATGTCTTTTTTTGGAGGGTGGAGCTCTCCTTGGATTGAGGCCCTGGTTGTTGCCCTGCTCTGCCTAAACCTTTCTGCAAGGGCCTCCAATCCTAGACGTGTTGGGCTTGCACTTCTGAACGAGGCGGAAATTACTCTCTGCATATACCCAGAGGCACTTTATTTCCAATATTATACACTGAACCCTGGTGTAACCCGTTCTGGACTACTTAATCCCAGGATAATTCGGCAGCCCTCTGACTCTACGCAGTTGGTGTGTGGCTTGAAATATTAGGCAGGGAAAGAAATTATTGGAGAGCGGAGGCCTAAGAGTGTGAAATTCACCACTGCCTTGGGAAGGAGTAAAATAAGAAAAGAATAGTGGGAGCCGGGAATATGGATTTATACAGTGCTTTTACAGAGATAAAGTCGTCTCACAAATCCAGAGATGCACCGACCATGATCGGCACGATTATTGTCCCCCCAGTAAGGAGGGTTGAAGATGGAGTAATGGTAGCTTGCTTTAAGGCCACGCAGGCAAGGGGCATCGGGCGGGCGGAGAGCTGGCTGCCCATCGAAAGGCGCCCAAGGGCGGAAGGCAGCCCTGCTCTCTGGCGCCCTCTAGCGCTGCAGCCACTTCTTCGAGGAGCGGAGCAGCTCCGGGCGCTAAGGAGCGCGGAGGGTCTCCCTTCTACCTGCTCCCCTCCACTTGGTTGTGGTTTCCTGCGAACCCAGCCGGGCCCGACCGGTTTCGCGCAGTTTTCAGGCGCGCGGGCGGCCGGAGCAACCCTGGGAGGGAGAGAGAGAAAGAGAGGGCGGGGGGGGGGGGGAAGCGCCGGGCAGCCGAGCGCCTTCCTTTCCGCGGATCCGGTGTGTGCGGGCGGTGCGCGCCCCATTCAGGTGTCCTGGGAGATGTTCGTTAGCGCGGAGATTTCAAAGGAAAGCAAGTAGCCGGAAGGGATTTTTCTGAGGCTCCGAAGCAAGGAAGGAGAAAGGGGGATAGGTGAAGCGGGTGTCTGCGTTGAACTTTATCAGCGTTTCAAGTGCTGATGGTTTCCTGGTTTCTTTTTCACACCTTAAAAGCCAGCCACTCAAAAGCACCTTTCGCTTTTCTTCCCTGGAATTCCCGTTTGGCTTATTGTGCGCGTGGCCGGGCACGCACCGGTCTCTTAATCCCTCGACTCCGGGGTTCCTCCCATCTCGCCTTTCTTGGTCGTTTCAGCAGCACCGCCACTACCTTTCCTCCCCCCTCCCATGAGAAACTAATTTCCTTTATTCTTTTTATTCCATTCCGCCTCCTCCCTTCCGCTTCTCTTTCTTTAAGGCTTGCAGAAGGAACCAGCTCAGTAACTGCCCCTCTTTTCTCGCCCTCGTTCCTCCGAAGGGGGTCTTTCCCTGCCCTTTTCTCCAAGAAGATTGGAGGGAACGCGAATAATTCACAATTAAATAGAGAGGACGGCGGTTGTTAAAGGGGGGTTGGCATGAGAAAAAATGGCTTGACAGGTGCCCGGGTAAGGCGGGCAGCGAAGTAATACACTGGTCAGGAGGGGCAACGTTTAAAGGAGTTGGAACTAAATTGGGATCAGATTTTTTTTAAAAAAAGCGTACTTTAGCCTACTTTAGTGTGATACAGAGGAAAATGAAAAGCAGTGCAAAACAGCAAAATTGCAGCGGTGAAGTCTGGGAAGTCAATTCCCAACCTTCTACAATTCCTTTTTGCAAAGCAGAGATGGCTTCAGCCATGCCAAGTCGCTCCTCAGCGACCCCCACCCCCTTTCCCCTTTTTTCTTTTTGTTCTGCCCCGAATCTCCCACTCTGACGAGCAAATCGCCCCAGGTTTCTGGAAATTAATGAAAACTTTCAGGGCCAATTGTTCAAAGAACGTTCCACTTTCTCCTCTCCCCCAGCCAATGACCGGGTGACATTTGTTTTGGTCCTCTTATTTCAACTCGCTCTCTCTTTTGGAAAGATCAGGGGGAAATATGATATTTTTTTTAAAGAGAAAAAAAATCAATTTTAATTTCAGTTTAGAAGATGGTGTTAACCGGGCAGCTAGATGAGCCTGGCTCTCTTGAGCTCTCGCCTTCCGCCTGTGGTTCTTTCTCCTCTCCATTGTTCAGACTTTTCAGAAAGGGCGTCCTCCTTTCTCTCTCTCTCCTCCCCCCCCCCCCAATCTTGCTGCTCAGCTGACACTCGCTTGGCCCCGTTGCTCAAAAATAAGCCTCATTTTCCCTGCCCATTTAGAAGTGGGAATGTGGCTGCTTAAGACGCCGCTGCCTTGGAGTCCGCTTCGCATCTTCAGTCCGCCAACGTTTCATTCCAAGCGCCTTTTCCCTCCCTCCCCGCCCAAACCAAACCAAACCAAACCAAAGCAAACCAAGCGCGTTTAGCCTTAACAAGGGGGGGGGGGGGAACCCAGCCTCTGCCTTTTACTGCAAGAGCTTCAAAGCAGAGGCGATCCTGGCTGGGAGTTTATCCTGGCTACAGGGGACAAGATGGGAGGGAGGCAGAGACTAAGGCTGCCAGCTACAGATCCAGACGGGGGAACTTTCCCAGGCCAACCGGGAGATGCCAAGGGTTGAAGCTTTGAAGGGCAAAGTAGGCGTTCTGCCCCTCCCCGAGCCATTCCCAGGGGTAGCGCCTGCACCGTTACAGCTGACTCAAGAAAGCGAGCCAAGCCACATCGCGGCAGCAGATCCCGCTTTCTATTGATCCGCACGGTTTGGGATAATTCTCTGAATCTGTGCGCTATCATTCGCGAATGGGACTCTCGGAAAGGCGGAGGGCTGCCAGCTAGCGGGCCGTCTGGCTTTCTGCAGCCCAGATCTAGAAACTTCAAGAACAGCGCCAAGTTGCGGGTGGGGTTGCCCCCCCCGCTCTCTACCCCAGTGTTTCTCAACCTCTGCCATTTTCAGATGTGTGGACTTCGACTCCCAGAATTCCCCAGCCAGCAAAGCTCCACACATCTTAAAATGGCTGAGGTTGAGAAACACTGCTCTATGCGCTTCCTCCCTCAAATCGTCCCGGTTGGGGTCCTTTTCAGCAAGCACGGAGCCTTCCCCTCTCCCTCTTGCAAGGCTGGGCTGACCCGAGACTCTGCAAGGCTGTCTCGGCTGTCCTGATTGCTGCTACCTGTCGCGATACCCCTCCTCTTCCCTCACCGTCTCCCGCTACTTCTAGTTGTGCAGTAGTCGCTCCCGCAGGTACGGCGCAATCTTCACCACCGCCAACCAGTACCTTTCTGTGCTTTCTGCTCAGCGACCCGCCTTACCAAGTTCAAAAGGCGTCCGTCTCGAATAAGCAGGGCTGTAAAGTGATTTAAAAAAAAAAAATTCGAGTCTCCCCCAGCACGCTCGAAGCTCTAGATGCGAGATTTTCGGAAGTTCCCTCGGAGCAGAGAGAGGGACTGAAGAAGTCCCAGGCTGGGCACCCGTCTTGGGAATCCGTGGGTTTTTTCCTTTCCTCTGTTCCGTTCCTTTGAACAGCAAAGAAGACGTAAACTGCAGCCTCTTCCTGCGGTTCGAGGATTTCTACCCAGCTTCCTTGTTCGTCCCCTTGAATTTCCCCTCGGAGAGAAGAGTGCGCTCTCAACTGAGCGAATATATACATGAGTAAATGGCTACTAAAATCATGTAGGCCATCAAAATGGCTGTATATCCATACACTTGCGTATTCCCCCGTCCCACAGTTGCCTGCTGACAATAAAGCACGCCGTAAAACGGTAGGACGTCTGGGCCCAGCGGAGCCGGACCTGGACTGATCTCGAAAGCTAAGGAGGATCAGTCTGGGTGGTACAGGGATGGGACACCACCAGGAAATTCCAGGGCTGTAGCCTAGATTGGGAAGCTGGTGGGGGGGGGGGGATTCCAAAAGACAATACCAAATAACTTCCTTACAGCTGCCAAAAGTCCTATGTGGAAGGAATCCGGGATGCCTCGAGGGAGCCTTTTCCTTTGCTTTACATAATGCTGCCAGGAAATCACAGATCAGTAGCAAGTTTTGCAGCGGCTTCTCTTATAACGCATGCAAATAGTTCCAGAAAAGGTAATACACCGGGTCTGGCAGAAAGGATTTTTTGTTGTATTATTAATTTCGTATGGTACCGTATTGTAGGTACCTGAGCAACATCAGCAAAAAACAAAACAAAACAGGTGTCCCAGAACTTTACAGCGCCAACGTTTTGAAGTTTGCCACGACCAAGCCATGAAAGGAACGTTAGGGAGACGCGCAGGATTCGCACCTCAGTCCTGGAATTCCTGTTACGGGGAACGCGGCATTTTCCCTTTGGCTTGTCGTTTCCTGGTGGGAAATTTTCAAAAGGAGAAGTGATGTGGGTGATTAGATTTAGATTGAGGTAATCGGGATCTAAAGAGAAAGCAGAAGCTTCGGTTCGCCCGACGCTTTTCCGTTGGAGGGGGGGGGCACCGGGGGGGGGTTGAGCACAGCTAAGGCCTCTAATATGCCGGACATAAAAATGAATAAACCAACAACGAACTGTTTGGAGGGCTTCGAACCGCATTAGCGGTAATGAGATGAGGCAGCAGGCGGGGGGAGAAGCGGGTGAAACCTCTATTAGGCTGTTAAAAATAATTATTAATTACTTTACTTAATAAATTGCTCGCTCGCTTTTCTGGCGAGCTGCTGCCTAGGAGTGCAGAAACGTGGACGGTGTGTAAATAGTTCTCCGTGGGTCGCATCCTGCTGTCGCGTTTCTCTCGAGCTTCAGGTCCAGCGTCCATCTTTCCTCGCCCTTTCCTTTCCTTTCCTCTCCTTTCTCCTTTCTCCTTTCTCCTCTCCTCTCCTCTCCTTTCCTCTCCTCTCCTCTCCTTTCTCCTTTCTCCTTTCTCCTTTCCTCTCCTCTCCTCTCCTCTCCTCTCCTTAAAAATCGCTTATCCTACAAGCCTAACTCGCCACAATCCCGAGGCGTTGCCCTTGAACATTTGCCACATGTGTTTGTGCAACATCGTGCCCCCCCCCGAATATATTAATCCCAGCTATTTAAGGAGTCACCCCCCACCCCGTTTCTTCTTCTGCACGAAACTCAGAGGAAATCCTTCATTCCTCGACCTGGATGTTGAAATATTTGTCTGGCATTAAAGCTCGCCCCCTGCCCGTCTTTCCTCGCCCTCCCCCTCCCCCCGACTCTCTTCTCGGCCTTGTTAGAAGCAGGTATTTGAGTTCTGAGCTGAGATTTCAGATCAAAGGGGCTTCGCTGGCTATTAGTTTCATGCCTCGGCATTGATCCCCCATTGATCGCGCGGCGTTTGCCCTAACGTGTGTACCGGGGATGCTTAGAACAGCCTTGTGGAATGGGAGGGAGAAGGCGGGAGGGGGGCCTTCCACCTCTGGCTTTCTTTCGCCGGAGGTTATAGAACAATGAGGAGAGAAGGAAGAAACCTTTTCATCCTCCAAACGCCGCCGCTAGATATCCAAATCGATAACTAATGACAATGAATAATTTACGGCATTGATTTCCCCCCAAAAAGAGGGGAGATGTTGGCAAACATACCCTTCAAGATTTAGGAGGAACAAGGGAAATGGTAAAAAAACACTCCACCCCACCCCCGCCAATTCCCCAAATCAAGGGGGACCTTCCCTGACTTTTGCGCGGGGAAGAGTTAGATGCGATGAGTATTTCTCACCAAAAGCAAAGATATGAGTATTTCTGTTTGTTTGTTTTTTCTCCCGAGACGTTTGTGCAGATTTCAGGAGGGGGGTGCAACTTGGCATACCAGCCAATGTTCTTGCCCAATAAAGACTTGTAAGACTCGGTGGGAATTCTAACAGGCTAAGAACCCATTAAGGCATAAACTTTCGCCGCCCAGACAGGGGTTGACTGATGCCTTAGTTGACTATTCGGCGGACAACGTTGAGAATCCCTGGGTGTAAGTTGAGAGCGGCCTCTGTTTAATTTTTAGCCTGTTGCTTCTGTCATCATTAAAGGGGAAAACATGATGATTAAGTGGCAGGTTTTAGTTTCCTGCTCACTTTTTCTTCAGCACCAAGACACCCCTTTCAGAATGTTGATCGTGTAAATATATTTTTAGTTTCATGGGTTAAAAGGCAGATCAGTGTTAACCAGAAATTATTTAATCAGAATGCATGTTCCGATACCATTCTAGTTTCTTTTATTCCCCCCCCCCTCTTTTGGGTCAACTTTCGCCCCTTTTTGTATTCTACAAAATATGGCCTTTAAAGTTAGGTACCTTGCAGTCTTAGACGGAAGCACAATGTGCACGTGTGAATGATAGCTTTCTCCACCGAGAAACGTACGGTACTTCGTGCAGCTTTTTAGCTTAAGGTGGGCTACGGAATGCTAAATCAGGCTTACATGCCACTTCTCAGGAAGCAGGTTTGAGGTAAGACTGGAAATGCCGTGGAGATGAAGCAGAATAACCTACAGTATTGGTATAGCTACCTGTAGTTGCGATAGGGCAGGATATGTGGTCTCCCACCCCACTTCTCCCCCAAATAAAGTTGATGTCTTGATTGTAGGTTTTTATTTAAGAAGTTCAAAGAACACGATCTCGCCTAACGAGGTCGAGGAAAATGTGGGAGACGAAGCTAGCAAGGCGATAAGAACCGGCCCGTGGGCGGGGGCGGGGGTAGATACGGAGTGTCTGGTCCCTTTTCTCGGCCTCCCTTTTCAGATTGGGGTTCTGGGGCTTTCTCTCCTCTTGGCTTTAGGAATATGCAGAGATGAGAGGAGGCGAGGAAGCGAAAGAGAGGAGGGGGAGAGGGGGAGAGGGAGGGCGGGGGAAAGCAAAGAAAGAAAATTCCCTCGGCTACTTGTTATAACATTTCTCCAGGAGGTTGGAGGGAAGTTGAAAGTCTCGGTAACCGAAATCAAAACTAACAAGGAAATGATCTGCGCCTCTCATCTGGGCCCCAGCTCCTGGGGGCCTGGAGGGGGAATCTGCTGGCTTCCTCTTTGATTTGTAAAAAATGCATTACCTCCCAAATCAAACGGAAAATTACTGAAACCAAGGACGGGAGGCTGAGAACTGGCGGGGTGGGGGCGGGGAGGGCTGGGGGTTTGGGGACATCCTAGCAGCACGCGTGGGGCCGGGGGTGGGGGTGGGCGGCAGAATAGGAGACTTTGTGGGAAGGGGGAAAGGGGGGTGTCCGTGAACTGAAGGGTGGGGGTAGCGCGTGGGTGAAGGCGCATTTGGAGCTGTCCTTGGTGCTGAATGAAATCTGCACCGGCCAGGACGGCGTTGGTATTTAGCGAAGTCGGGCTACGCGTTTCTAATGACTAATCCACCTAGTTCAACCAGGGCCTTCGGGTCTGGTTTTCGTCTGAATACACAAGACCAAGCTCTTTATCCTTGTTTGGTTTCTACTGTTCCTGTCTTCGACCCATTCCGCTCCCTCGGGGGTGGGGGCGTTTGGTTTTGCTACGCTCCCTGGCCTGCGTCCACACAACACAATAAGTATAGATATCCAAGCTGAACCCTAATCAAACTTAGCCTATTGAGCAAACGCAGCCACCGAGTCTGTCCTTGGCCTGGGTGGACGTGCTGTGTGAACACATCCACGGAATCCCCTAATTAGAGGACAGACGAGGGATTATTGAAGAAATGATCGAAAAATAAGGACTCTCCTTGCTTCCCCTCCCGTCCAGTCTAGACGCCCCCATTTTGGCTCAAGAGGTTTCCGTGGATCAGATTTACCATTCGGTGCCCAGTTCTTTGATGGTTTGGACCGAGGTTTGGGGAGGCTTGCAACAATCACTTTATTCCCTCCCCTTGGGGAAGTCTTTCATTCAGCTCTGAACTTTTCACTCTGGGGGGAGACTGAGGGATTTTATCCTTGCCACCGCCAGCCGTCGCCCCCTCCTCTTCACGTTTCCAGTTTTTAAAAGGTAGAGGGCCCAAGAAGATTTATTAACTTGCCTGCCTGAAAAGAAACTGCGGTGGGCGGCCTTCTGACCCCTCACCTGTGATGACGACCTTCTGCCTCAATGGCACTTCGCGGGGCAGGAGGGGGAATCTGCCAGCGCCAGCCGGAGCTGAGCAGCAGACTTCCCTGACTGAAGCCGGACCGTCGCTGGCTTTCCTTCCGCGCAGCTCTGGGCTGCTGTCTTGATTCGCATTACCGGGAGCGAAACTCTCGCTCTCCCCGCTCCACAACCAACGCTGGCGGCGGCGGCGGCGGGAAAGTAGTTCCGGGCAAACGCTCGCCCTTAATGAAGACCAAGGGAGGGGGGCAAGTTTCTAGTCCACCCGCCGCGGCCTTTTAAGCTGTTCCTGCCGCCAGGAATCGCTCGGCGGGAAGCGCCTGGAGCTCGGGCGCTTCTCCCTTCTCCACCACTCCCCCACTGGCGCGCCTGGAAGAACTTGGGAAGCTGGCGCGCAGAGGCGAAGGGCGGGGGAGAGGGAGAGATCCGTGGGAAGGTGGGGGGAGAGGGGTAAGAGCAAACGTGTGAATGGGTAAAAGTGACAGGGGAAGAGGAAAAAAATGTTTGAGACGGGTACAAAAGAGGCCAGAGAATGGTGGGGGGGGGGAGGGGAGGTGAAAGAGGCAAAGCAGGAGAGGAGCCAGGGACCAGGAGGGAGAAGGAAAGAGCGGGCTGGGGAGATTTGGACGGAGGGGAGAGGGATGCGGGGAAAGCGTTCCAGGGCCACTGAAGGAGAAATGCGGGGGGGGGGGGGGGCGCGGCGGCACCAAGTGCAGTGAAGAAGCGGGAACCAGAACGAGGGGCTCTCCCGAGGAGGGGGCATAGGCTCGTGCGGAAACCGGAGCAGCCTGGGAAGGCAGAGGAGGCCGAGAAAGGCAGGAAGGGAAGAGGCGCAGGCCTCGTCCGGGGGGGGGGGGGGCGAATCTAGAAAGAAGACGTCCCGCGTAGCAGCGTAGCCGCCTGGAGCTCCGGTTCCGTCCAGCCCGGCGCCTATCCAGCCCGGGCCCAGGGTGCCTTTAAGGGGAGCCGGTCGACGGGAAGGGGCTTCAGCCCGGAAAGATGCTGGCCGCCGGGGCGGGGACTTTGAGGGGCAAAGCTGGCAGGAAATCACAACCTCCAACCCCCACCCCCCACCCCCGTCTTTGTTGTCCAAACGACTCCCGAGGCGAGAAGGCGGCCGTGGGGCGGGGGGAGGACGGATGGGCTCGAAATTCTGGCTAGGCGAAAACTCGGGGAGGAATCCATGAACGAAACCAAGGAAAAGCAAGGGGTGGGGGCGGGAAAAGGGGAAAGGACCTAGGAGGAGAATGCGGAAATAAAGTCGCGAAATCCGGCTTCCCTGAATGGCGAGAGAAAAGAAAGGGGGCGGGGCGGGGCATGCCGCCCTTCGCTCCTTTCCTTCGCTCTTTGATTTGAGCGCAGGCTGTGAGCCGCTGCGGACAGAGACCTCCCCAGCTCTTTGGGTTCCTCTGGTTGCCTCGCCGGGTAACCGAGCGGATCGAAGTGGTGCTAAAGAAGAAAGGGTTCCTTCGGGAGGGAGGGAGGGAGGGTGGGGGAGAGCTGCTGGGCCCCAATCCCGGGTTACCTATCTTCTGTTGGCGTGGGGAGGCGAGCATTCCGGAGCGGAGAGCGCTGGAAGTCTGGGGGTGAAACTGGGGAAGGGCTGTTGCATGGCTCCGTTGCGTCTCCAGGCAAGCAAGTCGCATCAACCTCATTTTTGCCAGCTTGATGGGACTTATCTGCAGCAAAGGTCCATTATCCACAGCCGGCTCCACACACCTGGAAGGTGTTACACCGGCCGATTTCGTGGGATTGCGGCTCTGCTTCCACCCCACCCCCACCGCACAGCCCCGCCCTCCAAGTCTAATAGGTGTCCGAAGGGGTTGGGGCACTGATCCTGGGATCTCGCGACTGCTCTTCCGGTATATTTTTCCAAAGGTTTTTCCTGGGAGAGATAGGCTAAGCGGGAGGGAACTGGCCGTTATGAAAATGGCATTCGCTTTCAAAACGAGCTTCAGCAAAATAAAACCAGCTTTGCCGTCGCGGGATTCGTGGAGGCTGATTATAATCCCGCGATTTCCACACCTGTGAATTATAGCGCCATCCAACCATCGCTGTGCCGCTATATCAGTAATGAAGGCGGCTTCAGACTGTCACGACAATTGATGGCTGGGTGTTGCTGGAAGACATTTATGGCCTGAATATTTTAAGTACTTGAGATCAATTCTTCACTAGTGATTTACAGGGGCCTTCTACCAACATCCAGCCACGTTATGGCGAGACTAAGCCTGCCTTCATCACGGTTTTGTTTTGTTTTTTGGACGCAGCAGTGATTGGAGGACGCTGGAAATCACCAGTGAAGATATAGCTAAAGAAAGTGGGCCACACTGAACTACACATACTGGAAACCACACTGGCTTAAGCGTGCACGCCCGTCTTTTATTGCACTCACTGGCCGTGTGTTCGCCCATCCACACGGACTTCCATAACGCAGACCCGCGACAGATGTAGGCTTCCTTTTAACTAGAGACCCAAACCGCAGCGAACCCGGCCCCACTGGAAAAAACCGGCTGAGTTTACTTGGGAGCCACTTCGGGGGTCGAAAGGCGCCTTCAAGAGCGCAGGCGGAGATTTGCGCCGGTCCTCCGTCCGGACGAGCGCAAACGCGGGTTGAAAGCGCCGCATTTCTCACCTCCGTAGGTGGATGGAGGCTGGCGAAGGTTAACTGTAGGAGAGAGTAACTTCCAAAACTAGATGCACTTGGCGGCTCCCACCCTGCGGGTTTTTACCCGGCCCAGGGAGTGGGGCCGGCAAGCATTCCCCCCCCGCCCCCCACAGCAGCAAGGGGCGAAAAGCGAGGCAACGAAGCCGCGCAGGTTCTTTTCGCGAAAGCGGACGCGTCTGCACGTGCCGCCCCCACCCCCCGAAGGCGCAGGAGGCCTTGAGGCGCCTCTTTCCAGGCCCAGACGGGCGCGGCAGGACCGACTCCGCCGGGCCAGGACTGGAGCTCCAGTTGGGGGCCTCCCCCCGCCACCCCCGCCATCTCCCGACCCGAGACTTACTTCCTTCCCTGCCGGCGGGGAAGAGACACTGGACCCGCCAGGAAATCCGCAGCGCCTTTTCTTTCGCGCCCATCTCCAGCAGGTCGGGGGATCCGCGCCGCTGTTTCTCCCCTCTTCTTTCCTTCCTGCGTAAAATCGCGCCGCCGCGTCTTTGAGCTGCAGCCCGGAGACCTTCCCTCAATGCGCGTTCTCTCTCTCTTCCTCTCCCTCCCTCCCTCCCTCCCTCCTGCCCCACCTCGCCCCCCACGCCTTCCCCTTCCTGCAGGTAGAAGCCTCCCTCGCTATGGACTGTAACTGCGTCTCGGACCTGCTCCTCACCTCGCCTGTGCCGGCTCTCTGGACGCCAGGTAACCCGGACCCTCGGGCTGGAGACACGGCCGAAGCCCCCGGGCCTGGCGCCGTGGGGTTAATCCGCGAGCGAAGGGGGCAGCGGCGGGAAGTGGAAGCTTGGGCGCGGGAGCATCCGGGCGTTCACGCCGCTTGGCCTCCGCCTGGCCTGGCCTGGCCTGGCGTGGCCGGCTTGCGGGTTTGCAGACTGCTTCTCCTCCTTAGGCTTGGCTTCCAGCACACGCGGCTGTCTTCACACAACACGCTTAACCTGCTTACTGAATAAACTCCCTATCTGGGCCTGCACAGTACTCTCAACCAGTAACCAAACGGCCTGGGTTCCTACAGTTTGATAATCCACCACCCTTAAAAGCTAACATGGTTAAAAGTAACCCCAGTTAGAATGTTTGGCAAATGCAACTCCATTTGGTTAAGCATGTGGTGTGAACCCAGGCAGAACATCGGTGGAGGTACTGCACTGAAAACTGGTGGAGCCCCTTTGCCCGTGGTTTGCCCTGCAAGTGCTCTGTGACTGGGTTCACGCCGTTAAGTCCTGGTTTGCTTAGTTGTGACATTTAGTTTGGCTTGGTTTCATCATAGACCGTCAACTGCAAGATGCTGTGGTCTATGTGTGAACCTAGAATAGATAAGCAGAGAGAGCTGCTTTCACTGCTTTTAGCAGCCTTAGATTGCAGGATTTCAGTCCTGAAAGACAGATTTGCAAGAATTGATCAGCGCATGTAAGGTGCTTTTCTTGCAGTGAGTTCTGGCACAGGGAGAATGTCTTCCAGGCAGAAAATTAAGGACTTTTCCGATGTGGGATGTGGACATTATAGGACCTCTCTCTCTGCCTGGGTTCACTCAAGTAACCCATGGTTAATTTAATCATGGTTTACTCAATTAACCCTATTTTCTGAGTTTGCATGGCATTGCACACTGGTTGGGTTCAGACAACACATTCAGCTTGGCTATTGAATTAACTTCCTTTCTAGGTTTCCACAATGCCCTGGATTAACACAGGCTGAATTCACACAACATGCTAAGCCACTCCCTTCCCCAAAGAAACCAAAACTCCAGGTTTCAAGCTAACCAAATCTAACGTGTTGTAAGAATGCAGCAACTTACTAGACTAGAGTTTTAACTGATCTGGTTAGGCATGTTGTAGGAACCCATCCACAGACCCAGAAAATTTACTACAAGGTCTGGTGCACTGATACATCGCCCACCTAGTGCAGCGCTAAACCAGGCTAAATGTTGTTGTGAATAACAATACAACTGAAAGGAATATTCACACTTTCCTGCCACATTTTTTTAAATTGTCACTGTGAAATTGGGCATGCAAAATTGTGTTTTGAGATTTCAAATTTGAATGTTGAAAAGGAATTATTATATGAATATAATACATATTTCATTATATGAAAAGGAATGTGTATGTGTGTATATGTACTGTATGTGTATGTATGTGTCTATATGTGTCATTCATTCATTGGCGATCACGCGTAGCCGAGTAAGATTGTCTTCCAAGGGTAAAATTTTAACAGTGGATCCATAAGTGGCTGTAAAGGCCAATTCTGGATCCGCACAACCTCATATGTATGTGTATGTGTATATGTATATGTATTCACACACACACATATATATATATTTATATGAATGCTTTTGAACTGTTGGCATTTCTGAATGGTTTAATATTGTCTGAATGAAATATGAAACCAAGCCAGCTATCAGTTTCCCCCAAATACCCAAACCAAACTCTTCATGCCATTGCATGCCAACTATCAAATGCCACTCTCTTTACATGTCAATTTTTTAAAACAGCAAATATAAAATATTATAGATAAATTCAGATAAATAGATAAAACTTATGTATAACTAAACCTGGATTCAATCCTGCCCTTTTTATTTACTGATTTATTTATTTAAAAGACAGGCCTCACTTTTCTTCAGCAAAATTAAAGCATTTTCCAGGGAAGGATAGCAAGAAATCAATGTAATTAATAAGAAAAAGTCAGCAGACAGACAGACAGACAGACACACACACACACACACACACACACACACAAAAGGACTGCTTCCTTTTCTGATGCAGCCAAATAAAGCCACCTCTTTCCCCAAATTATCTAAAATGTTATGACTTAAGTAAGCATAGAAAAAACAAAGAAGAGGCTAGGTGGGTTTTCCAGGGGAGAACATGGCATAATACTGGTAGCATAATCTCTCCAACACTGGAGGAAACCCAGCAGTGGAAAAGATGGGGTGAGGAGGAAAAGGTGACCAGCTGGCTGTCGAATGGATGTCCGCTCCTGAGAGTTATTTATTTAAAACATTTCTCTGCCATGCTTCATTTCTCAGTCCTGATGTCAGATGCATGCATCGAAATCTAGTGGCTCTTCAGCAAAATATTTCAACCGTCCGGGAATGTCTAGCAAATAGAAAACTTCCAGATCCACCGCCAAAACATGGGCAAGTGCATCCTGGTGCCGACAGAGAGGGAACGAAGGGCTGATCAAATCAAAGCCAACCCACTGGCCGAAGGTGCCGCGGAGCCCTTGCGGATTCCGCCATCGCCTTCTGCCAGTTAGCAATAAACAAACATTTTCCACCCACTCGTTTCAGACAGCTATTAATTGCACCCTTTCCCTCAAAGCTGCAATTCCCCCAGGCGTCCAGATAGCTGTGAAGTTTATAGCTCGGAGCCGAAGGCTGGGGGCAATAGAAACAATCAAAGGAACGGTTTTTAACCTCCGGGCTGTCTTTCCCTGCCTGGCCTCTGAGGAGAGAATCCTGCATGTTTCATTAGCCAGCTGCCTCCACCTTTTCTTCCAAAAGACTGAAATCATGGCAGAGTAGTCAGAATAAGGATCTTCACAGTCTGGGTTGAAGGAGAAAGGGAGACCAGGTTCCTTTCCGTTCCTTTGGCTGGGGGTGTCCGCTGGGAGGGGGTCAAAAGAGTCAAGATGGCAGCCACAGCCATGCCATCGAAGCCCTGCCCCCCATGTAAAAAAGGGCGGGGTTTGGTCACATCGTTTTGGCTGCCATCTTGACTTTTTTGACCCCACCCCTATGGACGCCCCTTGGCACAGTATTTAGCATCCTAGAATTGGAAGGAAAGCAACCCCTTTCTCTTGTTTACACATTTCTGGGCTCTTCACCCACTTCCTAGTAACTCTGGGTGGTTTACGATACTAATATATAAAGATTAACCACTAGATAAAATCAGCACTGTGACACTGTAAAAATGCTAAAAGTCCTGAGAGCTTTTAAGACCACTGTATGCTGTAAGAAGGAGTGACTTGCTTTAATGCGAGCTGCAGTTTTTTCAAGGTCTCTGCTAGAGCTGTTGCATCTGAACTGTGAAACATTAGGATGACCACTAGATGGCAGCCAAGAGACCCTAAAAGCTCCCTTGGTGGCCATCTAGTGGTCTTCTGGGTATTTGCAGCCCAGAAATGGTAACCTTTGGAAAACCCGTTTAGGCTATAGAATCCAACCTCCCGCTTAATGCAGGAAGAGGCAGATTCTGCTGTTAAATAATTAATAGGAGTAATTATAGGTAAATTGTTATATATGTTTTAATTATAAAACAATGTTGGGGTCACCAAATGAGAATCATGAAGAAAACAGGATGTGGCCCCTTTGATAAAGCCACTATATTACTGGTTCCCCCTTGCAAATTGGAAGTCTCAATTATGTTGGTGCATTAGTGCTTCCACCCCTTGCTATGCTCCCTTGTAAGTGTCTGCTCTGCTGTTCCATTTCCATGATGCATATTTGTTTTGCTTGCTGCTTGATTTGCAAAAGTGGATTACTTGACATAAAGTTTAAATCAGGTCCCCTTTGGGTTGAACTAACTCAAACAGGCTGTGCGTTTTTTTAAATGCTTGAACAGAGCAAATTAGTTCCCGTTACAGCCAACGGAAATCTAAGTATGTATGGATAATTAAGGCAAAACTTACTAAATGAAATCAAGTGTGATTAACAGGGTAGAGGTTAATAGGAGATAGTCTCTTGCAATGTGTAACTAAAGTATAAAACAAGATAGCCTCTGAGCATTTCAGGGCATCTTCCATTAACTACTCAGAAACTTCATTCAGCCTACGCTGAAGATTTAGAACAGTGTTTCTCAACCTTGGCAACTTTAAGATGTGTGGACTTCAACTCCCAGAATTCCCCAGCCAGCCATGCTGGCTGGGGAATTCTGGGAGTTGAAGTCTACACATCTTAAAGTTGCTAAGGTTGAGAAACACTGATTTAGAAGGTTATAGTTTCCAGGGATTGGGTAAATAGACATTAAAATACAAACAAACAAAGATGTAAAGCTGACCTTGTTAGGACTTGGATGGGAAACCACCAGGAAATCCTAGGCCTATAGGCTAGACTGGGAAGTTAAAAAGAAATCCCAGGAGAAGGCAGTGGGTGAATAATTTACAATGCAGTTGTCAAGAAAACTAAGGGGAAATTCATAAGGTTTCCAGGGTTGGGCTCCACTAGAGTAGACTTGATTTGTGTTGAGGCAAAAATCCAAATTTCAGAAATGCAGTGATGGGAAATGGAAGTGAGAACAACTCAGAATCATGGCGGATAGCTTAATTAAACTATTTGCACATTGTGCAGCAGCTGTAGAAAAAGCGGATTCCCCCTTAGGCATCGTTAGCAGAGAGGCCCAAATGAAACCGCTGATATAATCAGGTTTTTATACAAGACTGTAGCCAGAATTGGAATATTGGTACAGATCTGTTCACTGGATTCCGAGTAGGTTGGTTTAGAGTTAGAAAAAGTGTAAAAAAAAAAAAAGGGGGGGGGCAACAAAAATGTGTGGGGTCTTAGATCAGCTGCCCAATGAAAAGTCACAATATTTGGGGCTCAGCGGCTCATAGGACAGAGGAATGGGGCAGCAGGCAGACTACGGATACATAGGATACGTGCCGTGTGCAGAAATGGGTAAGAATGTTTTCTTCCTGTCTCCTAATATAAGAACATGTCCTTCTTGCGGGATTCCCAATGGAATCTGGTTGACCATGGTGGGAAATCAGATTCTGCATTGGGGCAAGACATTCCTTAGCATTTTTCTTGTGTTCTGAAAAATGACATAATGGTTTCTGTGGGATTAAGCTGCTGATTTTTGCGGATGTTTCTGCCTTCAAGAAACTCTTTCGGTATGAATGTGTTCGCTGGGGGAGATTTTATTAGGTGATGGTGAACTTTTGGGGTTTCAGGCTTGAAGTAATCCAAACAACGTGTTGTAAGGCTAACAATATCTTTATTGATAGCATAAGGCAATAATGGATGTATAGTGCATTATTGCAAAAAGGAAAAACCAAAGCATAAGCAGAGTTCCATCACTAGAAGTGAGGAAAGAAAAACATCATGGTCTGTGCAAAGACCAGGCATAGTTACAGTTCAGATACAAGTACATGTAGATAGCAGTCTACATAAAGAAAAAGGGCATAGGAAGAACATAAGTGAGAACATAAGTATGAATGAATACCCATGGTTCATAGCTTACATCTGATTGGTTCAAAAATGGGCCAGGCAACCAGTTCAGCTTCACAGTTGTTGTACTTACTATAAAGCGTCACACGATGGCAGTGTTGTGTATTGGCCTTCCTTCGAGATACAATTCTCAGTTCCCTTGGGAAGAATAGTGATAAGGGTTTATTTTGGCTACAAGGGCACCTGTTGTTTACGAATCGACTGTTCGTAGAATGTTTTTGGGAACCAGACTTTCAATGCAGGGTCACTTGTAACTTTCCACTTTCCGGCCAGATTCAGTGGAGAAAATGCCATGCGTTTAATTCTGCATAGAATACTTTAACCAAATAACTTTAACACCCCTTCCGCATGGATTTTTGAAACGCTGTGGGGGAAAACTCATTTCACAGGCACACAGAGACACAAATGATTTTATTTCAGACACATTTGTTCTAGTCCCAATCTGGTTACCATGGTTGCATGCTTATCACGAGAAAGTGCTTTCGTGAAGATGTCTGCAACATTCAGCTCGGACGGACAATACTCTAATTGTATAAATTTTTCCTGAATTGCATGTCTTACATTTTTGTATTTCACATGGATGTATTTGGTGCGACTTTTGACATTTTCAGACGCAGCTAGAGACAGGCAGGCTTGGGAATCTTCATACACTGTCATTGGTGAGATTATATCTACAGAAAGGTCTACAAATAACTGTTTTAACCAATACATTTCATTGATTGCCTCACTGAGCGAGGCAAATTCGGCCTCACAGGTGGAAACGGCGATTGAATTTTGTTTTCTTGCTCGCCAAGCAATGAGTGTATTTGCAAACAAACAAACAAAACCGCTCACAGACTTTCTGTCTCCCTTTTCTGCAAAAGAGCTGTCAGCATAAATCACAGGCATTTCAGCTTTAGTAGGTGATATTTTAAGGCAAAAATCAGCTGTGCCTTTAAGGTAGCGTAGGACTCTTTTTAACCCTTGCCAATCTCGCATGGATGGTTTGGCAACCTTACGACTGAGCACTCCAACTGAGTAAGCTAAGTCAGGGCCTGTCCATTGTGTTAAGTGTAGCAAACTTCCTACAGCTGAGTGATATAATTCAAACTGAGGACAAATTTCCTCACATGCATCACCCTTTAGGAAATCAAGAGTCATTGGTGTTTTGGTTGGTTTTGCATTTGACATTTCAAGTTGACTCAACAATTGGTCAATTTTTCTCTTCTGACTCAGATAGAACTCACCACTCTGAGCTCTAGTGACTTCAACACCTAGATAGTATTTCAGCTCACCTAGGTCTTTCAATTGAAAGTACTGTCTCAATTGTGTTGCAAACTCTTGTACAAGGTGCAAAGAACCAGTTGCTAGGCAAAAATCGTCAACATACGTTAGCAACACCGTGTAATCACTTCCAGAACCTCTTACATACACACAAGGATCAGCAACAGACTTCTTAAACTTTAGCTCTAACAAAGCCTTATCTAAACATTGATGCCAACAACGTCTGGCTTGTTTCAATCCGTACAGCGCCTTGCGCAGTCTGTACACCTTCTGAGAATTGTCACAAGCATAGCCAGGAGCCTGCTTCATGTACACTGTTTCAGGGAGCTCTGCATTCAAATATGCTGTGTCAACATCAAAGTGATGGACAACAAGTCCACGCTGTGCAGCCAGAGAAAGTACCATACGTAAAGACTCTGGTCTAGCTGTGGGTGCATACGTGAGATCATACTTCAAAAACCTCTCCTGTGCAAATCCCTGAGCAACAAGCTTGGCTTTGTACTGCACTGTATTATCAGGAAGAAGCTTCTTTCTGAAAACCCATCTGGAACCAACAGCTTTCTGAGATGGGGGCAAATCAGTGACCTCAAACACCTTTTGACTCACTAATGCCTCAAACTCCTTATCCATCGCTGTGTTCCACTTCTCCTGCTCTTCAACAGGCAGAAGCAACATCTCCTGGAAAGACTGAGGTTCACAGGTAATTTGACACACTCTCACCTGCTGAATCACAAATCTGTCAGGCTTCACACCCTTTGTGGAGCGTGCAGACCTACGAGGAATTACCACTGCCTCTTCCTCATCACTGTCCTCTGCCTTTTCACTACCTGATTCCCCCTTCAGATCCTGACCCTGCTCAGGTGAAATTTCCTCTTCCTTCACCTGAGGGGATCCTCTCACCACACTAGGAGACTGGGAACCAGAAGGCAGCTGAACTGGTTGTTGTCCAGCCACAAGAGCATGGACAGTTGGCTGTACACTAGATTGCAACAATACCTCTGAACTAGCATTCAACCTATCCCAACCAGTAGGGTGCTCAAAATTAGCACTTCTGGAGACTACCACACGACCATAGCCTGCAGAAAAACGGTAACCCTTAGATCTAGATGAATAACCAACAAACCTTAAGCGTTGTGCTTTTGGCTGGTTCTTCCTTCGCTGAGACTTAGGAATATGCACATATGCAAATGTTCCAAAAACACGCAGATGCTTCAGCGAAGGGCGCTTGCCAAACAAAAGGAAGTAAGGAACTTCATTCACAGCTGAATTCCACACCCTGTTAGTCAGATACACTGCAGTCATGGTAGCCTCACCCCAGAAACGGGCTGGCACCTGGGCATCTAACATCAGGCTATTTCTAATGGTATTGCTTCCTGCAAAGGAAGTGCGGTCCATGTACGCACAACGCTGGCAGTTCTGGGTCAGAGTGACCGTTGCGTTGTGTGACGTGTGAGTGTGCGTGCCAGGAAGCCACAGCTACCTGATAAGAGGATGATTGTAGCCAGCTCTGCGTGGCTTCCCTTTGGGTGTGATGGGCTTCCTCACAGGGAATTCCAGAAGGACAAATACAATCCAAGGAGACCCTGCCTAAGAAATGGTTTTGCAAAGCTCAACTTTTCAGGATGATAAGACATTTGCAGATCATAGGGCAACTGCGATGCTGCCATATGAGATGAGTTTCTCATATGTCATAATTAGAATGGTGGGAAGTCACTCTAAAGCTCAAGTCAGGGCAGATGATTATATTTTTCAAACTGTTCTCATATTTTCATGCTGCTGCTATTTCATTGTTATTATTATCACTTGTAGTACTACAGGTAGTCCTCGCTTAATGACCATTTGTTTAGCAATGGTTCAGACTTACAACGGTGCTGAAAAACCTACTTGCGACCGGTCCTTGCATTTACGACTATCGCAGCGTCCCTGCGGTCATGTGATCACAATTCGGGCACTTGGCAACTGCTTCACATTTACGACTGTCACAGCGTCCCACGGTCATGGGATCGCCGTTTTCGACCTTCCGAGCCAGCTTCCGGCAAGCAAAATCAATAGGGAACCATGTGATTCACTTAACAACCATATGGTTTGCTTAACAACTGCTTTAAAAAGGTTGTAAATTTGCTTAATAACTGCTTCGCTTAGCAACCAAAATTCCAGTCCCAATTGTGGTTGTTAAGTGAGGACTACCTGTAATAACATTTGGAGAAGTGGAATCCTGCTTTTCCAGACAAGCAGAATGCTAGGGAAACTGCAACAACGAATTATGATACAGAAACAACTCAAAAATATTACCATTTTAAAAAATAGTTAATCATTTTAAAAATAGATAGTTTAACCACCATTAAACCAATTCTGAAAGCCAAATTAAACAGATGTATTTTTTTCCCCCTAAAATAGGAGGGAGCAAAAGTTATCCCTGACGGAGTTTTCTTCACCTTGGGAACGACACAGGAAAAGACTACTTCCAGTCAATCCTTGCAGAGAATATACCAATTTTCAAAAGAGGAAATGTTAGTGGGTCCAGAACCACTGAGATTCTGCCTAAATCAGTGTTTTTCAAACTTGGCAACTTTAAGATGTGTGGACTTCAACTCCCAGAATTCCCCAGCCAGCATGCATGAACTTCAACTGGCTGGGGAATTCTGGGAATTGAAGTCCACACATTTTAAAGTTGCCAAGTTTGAAAAACACTGGCAATAACAATAATTTGTTAAATTTATATGCTGCCCAACTCCCAGTGACTTTGGATGGTTGAGTGAAGTCCTAGACTATGGGTTGGAAATCTGCATCCCTCAAAGTTTTTAACATCTCTCAGAGCCTCCTTTAACTAAAAATGAGGAAAGCCAAATCAAGAAAGGAAGAGAAAAAAAGCTTCAAAGCTTTATAAAACAGGAAACTCTGCTCCTTCTCCAAATCTCAGTGTCACCCATTTTGCATCATAGCCCTTTCCCTACTGGTGAACTTCTGGTCCTCCAAAGTTGCTCTTGGTTTAAAGGCTGAGTTGTGGCTGCCATCTTGAATTTTTTGACCATAATTTGTGGACACCCTTGATATTCATGGCCAGACGTGGAAGGTGTGCGTGTTCCTATTGAGCTTTAGGTTACAGGTAGTCCTCATTTAACGATCACAATTGGGACTGGAATTTTGGCTGCTAAGTGAAGTGGTCATTAAGCGAATCTGACCCAATTTTACGACCTTTTTTGTGGCAGTCAAGCGAATCATTGTGGGCGTTAAGCAAACCATGTGGTTGTTAAGTGAATCACGTGGTTCCCCATTGAGTTTGCTTGCCAGAAGCCGGCTGGGAAGGTTGAAAATGGCAATCATGTGACCACAGGACACTGCAATGGTCATAAATGCGAACCGGCTGCCAAGTACCCAAATTGTGATCACGTGGCCACAAGGACACTGCAACGGTTGTAAGTGTAAGGACCAGTTGTAAGTTGTTTTTTCAGCACCGTTGTAAGTCCAAACCGTCACTAAACAAATGGTTGTTAAGCTAGGACTGCCTGTACGTGAATACGTAGATGAAGCAGAGAATTGATGGCTGTTACGTACAGCAATAATGTTTGGGGCAACTTATTGTAATGTGATCTACAGGGCTGGTAGCAACAGCATTTTCTGGAATTTTATGTCCATATAACATTTTATTGGAAAACTAACATTTGCTGTTATATTGCAAACATTCCCCACAAGAAGGTTCTGAAGTCAAAATGCAGTTGGCCCGTTTTGTTATGATATATAAGATCTAATCAGTTTTTATGTTGTTTGTGAACATTAAATCTTTCTTCATCTATACAAAAAAAATCCTTCATGTTATTGTTGTTTCCTTGTGTGCGTGTGTGAGTGTTAAGGTGAAACGTTGAGCCTTGCTCTTTATTGAATATTTGTTTCCTGGCCTTTCCATGAAATGCCAGCTTTCATTTAAAAATAAAACTGGGTCTGAGCCATTTTTTAAAATGGAGATGTGAAGAAACAATGGCTGCAGGATTATTATAGCTACTTCTGCTTTTCAGCATTTTGGCTAATCAAAAGGGGTTAGTGCATAAATTTCCCTTCATTATTTGTTGAATTTTTAATTTTCTAAAATAATGTTTTCAGTAATCAATGGACTTTGATTCCAAATGTTTAATCTAATTTAAGTTTCAACTGGTTACTTTTGACTTTTCATCCCACCCTCCATTCATCTTATCCTAAGGCTTCAGTTCCCCTATTTTCAGGTGATCATCCTGGAGATTTTAAAATTCCACACCACAGAAATGTGATGATATTGTAAGATGTCAGTGATGTAGAGGCTTCAGGTCTTTAATCCAGAGAAAAGCAATTTATGGCCCAAACTACAGGCCTCTGTGCCTAATTTCAAAAAGGGTCTGTGAGCCTTCAGTTCAAATTTTCAATAAGGAATATCAGTTCCCACCCACCCGCCTTTTGATGCTTGATAAGAAAAATAGAAAAAGAAACAATGCCCTAATCAAGGAACTACCAAGGAGACAAACAATCAAGCAGGCAAACAATCAAGCAGAAAACAATACCCTAATCAAGGAACCACCAAGGAGAAAACCACACCCCCACCAACACTGTCAGGGCAAGCTACTGTATATAAACAAGTTTATATACAGGGAGCAAACCCCACACTCCCTCGCACTGATGTTACCTAGTCGGGTCATGAAACGTCTCCAGGCAAACAACCAAGCTCAGAGAGCACCAAGGACTCCACAGAAAAATAAAAGAAAGGGATATTTGTCAGAATGAGAACAAGCATGTGAATCAAAATGAAAGATCATAGGAGATTTCTTTGTAAGTTCTCCCACCCATTACTTGTTTTAATCCCAAACTGCTTCGGAGCCAGTCAAGTGGCTGATATGAATGTGTTTGCTGCCGCCGGGGGTGTCTATTGTGTTTTTATGGTTTTTAATTCCGTAAGCCGCCCGGAGTCACCGTGTGTGAGTTGGGCGGCCTTATAAATCTGTTTATTATTTTATTTTATTTTATTTTATTTTATTTTATTTTATTTTATTTTATTTTATTTTATTTTATTATTTTATTTTATTTTATTATTTTATTTTATTTTATTTTATTTTATTTTATATTTTATTTTATTTTATTTTTTTATTATTTTATTTTATTTATTTTATTTTATTTTATTTTATTTTATTATTTTATTTTATTTATTAGACTTTATCACCGCGCCATCTCCCCCACAGGGGACTCTGGGCGGTTTACAGACATAAAAATTAAAATTCTACTAAAAATATACAATCCAATATATAATTACTTATTATTATAAATTAAATAGAAAATCCAAGCGGGCGATCTCAACCAACCTAGGACCCACATGATCTTAAAAGGGCTCTAAGACACCAACCATACCCATGAAGAGCTATTCCTATTCCCGTCCCACGCGAGGCGGCACAACCAGGTCTTTAACTTCTTCCGGAAGGATAGGAGTGATGGGGCCTGCCTCACCTCCGGGGGCAGAATGTTCCAAAGGGCAGGTGCCACTGCCGAGAAGGCACGCCTTCTGGACCCCGTCAACCGAAACTCCCTTACCGACGGGGTCCGAAGCATGCCCTCTCTACATAATCGAGTGGGATGGTTTGAAGTTATGGGGATGAGGCGGTCCCTCAGGTATCCTGGTCCCATGCCATGTAGGGCTTTAAAGGTCAAAACCAACACCTTGAATTGCACCCAGAAGCATACTGGTATCCAGTGCAGCTGGCGTAGCAGAGGTGTCACATGGGCCGATCTAGGGGCACCAATAACTGCACGCGCTGCCGCATTCTGGACCAGTTGGAGCTTCCGGATACTCTTCAAGGGTAGCCCCATGTAGAGCGCATTGCAGTAGTCTATATGGGAGATGACCAGGGCATGAGTGACTGTATGGAGGGAAATATTTATTTATATGACCGCCCATCTCCCCCCATGGGGAACTCTTTAATAAATAAATAAATAAATAAATAAAATAATCCCACCTACTACTGGCACCCAATAGGAATGTGGCTCTTGGTGGAAAAATGCTCTTTGCTTTAATGAGAGAGCAAGAAGAGAGGCATTTACATTGCTCTCAGCACTGAACAGGCCAATAAGGTGGGTGATGTTGTAGGAGGACTTGTTGGCCTGGACCTCAGGCTCAAAGGGGCTTCGTACTTAGACTCTTTTTTAAATTTTTCTGTACATTCTGGTGTGTGTGTGTGAGTGTGTGTCTTCCATCCTTTTCGTACGGCACGATTCTTTTATTTTTATTCCAGCCAGGGAGCCTCAAATGCCTGAGGTAGGCATGAAACCGAAGCAGTTTGGGACTTTCCAACTAGCAGGGTGCCTCTCTGGAGAGAGACCAATCTCACACTTTGAGAGCCGTGGCATTCAAGTGATGCATAGAGAGGCCTTTGGGAAGGTGAATGTAATTTACTGCACGGGTGCCAAAGGTGCTCTGTGTAACTGAAAAATCAAGGCATTGATCAGCAGTTCATTAGGCCTGTTAATGATAGATTCATAGATAGAGGCACAGATCTGGGGAGGCCAGACTGACCTCGCCGGCACCAGAGAGACCCAAGTATCTCCCACAGTACCTTCTGCTTGAAGGTCTGTCCTCTCCTGAGCCACAGCCAGAGCTCCGCTTTCAGCTGTGATTAATTAGGTGGGGTGGAGGTGACCGAATTGGCTTTCCCAGCTCCTTAGAGATGCCTTCCTTTAAACACTGTCAGGCTGTTATTAAAGCCCACTGCAGAATTAAGATCTGAAAGGGGAAATAACTGCAAGGAGTGGAACATCTCAACTTCAGGGGAAAATCTCAAAGGACTCCGGCGGCATTTCCAAAGCACTAGGAGAGATGGTCTTAGAAGAATTCCTGCCTGTGGGCATGCATGATCCTGAGCAATATTTATTGTTACAGCCCGATCCCATACAGTCTACTCAGAAGTAAGCTGCACTTGCTCCCAAGGAAGAAGGCATTGCATTGTAAAGTGAGAAATCTTCTCAGATGACATCTAGTGAGTTTCAAATGTTGGAAGGTGCACTGTCCCTCCCCATGGCAAAACCTGGCAACTTCCATTTTCCATTTAAAACCGGAACAACTTTTTGTCTTCTTACCAAACAGACACCGCCACTGGTGCTGAAGGCTTAGAGGCATTCCTACTCAATAGAAAGGTCTGGATGAAGCAAGGTTCTACCAACAGAGAACAGAGCAATGGAGGAAGAGGCAGATCTTCTCTAAAGGGGTAGAAAATTCCACAGCTCAAAAAAGAGGATTCTGTTTCACTTTGTGAGCCCTTAAGACTGAACCTCTGAACTAGGTGGAACTGGAGCTTGTAGATCAATTAATTCTCCTGTTGAAACCAAGGTCTGTTAGAACAAAGAATGTGCATGCATTCTCTCTCTCACACACACACCGTTGTGACTCGGCCAGTAGACAGCTTTGCGCTACTTCACTCAGCATCTCTCAGCTCAGATTGCTTTGCCTGAAGCTGGCTGTCTGATCCTATCCATATTTTTTGAGAAATAAATCCCCCAGAGTTCTATGGGATTTAAGTTCCAAATAACTGTTTGTAAAATTGTAGCCAACAAAGTGAGTGGGTGAAGTCTGTAAACTAGCTCTGCATAAGACTTCACTCATGAGTCCACTTTTTCTTTCTTCCCAAATTCTTTCTGTCCTTTGTATGTTTCTTACTTTGAAATGTTTTCAAACCCTAATTTTCTTCTTCTTTATCTACAGTACATTAAAAGATACAACTTACATTTTACAAGAGTATTGTGCAGGTTAAATCAAGCAGGTGAACCTAAAATGTAAACACGTTGAATAATATTTTTTTTAAGATAAAAGAAGTCAGACTAGCTAGTTAGGACTTGAGAGCAGCATCAGTTAATTATTTTTTTCACTGGCAGGTTTTGCTTTCCCTGACTGGGCCTATAAGCCTGAGTCAAGTCCCGGCTCCCGTCAGATCCAACTCTGGCATTTTATCCTGGAGCTGCTGCAGAAGGAAGAATACCAGAACGTCATTGCCTGGCAAGGCGACTACGGCGAGTTTGTCATCAAGGACCCTGATGAAGTGGCCCGGCTCTGGGGTATTCGTAAATGCAAGCCCCATATGAACTACGACAAGCTGAGTCGGGCTCTAAGGTGAGACATGGAGAAGACAGGGATCTTGGCTTATTTCAGCACCTGGGGCTGAGGGACAGCACCTTGGGTGAGGAAGGGTATTCAAGCTTGATGTCAGGTCTTCAAAGTGCCCCTCTAGCAGCCAGTTCTCGTTAATGCTGGGAACTAGGGTTCTACTAGGTTTGGAACCCACCTAGTCTTTTGGAAAAAACTTGTGTGCTAATCAGGTTTCAGTGGATATACAAGGTGTAAGACCTGAAAGACCAGGTTAGGGATAGATCGTCATGGAGAAAAATCTATCTATGTGGTGGCTAAGAGTTGACACCAACTTGATGGCACATAATCAATCACATGGTATAAAACCAGTTGTAATCCTATCTGTTTTGAAAAGCTGAAGGCAAGTATTGGTCAAATGCAAGATCACATAAATGGGGAGTTGTCCGCTTGGATCTCTTACACTTCTTTCCTTCCATGATTATACTGGGTGTTATGGTTTGTTTGGGGTCAAACTTTTGGATCACACAGGGCTGCCATTCACACACTCTTAACCATATGACTGGGGGAAGAATAACAGAATTTATTTAATTTGTCCGTGTGTACACCATTCCCAAAGGAAACACTTGTTGAGGATGCGTTGTGTTTCAAGATATGTATGAGCAAACTCAGAATTATTTAAACTGGATCCAACATTTTTAATGTTGTGCTTTCAGGCATGACAAATGTAATTATTACATCAGTGCTTTCCAAACTGCCGCCGTTGGTGACACACCAACGGCGGCAGCGGCGGCAGGGGCGTGCACGGCGTGGGGGCGTGGGGTGGGGGCGGCGTGCATGGCGGCGGCCTCGTGTTTTCCGCTAAAACACAGAAGCCCCACCGCCGCTGTGCACACTGCTGCCGCCCCGCGCGCCCCCGTGCCGCCGCTGTGCACGCCCCCACCACCGCTTCCGGGTTTTGTTGTGACACACTAAACTGTGTGTTGCAACACACTGAAGTGTCACAACACACAGTTTGGAAAGCTATGTATTACATGGTATGAGATTCTCTTTTTGGGGAAAATGCCAGCTAACAAGGGCAACTGGAAAGTGATGGATTTAAGTCTCTCTGGGCTCAAATTTGCATCTATAAAACAAGGTTAGTAAGATAGGTTAGAATAAATAATAATAATAATAACAACAACAACAACAACAACAACAACAATCAACTTATATGCTGCCTGATTCTCAACAACTCTGGGCAGCTCACACAAACAAATTAGAAAAATGCATTGCTTTGAGCACCTGGAAATGTACTATATTAATGCCAAGTTTCAGTACTTGAATGTTTCACCAATTATTTAAAAAAATAAAAGCTTTGAAAAGTATCTTGACTAATGGGACAGTAATTCATTTTTCAACATAAGGGCTCAAAAAAAGTATAGATGGTGACTTCCATCTTCAAAAGAGGAATTCTCCCTGTACTGAAGGATGATCTGTTGCATTTTAAGGTGTTTGCAAAACACTCATTCATCATCTAACTCAAAAGAAGCCATGGTGTGTGTTTTTTTGCTTCAGAGAACGGTTGGCGTATTTATAAGCACTTTTGATTAATTAACTGGTCTACTAAAACTCTTATGATTAATCAGTAAAATTTCCGTGATCTAGCAACAACCATACTAAATAGTACGGTTACCCATACTACCAGTTTGTCATCCTGTCATGCCACGAATGGCTCATTCCTTTCCAGGTGTCAAAAGAAACTGCTTTCTTCTCCCTCTTCAAAGTGCATGAGAACACCCAAAAGAGCTTCACCATTACCTTCTCTGTAATTGATCGACAGCAATATTTGTTATTGCTTATTAATTAACTGCATCTCTCTGGTCACTTGAGATTCCACTTCCCTAATTAATATTTATGAGGAGCTAAGCGCTATTGACACTTCCTATTAACTCAGCCTGGGAATTCAGCACCGCTTTGCCCAGTAAATATATTCTGAAGACGCCCTCATAACCACACAGGAGAAATTCAGAGATGTATTGCTAGCACAGAATGAAGGGGACTTGGTGGCAATATGTTATGACTTGTTAGGGGGCGCTTTATTTGAAATTGTGCTGACTTCTCCAAATACACCATTAGGGGGCATTGCGCTAGAAGAAAGAAAGTGTGTGATTTAATCTAGTTTCCAAACAAAGGCCAAACAGTTCTACCTAGTTGGCAATTTTTCCCACTTGGCTAAAACTTTGCAGAAAAAAAATAGTATCTAAGGTTCTATCATTTATTTAGCTATATACAGAATTTAGATAGAGCGTCCTATGTGGGTTTTTAAAAGGCAGCTTGTCTACAGCTGCTACATACAGTATATACAAATACAGATAGAATCATTTTAAATCAATGCAGTGCTTTGGTAATTGACATTATAAAATGTTTTTATCTTTTGGATTATGACTTATTCTGCCCTAAGCTCTTAGCCCAAGTCAGGTATGAATGATTTTTATCAGAGGATGGAGGAGAGGGGAGTGAATATTAATCTCCCATTGTTCCACAAAATGGGATACTGAGCCAGCTTTAGAAGTGATTGTCAGACCCCAGACCTTGCTCCCTCGATGTTCCATCAATTGCCTCACCCAGTTTGAAATCTGGTGTTGGACAACACAGAATGCAGTTTCCCCAAACTATTAAGTTTTCTTCTTTTTCAAGCTTCTTTTTTTTTTTTTGTTAAAAAATAGAGATGGTGGTGGCTAAGCATAAGTTAAATGCTTTGGGTGTGGCTGTGTTCCGAGGACTTTTGTTTTCCTCTTGCGCTCCTGATTAAATGCAGGATTATTTATTTATTCAATTTATATAGCCACCCAGAGTCACTGGTCTCAAATGGGTGGCTATATACAGTACATTGAATGAATGAATGAATGAATGAATGAATGAATGAATGAATGAATGAATGAATGAATGAATGAAATGAATGGCAGTCCACTAACTTAGGCTGGCATTTTGTTTTAACTAAAGAACGGATCTGTTCTGAGGGAGCAGCTTCTGTCCCTGATGTGCAGCATATTCTGCTATTACTTTTGGAACTAGGAATTTATATTCAGTCCACCCGCCGCTAGCTCAGCTTCTCCCTTTGCTTTTTTCTGCAGGTATTATTACAACAAGCGGATCCTGCACAAGACCAAGGGGAAACGCTTCACCTACAAGTTTAACTTCAGCAAAGTGGTCTTGGTCAATTACCCGCTCCTGGACATGGCTGCCAACTCCCCATTTCTCCTGGCTCAGAACCCTTTCAACGGGAGCAACCATGGGGCTGACTGCACCCCACTGACCCCTGAGGTATGACATGCCAAGGAGAGAAGAGCTCCTTAGATCCATAGCTGCTGCTCCTTCAGGAAGCCCGTGTTCGGGTCAGACCCCAACCTGGCATCATGATGCCAGAATTCGGTGCTGGAATGCATCTACCCGGCCCACCAGAGCAGGGAGGCAGGGTATGTTACGGGTCCCTTCTATGAGGGAAGTCCATCTAGTGGGACGACGACAAAGGGCCTTCTCTGTGGTGGCTCCCTCCCTGTGGAACATCGTTCCCCCGGAGACTAGGTTGGCCCCCACCTTGATGCTTTTCCGAAAAAGGCCCTGAAGACGTGGTTCTGTCAGCTGATTTGATTGTGTTGTAGCCACCACAGGGGTGGGGGTGGGGGTTGATGGGTTTTTATAGTGTGGATTTTAATTTTGTAAGCCGCCCGGAGTCCCTGTGTGTGGGTTGGGCAGCCGTATACATTTGTTTAATAAATAAATACATGCATCTGATTGCACAAGGTGAGAGGGTGCTGCTTTTTGAAAACTGTATTTCAAGTGGAACAGACACGCCTATTCCTAGGGAAGAGCGCAAGATTCCCCTCGGCCTCCAGTCCTTTCCTCTCTACTTTGCCGAGATCACTCACCTGCTGGATTTCCTTTCTGCAGACCTTACAAAGCCTCTTCTCAAGCCCTCGCTTGGGGGATCCCTCCAGCCGTACCCCACTCTTTGAACGTCAGCCAGAACCAGAGAAGCTGAGGCTGGATGCGGCCTTCCCGTTCTTGGGATCAGGTGAGTGTATGTCTGCCTGGATTCAGGGCAGGGGAGCAAGAGATCCTCTTTGTAGCCAAGGCTTATATAAAAGGGATCTCCCCCCATTGCTTCCCATATGGCTGTTGTCTATTTCCAAAGGATATTGATATTATACTGCAGTGTTCCTCAACCGTAGCAACTTGAAGATGTGTGGACTTCAACTCCCAGAATTCCCCAGCCAGCAATGCTGGCTGGGGAATTCTGGGAGTTGAAGTCCACACATCTTCAAGTTGCTAAGTTTGGGGAGCCCTGTGGAAACTGGGCCGTCTCAAGCGCTTTTTCTGATCCCTGGTCCCAGCGTGGAGTGTCTGTTCATCTCTCTTTCCTTCTCCCCACAGGTATGGCTGGGTACACGAAACCTCCCGGCTTGCTGACTCCGTATGGCAGGAATGCATCCTTCCCCGAATACCCTTGGAATTTTAACCCTTACTTGTCCAGCCCTTTCCCCCTGAACAGCTCCAAGCTACCCACTTCCTTGTATTCACCTCATTTCTACCCCAACCCCTTGTCTGGGTCCCTGGCCCAGCTTCCCACGCCCATCTCCCTTCTGCCAACTGAAAACCCGGAGAGAACTACAGCCCTGGGGAGCAGCTGCGTGCCCCGTCTCTGCCTCCCTCCCCATAGCACAACTCTGCCCCTCCGTGGGGACCTCCATGGAACGAGCACTCGCGATAAGGAATCGCTGGGCACCGGGCCTCCGAGTCCTCCCGGGGGGCGCGGGGCCAAAGAGGACCCAGCGTCCGATTCCGAGTTGGAAATCACGGATTTGAGCGAGTGCAGTTCGGAAAACGAAGGCTGCGATTTCAGCCCCGACAGCCTGGAAACGTTAGAGAGCCAGGTGCAAAATTACAAGCGGCCGGAGGGGGAGCGGACGGCCCGAGCAAGGCCCAGTCAGTCGGAGGGGGAGGCGGGCGTCAGCCTGGGCCTTATCAAGCAGGGGAAGCCCCTTGCAAGCAGCTGAGCCCGAGCAGCAGCAGCAGCGTCCTTCTCTCTCGGTCACCTGATTCGACACAAGGTCCAAGGAAACAAAAAACGCCCCCCTCTGTTCCTTTGGTGTCTATTTTTATAGGAAAGTTCTATTCGGTGAATATACCGAGTCTAATCTGAATCCCCCCTCCCTTGCGTACACCCACTCCTTCTCCAGTCCTTCAGATGAGACTGGAATACTCTCGCAGCTCAAACTGATCGGTGGAAGTGCTTGTAGGGAAAAAGACGAAACCAGCTGTCCACTGGAGACGGGGGGGGGGGGGGGAGAGACAACGCACTCAGATCCACCCTGCAGGGCTGATGGATCTGAGACTCCAGGTCACACACCTCCCCCCCCCCCCCGCCTAATGTTCTCTTTGGAACCTGCTACCAATGCAAAGCCCTTTTGCCACCACTGTCTGTCCCAACCCCTTTTCACAACCAGCCTCCAAGTTCATGGACTGGCCAGTTCCACGACATCTAAGATAAGAAATTTCCTGATTCAGGAAAATCCCTCTCACAAGGGCGAAACGTGCAATAGCTTCTTTTTAAACGAGGGCCGCGTCCACGGAGAGACGCAGGGAGGACCGGCTCGCTTGATTCTGGTGGCCGAGGGAGAATCTCCAAGTCTCTCTCTCTACCCCCACCCCCAGACTAGTTTCAGACAGCTCAGTCTGCCGGCCAAAAAATCAGGAATCTGGTAGCACCTTTTACGACAAACAAGTTTTATTAAAAAGCTGCGCCTTTTTGTCCCCCTAGACTAACACGGCTCTCTTCCCGCCCCGTTCCTTGAACACACTCCCGTGCAACCTTGCTGAACAGAAGCGCAGGAGAATTTGCAGGCCAAGGCGGGAACCGGGATTGCTTATCTCCCCGTTTTCCTCCCTTGCAGGTGCCCCTAAAAATAATTTAAGGCAGCTGCGTCCTTGGTCCCAGCAGGCTTAAAGGGTCTCAAATTGGTGCCTCCTGCAGGGGGGTCATTCCAAGGGCCAGCTAGAATACAGATTGAGGTTGTACAAATCAGGACTCGGATACGGGCTCCCAAATACAAACTGTTGCTGGGTATAATTGTTCTTAACGTTTTACATTTTTCGGAGCGCCGCTAAGTTGTTGGGTGGCACCAAGGACTTTTTAGCGAACGCACCTGCTGATCAGTTGGCGTTTACATCTGCAGAGCATCTGGAATGACCCCAACCAAAACCATCAGCTTGGCAGTTGCTAGGAACATCTGGCTAATCCAGCTGCACTCCAAAATTAGGAAGCTGGAACTTGGGGAAGAGAGTGCTAGTTGACTGCTTTATTCCACCCCCTCATCCTTGACTTTTCAAAGTGCAATATCGTCTTGTCTGCTCTGGTGTGATCCTTTCTGTAAGCATACGCCCCCGCCCCCCCCAAAGCGAACAAACACACACGTTTCACCCCATCACTGTGCTTGTGACTCCGTGTTTTAAAGAAGAGAAACAAAACTGTACTTGTGTGGTGGATATGAAGAAGTTGTTGAAGTCCCATTCCTCTTTTTTTTGGTAAATATTGCATTAATTTATGGAGTGTAAAAAACAACAACAAAGAGATGGAGAATTTTACACCAGCCGGTCTTGCTGGCCTTGGAAGCAATAAAATATCTATTTACTGCATATCTACTCACAGGTGAAATGCAGTAAAGGCAGGATAGGAGATGGGGGGGGGGGGAGGATGAGGATGTCTCTCAGAGTAAACAGAGCAAGTATTTCTCTCTCCAAAGACCAAATAAAGAAGTTGACAATACTAAGCATCAGAACAGAAGTCCCATTCAGTTCAATGGCACTTATTTTTCTATGTGAGTAGGCCAGCAGGAGCATTTGAAAGACCACAGCCTGTCCCAAAATTTCAGCATCCTCGCATTGGAATTGACCTTGGATCGAGCTGCAAATTAGCAGAAGAATCACTGAAGTTCTAACGTTATGGGGGAACAAGGGGAATCTCAGCATCGGCAAAGGACAGAGCAATTCTAGCCTCTCCATTCGTCCTGTTTTTCCTTGAATAGTATTCTGAGCCCCCGGATATAGTTTTATTTCACTTTACCCAAAGAATCCTGGGAAATGTAGTTAGAAGAGTCTGTAGCTTGAATCATGTCAACTGGATTTCTATTTTCTCAGTGGAAACGTTTCGCTCCTTATCCAAGGAGCTTCTTCAGTCTGAAGAAGCCTCATACTGAAGAAGCTCCTTGGATAAGGAGTGAAACGTTTCCACTGAGAAAATAGAAATCCAGTTGACATGATTCAAGCTACAGACAATTCCACCTGGATGACTGAGAACCTTCATAGACATGTAGTTAGAAGAGGTATTGAAAAATCTATTGAGGACCATGAACTGGGGCCACTACACTACCAGACATTCAGTTCCCAGGAACAAGGATTATACATGGTTTGCAGTATGCAGAAAGGATCTTTTCCCTTCCCCTCTTCTTCCCCTGGAAACCAATTATGGCAATGCAAGGTATCTGTTTAAAACCCATACATTAACAGATGCCCCTATCCCACCCAACCTATTGAGAGACGGAGCCACCCCACAAGGGTCTCGGAACAATTGTGGTACTTAGCTTTTCAAAAATGAATGCCATTTCAGGCTGGAGAGCACAAGAGGGGAAGACTCTCGGCAACACTCTCATCACAGCTCCAACGAGGTAGAACAGGGCGACCAAAAGGCAAGAAATAACCAAACACATGAGAAGGAGAAAGGAAATGGAAAGATGAGGTTTATTTTTTATCTTTTACACAATTATCTTTGGTTCTCTCTGCTCACTTTCATATGTCTTTATCCCCTCTGCAACATACATAAGACTTTCAACCTTTCCTTCTAACATCAGGCAACCTTCCCTACCTTGGATCCCTCCAGCTGTGGAGTAGAACCTCCAGAATTCCTAAACAACTTGCTAGTCAGGAATCCTGGGAGTTCTAGTCCAGCAGATCTAGATTGTGTCAGACCAAGGAAGCTGATAAAAAGGATGGGATGGAGGAAAACAGGAGTTTCCACCCCTGTGCTCCTAAGGAGGGACATGAAATGCTGTAATATCCCCTAAGATTTACCCTTCCTTTCCATCCCATCATTAAACAGACCAGAAAAATGCTTGGACCTCACTCTTCAGGTTCTATTATTCTCATGATCCTTTCCATCAGAAACATTGCTATATGAAGGAGGCCTACTTTCTGCTTTGAAATCCAAAATTAAACATTCTACCGAGGCATAACTTACCATGATGCCATTATGAAAACATTCTCAAGATCATTTACCATAAAATCCAAAGGAAAGGTAGGAATAGGTGAAGGATACTGGAAACTCTACTTTGTGCTACTTGTCCAAGATGGGTTTAAAGAATAAAAAATGCATGTCCATTTAGAGACACGATACTCCCAAGTCAGAAAATCTCAAACACAATAGTGTTTGGCGTAGAATTGAGAGAACAGGTACGAATAAATATTTTAAAATCCTTATGCTGCCTTGCTCAGCTTGGAAGAGAAGAGTAGTTTAAGTATTTTGTGTCCCAAGTGGTGTGTACAATTTAAGATTTCCTGACATTTTGGGGTGGGTGTGTGGAAGAACAAGGTGAAGCCCTGGCAACTTGTTGAAGCTGGTTTAAGTATCCAACCTCCAGGAAGACTCTCAGGGATGTTAAGGGCTGATGCATGGCGCAGCACGTGAAATCTCTATAGCTAAGACTACAAAGTAGCCCATCCCTATAATAAGGATCTTCATTAATATAATGTATATTTATCACCAAGCCACTAGGCAAACAGAGGATTTCACATCACTGGTTCAGCTTCTAAATTCCCAAGATTTTTAGCAGTTGCCTGGATTTTGGAACCAGGGGCTCTGACCACCAGGTGAGCAGGAAAAAATGATGGAGCTATGCACCAGAACTGCTCTGCCAGAAATCCTGAGTCTGGGCCAACATTTTTCTCCACATTGATCAAAACCAGGAAATTGCTTTTCATGTCTGTTTTAAGGCTTAAAATGTAATGTGATGTTCTGATCACATTACATTTTTCTTCTACAGTACAACTATGCAAGAAACACAGAGCAGGACAAAGCCTGTTTGTAGAAATGGAAAAGGAAAAATGTATCCTCCTTTGGCTTCTGCCCTACAGAGAGAGAGAGGCCAGAAACATAGCTGGCAATTATCTATCTATAGGGAAGAGGGGTCTATGGACAACCTTGAGAATATTTCTTAAAGTAACACTGCAGAAGACCCTCAACTGGGAAAACAGGTCTTCAGGACCAACCATCCTCGGCTTCACCCCTTTAACATTTTATACTTCATAATACTGGGAGGTCAAAGAAAAGAGAAAAGTCTCATGGAATATATTGGTTTACACTCTTTGTACAGTAATAGATTAAAAAAAATAGACACAACTAAACATGATCTCACTCTAGAGAAAACAGCCCTGGATTTCTGACCATTCCCTTACGTTGGGGACTGCTCCCCAGCAAAATACAAGTTTTCTTAACATACAAGCACTTTATCAACACACTATAAAGACACTTGGAAGCAATTGAATAGAGTTCAGTCTCTGAAGACGCTGGTGGTTTGGCCCCTCATCTCCACCCCGTGCTCTATGCTCCCTCTGTGGGGCAGGCACCATCACTTTTCTCCCCCCACACCCAAACTTTCCTTCTCTCCTCTGGGCTGGATCCAACTTCTTTTCCAGAACCTTCCCAGTGTCCCCCAATTAACCCATCATTTTCCATTCTGTCACCAGCAGGTGTTTTTTTCCAGGGGAGGAAGAAAGCACGCTGTGGTTGCTTAGCAACGGCTAATCCCCAATCCTCATTGAACCAAAGGGCCAACTAATTGGAGGCGGGAGGAGTGAAACGGGGATTTGATGCAGTCTGGATTCAGCAAGACCAAATCCTCCATCCTGCTCTGTGGTTCTGCTCCGTGGGACCAACCAAGTCTAATGACAACTTACAGACTTATGCAACCACTGCAGAGGGATTGAGGGAAGAGGATGAGAAATTCCTCCAGGATTTTAATGACCAATCATCTCAACCCTTTAAAAAGCCCCAAAAAGTAGCACCACCTGCTATGCACACATACACAAATGTATGTGTATATATACATAGACACGCACATACACACAGCTATGGCACCACCTATTGAATACAGTGCAGAATAGCAGATCACCAAAGGCAGTGAGGTAACTGTACATTGCATTATGTGAGGGTTCAAAAGAGGTCCGTCTCTGCACCCCAAAACTGTGCTGCTTGTGTGTAGCTCATGATTAAACAACAACTCACGCACTATTGGCAGGCAGGAAGGAGCAGGGGGATGGCCGAAGTCGAACGGAATGGAAGTTAAGTGCCTATTTCTGCAACGGACCCACAGTCAGATCTGTGATTCAGATTTCACTTAGTATACACGCTATTTGGACTCTAACTCCAAGAAGGGATGTTTTTTTCAGGCTCTGCCTAGCGAAAAGATGACAGAAGAGGGGATTGGGGGGGGGCTGTGAACAGGAAAGGTCTAATGGGAATTAAGCTTCAAGAATGGCTGTCTCTTGGAAGGAGGAGCCCTTTCCTTGCTCAGCACTTCAGCAAAACGCTTGAGGGTATGGGATCCCTTGCATGCAGCCGAAGATTCAGGAATGCATTGCATAGAGTGTGCAGTTTAGCATGACCTAACATCATTTCCACTGGCACACAAGGGAAGACTGGCAGCATGAGGCAAACTAGTCTTCTGGAAAAAACACTTGTTGTTAATCTTCTTCCTGCTGGGGAAGTTCTCAGAGACTTCTAAGCAGGTAGGGAAGGCACCATGCCCACCTTTCACCCAACCTTAAACATAGGACCTTTTCTCTCTTCCTCTACTTCCCTTTATATCTGGACTCTCTATTCTTTAGAACTGTAGTTCTATTCCATGGGCCCATAATTGATATCCCTGCCTTCCCTAACCTGGGAAGCCCGCGAGATAAGTTGAGATTACAATTTCCAGAAGTCCCCAGCTTTGGGTTGGTAATTCAGGAGACTGTAGACCCAACATTTCTGCAAGGTGCTGAGACTGGGAAGGCTGGAGCAGCTGTTCAGGACCATACTCTGAAATGTGTTGTTGCGTCGTAGAGAGAGTAGCAACCCAGGTTTTCACCTATCTCATTCAATTTCTATGGAAGCCCAAGACAAAAAGAATTTCGCCTTTCTGGTGGGGATGGTAGAGTTGGACTGGCAAGCTGGAGGAAAAGCAAGATGGGACAGGAAGAACTGGGAGGAAATTTTGACATCATTAAATGAGTTCAGAGAGGGACAAGACAGGGACATGTAGAGAAGTAGGGATGTTTGCAGGGGGAAATGCATCTATGCGAGGACAAAGTATCCATTCAAGAAGATAAAAAGGAGAGCTTAGAAGTGAGTTTGTTTCTTCTTCTTACGGAAGCTCTGATGCAATTGCATTTTTTTAAAAAGAAAACTGATACATGTGTGGAAGATAATACAATAATGGGCGAGTTACATCCCTGGGAGCTGAGGATTAACCTTTGGGGGAAGGCAGGATAGCTACTAGATCAGTGTTTCTCACCCTTGGCAACTTGAAGACGTGTGGACTTCAACTCCCAGAATTCCCCAGCCAGCCATGCGAGCTAGAAGAATTTTCCCAGGAAACTCAACAGACTTTACATTAGGCCAGTGTTTTTCAACCTTGGCAACTCCCCAAGCTGGCTGGGGAATTCTGGGAGTTGAAGTCCACATATCTTCAAGTTGCCATGGCTGAGATCATGTCCCCCTTGCACACCCCTTGAGGTATCCGAGAGCCTATCAGTAAACAGGCCATCAAATTATGGGCTCCTGCTCTGATCTCAGGCGAGGGTGTCCTTTCTTAGCCCACCACCTATTTTGGCCAACAGAGAGCTGTCATCAGATCCCAGTTTTGTAATCGGCCACCCCTGAGCGCCAGCACTGTAAACTCTCCCCATCGCTAAAAGTGAAGCTTACCCATCCCAAAGCGCCTGTCTCACCTAGTGAAACAGCTCCTCCCCACACCCCCAAAAGCTTGCAGGACTCCTCCTAAATACGACGCTTCCGCCTCTAAATACTCCCCCTTATAGTGTGCTCTAGGCAGAAAGTTCTATGTACAAAATCCGCAGCATCTCTCCCTATACAAAACAAGCAGCAGCGCAGATCCCCGCTGGGTTGCTCATGCGGAGAGAGAACGGCCTGGCAGGAGAAGCGGCTGAGCCCACAGTCCTCTTCCTTCTAGTTCGGACAGGCCTGCAAGAAGAAGAACCAGGGAGAGATGAAATCCATTGCTGCCTAGAAAGAGAAAGGGGTCGATCATTAGCACAGAAAAAGAGAAGGGGGGAAGGGAGGTTCAGGACAGTCCAGGGCTGGTCAGCTTTCCTTCTTTTCTTCTGCCTTATCAGGTGGCTTGATGTTAGATCCAAATTGGCAGCCTGGGGCAGTGTTTTTCAAACGTGGCAACGTTAAGATGTGTGGACTTCAACTCCCAGAATTCCCCAGCCAGGCTGGCTGGGGAATTCTGGGAGTTGAAGTCCACACATCTTAACGTTGCCAAGTTTGAAAAATGCTGGCCTGGGGGGATTCCAATCCCCTTTCAGTCACGCTTTCTAAGCAGAACTTGGGATTTAAGAAAAAAAGAAAACCAAGATGCAGAGCAGGACAGGAAAACTGGAGGTGCCCCTGGAGGTGAGGCAAGCCCCCACACTGATGACCTTCCGAAAACAACTGAAGACCTGGCTCTGCCACCTCGCTTGGGATGGGAGGAGTAATAGCTCCTCTTGGGGATGGCTTGCTCCGTAGAGTTCTTTTAAACTTAACATCAGAGCCTCTTGGGTTTTATATATTTAATTAATTTATATAGATATACATTTATGTACGGTATTTTATATGCTTTTATATGTTTTAATTGTCAACTTTGTGTAAACCGCCCAGAGTCCCCTCTGTGGGGGGAGATGGGCAGTGATATAAGTATGATAGATAGATAGATAGATAGATAGATAGATAGATAGATAGATCAATCAATTAATCAATCAATCAATCAATCAATCAATCAATCAATCAATCTTCTGTCTACAGCCGCCATTAGCCCCTCTTCCCTCTACAGTACCGTAATGCAAGTTGAGTGTGGAAGGATGCTGAAAGATCATCAGAAACCAGCTCCTCTAACTTGTCTCTCCGAAGCCTCTTATAAAGCAACCCCTTTGAAATTATTGTTATAATTTATTACATGTACATCCTCCTTTTTTCCCCCTCTGATAACCTAAACAGGTTAAAGGTGTCTCTCCTAGGCACAATATTATGAGATAGACTAGGCTGAAGAAGAGAGACTGGTGTTACGTTAGCCAGTGAGCTTTAATTATTTTTATAATAATTTTATGGAGGATTATATTATACAGATAAAGCTAATCCAATCTACATAGTATAATATTAATCAGCAAAAGTCCATTAAGGGTTATCAGAAATAACAACATAACTATTGCAAACTATATCTACTAAACCCAATTTGAATCCTTCCTTTTTATATCTCCCTTTCTATTTAAACCTACCCCCCTCATTCCCTCTCTACAAATGAGCAAAATCTTCAAAGCATCGTCACCCACTCCCAATCAACAAACCAAGTGAGCTTTATGGCGGAGTGGAAGCCGGAATCAGGGTCTCTGTGGTGCAACATTAACTACTCCACTGCACAATCTTAGTGTCATGTAATCTCAGGCCCTGGTCATAACAAGATCAGCTTATCAATCTTCTTGGCTGCTATTATCTACGACAGGGCTTTCCAAAGTTTTTCCCGCGGTGACACACCAACACCGCGGGAAAACCCAGAAGTGCGGCAGCGCGCAAAAACCCGGAAGCGCTGCTGCTGCTTTCGGGTTTTGCGCGCTGCAGTTGGTGTGTCGCCGCGGGAAAACCCGGAAGCGCTGATGATGATCAGCGCTTCCGGGTTGTGTGGCGACACACCAGACTTTTGTGTCGCCACACACAGTTTGGAAAGCTCTGATCTACGAGTTCTTTCTCTCATTTCCTTTTTCCTATCCTGCAAATCGAGACCTGCCATAGATTAAAGTCGACTCTCATCCAGAATGGAAAGGAATTTCTGGAGTTACAGTTCCTGTGGTTCTTTCACTGGTTTGAGGTCATTCTGGACATTTCTAAGACCAACGTGGAGGGCCGGTTCCGCCATTAACCCCTGCTAAATAAGATCAGGTAGGAGAAGCAGGGAAAGTGAAAGCGGAGAGTTGTGAGTTAGCCTAGGCCTGATTTATAATCAGCCCAAGCTTAATGAGAGCAAAAATGAGGCTCGGCTTGAACTGAGCCTGGAATTTTCTTACATCCATTCCAAACTGACTCTGGAGAAACATGGCCAGCTACTACTTGGGGAAACACGATGGCCATATCCCTTATACCCATCCTTAACTCCTGTATGGAAGGCCTTTGGTCAAGTGGAAAGCAGAACAGGACTGCTATAAGGAAGTATATCAGATGCCATGGAGCCAAACAAGCAAAGCAAGAAACCAGTACATTCCCAAAGGGATTGAGGAAAATACACAAAGACCAGGGATTCTGAGACTTTTCACAGAGAAGGCCCTAGTTCCCCTGGACTAAAACTGGAGGCACGCTTTACTCTTCCTCTGCAAAAGTGTTTACAAGTAGTCCTCGACTTACGACCACAATTGGGACTGGAACCTCCGTTGCTAAGTGAGGAGGTTGTTAAGTGAGTCACACCCAATTTTACAACCTTTTTTGTCGCAGTCGTTAAGCGAATCACCGCGGTCATTAAGTGACTCCGGCTTCCCCCATTGACTCTGCTTTGTCGGAAGCTGGCTGGGAAGGTTGCAAATGGCGATCACGTGACCCTGGAATGCTGCAACCGTCATGTGAGCTGGTTGCCAAGCACCTGAACTTTGATCATGTGATAGAAGGGATGCTGCGACAGTCGTAAGTGCGAGGACCGGTCTCCAGTCACTTTTTTCAGCACCATCATAACTTCGAATAGTCACTAAACGAATGGTCGTTAAGTCGAGGACTACCCGTATTTCAAACATCCACTCAGCCAAACAGACAAACAGGCTGATGATCTGCCAGTCATGACCAATCAGCCTCATCTATCATCCCTGATGGTTGTGGGACTATGGAATGGGAGGGAAGTGGGATCAAAGGCCTAGAACCAAATGGTTGGCATCTCAACACTTGCTGCTTTTCTCCATTTCCTACCTTGCTTGGCCAAGCCTCATGTGGAACTGGGCTGTTGAGATGATGTAAACTTGTCCATCAGCTGCTGAAGCCTCCAGTAATCTGTTTCTATATCCTAGCAGGACAGATAGATAGTCACACTGAGGAAAATCTGCAAGGAATATGGCCTCTTATCCATCTCGGTCTGTATAAAGTTTTAGTCTTTAGAGAAGTATTGCCTTGCTTTCCCTTTTCAACGAAAAGCTTCAAAACTCAAAGAGAACCATGGATGAGGACGGCAAGAAGAAAACAGTTACCCTGCACTGCCACTCTATGCCTTTCTTAGGTAAAATTCCCAAGCCTGCTTCCATCTTTCCTGCCTCCGCCAAGTATTTCCCAAATATAGTCGAAGGCTTTCACGGCCGGAATCCGATGGCTGTTGTGGGTTTTCCGGGCTGTGTGGCCGTGTTCTGGCAGTTTTGGTTCCTAACGTTTCGCCAGTCGCTGTGGCTGGCATCTTCAGAGGACAGGAGCACAGCTAGAAGATTCTCTCTGTGCCCAAGTGGACAATTCTCTCTGTGCCCAAGAAGACACACCCTCCACTTGGGCACAGAGAGAATCTTCTAGCTGTGCTCCTGTCCTCTGAAGATGCCAGCCACAGCGACTGGTGCAACGTTAGGAACCAAAACTGCCAGAACACAGCCACACAGCCCGGAAAACCCACAACAACCATTTCCCAAATACTTTAATGTCTGAAAAAGCCAAATCCCTTAAAATTAAGGAAGACATTCCACCATCCGTCTTGGACCTGTGATGGCTCAGGGAAAGGGGTGGGATGGAGCTGGAGGATAATCCGTTCTCACCTTCAGACCCTGAATTGCATCTTCTAGAAGCCTTAAGTGATGCTTCACCCCGTCGGATTGTTGGAGGGACAGAATGATGGGGAAACGGGGACCCTCCTTATCCAAATGCTCAGAGCCCCACTCTGCATCTTGAGGGCCATTTGAAGAACCTCCTGTTGGAGACAAATGCCTTTATAGCGTTATGCTTGATACTTACTCTTTAATATCTATCCTTTTAACTTCAGGTATGGATCTACACCAAACGTTCCCATATATCTTCTGCCCATTAACCACAGACCCCAGCCCCTTTCATGCCTTACCTGGCCAGGGCCAGAACCCCTTCCTTGCAAACCATTCCCTGCTTTTCTCTGCCCCCAAAACAGCTGACTCACAGCAAACCACCCTCCTTCCAAGTCTTAACTTTCCAGGCATGCCCTCCCCCTCACCTGGAAGCCTCCGGCTGTTGTCTGCTTCAATCCTGAAATTCCCATCCCATTCCTCTTCCCCCTCCTGGGGGTCTCCATTCTCTGGGGAAAGGTCTGTAGGTTCTGTGGGAAAGATGGTCTCCCCTTCCTCTGGTATCTGAAGCAGCCTCTTCAGGGCCAAGACTGGAAGGACACAAGATTGTCCCCTTCACACCCTTTGTAGGCAATGAAGAGGAGCTCAACAGAGAAGGGAGAAGGTACGAATCAGATACCTCGGTCCTGTGCAGCAGAGGCTAGAGGGACCTGCCCAGAAGGCCGAGATCTGCAGAAGGTCTGTAGGTCAGCCACAAATGCCTCCACCGACTTGTCCGACTTTGGTCCACCAACAGGGTTCCGTTCCTCAAATTCTGTGACTGCCAGAATTCCATCTTTTTCTTGCTCTGAGTTGGGATAGCAAAAAAAAAAAAAAAACCCAATCAGATTCCTACTGTTGTGTCTCCAAAACTCAGAGGGCAATCAGAGTTAAAGCTGCACAAACATTTCTGTATCTATAAAAAAATTAGAGATTTGATTCAAAGGCGATGCCATAGAACCTCCAGATCAAATTGGAAACTCGAATCATTAAACTGGATGCTTCCAAATTGACCTGGATAACTCCAACGCTCCTGGGCATCCTCAAAAATACCTTTTCCAGAACTGGTTCAGAAATCTGGCTCAAATCTATCTGCTCTGAATTTAAATCTGAACATGTAAATCGTATCACGCTGATTTTAAGAAAGGACAATCCCCGACAGAGTGATTCTCATTGACGTGGTATGAGTGCAGGATCTTTTCGTTATTCCCTCCCTCCAACCTGGATTTTTCCAAATCGCTTCCTCTAAACCAATGTGTCTCAACCTTGGCAACTTTAAGATGTGTGGACTTCAACTCCCAGAATTCCCTAGCCAGCCTTGCTGACTGGGGTATTCTGGGAGTTGAAGTCCACACACCTTAAAGTTGCCAAGGTTGAGAAACACTGCTCTAAACTTACCTTCTAACTGCAATGCCTCCTTAAGGGGGTTGCCATTTTCTGCTCCACCCAGAAGGGCCTCTGAGTAGCTGTCAAGAAAAAAGTGGAAGTTATCAGTCTTGGCCACACCTGTGGATCGTTTCCTGACCTGATCGCTAGCATCTTCCCACCTGGACAGCGAGTTTCCTTCTCCCTTTCCTTGGCCTATGAAGGATTTGTGGTTCCCCAGTGCCAGTTCTGGCCCCAAACTACATTTTGTATATTCTATTGATCAGCAGACAGAACACAAGAATTATTCCTATAGCTTGCTGCTACCTTCCACTGTCCTTTCATCTCGATCAAGGGCTCTTAACATTTTTGTGCCATGGATCCCTTTGAGAGTCGTGAAATCTACAGACTCCTTCTCAGAAAAATATACTTAAATGCATAAAATAAAATAAAGAGTTATAGATAAACAAAGGAAACCCATTACGCTCAAATGCAGTTACCAAAATATTAAATAAAAAACATGTAATATAGAAATATACGGGCTTCCTCACTAATCCATGACATCAATAACAAGGCAATATCCTTTTAGGATATAATAATTTTAGATAGTGAGATTTATGGAAGTTAACAAACCTTTCTGGAGTCGCTAAGCCATACCTTATTTTGTTGCCTACGTACCTTATTGGTATGTGGAAAACTAAATTTCAGTTAGTCAATGAAAATAGAGTTGCAATTTTTTCCCATCCAAGATCATGGACTTCCTGAAATCTACCTATAGACTCCCAAGGGATTTATTTGTGGATCCCAGGTTAAGAATCTCAGATCTAGATTATACATTATTCTTTCAGCATCCCTTATGATGAAATTTTATTTAGCTGTTTTTGACCTCACGGGAGTTTAGAAAAGGACCCAGATTTACATGGATCTCTTCATCTGAAGGAAAGACACAGACATAACTTTCAATCCCTGCATTATAGACTCAGTTACACTTTCCCCCTCTCCTCCCCTTCCTCCTTACAGCATACTTACTAGCTGGGACTATGTGGCGAAGTTCGGTTTGGTACGGAAAGCCGGGGTTTGGAATTGGAAGAAGCAGGCACCTTCAAAGAACCAGCCGTGTCACTAATTATGTTGCACCAGCTAGGATGGGAAAAAAGGGAAGGAATCAAGTGGACCACCTTCCCCTAACCCAGCACCCACCAGAGATGTTGGGACTGCGACCTCCCCCCCCAGAATTTCCCAGCAAAAACAAACAAAACCTTTCTGTTGTGATGAGATTTGGCACAACCTCAGCAGCACTTTTCGGTCACAACTTTGCATAAAAACAGCTCAACTAAGTGGTGCTTTGAAAAAAGAGAGAAGACTTCTCTCAACCACCCCAATTTCCTGGGAAATGCTCGTTCATCCAAACTGAGGTGCCAGCCAATCTTTCACCCCAAACAGTAGTCTGGTTGCTCGATGGGCAAGTAGGTCCCTCTCCCACCCCAATTTCTTACTTCTTCCTTTCTGACACTGTCTGAGCCACCAGTTCGTAGATCTGAGCCCCATTCTCCCAGCTGAAGATCACGTAGAAGGCCTTGATGTCTATGAAAAAGGAGAGACCGTGAATTCTCCTTGAACTCCGCTCTAAAAGAAAACCTGTATTTCAAGGATGGACCACATCCAACCTTGAATCAGAATTTGGGCACTGGTCCAGATCAACAAATACTCAAGGCAGAACCCCTCTGCATCCACGTTCCACTCCCATGACCATCTCCTGCACCCACCTGTGGCCACTTCACGGGTCATGGCAGAATTGAGCTTGATGATGGGGGACAGCATTTGTTTCCCATCGGGGGTTGGGGTGATAGTGCGGCTGTGACACTTGAGCACCAGGCGCTCTTCCTGCTTCTGCAGAAGGACCAAGATATCATCCAGCAAGAGGACATGAACATCTGGAAAGGATCAGGGAGAACGTAAGGCGTGAGAAGCATAATACAGAAGCTGCTGGGGAGGAGGAAGTGGGGGTGGAGGAGAGGAGGGGAGGGGAGGGCTGTGACCCCCCAGCTCTGCCGAGTTAGTCTTCCTTGGTTAGCCAGATGCACTGTGCGCCAATTCCTATAATTTGGGGGCAGGTTGGTCTAGATGAGATAAGCTATCCTCTAACCCAGAAGTTCTACTCAATAATGCAGGAACAGTATCGAGCAGGATGGGCAGAAAATCAGGGCTCACTGGAGTCAGGATCAAGCCCATTTTTCTGAACTGAGCCCCTCCTTACTTTCCTGGTATTGAGGAGAAGCTTCTGAGAAAGTAGGTGATGGCAGCTACAGCTCAAGAGTTGGGAAGTGAAACTAATCAGGACTCAGGGAGAGGAATGGGGGAGGAAGGATGCCCTAAACCAGAGCTTTCCAAACTGTGTGTCGCGACACAAAAGTGTGTCGCCACAGAGTCTGGTGTGTCGCCACACAACCCGGAAGCGCTGATCATCATCAGCGCTTCCGGATTTTCCCGCAGCGACACACAACGGCGGCGCGCAAAAACCCGAAAGCGGCAGCAGCGCTTCCGGGTTTTTGCGCGCTGCCGCAACGGCGGCACTTCCGGGTTTTCCCGCGGCGACACACCAACGGCGGTTGGTGTGTCGCCGTGGGAAAACTTTGGAAAGCCCTGCCCTAAACCCTAGTTTGATATATCCCACCTCTCCCTAAATTCTTATTCCTGGAGCTCCAGATGATTCCACTAACCTACTGATTTATCCTTGGTAACACGCCATGTCAGGGGTCCCTCATACACAAGATTTCGCTTGGTGATATCCGTGTTCTGTGGAAAAGAGCTGGTTAGACTCTGCGCTTCAGCATACATTTTCCGACAAACTCCCCCACAAATGGGTCACTGCACTCTGTTGTTCACATTTTGACAAACAAGCTCCCTTTTCTCCTGAGGGGTCTTTTCCCTCCAACAACAGCATGACAGTCCAAAATTCAACAGGGGTAGCCCAAGCATGGCAAGTGTGTAATGTCAAAGCTGTTGAAATGTTGTCTACCGTGGAGCCAATGACGCAGAGAAGACAGGCACAGAGGCCCGCCCTGACAAAGTCATAGAGATTTAAGGGCGCTTCATTTACAGTTCTGGGTTCCTCAGCCACCCCTGCCTGATGGGGTGAACGCTCTGTTGGAACTCACCCGAAATTCACTCAGCAGAGGATCAGTACTTTGTTTCAAGTTGGAGAGGTCCAAGCGCCGCTGATAATCTTTGAGTTTCTGAAAAGTATTGTGAATGTCCATTTTTTTACCAACATTGAAGTTGTGAAGAAAGAGAGAAGGGCTCCTTCAGAGAAGAAATTGTAAGGATCAAGAAGGATACTTACCAGTAAATTCTCCATAACACGCACTTCTTGGTTGACATGGTTGAGGATCTGCCGACAACATTCGGCTGCTCTCTCCACCTTCCGGCGTTCTTCAGCTTCCTCTGCACCAGGGACCGAGAAAAATGGAAGTTTTGTGAAGACACACCCCTTAAAGCTTATCTCCCCACTGGAATTTAGCTAGATCTATTTTCCATGAAACTGACGGTTCCCCTCTTCCTCTTTCCATAGCAAAATTCTACAGACATGTCACAATTTCTCTCTCTCACACAGACAGGGGACCCTATTACTAGCAATTAAAAGCAGCATGCAATGATACATCATTTGGCAACTGCAAAAATTCCCAGTGATTTGTTACCTTTTGCACTGTGCCTTTGTCTGAATTTTGCCATGCCCTTTATTGTGAGAAATATCCAAATGTGTGTATTTTAGAGTAAAATGCTTACAGTATAGAAATGAGTAATTTAGGCTGTATTCTTACTAAAATGTGTGTTTTGGGGTAAAATGTCCATAAAAATGCAAGTTCGAAGACAAAGTGCATATTTAAATATGCATTTTTGGGGAGGATTTAACTTTGCACATCACTGCAGTACTTCAGAGTGAACACCCGCAAAATAGATATGGCCTGCAATTAATTAATGTATGTATGTATGTATGTATGTATGTATGTATGTATGTATGTATGTATGTATGTATTTAGTGGGTTTATATGGCTTCCCACCTCACATACAATTTTTGTGCCTCTCTGCTCACCAGTGCATTTGGCAATGGAGTGGAGCAGCAGCGGATACTTGGTCAGCCTCTGCATCTCAGTAGGAATGATGTCCTTCAGTTGTAATCGCCGGCATCGAGGTTTACTTTCTGCCTCCTATGGGAAAAAAGGAGGAAAACCATTCACCAACCAGTTTGGTGCCTAGAAAAAGTATTATCCCCATATTATCAACCCGCCCCACCCGATCATTCAGAGAGGGCCTGCTACGAGCCCCATCAATCAGGGAGTGCCATCTGATGGGGTCTAGGAGACGGGCCTTCTCTGTGGCGGCACCTACAATATGGAACACCTTGCCCCCAGAGTTGAGACAGATCCCTTCCCTCCCGACCTTTAGGAAAGAACTAAAGACCTGGTTCTGCCGCCTGGCATGGGAAGGAAGAAACGATAGTTCCTCATGGGGGTGGTTCATCCCCTAATTCTATCATGTCCTTCCGTTATCAATGCTATCTCCATCTGGATTTTATAACTATTTATTATATTATTGATGTTTTTATATGTTATATTTTATTTTAATCTATTTTATTGTGAACCGCCCAGAGTTCCCCGTTGGGGGAGATGGGCGGTCATATAAATTAAATGAATGAATGAATGAATGAATGAATGAATGAATGAATGAATGAATGGAAAGGTCCTGTCTGGGGTTGCCTTTCAGATCTGTGTAGCTGGTCTCTCCCATGTAGAAGATGCTCTCAAAACAATCTGTGTGTGTCCCTTTCACCAAACAGCAAAGAAATAATATTGACCTGACCTGAAAATGGGGAATAGGAACTGGGAGAAAACAATTAACAACCCAATTGTTCATTGGATGGATGGATGGATGACACTCTCTCTCTCTCTCTCTCTCTCTCTCAGTACTGAGCACCAGGGAACTTCGATGAGTACCCCCCGCTTTTCTGGGACATCAAAAGGCAAACATTTTCCTGTAGTAGTGCCATTTCTATGAAACTCCCTGCCCCCTGAAATCTCATCAGCTGTTACCTTGTTAGGCTTTAGGAAATTAGACAAAACTTCTGAAGAAGGCCTTTTTGTTAGAGATGTCACCTTCTATTTCTACTGCTTTTTGACTGGTTATAATTTTAACCACGCTTCAATTATTATGTACTGTTACATAAAATTATTTATACTGTGGACATTTTATTATCGAAATTGTAAGCTGCCAAGAGTGTCCCAACCGTGATGGGTAACAAAAAAAATTGAATATTCATTCTGTGCTCTATGAATATTTGTTCACTCTTCCTCTCTCTCTCTCTCTCTCTCTCTGCTCCACGAAACACTCACATGAAATAAAAGTTTCCTAAAACAATTGCATAAACCAAAGTTCATTTCACACGTTTTGGAGAACTTGTTCTGCTTCTGTTTTGTACCACTCTCCAACTAAGGACTTCACCTACTATTTATGGTTTGGTTTGGTTTTTTTCAATGAAAGTGTTGAATTTTGCAGCCAATACAAAACCCTGCGACTGGCAGGATTCCAACAGTCGTGCCCCAGGAATGGTGAATTCCTCTCCTCCCCCAGCACTTACCTGGATGAACTGGTTGAAACGGGCTTCTTTCTTTTGCTTAGCCTTCAGCTGTTCTAATGCAAAAGATTGGCGGCTACAAAACCGGGAGGAGATCTTCTGAAACCAGTTTCCTTCAGACCCATCAAACTAGGGAAAAGTTAGCAAGAAGGTCACCTATGGAAACTTCTGCTCTGTCCTCACCTCAAAAATAGCCTCTTCCTCGCCCCCCTTTTTACCAGCCCCAGGATTTAAATCTCAAGCCTTTTCCTCCCACCCTTTGGGGTCAATGGACATTTGGCTGATCCTTTGCCAGTTTTTTTTTTTTTAAATATAATTTTATTATTAAAAAAACACAAAAAAAACAAACAAAGACATCAACAACATCAATGATATAAAGATAAATGACAAAATACATAACAAACTTAATAAACTTACATTCAAAACTAAATAATCCTACATATCAAAATCCTTATAACATTACATCACGTAGAACAATTAGTTTAAAACGACTTCCTGTTTCTTTCTTGAAGATAGCTTCTTACTTTTAATTTTTACTATATTACTGTTGTATTCCTCTTTTATTTCTCTTTTATTTATTTAAACTTCTGCTCTGTCCTCACCTCAAAAATAGCCTCTTCCTCGCCCCCATTTTTACCAGCCCCAGGATTTAAATCTCAAGCCTTTTCCTCCCACCCTTTGGGGTCAATGGACATTTGGCTGATCCTTTGCCAGTTTGGAGAGTCAGAGACGGATGCTCGATGGTTATGCCATGGTTGGGTCTGGCAGGAGCGTCGCTAGCACCTGCCTTGCCAGCTTCAGCCCTTCCAGCTGGTTTCACACAACGTGCTAAACCCAGATTAACCCCTTGCTCTTACTCGCGCCAGCAGAGTGCTTCCAATTTCAGAGACAATCAAATTATTTTCCTCCCTCAGCTTCTTCAAGTTCTCCAGAAACACTTCTGAGAAAAGATGACACAGAGAAGAACCATGACACAGAGAAGCAAAAATACCATGAAAATGGCCCGATCCAACCCAGCAACTCCCATTTACTGGCATGATGGTGGAGTGTTGGACCCATCGGTGGCCATGGAAGCCACTGAGTGACCTTGGCTCAATCGCTCTCTCTCAGCCCAACCAGCCTTGAGGAAAGGTGGGATGTACATCTCACAAATAAGCGAACAAGTACACCAGCATCACACCTTGCTGAGGCCAGCACCCAAACCCCAAGCAGCAAAAACCCTCCTCTCTTTCATACCAAAGTTGGATGAACCCACCAACCAAGTGCTGGCCTTGTTTCTGAGAACCCCAAGGCAGGAAAGCTCCTACATCTTAACCATGACCCGTTCAGAAGAACCAGGCACATGCAGGAAGGGGGCAGTCGCCATGGCCACATATGCTCCTCCATCATCCATGCAGACAGATGTGTTTCTGCCCTTTGCTTTTCTTCCCTGGATACCTCAAATAGCAATTCTCCAAGGCCACTCTCAAAGACTTCAAGAAATAGGTGGATAACCCCTTAATCTTAGGCTCGTCACCAACAAGTACAGGTATCAAGAAGATGAAACTTGCTTGTGGGGGAGGAATGGCAATTCCCAAGGCAGGGCTTTCCAAACTCTGTGTCGCGACACAGTACTGTGTCGCCTGGGGGCCCCATGTGTGTCGCGCGACAACCCGGAAGCGCTGATGGTGCACCGCTGCTGTGCGCGGCAGCGCTTCCGGGCCATCAGCGCTTTCGGGTTGTCGCGCAACAAACCAGGACGACGACGCGCTGCCGCCGCTGCCACAAAAAATACAAAAACCTGAAAGCACGGCGGCAGCTTCTGGGGTTGTGTGTGCCGCGGCGGCAGCGCTTCCGGGTTTTTGCGCGCCACGGCAGCGGCGCTTCCGGGTTTTTGCGCGCCAGCCGTTGGTGTGTCGCCAACGGCAAAAGTTTGGAAAGCCCTGTCCTAAGGGTTGAGGACAGGGACTGAGGGATTGTCCACTAAAATTTCTGTTCACTTTACATGGGCTGAGATGAGGCAAATGACTATTAGGATTACGAATCTTCTAGGGGAGAGGGCGTCCCCAAAAGGAGGGTGTCCTCCCAAGACAGGATTACCCAGCATCCTCTATAAACACCAGACTGATATTGTTCTATTCTCTTAGACCTCCTAAACTTGTTTTTATTGGTGGTCATATTACTTTACTTATTGTATTTATGCATGTTCTCATTTGTAACGCTTTCTGGAAATTCCAGGAAGGAGGACTACCTTCCTTTTTAAATCCATTAATGACACTATTGGTTGTAAACAGAATTAAAAGACAGCCATTATTCCTGCTAAATAAATCTAGCACATGAGCCTTTGATCCACTGCCCTGCGTCCCCCAGCTGCTCCCACGCTCTCACTGTGTTCGTCGATCAGGTCCTCCAGACTGGGGAAAATGTTCACCAGTTCGTTGTCCGTAAAGTATCCCTCGGTCAACAAAGGTTGGTAGAAAACCTCCAGCAACACTCGGAGCATCCGCAGGTGGGCGTGCTCGGTGATAAACAGCTCTGCAGGGGGAAAGGTGAAGGGAAGAGCCAGGAAGATCAGCCTTTAGGAAATCTATGCAATTTCAAAAAATGGGTTGGAAATCTAAAACTTCCATGACAGTTGCAAATTCATTGCTTATTCATTTGTGTTTTATTTGTTTATCCCTTTTTCCCGTCTCTTTCTCTTGCTGGTTTGTAAAGGGTTTTTATGTGATATAATCACTAGTACATTTTGTTACTGTTATAGTTGTTTGTTGTATCTCATCAATAAAAAAATAACAACAAAATAATCAATGCAATATGAATACAGGTAGTCCTCGCTTAACGACCACTCGTTCAGTGACTGTTCAAAGTTACGACAGCACTGAATGAGTGGGACTTAAGATGGGTCCTCGTAGTTATGGCCATTGCAGCATCCCGCAGTCAACTGATCACCACCTTGCGACCTTCCCTGTCAGCTTACGACAAGCAAAGTCAATGGGGAAGCCGGCAGGTCGCAAACGGTGATCGCATGACATTGCACTTAACGATGGCACGGGGTTTGCTTAACGACGGCAACCAGAAGTGCCATCGTTACATGATGCAGTCACATGACGTCACGCTTTACGACCGCATCGCTTAGCGATGGAGTTGCCGGTTCCAATTACTTTTGTTTAGCGAGGACTACCTGTAATACATTTTGTTACTGTTACAGTTGTTTGTTGTATCTCAGCAATAACAAATTAACAATAAAAGAAATCTATGCAATTTGAATATTTAGGTGTACAGACAAGCAACTAGCACGAGGAGGGGAGGGGGAAAGCTGTCCTGTCATTTACTTACTATCTGAATTCTGAAGGTTCCCCCCCCCCTCAAATTTATGTCCAGGGTAGAGGCATAAGCATGGTCTGGACAATTATCTACATTTGGGGTACGAAGGGACGTGGGGGGCAGTGAGAAATTACAACTCTTCCCTGTACCTGTAAACTGGTAATGTCTATGGGACTGCAGCTCTTAGCCAATGTGTGGGAAGGTGTATGAGAGAGGAAATTGAATATCCTCCCTGCTCACCAATCCACCTACTCAAGGAGGCACTTCCCGTAGTCTCAGTTTCCATCTCTTGCTCGCCCTTGGGAAATGTAGCTGGGTCTCAACAGATCTCCATGGCCTTCTGAAGGGGATTCAAAAGGAGGGAATGGCCTTGAAGGAGGGAGCTGCTTGGAAGAGCTGCTACCAAGGCAACGGTCAGATAAGAGGGGCTTGAGCCCAGGCCAAGAAAGTAACGTGAGAAACCATCTCAGACAAGCCCCTCCCTAGTTCATGTGCAGATAATGGGGGGGGGGCACCTTCAGACTTGTAAGATCCTGTTACTCTAGATCAGTGTTTCTCAACCTGAGATTTTTTTTCTTTTTTCACTGGCTAGGGAATTCTGGGAGTTGAAGTCCACGCAGCTTAAAGTTGCCGAGGTTGAGAAACACTAATCTAGATGCTACAATAGATGTTCTAGACCAGGGCTTCTCAACCAGGGTTCCGTGGCACCCTTGGGTTCTGTGAGAGGTCCCTAGGGGTTCCCTGGGAGATCATGGTTTATTTAAAACATTATTTCAAATTCGGGCCACTTCACATGAAAGAGGTCAGTTTCATTCTTTATTTTCAGTCTAAGAACACTGTGAAGGCATCTAGACAGGCCTCCCCATGAAACGAATAGAATAATCTTGTCACTTCTGGCCTACCTTTGAGCCTGAATGTGCAGGGGTTCCCCGAGGCCTGAAAAATATTTCAAGGGCTCCTCCAGGGTCCAAAGGTTGAGAAAGGCTGTTCTAGATACCACAATAAAAGTCATCCTGACTTATACGGCATTGGTTTCTTAGTCTAGTCTTAGTCTAGTAGGGCTGACAGGGAAAACCCTCACATACCGTTGATCACTTCTTGCCGCTTCACTTCACTTTTCTTCAGCCTGAGGAGGGTGTCGGGGGGAACAAGCTCCCGCCAGTTTGGCGGGTCCAGTTCCAGTTCCGAAACACGCGGCTCAAACTCCTCAGACTGGGGAAGCAGAAAGGACGGCGGAGGCTCCCCTCCCCCTGCCCCTCCGGGCTCCAAACTGTAGGAGTCAAAGCGACAGACAAAAGATATTGTGAGGACGGTCCTACATTTACCCATCCATCCATCCATCCATCCTTCAACATTTACAGACCACCCCAACCTGACTGAGTCTGGTGATCATGACTGCCTTGCGCCACGTCCCACTGCGGTAGCAGCATCTGGCCAACCATGGCTGATCTAGAAAAGCTGAGCCGGGCTGCAACTGAATGGGAGACCACTAGGAAATCCCAGGATTGTGTAGGCTAGACTGGGATGGAAGAATCCCGGGAGAAGACAATTTCCAAACTCTTCCAAACTCTTGCCAAGAAAAATGATACAGATGCGTTCATTAAGTCACCAGGAGATTAGCTCAATTCAAAGGAATCATGCCCCTTTTTACCTGCCCCAGCAGCTCTGGAATCCGGAATCCTCACAAAGTAAGAATTCTCATGGTTTCCAGGGCTAATCCACCGCATTAAACCCGTGCAATCCAGTTCTAGATTTGCAACATAGATCAATTCCAAGTGCTAAAAGCATTGCTACAGCATATCTTCTCAGCAAATAATCTAAGAAAATGGTATTAACGTGTACCATAATATTTTCAACGCATCACAGGAGCATTTGCTCCCTGGGTTTTTCCAATGGGACAACTTTAAGATAATTTGTGAGATGCTACTTGGTTTTTGTTTTTTAAGAGTTTAGGAGAGATTTCCACAAATTTGTCAATGAATAGCTCCCGATTAAACAGAAGCCTCTCTTCCAGTCGTAGTTGCTAGAATGAAAAAGTAGGTAGTGTTGGACTATGCCAGTCCTCCTAGGCAGAAGAAACAGATGGCCAGAGTGGTTCTTTTTAAAGGCTGCATCTTTCCTACTCTCATGTTTCAGTGGAGGAAATACAGGAGAGATGCATCTTCTCTTTTGGCATCAAGGAGAGTGGAGAGAGGGGGAACTACCCCCAGCAACTGTTTAATTTATTTTGCACACAGATAAGAGCTTCACTGCTCCCATCCTTGGAGACGGTCCACGGGAACGCATCCATGCCCGTTTCGTGCTGGCAGAGATCTCCAGGGGCATCTGCCAAGGCTGCTGCTCCTTTTACAACTGTCCCATTTCCGCCTGGGTTGGGGCAGCTCCGGCGGCCTCTTCACCTACTTGCGACTCCCCTGCTTCTGCCGGGCCTGATCTAGGGTCGGCTTCTCTTCCAGCTCATTGGCCCGGGCCGCGGCCTCGAGGTCCACATCGCTCCGCGAACGTGGCTGCTTGCCCTTGGCGGAGCCGCGCTGAGACCGCTTCCGCTCGTAAACCCGCAGGCTCTCGGAGCGGCCCAACTTCCCGGTCAGCCTGGCGAGGGTGGGGTGGTAGGTGGAGCCAGGCCACAGACAAAAATTAAAAATGCAGACCAAGGGACGTGGGGTTCGACAAGCCGACGGGACACAAGGGGAGACGAAATGAGCCACAGACCGATCGTGAGCGACACGGGCCAGAAGTCACAGAAGGTTTGGCGCCAAGAAGGTGTCGGGGGTCACAAGCAGGAGAACACCCAATATGGAGGGGGACGAGAGGGGGGAGGAAGACAAATTGGGCACATGCAGCGGTGGAAAGAGAAAGGGAGAGAGAGAAACGTGAGAACCCACGAACCAGTGAGATATCCATGCACAGAAGAAGGGAGGGTGGAGCTGCGAGGCAGACACACTCCTGCAAGCTGGGTCCACCACACGGTTGGTCCCCACCATAGCTACAACCTCAAAAAAGATCTTGCTTCTTATGTGGGTTAACCACACACCCCTCGCCACCTCCTGCCCCTTGCCAATGCTCAAAATAAGGTCTGCCACAAGAGGAGCGGCATTTTAAGGAGAGGGGCACCAGAGCCAGACGGGGCCAGAGTTAAAGGGAGGCTCGGCTTCCCACGGCAGGTCAGGTCTGGCGAACAAAAGGTCATACTTAACTCCGTTTGTGTGTCTTCCCCTGAGGAAGAAATTCATGCAAAGGGTGAGTGGGGGTGAGGAGGCCACCAACCTTTTTCGCCTTCTAGAAGGGAAGAACAGAATATAGAAGGGTGATTTTGTTAATCCCGAAAGGAGAGGAAGAGAAAAAGAGGGGATGGGTGGGGTGGGGTGGGGAAGTGGCGATGGGCAATCCTCCTACCAAATCTCAGGAAGGGACGAGGGCGGTTTCAACGTGAGATGACCCCCAAAGAACCAGGCTCAAGAAGATGGAGAACCAGGCTCCAAATGAGTCGGGGAGGTAGCCAAAGGGGGAACAGGGATTGTGTATTGCTCGCCAAGGGCACCCTGACAAGATCTTTAGACTCCTGGCCAGCCGTACAGCCTATGTTTGTTCAGATATATCCCCCACTGAGTTTGTGGGACTTGCTCCTAGCTAACTGCCTAAAGAAAAGCCGCCCAGATTTGCAGGAGGAGGAGCTGCCCACCCGTATGCTTTGTAAGGATCCCTGCCCACCCCCTTGCAAGGCCACCAATGCCCCCCACCCGCTCTCACCTTTCATTTTCTGCGCCTTCCTCCGGCGGGAGCTGTTCTCCGGCCAGGGACTGCTCAGTAACCGGTGAATCTCCTGAATCTGCTGGACCCGGACTGTCCACCCCTACGGAAAACCGAGGAAGGTGTGAAGGAGGAGGGAAGAAAGGATCCCTTGCTTGCTTTCTCCAGTCCACCCCATCTCTCACCCTCTCCGTCATTGCTCTCTCCAGGTGGGGGGTGCACAGTGACGGACACTCCAGGAGGATCCTGCCCCAAAGGGGCCCCCTTGCCCCGCCCGGAACTTCCTTCTGCTAACTTGGCTTTCTTGTCCAAAGCTGGAGTCTTCTCACCTGCTTTAAGGAGAAAAATACGGAGAAATCACCCGCAGCCGAGGTGCCGCTCACCTCCCCCAAATCGCTCTCCCCGCCTCGCCATACGCCTCGCTCGGGCTTATGCACAGATTAGGGCACTCTAGTTTCAAGGTCAAGAGGCAAGGAAGCTTCCTCTCTTCCTGCCTGAACTGTCCCTTGGCCAAGGCAACCAAGCATCTCCTGGGGCCATAATGTTCAGGGGGATAAAAAGTTGACCGCCAGGTAACCCACTTTCTCCAAGCCAGGAGAGGGGAAAGGTGCTACGTGCAGCTCAGAAGAGATGTAAAATCCCACTAGAGAAGGTTGACGGTAGCTTAGTAAGAGTTTTTATATATACCAACAGCTTCCTTCTAGCTGGCAGACAAGGGCCCTAAAATAGCTGGTCACTAAGTCTGCATTTGTAATCTTAGAACCCTAATGGGAAATTAAGGTGGGATTGAGTACAAGTTATGCAGTGTAGAGACCTGTATTGTTCCTCTCATTTTACCGTGTTTTATTCTTTCCACCTTATTCATGTTCTTATCTTATTTTACTGAATTTTATTCTGTTGTTTTTATGTTGATATGCTTGGTGGGACCATGTGGGACCGGCCATGTTGTTCGAATGCCTGACCATCGTCTTCCAAAGCATCTACTTTACTCCCAACTTAAGAATGGAAAACGGAATATTGGTGGACAGCAAAAGAGATTCAAAGACACTCTCAAAGCTAATTTAAAAAAATGTAATATCAGCATTGAGAACTGGGAAGCCCTAACTCATGAGCGTTTCAATTGGAGGTCAGCCTTTATTAAAGGCGCTACGGACTTTGAAGCAGCACGAGTACAGGGCAAAAGGGAGAAACGAGCTAAGAGGAAGGCACGTCAAGCAAACCCTCATCATGACCGTCTCCCACCCGGAAACCTATGCCCTCATGGTGGGAGGTTGTGTGGATCCAGAATTGGCCTTTACAGCCACTTACGGATCCACTGTTAAAATTTTACCCTCGGAAGGCAATCTTACTCGGCTACGAGGGATCGCCAATGAATGAGTGAGTGAATGAATGAATGAATGCTCGGTGGGTCTGTGAACTGTAACAAAGGCAATGAACTGAATACAGATGAAGAGGTTCCCTTTCAGTGTGAGGATGGCTGTGGGAATCTATGCTGGGAGAACACCCTGCACATATCACGCTAAGCCACAGCCACACTTGTTTGGTTTTAGTGTGCTATGTGAACCCAGGTATTGTGCATGACAGGTGTGAAAATCAAGCATTCTCTAAGGTCCTGTTGGGTCCACTGGAATTGAAAGCCGACTCAGAGTCCTTGAAGATGACGCAGGAAATTCTGGGCATCCTTTACCAATCCGGATACCCTCCAGATATGTAAACTCCACCTCCCAGAATTCCCAAGTCCACATGATCATTACTCCAAATTCTGCAAGTTGAAATTCTCATACCCAGAAGTTGGACTTGGCTTCTCTGGGGCATATTGTCAGGGGAATTGGCAAAGAAACGACTCTGCGTCAAAGTTCAACTCTAGTTTCTTTATTGTTTCTACCATACACAGAATCTTGCCAGACTGAAGGTCCTTTTACTGAGCTAAGGGCAAAAATACCCTTGGGAATCTAGGGTGGTGCTAGTCTAACTTTCTTCCTTGCCCCCCCCCCCTCTCCAAGCTGTGTGAACGCTTATCAGCCTGGAATGCGCTTTCTCCCCGCTCAGCTCCCAGCTCCATAACACATAACATACCCTTCTCTGGAACCCAAGCAGTAGCAAGAAGAGCCAGCGGATGTCAAGACCCAAACAGCCGGGCAAGACCAAGGAAGGAAAACTACAGATATTTGTGGTGGAGGAAAGTATCTTTAATGCTGGTTGGAGGCAAAAACAGAATCTTGGAAATGGTAAGAAGAATTTCCCACCCTCACATATAGTGAGCGAATTAAGGCAGAGCCGCTTTGAGTGCTTTGAAATGCTTCTTCACGGATTTCCTGCCACCTGAGCCGAGCGGCCTTTTAAGAGCTGCACTGCCAAATGATTTTCCTCTCTGTCTCTTGGTTGTTTGTGTCTGGATTTTCTTACTTTCTTTCCCCAGCCTCTCCACAATCTTTCACAACTGCTGACTATGCAAAGGAAAGTGGCCAGGATTCCCACATTAAAGGCTACTCGCTACTCTAGAGCAGCGTTTCTCAACCTCAGCAACTTTAAGCTGTGTGGACTTCAACTCCCAGAATTCCCAGTCTTAACCGCTGAGCCATCGCGCCCCCCTAGAGGTTTCTCTTACCACCACCAAAATCTGATCCTTACCATTAACTATCTAAGTACAAAGTGAATTCACCAAGGGAAGTAAAACCGAGCAAGTGCATAATTTGTGCATAAGCCGTAGAGAACAACAATAGAGCCCATGATCTACTCCCACCTTGGCTAATTCAACTAATTTAATGCAGTACCCATCGGGACAGACAGACAGAGGGACACACAGCGAGCCGTGGCATGCCAAGAATTTTATCTGGTAACGTGACAGATGTGATGAACTTTTATAGGCATGTGTGTGATTCTTATTAGTATGTTACTTGATGGGAGAGTGCGACCGTGAATTAAAAAGTTAGCGACTGACGTTGCAAGAGGCAGATTAGTTCTATACGGCTTCCTCATCAGAGGGATGGATGGATACATGGGGCGCCATGCGTTACTAGGGAGCTGGTGAGAGGAGGAGGAAATGGGGTGCTAGTACCTTCACCCTCAGGTTTGGACTGTCTGTAATCAGAATCTACAAAAAATGCAGCAAAACAGAAAAAAAACCAATGGAGATGGATGGGGAAAGAGAGGTCATATTAATCCCTTCCTAGGCATTGCCCAAAACTGCTTCTGGGCAAGCAACACGCCAGACTCACCAACCAAGTTGATCCGATGCATGCAAATGAATCACTGTTTTGTGGGCTGGCCAAATTTTTATTCCTTATTTGCCTAGCAACAGTAACCACAACCTTTCAAAATAGGAAGAGGAAACAGAAGGAAATAGCCAGTTTCCAAAGGATGCTTCTGAAGAATCCTTTGAGGTCGACCCTGGGATGGATCCCAAGCCAGTGCGGTCACCCCATGAAGCTGGAGTAAATCCAGACTTGCTTTCAGCAACCTTATTTTTACTGTTTCTGGAAGAGCACGTAATCTAGCTCTTTTCTTCCTTCTGCCTCAAAAGGGAACACCTAAACGGCTTGATTGCTGGATTAAGCCATGGACTGGCTGGCAACATTTTTTCCAGGGGTGGGGGCTACATGAGAAGGGGGAAAAAAAGCTTTTGCAAAGGAATGTCATGGAAATATTTCTGGAATCTTAGGACTCTGTCTGAATGAGAAGGGCTTCCCCAGTGCAAGTTCTGTTAAGCCTCCTGGAGGTTCAGTTTTACTGTTATTTGTTTTAAAACAAAAAACCAGACCGCTGTAATTTGGCAGTTAAATCCTGGGAGGACTTCAGGAGCCTCAAAGAAGTGGCTGGGGTTGCTGACCCCTCTCCTAAGGAAACCTTACAACTGGGGGCTCAGGAGAGCGAGTTAAGCAAAGGGCATGTGGGTTCCTGGGCCAGGGCTAAGGAGTTCACTTTGCTTACTTACAGTGGGAATCCCGGTTCCAGCGTGCTGGGTCCAAAATGCTAAAGCTTTTTTTCGGTTTGAGAGCTTCCTCGGGCTTCTTGGTCCCTGAAATCTGGATTAGCCGGAGAAGAGAATTTACCATCTGTTCCCCACCCCAGACTGCAAACTGCTTAGAGTCATCTGTGATGGAGGCGGTAGGAAGTCTCATAAGCAAACCATCAAACTGGAACAGGACTCGTTCTAGACAGATTCCAGCGACTTGCAGAAGGACAGTTTGTCAACTCCGTTCTTGAGCACTGCCTTTGCCTGAATCCCAAAGGGGGCTTCTGCATCAAGAAACCAATCCTATCTTGTCCTGGTGCGCCGGTTATTTTCAAGCCTACCTTTTTGCGGAAGAAGTTTGCTTTCGACTTCTTGTTATCGGCTGTCTTTGACTTAACCCCCAGGTGCTTCATATATGTCACAATGGCGGTAAAAATGGCAGAGCTGAAAAAACAGAGCAGGGGGGGAGAAAAACGATGATGATGATGATGATAGCAATATTAATTTATTAGATTTGTAAGGCTACCACATCAAAAGACTTAAGGCAGCATACAGTTTAAAACATCATTAAAAGGCACAATCAAATGCAGAAATGCTAGTGCATTGAGGGAACATACGAAGCAGAAACTTTCCAGCCACCCACCATTAACCAAGCAGGGACACCAATTGCTTTGCAATGGAGTTTGGGAGTTTGAGGGTTCTGCGCAGGATCTTAGCTATTCCTAGCATTGCACTCTTCTGGACAGAGAGCTCTGAGGTTGTATTGTCGAAGGCTTTCACGGCCGGAGTTTGATGGTTGTTGTGGGTCTTCCGGGCTGTGTGGCCGTGTTCTGGAAGTTGTGGTCTGAAACTTCCAGAACACGGCCACACAGCCCGGAAGACCCACAACAACCAGCTCTGAGGTTGTTCCTGGTATCTGTTGGAGCCACTCTCCCAACTTAGGAGTCACAGCCCTGAGTGCTCCTACCACCACTGGGACCACTTTGGCCTTCACTTTCCACATCCTCTCTAGTTCCTCCTTCAGGCCCTGGTATTTCTCTTTGAAAAAAACAAGTTTTTAGTTTTTCTGAAGAACAGCAGGGTCAGGACCCAATGAAACTTGGTGGGGAGGGGGGTACACACAGCCTCTCAATTTAACAGAGATACAACACATAGACATATTTAACAGGAGTAAACAAGCCATGCTTTGACCTCTTGTGCATCACTTTTTTTTCAGCTCGAGCTTAACAAGCCTGCCAAATTTCACTTTCCTGCTAAATATGCATATGCGTGTGGAAAATCTCAGAAAGATTTAGCATAAGTGTAAAAAAGAGCTTATGAATAACTCTGAAAAGAGGAGGAGGGGAGAAATCAGAAAATCACGGTGCTGCATGCATCCATCCATCCATCCATCCATCCATCCATCCATCCATCCATCCATCCATCCATCTATCTATCTATCTATCATCTATCTATCTCCACCCACTTTGCTTCATCACTCCACCCTCCCCATGAAGCGCTGCTCCTTGGCCACCCAAAAGGTCCTGACCCTTGATGAACTGAATCCTTTTGCAGTAGCTGCCAACTGAATTGAATAGTTGTGGTCCCTCAACGGAAAAAACACTTCCTTTGTTTAGGGACTGATGGCAGCCAGGGACACGTGGTCCACTGAGGTATCAGCCGTGCCAGCTTGCTGCAATAATTCAGCCTCCTGCACGTGCCAAATGCCCACATTTCTTTTCATTCTTTCCATCCCACTGGAAGGGAAGATGGAAAAGGCATGGGGACTGTTTCTTCATCAGTAGGATAACTCTTCAAAACCAGAACAGAACGGGACCACGTTCGGTGTGGAGGGAGGAAAGGAAGATCAAGTTCAAAAATGGGTCAGATCAGGCTGAGAGCTACAGAGAAAAAAGAGCCAGGAAAAATCCTTAAAGCATCTCAAGGGAAGAGGCTGTTGGGTCATGTGACACACGCAGCCCATCCCGGGCTTCTCGGTGTACATGTATATGCAAACGCATGACCACGGCTGGTAAAGGGGCTGGAGAGAATTCCAGAAGTCATGCTTTTCAGGTTTCCCAACCTTGTTTGATTTTTAAGCATCGGATGTAAGCTTCCCCAGCTGTTGCCCTGCAGTTGGTTAGGACACCAACTCTCCACTCTCTCTTGCTCTGCACAGACCTCCCTCCGTTGCCACTGACATCTCCAAGCATTGTCTTTAGACCAGCTGCTTTCAACATCCCGCTGGTCCAAAGGGTGGGACTACATCTCCCATCATTTCCACCCATTATCACTGGCTGAGATTTTGGGAAGTGCGGTCCAGCACACCAATGGGCCAACAAAGTAGGTCATGCAACTGGAGAGACACTCCTAGCTGGTGTGGGCAAATGGTTTGATTCTGGTGAAAGTTGGTTTTGATACCTTTCAGCAGCCGGTACCTCTCTCAGAGCAAAACCTTGAAGGGTTAACCGTATCTTCTCTTCTCCCCCTCCAACTTCCTGAACCACAGAACTAAATGTGCTGCAAGCCACATCCGGTTTCATTTAGGAGACTGCAAAAGTGTATTTCCGCCCCCACTCCGGTCAGACACACACACACACACACACACACACACACACACACACACAGTCGGACCACTCTGCACCTGTTGGCGGCATACCTTTTTTCCTCGTCGGCAGAAATGGTGAGGCTGGAATCAATGAAGGAAAAAGGAGAGGAGAAAAAAAAAGTCAGGGGGCAAAGCTCACATTTGGGTTACATTTGCATCCTTCCCATCCAGCTGTTTGCCCATCTTCTCCTCAGAGAGTACCCAGATAACAGCTGGCCTAAAGAACTGCATGGAGGTGGGCATTTGAACCCGCCATCCTCTGCCACTCTCCGTCTTAACTATTCAGTCTGCCTCTCCAGAACAAAGGGAAGGCAAAACATCTAGTGCCTGATGTTTCAGACTCACTCCCATGATCCCTTGCCACTGGCTGGGGCTGATGGGAGTTGCGGTCCAAAGCCTCTGAAGGAGAGCAGCATGTCTACCTCTCCACACAAAAGTACTGCCCCCTTTCTCCCTCTGGGACAGCTGACTCTCAAAGCCACCCCTCTCTTACGCCCCCCCACCCCCCATTTTTGTTTCTTGAAAACTTACCGGTAGCACAACCCCATCTTTGCTCAGCAGAAGCAGAACAGCATTCAAAAGGCAAATAAACATGTTCTGCGGGGTGAGCTACGGAGGCTGCCTAGTGCCGAAAGCAGCTGCTGGACCAAGTGGGATACAGCAACTGAACGGGGGAAGGGGCCACCAGGAGAGTTTATACAGCCGGCAAGGATGATGCAACAAGAAGCAATATCCCGGGATGGGCGGAGAACATGCCCTCTCCCCCCCTCCTGCCAGCTGGATCCCATTATCTGGAAGGGACTTGGCAGGGAAGCCACAGACACCACTGATGATCTGCCTGGCTCCTGACTCTCATCCCAGCGCTGATGGGATGACTGCCAGGAACCAGAAGCTCGCTCCATGGGAAAAAAGGGTGGGGGGGAAGCAGGGCTTGGCTGTTCTACAAGGGAGATCTCGGGGGGGGGGCTTGTTTGAAACAGAAACCTTGGATGGGATCAGCAGCTGGAATAGAAGAGGGGCTGGTTCACAATGAACGTAGGCTGGAAGGGACAGCTCCTCAAAGCTAAATGGCTGTTCCCATTTGGCGCACCGTGTGACGACTGAGGTCAGGAGGAGACATAATCCTCTGTGCGGGTTGACACACAGGAGGGCGACACCTGCGGCAAGGTATGGGGAGGGCCCCCCGTTTAGGGCTCTTTCCCAACCACCTCCTGCGAGTGGAGATCCCAAGGGGGAAAGGATGGGTGCGAAAGCCCATCTTCCCAAGCACGGAGACACCTAGGAGTCAAGATGGTGCCCTGTTGGCTCCAAAAGGATCCGGGGTGTGGAGAATGAGCTCAGTGGGGCAAGAAGAGGGGCACCAGGCCTTGGCCATAGCCAGCCATAGCCACCTCAAAGAAGGAGCGCCTGGAAGGGCGCCCTGACAGTTCACGCATGGCAGTAAGTCGGGAGGCCTTCACTCACTGCATCTCCTCCAATTTGGCCAACAGCTGTTCGGCCAGCTGTTTCTCCTTGGCCTCGCGGATGCCTTTGTCCTTGGTGCGGAGGCTTTCCAGTTCAGAAAGCTCCTTCTCTCCTGGTGTCATCCCCATTTTCCTTTTTTCCCTGTGGAAACAAAGAACAGCTTTTTCTTCTCACAAGCTAAGCTGAGAAAGAGCATCGCTCGGTGACCTTGGGTCCCAACTTCTTCACCGCTGCAAATGCTCCTCGAAACCAAGAATATGTTCCAGGCAACGTGCTTAATCTTGGCACAAGGCTTGGGACCATCAACCACCATGCTAAGCTACAGAAAAACTTAATTAAATGTAAACCTAACCAACCCTAGCAAGATGTGCAAATACTTTTCCTAGCTTAGTTGCCCATCCCTGTCCTAAGCCATAAACTATTGTTTATACAGCATGCTGGGTTTGTATAACGTACGGAGCCAAAATCAAAGAAATGGCTGTGGTTGATGTGCTTCAGAGGGGGGCCAAGGGGCATTCACTATACCTGCTGTTACCTCCTTAAGGAAGCCACACCTTTTCCCGAGATTGTACAGCAGTCACACAGCCCCGGTAAAGTACACATTTGTGTTAAGGAGAGGGTGGTAAGGTGTGACAACTTCCCTGTGGGTACCACCCTAACTTCCACACCTATTTTCCTAGGACTGTACTCTACCAGGCAACCCTAGGAAAAACTGAAGCCTCGTTAAGGAAGCACTAACAGGTGGGGCAGCCCCAAAGCATCTTTTCCTCTCTGAATCCACAGCACAACCCATCTCTACAATGAACTCAGTCGCTGGATTCTAGCCTCTGCCCTCGGAACCACGAGCCTGACCACCATTAGCCAAAGCCTTTTGCAGACTCGACACCTTAAACTGACCCAATTACAGGTAGTCCTCGGTTAACAACGGCAATTGGGACCGGAATTTCCATTGCTAAGCGACACGGTTGTAAAGCACGATGTCATGCAACTGCGCCGCTTAGCTATGACGGTTCCGGTTGCCATCATTAAGTGAATCCCGCATGGTCGTTAAGCGCAATGTCACGTGGTCGCCGTTTGTGACCTCCTGCCCGTGACTTTGATTGTTGGAAGTGGCAGTGAAGGTTGCAAATGGTGATCACGTGACTGTGGGACGCTGCAACATCATAATTGCGAGCTGGTTGCCGAACACTGGATCGTGATCACGTGACCCCAGGAATGCTGCAATGGCCGGAACTTCGAGGACAGGTCGTAAGTACCCCTCGTTCAGCGCCGTCATAAGTTCAAATGGTCGCTGAACGAGTGGTCGTAAAGCGAGGACCACCTGTACCCGTTTTTCTGGTCTCAAATAATGTCATCACCCCTACCAAAAAACCAAACCAGATGTTGTTGTTTTACACAAGCATCTCAGCAGCAGCAGTCCCGAACTGGTCCCTCAACTACCAAATGAGCACTTACGAATTGCTCCCTTACCCCCACGATATGCCCAAATGACACCCCCAGTTTAAGAATCACTGCTCTACATGACCCTCCTTGTTTGCAAATTACTCCCCCCCCCCCCCCGCTTTCTCAGGACTTGGGAGTTGCAGATTCCTAACCTGAAGTCTTCCAACTGCTGGGAAATCTCCATTTCTTGAAAGGATTGGATGTCCTGCAAGTACTTTTTCTGTTGGTCTTCTGGGATAAGATCAGGCCTATTTCGGTCTACAATCAGAAGAGAAGAGAGCACCTAAGCATGACTGAGCCACGTTGCAATATTAGGCATGTGGTTGTAAGAGGCTTCAGGAGCCAAAAGACAAACCTGGTTTAGATCTTGAGGCATCTTCAGTGAGCGAGCTAGAAGAATTTTCCCAGGAAACTCAACAGACTTTGCATTAGGCCAGTGTTTTTCAACCTTGGCAACTCCCCAAGCTGGCTGGGGAATTCTGGGAGTTGAAGTCCACACATCTTAGAGTTGCCAAGGTTGAAACACACTGCGCTGACGCCTTCCTCCTAACACCAGGATGGACACTTCACCTGAAGGGAAGCCTTGTAGTGGAAGAGCCAATGGTATGATACCATGTCAGCATGGCTGAGGTTTTCAGGTTTTTTGCTGAGTTTTAGAATGCTGATTTGTTTCCTAACCTCCTATAAGCCTATTTTAGACTGCATACTATAGTTTTCCTGCCAATAAATATCATCATCATCATCATCATCATCTATTAAACTTGTACGCCACCTGACTCTCAACAACTCTGGGTGGCTCACAACAATCAAACAAAGAAATTACAATAATATCAATAAAACATACAAAATAAAGATAAACGATGGCAAGCACGGTGAAACGAGGGGTCTCGTCTCCCTCACCAAAGGCCTGGGTGAAGAGCCAGGTCTTCACGGCTCTTCTAAACAATATTTGGATCTTGGAGGGCATGACACCTCACAGCCAATTTTCAGCAGTCATGGTTAAAGGTAGCTTGGGGGGGGGCAAGAAAAACGGCTCTCAAGGGCCATATGCATCTGGTAACCCCAAGTTCCTCAGCCCTAGCCGAGCAAAAGCTTGCAGAATTCTGGCCAATTTGACCCTCAAAGAATCCATGTCCAACATGGATTTTGCACGGCTACACTTCAGAAAGTTTCCTGTCGGAGATTTCTTCCTGCTCCCTTCCAATGCTAAATCTGTCCTGCCACCAGAGCACCAACGAAACATTGCATCACTCTGGATTTTCTTTTATGGTTAGCGGCCTTCCAGTCCAGAGGGATATTTTTGCTGCTATATTTGTACAAAAAAAAAATGCACAAAAGGAGAGGACATGACATAAACCTAGAATAAATCTCCCCAAAGCTCTCCCAGCTGTCCTGGCAACTGGCCTGCAGGATAAATAGGAGGGCCCGGCCTGCTGTGGCGGCTTGGGGGATTTGGAGTCTGTTCCAAGGGGAGGTGCCTCTGCTGTGATTTTGTGCAAACACAGCAGAAGCAAGGCAAATTGTTTGCAGCTGCTCAGATGCCACAGTTCCTGGCCTGCTCCCACGAAGGAAATTGTCTCTGGAGCAGAAGAAGCCTTCTTGGAATAACAACGCAGCCATTTCTGGGGTGGCGCAGCTGTTGGCAGACATATGGTCCTCTCCAACACATGGAGGAGGAAACAGAAAGAAGATGGTTCTGGATTTGAAGCAGTTGTTCTCCTCCGTGAGATGCAGAGCGCAGAGATCTGGTCGGGCACGGGATCAAAAGCCGACCAGAAAGAAAATGGGGAAAATATTAGCAATAGTTATGGCAGTGTTTTTCAACCTTGGCAACTTTAAGATGTCTGGACTTCAACTCCCAGCATGCTGGTTGGAGAATTTAGGGAGTTGAAGTCCGCACATCTTAAAGTTGCCAAGGTTGAAAAACACTGAGTGATGGTGTTAACTAGGACTGGGAAAACCAGGTTCAAAGTTGTATTCATCAATGGAAACTCACTGGATGACTTTCAGCCAGTCATGGTTGGTTAACCCAATTACAGGTAGTCCTCGCTTAACAACCACAAGTGGGACCGGAATTTCGGTTGCTAAGCGAAGCGGTCATTAAGAGAATCTGACCCGATTTTACGACCTTTTGTAGCGGTTGTTAAGCGAATCACTGTGGGTATTAAGCAAACCACGTGGTCATTAAGCGAATCACACAGTTCCCCATTGATTTTGCTTGCCACAAGTCGTCTGGGAAGGTTGAAAATGACGATCACGTGATCACGTGACGCTGCGACGGTCATAAATGTGAACCAGTTGCCAAGCACCCAAATTGTGATCACGTGACCATGGGGACGGCGCACCGGTCATAAGTCATTTTTTCCAGCACCGCTGTAAGTCCAAACCATCACTAAATGAATGGTTGTTAAATGAGGACTAGCTGTACTTCACAGGGGGAAATTGAAGGAGAAAATAATTTATATGCTGCTTTGATCTAGGAAAAGCAAGCTATTGTCAGGATTTAGCATCCTTCCAGTGTAGTGATGGGTATTGTAGTATTTGTATTAGCATGCTTGTAGTGGCAGTTTGGTATGTTGATTAGAATTGTTGAGACGGCCTGAGTAAGCTGCAAGGTCAGCTTGGCTGGCGCTATCAATGTTCGTTAGCAGAATTAATTGCAGCTGGGAGTTAGAAGCTGTTAGAAAGAATTCAGCATTTAGGGAGGGGCTGGCACAAAGGGGGATTTTATCATAGCATTTGCGTGGGCTTTTCTTCAGTCTGATCTTTGCCTTGGATTGGTCACCTGTATTAATAAAGATTTCTTCCACATCCTAAGATGGCTTGTGATTGAGAGACTCTGAATTAATAACTAAGGATCAGGTTCATCACAGCTATAAAGAGAATAAATCAATATACATAAAGGCAGGTGGATGGCCACTTGGAAGTACATGCAGCACATCTACAGATGTCTGCCATCACCTACAGCATCCCTGATGTAAGAGTTGGCTCCCAGACTGATAAAGGTATTACAGACCATTATCTCAACAGCAAAGCTGCAAGCTTCCACGTTGCTAGTGAACAAGCTTTGCCAGATTATAGGAAAGCTGGTAGGAAGAAAATCAGAATGTTTCCATCCGAACGTGTAGGGGGATATATTGTACTAAACCGAAGACAGGTTCAGTTGCTGGAATTCTTATAACCCCATCCCTTTCATCTCAGGGAGCCCTGCTAAGGAGAAATCTGTGCAGAATTTGCTTGGAAAAGAATCACTTTCAGTTTTAGGAGGCTGCTAAAGAACCTGATACCTTTTCCCCTTAGGTTTCTTGCCCTTACCACCTCTGTTTTAAAAACTGAAGTGTGCAGGGGACGTACAGTACATGCAGGCATCCCGGGGAAGTTGGATTCCTACTCCAAGATTGGAGTTCTAACCCCTTGCTAAAAAATCTGGGCTATTTATTATGCATTGATTATGTATTGGGCATTACTTCTAGCAATGCACAATGTAAATAGAAAGGGTGTTTCTTGCAACCTTTTCTAACCTTTTCTAAATCGGGAACCTCCGCTATGCTTCTGCACAGCCCTTCTTTCTTTCTCTTAGCACAACTAAGGGCCCAGCGACAGGATGCAGCTCAGCCCTTCCCCTCCCGTGTTTTGGGGAAGGAGCGCAAACATCTTCCCCACCCCGGAAACACCCTCTCCTTGCAAATGTGATTTATGCTCTGCCTAGAGTGCTTCAGCTGGCCACCTAACCACCCTGCCATTTCAGGATCCCTTTGAGAGAGAAAAATCAGCATTCAGAGGGTGTGTTTGTGTGTGTGCTCGCCCGCAAGTGTGTCGCTTTGCCCGGCCATCCTGTTGCAACCAGCAGGCGTGGCCACTAGGTGACACTATGAAGCTACGGAACCAGCTGTCTAAGGGGCCATCCACCCACCCACACCAACAGACTCCCTTCCCCCAATATGGCGGGGGGCGGGGGGGGGGGGGGGAACTGGGTTACAGATGAGCTAATCTATTGGCAGGGATGCAGCAGCTCTTCCACTGTTTTCCAAACTCTTCGGTTTCCTGTCTTTCACTGAGTTTCACCCGTCCCAGCAGCTGTAGCAGGAACCAGGAGCCTGTGTGGGGTGGCGGGGAGAATGAGTGGTAGAGATCGGGAAGTTTAGAAAGTGGGTGGGACCTGCAGCTTGGATCAAAGTCGGCCATTGGAACAGCAGCTGAACTGACACCGTGTCCTGTGCCACTGCAGCAACTTAACCGAGTTATTGTGCCTGGACCCATGGCAGTAATGCCCGCTACGGACCCTCAGCTATACCCATTCACCCAGCAGCAAGCCCCACGATGAACAGCAACACTGAATTTCAAGCATGCAAAGGGACTTTCATATTTTCCTTTCCTTCTGCCTAAATGGTTTTCTCTGCTCGCTCTGTTTTGCATGGCAGGGTAGGGTAGGGGGGAAAGAGGAGCGGAGGTTGCAATTCCCCCACCCCCTCCAATTTGCAAAACTCTCTGCAGACAACTTCCACATTCTCTCCTGTGGCAGCCGTTATCCTGTTGGGCAGTGTGGAAGTCTTATATATTCTACGCTGAAAATTCACAAAAAAAACCCCCAACCTGCACCAAGCTGAAAAAAACCCTGAATTCTATACCAACATTATGCAAATGAGGCAAAGTTGCAGAATGAAAACTCCGAAGCCCTAGCTGACACCGTGCATAATTCCTGTTAACCGCAGAACCAAATTCTCCATCATTGGTTCAGGTGGCTGAAATATGTGCATCCAAAAGAGCTAAAACTTTGCTCTTTAAATGTAAAAAAGGTAAAGGTAAAGGTTCCCCCCGCACATTTGTGCAATCGTGTCCGACTCTAGGGGCCGGTGCTCATCTCCGTTTGTTAGCCGAAGAGCCAGCGTTGTCCAAAGACGCTTCCATGGTCATGTGGCCGGCATGACACGCGTGGAACGCTGTTACCTTCCCACCGAAGTGGTACCTATTCATCTACTTGCATTTGCATGGTTTCGAATTGCTAGGTTGGCAAGAGCTGGGGCGAGTGCAGGAGCTCACTCCGTCACGCAGGGCTAGGGATTCGAACCTCCAAACTTGCGGATCGACAAGCCTGGCGTCTTACCCGCTGAGCCACCGCGCCCCCCTCTTTAAATGTAAACAATCCAACAAAACATATCACAACAACAACAAAACTCCAAATTCAACTACCTCCACCCCAAATTTATTTATTTATTTATATTTCTAGCTTATATCACCGCCCATCTCCCCCCAAATCCAGTGGCTTTTCCACAATTATGCAGGATTGGGGAAAACTAAGATCGGGCAAATATTGGATTCAAAGATTTAGTGGTGATTTGTTCAAAACTCCAAATCACTTTCTGAATTGAACTGTCCATTCGATTGGAAGAGTTGAACTGAATGCTTCTGAACCAATGTGGGTGATTTTTGGAGGCAAAGAATACATGAAAGCCAAATCAAATTGACCCAAGTTAAGAATTCTGTTCAAATGTCCGAATTGAAATAGATCCATTTTTCAACTGAAATTATTTTAATCAGATTTTATGTGAGTCACTCTGGCCAAAGGAATAACCATGCACTGTATTTGTTTCACTCAGCTGCCAGAATATGTTTTATTTTAAGAATTGTGTCACCGAACCAAAAAGAGATTTATGCAAATAATTGCTTAGATCAGCTTTCTCCAAACTGGTGCCCCTCCAGATGCGTTGGGACTGCAACTCCCATAATCCCCAGCTAATATGGCCAACAAAACCCAAACACCAGGTTGGGGAAGGCTGGTCTACAATACGGCACAAGCTACACAACCTTTAGGGCTACCTGATCTGATGTCCTGACTATAGGTGCAGGAAAAACACACTGAGACTTGAGATCAAAGCTCTGATGTTTATTATCCTAACCCCTAAACAGAATCCAGCTAAACTGACGCAACTTGGCACTGCCCAAGAGATAGAGTCCTCAATCTAGGGCAGGGCTTTCTTGAGCCTCTTGGGAGGGAAACAAGAGTCTCAGTACTACGCATGCGTTTCCCTTCCTGGATGGAGCCCCCTCCATCTCCGCCCGTTATCTCCCTGACATCTGGGCTGTGAAAACCCAGGTGACCATGAGAGACTTTCATGTTTTGCTGCCCTCTCGTGGTCATCTGGATTTCTGCAGCTCACATCTGGTAGACCTGTAAACTCTGCTCCTGATCACGCAACGTATGCCCCATGAATGTTGGCTCTTACCCAGTTCATATTGCACAGCATTCGGAACATGGACTCTCAGCAGCTGCAAAAGAGATAAGAGATCGAAAGGAGCAGATAAGAATGTTGCAGTGGCAAAGGTATCGCTGAAGATAAGGCAACTATCAATCATGGAAACTATCTGTACCACCCTGTGAACTGGGGAGAACGAGAACTAATGGTATAAATTACAGGTAGTCCTCGTTTAATGGCCACAACTGGGACCAGAAGTCGGCTGGGAAGGTTGAAAATGACGATCACGTGACCATGGGACGCTGTGATGGTCATAAACGTGAACCGGTTGCCAAGTGCCCAAATCGTGATCACATGACTGCGGGGACACTGCAAGGGTCGTAAGTGCGAGGACTGGACACAAGTCGGGTTTTCCCAGCACCGTCGTACGTCTGAACCATCACTAAACGAATGGTTGTTAAGCAGGGACTACCTGTAATGGTTTGACGTGATTGGCAAACAAAATCAGTCTGTCCCTCACTAGCAGATACCAAAAGATCTGGGGTGGAATATCTCTTGAAAAGTTCTTCCCAGGGCTCACTCACCCCCGTTTTGTCTAAGAATGCATGGCAAAAATCCACAAACTGCTTCTTTGCTTCCTTGGGCCCCAGGCGGTTTAGGATGAGGTCCACATGCAGGTAACAGAGCTGCAGGAAGAGAAGGTATTAAAGCAGACACACAGGAGCTACTGAAGAAAGGAGAACTTGGGTTACTTCTGGTTGAGACTTGTAGGACTACCCCATTGGACCAATTCTCTAAATCCTAGATTTAGCAATGCTAGAGATCTAATTTGTGAAGAATGGAAGAAAAGCAAGCAAAGATCTGCGGCACCTTGACACAAACCTTTGAAGCTTCACCCTTACTCAGGTGGGGCCTAAGGACAAAAGATTGTATTGAACGTGAGTTGCCCGTTTCCTTCCTGTCCCTCTAGGGCAGAAACGGGCATCTTGTGGGCTCCATCCCCAATGGGGCCTCCCTCCCCATAGTCTTCTTCCATGATGCCATCTGCACCCTCCTGGTCACCACCGATCAATTTTGTGATCAGACATCAAGGAGTTACATCCTACAGGATCCTGTTCACACTGGAAGAGGGTTTGTTGCCTATACAATTGGGGTGGGTGGGTGGAGGCCTCCATGGCAGTGCAGACACCTGGCATCACACCCTGCTCTAGCATCTTCCCATGTGAAGTTTCAGATTGTGTCACCCTCTGGGGAAGAGTTCAGTCACTTACTATACCACACATATCAAAGCACGTTATCTTCAAGCATGCTGGGCGCTAACCATGCATGTGGGAACATGGAGATTGTCATGCTGAAGTCAAATAATCAGCAAAGACCAGGATATATTGATGGAAACAAAAATAAAAGACTTGAGCCAGCAAAAACATATACTGTACGGTCAATATGATAGGTCACCCCAAGTTTGCACTGATGTATGTGATGCCTTGAAACCACAACAGAGCCACAGCGGTTAAAGATGTAAATGTGATGCTGAACCACACTCCAAAAATATGGGATTGACACTTTATTTCTTTATGAAGAACTCTGGCTCAGCTGAATCTGAGGTTCGGCTAAGGGATTTATCCCTATATAGATAGAACGAAAACAACTTGCCAGGTGTTAAAAATTGGTTCAAGAGATACGTTCTTTGTTAGATGTTGAAATGTCTATATTATAAAAGGGAGAAGATAGAGAAGTATGTTTCTGTATGGTTTAGATTTAATAATACATTAATGGACGGGGCTAGTTGTATATTAAATTGTATTAACCCTATATGGAATTTCTTTCTTTCTTTCTTTTAGTTCATTTTAATCAAAGTTGGTTATATTTTTATTGCAGTAGTTGTATCATTCTTATCTTTGTAAAATTTCATTATAATCTCTAATACACAGTAACAAAATAAAAAATAAAAGTAAAAAATAACACTTTGCTCATGTTGTGGTACCTCCCCAACTTTTACACTGTGTCGTGGTTAGCTTAGTAATAACCTTTTAAGATCTTACCATCCTCTGGATTTTTTATATTTCTATTTATTATGATATTGTATTTTAATGATTTACAGGTTTTTAATTTTAATATTTATTGTAAACCTCCCAGAGTCTACTGCGGTAGAGATGGGCAATGATAAATTTGATTAATAAATAAAAAATAAATAAATATATCCCTGATGAGTAATCACGGTCAACATTTAATTATACTGTACATCTTTTTTTCCTCTCTCCATCCTTTCTTTTTTTTAAAAAAAAAGAATGCAAGCTACTGGAGCAGAAGCCAGCTTAATTTATTCTTTGCACTATACTTAAGCGATTATTACTTATTAAGCAATCCTCCTGGCCAAGTTAGGAGAAGACAAGCAGATCTACCAGTACCTCATACTGAGTGATGGATTAACATCCAGTTGCCCTCTAGGCTTTCCTTCTATAATAGAATAAAGTAAGTATCTACTACTACAACTACAAAAGCAACGATATTTCTTCTAGAGGGGAGCCGAGTTACTCTTTAGCAGCAAAAACTACTAAGAGTTTTTCCCCCCAACGTACTGTATATGCAACATATCAACGTTTAACAACTCTGGCTGCTCTGTTTAGTGTTAATTATTTTTTTATCTGGAAAACTTGGATCTAGAGCAGTGTTTCTCAACCTCAGCAACTTTAAGATGGGTGGACTTCAACTCCCAGAGTTCCCCAGCCAGTGGGCTGGGGAACTCTGGGAGATGAAGTCCACCCATCTTAAAATTGGAGTGTTGGGCGTGAGTCAAAAAATCAAGATGGCAGTCACGACTGGGATTGAAGACCTGCCCCTTTGTTTTACATACACACTCTCTATCAATCTTTAAAATAAATAACTAGCAATAATAAACTGAGAACTCATGGAGGGATCTTGGACTTATTGTGGGGTCCCAGGCTGTTCTTCTACTTGAAGGAGTTTTTCCTCACACTTGTAACCACGTCATCTTTGTAGCTCTCGACAGAAATCTCTGTTGCCAATTGCCAATTAGACTAGCACATTTTGTCATACATTAATGTTACTTAAAGAGGGCGGCAAGTACTGTGCAATTTCCCTTCCTGTCATGCTAGAATCATCCCGTCCAGCAAGAGATGGATCATGTGATCCTTCTATAGCAGGGCTTTCCAAATTTTTCCCGTGGCGACACACCAACGGCGGCACGCGAGAAAACCCGGAAGCGCCGCCACTACTGCGGCACTTTCGGATTTTTGTGCGCCGCAGCGGTGGCGGCAGCAGTGTCCTCGTGTGCCGTGCGAAAACCCAGAAGCGCTGATGGCCCGGTGGCGCACCATCAGCGCTTCCAGGTTTTGACGCGACACACCTGGGCCCCGCAGGCGACACAGTATTGTGTCACGACACAGTTTGGAAAGCTGTGTTCTATAGGGTAGTGCAGCATCCATGAATGCAGCAGCCATCTATCACTTCTTAAAGCAGCCGTGTCTTGTCTTGGGATTCTGCAGTAGAATCCCAGGAAAAGACGTGTTCGATTTCCGGAGTTGCCAACAGTGCTCCATGCAGATCCCTGCACGCTCCAAAGCACTTTTTCTGCCTTTTGAATTCAAGTCATTGCATCGCCTAATGCATCTGTGTGAACAGTACCAGCGTGAATGTGTATTCAGTGCCTGTTGGGCCACAATGCAGAGTCAAGCTTTGGAGGTAACACCTCTAGCAGCTTCAGTGGAGATGTTGTATGCTTCATGGTAGATCTACATTATGGGGGAGCGGAACAGGAAGAGAGTTGAGGCAGTTGCGCTGAAAAAACGCAAGCACGGATGTGTCATCTCACCACAGGGCTCGAGTCAAACTGCAACACCACATGTTGTATAAAGACCATCAAGTAGGCAGGATGTTTCATCAGAAGCTCCAGGTTCTGGAACAAGCTGCTTCGAGTATCTGGGTGCTGGAACTGTGGAGAGAATCCAGAATAGGAAAACCAGAAATACCTTTCCTACCCCACCATCTTCAACACCCTTGGGAATGGAGTTTCTTCACCCAGCCTCTATATACCAACTGCCTGTTTCTTCTGTCTCCTGTTCAGATCCTCCTGTGGTTTTTCCCCCATCCATCACTAACAAGAACCTCAGAAAACTCCTCAGGCTGGATCAGGCCAGCAGCTCATCAAATCCAGCCCTCTGTGCTCCACGTGCACCTCAATGCATACAGGAGATGCACAAGTACACTCTGGAGCATAATTTTTTCTCTTCCATTGCCATCCCTCAGAAGCTGGCTTCCTTGTGATTCTGCCCAAGTAGGAGGTAACATCTAGCTGACCTTGCCTGATCTCAAAAGCTAAAAAGGGCTGGACCTGGTTAGTATTCAGAAGGGAGATCACCCAGGAAATCCCAGGATGGGAAGCTAGATTGAGAAGTCAAAAAAAAAAAGCTGGAAAAAGGCAACTGGAAATTACATCCATCGAGAAAATTACATAGATGTGTCCATGAAATCACCAGGACCTATGCAACCATTTTAAAGGTCCATCCAATCTCTTGAAGTGTCTAAAACTGTGGGTCTTCCCAATTTGATGGCCGCGAGCTTCATAATTTAACTTTACATTTCATGAAGAAGTCCTTCCTTTTTCCCTCCTAAATTTTCCTGCATGAGCACAAGCTGGATAACCATCTGTGCTGGGAATGTTGTAGTACTAGAGTTGTGCATTTGGCAGGAGGTTGGTCTAGATAACCTCCACGTTCCCTTCCAACCTTTACATTCTACAATTCTATCATTGAGCTTCAACAGATGGCTCTAAGCTTGATCATGGGGGCAGGGGAGACCCCCCCCCATTTCCATACTGTGTATGGTTCAATGAACTATGTATTATGATGTTACTTCTTCCACGCTTTTGCCCAACCTAATCCCCCCGTTGTTCCTTGTAGGGGACCCGCTTTATCCCCTTGACCCTCTTAGTTGCTCCCTAGCATTTATCCAGCTAGTTCTCCCACTTACAGGCTCAATGTCATTTTCAAAGTCCTCATCTTCTGCGCCAATGATGACCATGGCCGAACCTCCTTGAGCTCCTAGTGCCGAGCTCTGGCAAAAAAGAAACACCAGAAATGCGCAGGGTCATTTAGTTTCTCAAATTCAGCAACTCCAACTCCCAGAATTCCCCAGCCAGCATGTCTGGACTCCAACTCCCAGAATTCCCCAGCCAGCATGTCTGGACTTCAACTCCCAGAATTCCCCAACCAGCATGCACACATCTTAAAGTTGTTGAGGTTGAGAAACACTGATTTAGGCAACAGGATCAGCAAGACCTGCTTTACCTACCAAACTCACCCCAACCTGTGGCTCTCTTTCCGCCCCAGTAAAAGGGTCCAAGCATTCCACTTGTTGAAGTAGCTCACATTTTTTATTTATTTATTTATTTATTTATTTATTTATTTATTTATTTATTTATTTATTTATTTATTTATTTATTTTATATGACCGCCCATCTCCCCCCAACGGGGAACTCTGGGCGGTTTACAACAAAAAAGGATTAAAATAGAACATACAATATAAAACATCAATTCATACAATTAATAATAAATAATTATAAAAATAAAATCCAGATGGATGAAAGAATAATAAAGGGAGGACTTTTTAGGATTAAGGGACAAGCCACCCCCATGAGGAACTATCCCTTCCTCCGTCCCATGCCAGGCGGCAGAACCAGGTCTTCAGATCTTTCCTAAAGGTCGGGAGGGAGAAGATCTGTCTCAACTCTGGGGGCAAGGTGCTCCACAGTGTAGGAGCAACTACAGAGAAGGCCCGTCTCCTAGACCCCATCAGGTGACACACTTTAATTGATGGGGCTCGTAGCAGGCCCTCCCTGAATGATCGGGTGGGGCAGGTCGATAATATGGGGATAAGACGGTCCCTCAGGTATTCTGGCCCCATGCCATGTATGGCTTTAAAGGTGATAACCAACACCTTGAATTGTATCCGGAAGCAAACCGGCACCCAATGTAGCTCGCGGAGCAGTGGTATTATATGTGCAGATCTTGGTGCACCCAAAATTGCTCGTGCAGCCGCATTCTGCACCAGCTGTAGCTTCCGGATAGTCTTCAAGGGTAGCCCCATGTACAGCGCATTGCAGTAATCTACATGGGAGATGACGAGAGCATGAGTGACTGTACGGAGGGCATCGCGATCCAGGAACGGGCGCAACTGGCACACCAGCCGAAGCTGTGCAAAAGCCCTCCTAGCCACGACTGCCACCTGCTCTTCGAGCAGGAGTCGTGAGTCTAGAAGTACCCCCAGATTACACACCGGTTCTGAACGGGGTAGTGGTACCCCATCGAGAACCAAAGATGGTAATTTCCCAGAAGACGCTAAGCCATCAATCCACAGCCACTTGGTCTTACCAGGGTTCAACTGAAGCCTGTTGTTCCCCATCCAGGCTCTCACAGCCCCCAGGCACTGGGACAGGGTGGACACTGCATCACTTACTTCACCAGGGATGGAGATATACAGTTGAGTATCATCCGCATACTGATGATACCTCATCCCATGGTGTCGGATGACCTCGCCCAGCGGTTTCATGTAGATGTTGAATAGGAGAGGAGAGAGAACCGAACCCTGCGGCACCCCACACAGGAGCGGACAAGGGCTGGATCTCTCCTCCCCTATCACCACCGACTGGGAGCGGCCCCGGAGGAAGGAGGTGAACCAGCGCAAAACTACGCCGCCCACCCCCAACTCCCAAAGCCGCCCCAAAAGGATACCATGGTCGATGGTATCGAAAGCCACTGAGAGATCCAAGAGAGCCAGGATGGATGCATGCTGGACCATGCACATTACTTTCTCTTTTCCCATCCTCCCAATTTTTAATGTAAACCGAAAGCTTTGGGTGAGAATCATATTGCCCTTCCCTCTCATTAATCTATATATCTAATTTATAAACACACACTGCTTTCTCTTAAAGTCAATTTCCCTAACAAAGCCCCCTTCAAATATGTTAAGATTGCAAGCCCTGAGAATTCAGTAGCAATAAAGTACAGAGTAAGAACCAGTTTGGTGTGGTGGTTAAAGGCAGTGGACTTGAAGCTGAGACAGTGACTTCTAGTCTTGCCTTAAGTACAAAGCCAGATGGGTGACCCTGGGCCAGTCCTTCTCCCTCAACTTAGAAAGGAAAGAATAGCAAGTCACCTCCCAAAAACACGGCCAAGAAAACTGCAGGGACTCGTCCACGTAGGTGCCAAGAGTTAAGACTGACTTAGAAAAGCATGCACACGCGATATAAAAAAGATCTCCCATTTGCAAGCACACTGCTACACACTCTTCCCTCTCTCATTTGCAAGCACACTGAAGCATACACTCTTCCCTCTCTCACTCCTAGCCAATTACTTACTCCATTGTAGCCCTCCTCTAACTCCATTCTGCCCCCTTGAGGGGGAGGGAGGGTCCCCAGCAGCTGGGTCAGGGTGTCCAAATAGCCTGGATCAGCATACACTGTCTGGTGGCACAGAAATAGTATTGTATCATCATCATCATCACCATCATCATCATCATCATCATCACCATCATCTCCAGTAACCAAAGAAAATGTACACATCTTCTACCTAATGGCTTAGGATGGCCATTCCCCCCAAAATTATCCCTTGGTGTTGGCATTCCCAGAATGGGCAACCAGCTGGATTAAGAGAAAGAGTCAGTACATTCAAATAGGACCGTGCTTGGGCCAAATCCCCTTTTCCACCAAAGGGTATAATTGTCGTGTCAAAAGCAAGGGAAGGCGAAGTCCCTGAGGCAATAATGGTGGGATAGGAAGAATCTGGTGAAGGATGAATCTGCACTCAAAGTGATGTGGGAATGAAACTCACTTCTTACTGAGATGGGATAATTGCAGGGGGAGGAGGAGGAGGCCCTTTCTAGAAGAGAATGCTCTCCCACAACAAAGCAGAATCCCTCTGAGAGACAAGCATTCCTAGCTCTGCTATTTTCTACCTTCTCATCTGGCAAGAATTCAATCATACAAGGCCTCTCCCATCCACATCCTGCAGGGATATGGCCCAGGTGCGGGATTAGCACCTCAGATACGAAGCCAAGGATGCGATGAACTGAGAGACGAATGAAAAGAAGCAAATATGTTCTGCGGCCTGCTTAACGCGGAATCCCTCAATTTGGTGCTCTCCGAATAAGGACAACCCCTACCGCCAATGCATGATCCCAGAACTGTAGACCAACACAGTTGGAGGGTACCAGCCTTGGAGAAGGCTGCCCTTAAGCAGAGAGAAGGATCCTAGGTCCTGCCAGATGTTGCCGAACTACATCTCCCATTATCCTCCCATTAGTTATATTGGTTGAGGCTGCTGGGAGTTTATTCAGCAACATGTGGAGGCCACCAGACCCCCGCACACCTTCCTCTAAGGCAGCCTTCTCCAACTCAAGCATCCACCAGATGGGTAACCTTCCACTTCCCAGAATTCTCAGCAACGGCCATGCCAGTGGGGAATTCTGGGAGTTGAAATCCACACATCTGGAAGGAACCCAGGTCGGGGAAGACTGATCTCAATAGGATCTTGAAGATTGTACCTCTCTCGATAGATCCAACTTCATTTAGTTTGGGGTGGGGGGGGGGGAGATAAATATCCCCGCCCCATCTCCAGGGATACAGGCCAAAAAAGAAGTATGGAAAAGGGGGAGATTTCATACACAGGAAAGTATTCAAGCTACCCCCAACCCCCATTACTCAGAAATTCCTGCATTAGGTGGAGGTAAGCGTGGCATGAATGCTGCCTCTGTTACCTACAAAGAGGCCTCAGAGAAGCCTGTGGCAGTAGGGAAACTCCACACCCCACAGGCAGCCTGACTCATAAAGGGCATCATTCCAACCGGCTGGCTGGCACTGAGGCAGGGAGGAGCTCATTTTGGGGGGGAAAAATGGGTCAACGAAGAAAAAAAGCAACACCCCATTGCAACACCTTGGAGAGGCCTATGGCGGGATTGTGTCCAAACACCAACGCTCCACCACCCTCTGGAGAGAGGCAGCTGAATAGCGATTGGGGTTCAGCCACTAGGCCCCATATCCTCCTTCAAGAGGAAAAGAGGAAAATATTGCCTTCTTGGGACCTGGGCATTTCTCCGTAAAGGAGCAGTGGAAAGATGGCATTAAGCACCGGCTGGCTACTTGGAGCCTCCTAATGGAAAACAAGGGACTTTTTAGCAGGCAATTTTGGCGCCTAGAAGTTCTCTGGAGGGAAGAGGCACAATAAAATTTGCACAAATTAAATGAAACCAGATTGTGAAGTCCTTTCGGGACATGTTTACACCAGGCCCATCATAAGCAATTCCTCACTTAGCCACCTGTAGACATAAAAATTACATCCAGACGACCACACAAAACCGATTAAATCAGAAGCTGGGCCTTCTTTTGTCATTTGGGCCCACTGATAGCCCACAAGAATGAGAAATGCAGAATCAGGTCATAAACGTTCTTGAGGACTAGTAGCTTTATAATAGGCATATATTGGCAAGACTAAACTAATTTGAAACTTAATTTAATGTTTAATCCTTCCAGCTAAGGATATAATTTTCCTTGACAGAGACTCTGTGAGATGTTGTTGTTGTTGTTTTAACAGTCACACCCCAAACCCAGAAATTAAAGATATTGCTCCCATTCCTATGTACACACTGGAAAAAGCTGGCCTATTATTGGATTTCTGCTGTTAAACAGACACGAGATTTGCTAAGTGGAGGAGAAAAGATGACAACCCCCAAATGAGAGCCCAAAAATAGAAGTATGCAAACAACCTGTTACCCTTTCAGATGTGCTGTGAACAATCCCTATTGTTCCCAGCCAACAGAGGATGACGGGAACAGTGCTAACACATCTAGAGAGGATCAGGTTGGAGAACACAAGAGTATGCTAGCAGCCAGCTTTTCTACCCATCTCTTTGTCTCCTTGCTACTGTGTCAGCCCAACATTATATATGCTATTTGAGTGGGAAAATAAGGTTCCTATAAAACTTACCTAACTCATTAAATTTCTACATCAGTGTTTCTCAACCTTGGCAACTTTAAGATGTGTGGACTTCAACTCCCAGAATTCCCCCAGCCAGCAAGACTGGCTGGGGAATTCTGGGAGTTGAAGTCCACACATCTTAAAGTTGCCAAGGTTGAGAAACACCGATCTACATTCAGAAAACAGAGTGGAGCAGAAGCAAGTGTGTGACAGAAAATAATGTAGTGAAGCACCAGAGAATATGGGTGTAGATGTGGTAAGCCGACATCCTTTGTTTAATCAGGAAATACATCTCTTGCGGGCCGTGCAAGAGATACCACTATATTGTAGGCCAACCAATCTTAGAGAGCTGGGCTGAACAGGAAGCAAACAAATGAAAACTTTGCAAATGACAACAAGTCAGAATCAGCTGCAACAATATCAGACAAGAGAGGAGAGGGTGGAGCAAGAGAGCAAATGCCATTGCAAGCAGAATGATGATGTTTTTTAACAAGGTATAACAGCTCATAAATTGTTCTCGGAGACAACTGGTGGAGGAATCAGGGAAGCTCTGGGGATGTACGGTTAGCACACACGATCTTCCTTTCTGGTTTGAGAAGAAAGTTCGAGGGCAAGTGAAGCAAGCAAGTTCCTAATCCCTTAACCCAGTGCTTCTTGACTTTGGCAAAAGTGTGGACTTTGGCAAAAGTGTGGACTTCAACTCCCAGAATTCCCCAGCCAGCATGCTGGCTGGGGAATTCTGGGAATTGAAGTCCACACATCATAAAGTTGCCTAGGTTGAGAAACACTGCCTTAACCTACCCTTTCTTGCAATATCTCCTCCGGAGCTGGAACAAGCCCATAGAGGACCAAACACCCAGACAGGAAGTGATGCTCCACTGCCTTTGCCATGTTTTCCTTAGCTTGTTCCCAACAACAAACAAGGGGGCCGAGGAGCCTCGCAGCAGGACACCTGCATTCCTTGGGATTTTCCCTTCCTCCTGGCTGAAAAAGCCAGCTTCTGGCTCACCCAGGTCATTAAACAAAAGAATCAGCCCACAATATTTTCAGATCGCACCGATTTCCTGCAGCAGGAAGTGATGTAAGCGGACACACACACACACACTGCAGAGCAAGAGACACTCTCAAGAGCTCCCGACACATGACCAGGGCCAAATTTCACAATTTCAGATGCAGTAACTTCATAAAACCTTAGAGCTAAACCAACATTTCATATGCTCTATCCACCAGTACACAGCCAGGATTTGGACAGGCAATGCAGGGCGGAAGTTGCTGTCTATCCTGCATTCAACGTAGATTCCCACTGAATAGCCCTGAATTTATGCGAGTTTTCTCATAGCCAGAGGGAGGCTCTGCATCTTTGGACAGTAAACAGATAGGTAAATCAAGGGAAGGCAACAGGTATACTAGGATCTACTAGCAGATGGCTCAGTGATGTGCAGTAGATCCAGAAAGATTCTCAACTTTAAGTGGCATCTTAACACTATATTTCAGAGACCTTAATTGAACTGCCTGGATCAGCCTTCCTCAACGTTTTGACCCTGGAGGAACCCTTGAAATATTTTTCAGGCCTCGGGAACCCCCGCACATTGAGGCTCAAATAGAGGCCAGAAGTTACCAAATTATTATACTCCTTTCATGCGTAGGCCTGTATGTATGCATGAACAGTGCTCTTAAACTAAAAATAAAGAATGAAACTTTCCTCTTTCATGTGACGTTGCCCGAATTTGAAATAATTTTCTTAATAAATCATGATCTCCCAGGGAACCCCTAGGGACCTCTCGCGGAACCTGAGGGCTCCACAGAACCCTGGTTGAGAAACCCTGGCCTGGATCATTAAAAAACAGAAAAGGAGATACGTTTCTGGATTTGCAACCGTGATCTCTTACTTGAAGCATCATTTCTGCATCTAGACTCAAACCGGTGGGCCTTGGGGTCCTATGCAAAATACAAAGCAGACCCTCCCCCCAAACTGCTCCCTCTCCTTGCCACAAAGCAGCCCTCCCCTCAGGGCTTCTGCCCACACCTCTCCATCTTAGTGTAGCCCCCATTGTTTTCAGCTGCTTAAATCTTGATGAGGTCCTTCCCCAAACCTTCCTCTTCCTGTCCCTGATGGTGGTCCACAACCTCATGGGAATTACAGGAACAGCTGTTCGGCTGGTCTCCTCAGGATGTCCCCAAGAGTCTTCTTCCAGCCATTAAGCTGAGGAAAAGAGGAAGAAGAGGCCACCCCAACACGAATTCCCACCAACACGTGGAATCCTTGTGCACACTAAAGACTGGGGGAGGAGGACACCAGAGCCTCTTGCCAACAGGCTGCCCTATCTGTCTGGCCCAGACAAAGGCCAAGCAAAAACAGTTGGAAACACACTGCAATGCCTTTACACGGCAGTGGCAAAACGTCACCAACCTCACAGGAAATGCCACCCTAACCAACTTCTCCTGGCCCTTATCACCCTCAGAATTACAAACTCATTTTCCCTAACTTTTTTTAACCTATGTTTTCCATTTGTTTCTTCCCTCCATCTCATTTTTCCAGGGTTTTCCCATCTCTCGCTAGCTTTCATTTTCCCTAAAAAGAAGGGGGGAGGTGGGGCTTAGAGATAAATCAACAGGCCAGAGCTATTGTGAGTTTTTTCCCAAGGCAGCAAGTTCAACCACTTATAATGTTCACTTTTCTTTGAAAAAAGAAAAAGAAAAAAGAAAAGGATCACTTTTCTTTGTATATTTCTCTTCTGCTACTTGGCCTCATGTATGAGACTCAGTTTCAGATCTTTGGTTAGCTGAAATATTGCAGGCATGTTGTTCTACCACTGAACATTTTCAGACAATAGTTAAAGCCTCTATTATATAAAATATAAAATAATATATAAGACAAAGTAAAAAATATAAATATCCTTCCATTTAAAAAGACTGAAGGAATTACAGCCGTTATGATAACAAAGAAATGAGGTTACAGTGGCAAGCATCTCAAGCTTTTTGAAGAGCTCCCAATACAGTAAAAAGTTAAGAGCAACTTTGATCGACCCATTCCCTGTGACCATCTAAACATGCAAGTGCAACTTTAAAAAACATCACCTCTCTTGCTTTCCAGTTTCTTCAACCTCTCAGGTGCATGAACTAGTAGAGCAAATGATTTTTTAAAAAGAGAGAGAAAGAACCATTTAATGTTTTGAACCCAGGTAGAATCAGGTGCAAAGAGATGAAACCAATGTAATTTCCTGTCGGAGCCACGCCACCTAATTATTACAAGTAAGGCAAGCTTGCTATTTTCCCCTCCCTCCCTTCCGTCACCTCCCTTCAACTGTCAAAACTTGGCCAGGGAACTCTCTCTTTAGAGCAGTGTTTCTAATTCCTGGGGAATTCTGGGAGTTGAAGTCCACCCATCTTAAAGTGGCCAAGGTTGAGAAACACTGCCTTAAGGGGGCCAAGCACCCAAAACATGCTGCTGTGTTAAAAAAGAAAAAGAAAACTGGTTCTGCAAATTTGGCCACCCTGTCCTGGCCAAGAAGCACAAGCTCTGGTGATAATGATGGAGATTAAATGGGGGGAGGGGAAGGGGGATTATAGCATGCCTGCAGAAAACATACAGCATGTCCCCACTCCATTAAAGAGGAGAAGACACAGCAAAAAGCAGCCGGCTGAAAAATAGGGAGAGAGGGTTTCTTGGAAGTTTGGAAGAGCCCAGCCCCTTTCCCCAAACCACATGGCTCTTGGCATCCACCCTGCCGCTGACCTCACCGGCTGAAGAGGCTTGTTCGGCCTCCCTGGGTAGAAAAAATGTCTGGCAAACAAAAGCTTGTCCCGGGACGGCCAGAGTGATGAGAAAACAGGAGGCGGAACCGCCCTGGCGGTGGGGGTGGAGGGGGGGGTGCAGGTAATGCTGCCATAGCACCTCTGGACAAAACAGGACAGCCTTTGGCCTTTAAGTGGCCCATACTTCAGGCGCATCAGCTTCAAAAGTGTCTTTTTTCTCCCCAAAATTGATCTATTTAAAACATTTGTAGAGTCGCCCCTTTTTAAAACAACTCTGGGCGGCTTGCAACCAATACCATAATATAAAACCGTATAACTCCCATAGCACTAAAACTAAAAACAGAAAAATTACTGCCCAAGTCTTGGGAAATGGGCTGGATAAAGACCGAGATAGAAGGCTTGCTTTAGGATTACCCAGGGTGCCATAAATATAAATAAAAGAACAGCTACTGCTTGCTCTAGGGGATACCAACAGGCACAAAGATCAACTTTAACCATGTGGGAGGTACTGTTTTGACTATCAGGGGAAGCCAGAGAGCAGTTTAACCATGCGCGTGCACGCCTGCTCCAGACATCGGAAATGTCCTCCTCCGAACATATCCTGGTCAAGCCTGCGCTGTGAAAGCTTAACTCCAGTCTGGAAAAGTGAGAGCAGAGTATCTATGATGGTCATGCCACCTGATTAGATAAAATCTAATCTAGCCTTATTCCAAACTTCTTCCAACTGGTTCCCTCAAAGGCCTTGTGCTCTGTTCTCCTCAGTCCACAGATGCCTGCAAAAAAATATCTCTAAAGCAAATCAGCACTGCATTTCTCTAAAGCAGTTTCTCAACCGTGGCAACTTTAAGATATGTGGACTTCAACGCCCAGAATTCCCCAGCCAGCCATGCTGGCTGGCTGGCTGGGGAATTCTGGGCATTGAGGTCCACATATCTTAAAGTTGCCACGGTTGAGAAACACTGCTCTAAAGATTCAATTATTACTGAAAGCTGGGGAGCAATACCAGGATTATTTTTTTTACAATAAAGAGGGTTACTGTCCCCCCTTGCAATTGTCATACTGCACAGGACTATGCCCTATTGATATTCTTTATATTCTCACCCTACTCTTGGTCATTTTGGATCCTAGAACCCATCTTGCCATTATGTCTTCTGCTACCCTGAGGTTATTAAAAAAATAACTCTGTGGTATCCTTTCCTTTCTTGGCTTAAAACGCCACTCCAAAGGAATCAGGACTTTTCTGAAACAATCTGTAAAGTTACCCTAGATCCTGATGTCAACTAACATCAAGGCTCAGGCTTGGTAGAACAGAGTACAAAGAACATGCACAGAATGCATCTGCTTCCAGTTCTCAATCCTTCTCTCCCCTCCCCTCCATGCCCCCCACACCCGCAAAGAAGGAGGGACTTAGATCTCTGGCTTCCCCAATGTTAGATTTCGGAGAGTGGGAATTAGGGTTTCGCAGACAGGAGGCAAGAAAATGCACTTGACACACGCTCAGATACCCTCTTTCTCTCCTTTCCAGCCACAGCCAGGCATAGCTGCCAAAACGCGCTTCCCAGACTGACCGCTAAGAGCAGCGAGGCCACGCAGTCCTTACCCCAATCCAATTGGGACTCCAGTCCACTTTCCCGGGCGTCGATTTCCAGCCAACCCAGCGAGGCTTACTCTAGAGCAAGCAAGCGCGAGCTCGAGGGCCAGATGGCTCCAGCCCACGAATACGGCTAGGCGGGGCAGGAGGGGAAGGGGGGGGGCAATCGGAGCCCCCCGAGCCGCGCTTCTCTCCCGGTGCCAGCCCAGCGCAATCCCCGGGAAACAGAGAATGCCTGGCTCGCGCCCTCTCCCCACCCGCGACGGCGGCGGAGAGCCTCCTCCGAACAGGAAACGTCCACTTTTCTGCACACAAAGCTCCCCTCCCCGACCGTTCCCACGGCCTTCGCTGGCGAGGCGGACGCGCGGCCAACTTGGGGGAAGGGACGGCGCCTGGGTGGGAGCACTCACCTGGACCGCCTCACTCTTCTCGCTCGCCCTACAGGGCCCTCGGAGGCCGCCGGCGGGGCTTCCTGTGGCAGAGCGCGTCTCTCGGGGAAGGGTTGGACCAAAGGGGGGGTGGAAGCAGGAACCCGCCCCGTTTGCATGTTCCGGATCCCTCGCCGCCGCCGCCGCCGCCCGCCGCCTCCTGTGCCAGCCCTGCCCTCGCGCGCTTGCTTTTGCAGCGGGTCCTACGCTGCAGAAGCTGCCCGGGGTTCCGGGGCTCGCCGCGTCGGAATGCCACGGAGCAGCTGAGAGAGCGGGCAGCGTCGGGAAGGCGGAAGGGCCCGTCCAGGCGCGGGGGAGCGAGGGGAGGGCGAGGGCCTGGGGCGCGCGAGGCCAGGTGGAGCCGGCTGTACGTGCCGCGCGAGTCCCGGATCGGCTGCGGTGGGACTTGCCGTGTGCTAGCGAGCCTCCTCGAAAAGGCTGCCTCTTCTAAGCTGGGGCGCGTTCCCACGACCTGCAGCCCGGTCCTCTTTTGGTTAGTTGGGTTCACAAAAAACAGACTCAGCTAAACAGGAACGAAGCGAATTGGGGTTGTGGCTAAACCAGCGTTTGTCAAGCTCAGCAATTTAAGATGTGTGGACTTCAGCTCCCAGAATTCCCCAGCCAGCCTTATGTTTAATAATTTTTAATCTATATCTTACAGGGATTCTCAAACTTTATTGCAACTCCCCACTGGGCAAAGAGCAAAGCTGGGATCAATTTCTGAAGCATTCCTACACTGCCTAAGGTGACCAGGTTTTTTTTTTTTTTAATTGTGTGTTCCCCCCCCCCCCCAGGTTGCTTGTGACCCCGGTGGGGGGCAAACTCATCATTTGAAAACACTTGTACCAGACAGAAATTATTATTATTATTATTATTATTATTATTATTATTATTATTATTATTATTATTTTAAATTTATTGGCCGCCTAACTCCAGTGGACTTTGGAAATCCTCACTGAAATCAAATGTTTGAATCTCATGAGTCTGTCCCTAATTTGTGCACCCTTTTATTGCATCCACAGAGGAATGTGTGTGTTAAAAAAATCAAAGTAGGTTATCTGAGGGACCGCCTCATCCCCGTTACATCGTCCTGTCCTACCCGATCTTGCAGAGAGGGCATGCTGCGGACCCCCTCTATGAAAGAATTCCATCTAGCAGGGTCTCGGAGGCGAGCCTTCTCTGCAGCGGCACCTGCCCTATGGAACATCCTTCCCCCAGAGATAAGACAGGCCCCCTCACTCCTGGACTTCAGGAAAAAATTAAAAACTTGGCTCTGTGATCTCGCCTGGGGCAAGAGGGAAAGTGGTCAAGCTTGGGGATGGCTGATCTCTTAGAGCCGCCTCAAATATTTTAAATAAGTTTTGCTTCACTGTTTGAACCACCTACCACTTGGTTTTTATTATATTTAATGTATTTATATTTTTATTGTTCCAAACTTTTCATGTTGGTGACACACTTTTTAGACATGCATCATTTCGCGACACACTCTTACAGCAGGGCATCATTTCGCGACACACTCTTACAGCAGGGCACAAGGCAGGCACTAGGATCTGCGTGGAATCCTGGCAGGGCAGGTTTGGAGGCAGCAAGGCACAAGGCAGGCACTAGGACCTGCGCGGAATCACAGCAGGTTTGGAGGCAGCAAGGCACAAGGCAGGCACTAGGACCTGTGCGGAATCACAGCAGGTTTGGAGGCAGCAGGGCACAAGGCAGGCACTAGGACCTGCCCGGAATCACAGCAGGTTTGGAGGCAGCCGGGCACAAGGCAGGCACTAGGACCTGCCCGGAATCCTGGCAGGGCTCGGAGGCAGCAGCAGCCGTGACACCCAGACACTGCAGCTGACACACGACACACAGTTTGGAAAGCTCTGGTCTAATGTCTGGGATGTTTGAAAATCATAGTTCTAACTATTTTTCTGAATTCTATACATTTGTCCAACCATCCAGCAGGTAGAGCAGTGTTTCTCAACCTTGACAACTTTAAGATGTATGGACTTCAACTCCCAGAATTCCCCAGCCAGCACACAAGGACTTCAACTCCCAGAATTCCACAGCCAGCACACAAGGGCTTCAACTCCCAGAATTCCACAGCCAGCACACATGGACTTCAATTTCCAGAATTCCCCAGCCAGCATGCTGGCTGGGGAATTCTGGGAGTTGAAGTCTACACATCTTAAAGTTGCCAAGGTTGAGAAACTCTGAGGTAGAGGGTCATCTTATAAATCATTTATAAATATGCTAAATTGATCAAAACAGTGATCAGGAATCAGCTTCAGCCATACTTACTGTTCTGGTCTCATTCTTAGTTATTTCCATTTGAAACAGTTTCAGGCTGGTATAGGCTCATCGTCCCTGTCGCCATTCTCAACATGCAGAAGATGCTTCATGAGTCCAGTGGATATTGCTTTCCAGTGGAGCAATAAAAATGTGCAAAAATTGTACCCAGCTGGTGCTCTGCTCCTTCCCATCCATGGTCTCTGGTTTCTGCCATGCCACCAAGTTGCCATTTCTCCACTCGGTTTACGAAAACAGCAGAGAAAGTTTAGCATGACTCTTACGTGGTTTAACTCCTGCAAAGAGGGAGGAGAACCTGGGAGGCGGGATGAAGCAAGAGTCCCTTAAGGTAGGGATATGCAGGTGTTTGGATCTGAAGCAGAAAAGATGCTTCCGATCCGGCGTGGGTGTGCTTGGGTTTCCTGCTGAAACACAGCTGAGCCATAAATTAATTGGCTCAGCAGCCAAAGAGGGCGGTGTGGAAGCACATAACTCTGAAGCTGATCCAGTGGGGCACGGATGCACCCATGGAGGTGTCCTTAGCGCCACGCACATCCCACCTGGACCCACAAAGGAAGCAACAGTCACACAGATCTATATTAAGCTTCAACGAAGTGTTCAAACAGCTAAGTTGGCTTTTGCCAATCAGATCTGCAACACGTTCTCAAACTATCCAGACTTCAACGTTGCCAGCCAGGAACGGGTGGAGGTCAAGAGAATTCTGCCTTGGAATAGGGCTGCAGATAATGACAGAAAGGAATGCAAAATAAATACTTCTGTAAAGCTCTCATAAAGGTGCCCCTAAACCAGTGTTTCTCAACCTTGGCAATGTTCAGCGTTGGCTGAGGAATTCTGGGAGTTGAAGTCCACCCACCGTAACATTGCCAAGTTTGAGAAACTGCTCTAAACTATATGAATACCAATTTTACTGTGTCCCTTATATGTATAATCTCTATATCTAGCTGTATCATAAGAAAAGCATGCACATTTCAAATAAAGGTATCTCTGGCATAGATGGACTGCCTTTCCATGTGTGTCCCAATAAATTTTGAATTAAGTTTGAGAGTGAAACCTTAATTCCTCAGAAGGTCTATGCTAGTAGGTGGAATGTGCTATCCCGAAAGTAAGTTGGCTTTAGAAGGGGTTAAACAGAGTCTCTTATCACGACTACTAGTTGGGAAAAATGGATAGATGGAATAACCATGATAACTGCCTGAGTGCCATTGGATAGTTGTGTGCAATGCAAGAGAAGAACGTCTGGTTGATCTTCCTGTGATGATAATGCTGGAGGTTCATCGCAGTGACGTTGCTTCATCTAAATCAGTGTTTCTCAACCTCGGCAACTTTAAGAGGTCTGGACTTCAACTCCCAGAATTCCCCAGCCAGGATGCCTGGCTGGGGAATTCTGAGAGTTGAAGTCCAGACCTCATAAAGTTGCCGAGGTTGAGAAACACAGGTCTAAATCAAAAAGTGTAAGAGTGGCAAATAAATTCAACTCACTTCTCAGCAGGAACATGATACAACTTCTGCTGGCAATGGCCTAAGTCCGGAAACAGCCAGGTATTTTACATTGCTGAAAAAGCAGAAATTGATAACTGTCCATCCCCAATCCAGGGGCAGGTGGTCACACAGAGAACGTCCTACCTCGAGGTGGTTCGTCACTGCCGAGTTGGCGTGCTGCCACCGCATCTTTGCATTAACAAATACCAGCATGATGACATTTGCCATTCCTGTTGCCTATCTTTATTCTGCCTCTGCCCCCGGTTCCTGCCAGTCAGCTGACTTCCTTCCAAGATAAGGGTGATAACACCATTTCCAGACCTTGAGCCTACCCTTGGATGACGTTGGAATAAGCACCACAATAATTTAACAGCAATGCTGCTAAGGGTGGCTTAAGCCTTCTCGCTCACGGGGTGGAGAAGAGAGAAAGTTAACAGCATAGGGAGGCAGCAGAAAAAAAGAGTTTGCCAGGGCAGATTTGTACACATTTATGTGCAAATGCGGACCTTGGTTTCTGCAGAAGGCAATTCAAGTACAGTGGTAGTAGTGATCTCCCTCTGCTGGTGAAATACTGACATGTATTTTCCAGCTTCAAAAAGACTAGCACAGAAAGGAGTAGAATTGCTGAAGTTTGATCTTCAAGGAAATGTATTTTAACAGGAGCAGCCGCAGGGAGGGGGCCCAAAGAGGCAAGACAGTTGAAGCCCCACCCTTTTTCACATGTGTTGATTGCAAGCCGCAACCACCATCTTGACCTTTTTGACACACACACACCCAGGATGTTTAGAAAGCAACTCCAGCTGTCTAAATCAATAATTGCATTTAAAGCTCAGCTTAAAGTTTAGCCTAACCTATTGTACAGCATCCTTCAGGTTTCCCCAACTTAATGGATATACTCTATCCCAGCCTTTCTCAACCTTTTGACCCCGGAGGAACCCTTGAAATATTTCTCAGGCCTCGGGGAACCCCTGCACATTCAGGCTCCAATAGAGGCCAGAAGTTACACAATTATTATATTCGTTTCACGGGTAGGGCTGTAGATATGCATTAACAGTGTTCTTAAACTGAAAATAAAGAATGAAACTTTAATGTGAAGTTGCCCAAATTGGACATAATTTTTTAAATAAATTGTGATCTCCCAGGGAACCCCTAGGGACCTCTCACGGAACCCTGGTTGAGAAGCCCTGCTCTATACTCTATGGGTTGGTAGTATACTACCCAGAATTCTCAGCATGCTGACTGGGTATTCTGGGAGACGAGTCTCAACATTTAGGGAAAGCATCAGATTAGGGAAAGCTAGTGTAGTAAGACTACAGTTAAACCATCTCATCCATATTTAATGTATAACTTGTCATTTCTACAGAATCTGTATACTGCATCAAACCTTTGTTTTTATTTTGCCTTAATATTTAGGTCCTTTTTCAAGTTTGGGGTGTGTTGTAATAAGCCTCCTTCTATACTTGTGGAGGCTCCATCTGAGTCATGAGATCTCTAGGGCTCAGAGATGGATCACCTTCTCTTCTCTGCTCCAAAGAGATCAGCTGGATCTCTAGTTTGGATATCACCGCTCTGTTACAGCCTTGTAATTTAGGATAGCTGACCATGAATTGCATATAAGTGAGCAAACAAACTGATGGAGCAAAGAATGCAATGCTCCAGTTCCCTCTCTGGCCCAGGACTTTGCAACCTTGGCAACTTTAAGATGTGTGGACTTCAACTCCCAGAATTCCCCAGCCAGCATGGAATTCTGGGAGTTGAAGTCCACACATCTTAAAGTTGCCAAGGTTGCAAAACATTGCTCTACCCAATACCAAGTGGGATGCTAGTGACCCGAAAACCCCTCCCCCCTTGCCACGCTCCATTGAGAAATCAGTGGGGTACTGGAGGGAGGGACAAATCTGAGCCATCTTCAGCCATTTCTGCTTTGCAGGTCAATAACTTTTGCCAGCTTTTGTGCCATCACACCCTTCTGCTAAATCAAGGTTTTGGCTTAGCATGTGGTGCGCACCAAATCGTTGCTCTTCATCCAGTTTCGAGAGCCCGATGATATTCTCCGAGTGGCTTTTAACTCAGGAAGAATCAGGCTGGAATTTGATCCTTTGAGTATGTTTGCTAATCCTGCCCTTTTCTGACCTCACATTCAGTACAGCAGGCCTTCTCTGCTATTTCTTTCCATAACCTCCTGCACAATTTTGTTGGTCGGGAGAGGCTTCAATTGATAAGGCTGGTTAGATGATCCAGTTTCGTAGTTCGTACACAGCTTGCATTATTTTCATCAATGACGTAGACCCAGGGCCGCAACTGGGGGGGGGGGCAAGCGGGGCATGTGCCCTGGGGGCCGCGCTGGGGGGTCCGCCAAAATGCCTCTTTCAACGGCCAGCCCTGAGGGAGGCCCAGGCTCCTGTTGCTGCCACTGGGCGCGAGAGAGATCGCAGCCAGGAGCAGGGCGTTTGTCCTGGGGGAGCCCCGTGCTGCTTCGTGGAGGGGTGTCTGCGTTGGGGGTGCGGGGGGGACTCGACCCTGCAGGGGGGGGCGGAATCCATGTTTGCCCCGGGTGACACAGACCCTAGTTGCAGGCCTGTGTAGACCTGTGCTGTAGGGCTTATGGAAAGGAAATGTGTGACATGCTGTAAAAGAAAAGAAAAAAAGAACATTGTCCTGCCATTTCAAATATACATTAACAGCTTAGCAAATGCTACGAACGGTGCCAGGGTATTAAAAAAAGCAATCTGTAGAAGCAATCTTAAAATGGGATTTTCTGCAAAGAGAGATCATTCTTATGTCAACTAGATTTGTAGCTTTTTATCAGTGGGAGATTGGGAATAAATTAAAACAAGCAGACTCTTGATTGATTGGTTTTTAAATGGTTAGGGATGCCTTACCTATACATGTCCTCAATTCAACAGAGAGACTTTATTCAAACAAACCCTTAACCAGGTTACTGAATTAATTTATTTTCTAGGTTCACGAAGTATACTAAACCATAAACTTAACAAAAGTTGGATTGGTAACATGAAAGCCCACAAAAAAACTAAGCAAAGTTAAAATTAACCAAGTTTTAAAATTAACCAAGTTTGTTGTGTGAATAACATACTCAGTCTTTCCCTAACTGCATTAAAGTATGTTGTGTGAACAACAGTCCCGTATTTCCTTTGTCCCTGTTCTGTCTCTATTTTGCTACTGGGGAAAATGTCCCTAAAAGGTATTGGCATCATTATAATGGTTACAATCAACATATAATTGGTTATATGATTGTATGGTAAAACAATTAAACATCTTGTTTATCATATTAATTATAAGTAGAAACCATTAATGAAGGAAATAATAGTTCCTCCTGGGGGTGGTTAGCTTAGTAATACCCTCCTTTTAAGATCTCACCATCTTCTGGATTTTTCTATATATTATTATAGTGTATTTTAAATGTATAGGTTTTAATTTTTTTTAATAATATTATTGTAAACGGCCCAGAGTCTACTGCTGTAGTGATGGGCAGTGATAAATCTGAATAATAAATAAATTAATTAATATCAATTGTTAGAATTGCCACACTTCTAATTTCCGCTTCCCAATCATTGCAAATCAAGCCTCTGAGTTGCTTGTTTTATGTGCATTCAGGATGGAGTTAGTCTACAAGCAGACATACTGGGAATTGCGCCAGGGCAGTTTGCCTCTCTTATGAATCCACATACAGTATTTTAAGAATACAACAGTAACCCTTGCCAAAGGCAATTGTGAAGGGAGAAGATAAGATGGGGCAGAAGGAACCTCTTGTCAACAAAGACATTTCATTAGCAAGCTAGCCAGTTGACTCCAGTGCCTCCAAGCACAGGATGTCCAAGGAAACCACACAAGCATAGGGGAACTATGGGAGTTTTTTTCCCTTTGGCACAAGGGTTTTTACGCAGTGGGCCCTGTGCTGCTGAACCAAGAATTGGGTATTGCACCAGGGCAGTTTCTAAGATTGCCCTCTTGCAATCTAGCAGGAAAATGGTGGTTTCCACCTTGCTTAGGTATGATGTCTCAGTGTCTCTATTATACCTCCTCTGGTCTTCAGAATGCTCTCTCCCCAAGTGGAGGAACATTACTTACTGTTTGGCACAAAAGAGACCCTTGGACCCGCAAGATTCCAAGTCCCTTGCTCTTCCAAGAGGATTCAGCATCAAGTCTTGTTCATTCCATCCGCCCTCTCCAGTCCCCAGATGTTTTCAAGTGAGGGGATTCAGTAGGTTCAAACCTGCCAGGCAGGTAACAGCTAGCAGAGGACTTTATAAATAGCAATTCTTGCTTTTAGCTGTGAATGTCCTAGAGATAGAATTCTGGCTATCCTTTCTGCAGAAGCACAAGACACTCTATATAACCTAAAACTGAAGCTTCAATGCATAGCAAAAAAAAAAAAAAAGACCAACTTCTTCATTGGGTGGAGCAAGGGAGCACCCAGGCGCATCGCCTGGTGTCTGCTTAAAACAGGAAAAGAAAAATGAACAACTAAAACAACCCTGAAGTCCAGCAGTTACTGTTGCACCGATGTTGAGGACAATCGTAGTGGTAGGATAATTAACAGGATGGAAGTTGGCCAATACCATCTTTCTTCTCTGCTTCTCCTGGGGGCCTTTTCAGGTAAGCTACTATCGGAGGCTCTAGGGATCGGAGGCTGTGAAAAAATGTGGAGATCCAGACTGGTAGCAAACTCTACCAGCTAAAACTCTTTCCTCATTAGTTTCACGGAAAGCTTCACTGCTTGTTTTGTGTTAAACTGTCTTTAAAGGCCAAGAAGCAATGGGGATGGTAGCTTGGAAGGTATAGGCGTCAGATTGTGCAATTCTATGCTCTAGGTTCAAAGATAAATCCCAGAAGTCAATCAGTTTCATCAATGGGAAAGGCTTGTGTATGTTTGTTGTGGCCCTGATTCCTGATGACGACATGGACGAGTCCCTGCGGTTTTCTTGGCAACGTTTTCAGAAGTGGCTTCGCTATTATTTTCTTCCTGAGAGAGAGTGACTGGCCCAAAGTCACCCAGCTGGCTTCATGCCTAAGAGAGGACTAGAATTCAGGTTTCCCTGCCCCTGGTCCGGCATCTTCACTACCACACCAATCTGGCTTTCTTTATTGTAGGCTAAAACGTGAACATTGCACCTGAATCTGGAAGAGGTATTCCAGATGAAGGCATACCATCAGTCCTGAAAGAAGTTTCAGGACAGCCTAATTTTAATAGGCAGGGCTGTAAGTGAAGTGTTTGTTTGTTTGTTTGTTTGTTTGTTTGTTTTTCTCACCACCCAACTCCCTCAAGGGACTCAAGTGTTATTCTGATACGGAATGAAAGAGACAAAGTTGGAAGAAATAAGAACTTCTCTTATCATTAAAAGGGGATTGGCAACCATCTGTAGTATGTAAATAGTGCAAGATTCAATCTTTTGTATCTCTAGGTAGACCTAGAGTGTGGAATATTAGCCTGGATTCATGTCAGGCTGCTCCTCTGTTCCATGTCCTTTGATATTTGAAAGGCATTTTTATACTGAAGATTCAATTTGACAATATATTTAAATAGAACTGCTTAATTAAAACTGCTTGATTAGTTAATTAACTATCTACATTCAATTATTTATAACCTCCCAGTTTTCCTTATAAAAAACCCTGTTCCAGAAGAGGAGCACTATAACTCCCCTTATTTTGATTTTTTTAAACATTCAGATGAGGTCATCTGAAATTGAAATTTAAAAAATTAATTTTTTATTAAGGACCCCTAGACACAAAACATGAAGAGACATAGATTAACAAAGAGGATAAAAACGTCTCTTCATGTTTTGTGTCTAGGAGTCCTTAATAAAAAAATCTTATTAAAAAATTAATGCCCTAAAAAAAGTAAAGGGGCAAGGGTGGGTTGAAATGAATATTTTAAACCATGGCTTATTCAGACAAGCCTCCCCCACAATGCTAAGCCAAAAACAAACACATTGTGGCTTAGTATATTTTTTCTTGCTTTTTTATTCATGCTTTTATGAGTATTTTTTTAAGAATACAAGATGGAGGAACAAGCAAGATTCCCCAGTGGAATCACCATCGAAGATCATTATATTTATTCACACTAAATACCATTAACTGTTCATCCATCAATATAACAAATAAACTTTCTTATGGTACACTGATTTGGCGTCATTATCAAATAGAGGTTGTTGGGGTTTTTTTCCCAAATTGAACCTGTTTGAGTAGATTTGGAACTCAATATCAGGTAAGTAAAATATCTGTAAAGATTTAGGAGAAGACTTTGGAAAAGGCAAATGATGTCTTTATTGACAAATGATGTCTGTATTGACCAGAAGCACATTTCTAATGACAATCACCACTGAGTTTAAGGGTGCTTACTGTATCCCGAATAAATATTCAAGAATGTACAACCTTACAGTATAGTCGTTTGCATATTGACTCGGACATCGTTCCACTGGGTCAGTGAGACCCACTTCCAGGTATTTCCATAGTCCATAGTCTCTTCTCCATAGTCTCTTTTCTTAAGAGTTTCTCGAAAGCAGTGTTCAGCAACTTTAAGATGTGTGGACTTCAACTCCCAGAATTCTCCAGCCAGCATGGCTGGCTGGGGAATTCTGGCATTGAAGTGCACACATTTTAAAGTTGTTGAGGTTGAAAAACACTGCTCTAAAGCAATTCTCCCTAAAGCCCCGTCAGCCCTCCAAGGTAGGCCAGGTCAGGAGACAGACACTGCATGAACCATTGGAACTCTTTTTCTAGAGGGTATAATAACACTCTTGAAAGCCTGACAGATTCTCTCTTTCCTGTCTTATACTAAAGAGAATCAAGCCAGGGTAATCTCGAGCTTTTTCCTCACCCCCTCCTGTCTATCCAGGCTAAGCTGGTGTTTACACCATGGTGGTTGACTTTCTTCTTCAAGGCCATCTCTGTACTCCTCCACAGCCCTCACTTTTAGAGATACAGTCCCCGAGAAGACTTCTCAAATCTGGTTCCAGCTAATTCTGCAAGTCTTCTGCATACCTGCAAGGGTGGGCCATAAAGTTTCCCCCTTTTAAAAAGTGGCTCTCTTCTGTTTCCTGTCAACAGAGGCAGGAAAAAGGAACTAAAACCAGCAGCAGCCCCTTGAGGGGCGCTAGAGGGGCAGCAATCTGTCAGGGAGATGTGCTTCAGTGGTCTTACCAGCAGGGAAGGAACTCTGGGCAGAGTTTGTTATTGGAAAGATTGCAAGATATATTGGGGAACGAAGGTGGGTGGGAGTGACCTTTTTTAAAAAAAAAATTCTGCAGGCCTTCTTCCTAACCCTGGCATAAAAATATTCAGTGACATTTCGTCGGGTTCACGTTCTAAATTTTCATGCGTCCAGCTGCCGTAAAAGATCCAGACTGGGTTCTCACATTACTGTGGTTTATTGACCTATGAGTTGGTGTGTTGGGTGAATCCACCACGATGGTTGGTATAAACTTTAGTTTATGGCTTAGTGCATTGTGTAAAACACAGCCAATTGTGTTTCATTCAAGAAACTAGGGCTAAGCATGTGAGAAGTCAGTCAATAATCAAAGGAGTTTTGTAATGAACGGCTCTTATAATAAATGAAATCGCACACAATATATTGTCAAGTTGGAATTAGCCCATTTCACCCAGTGCATGCCAACAATCACTCTCCCAAAATCAAAGTCATACAGTATGTTCCCAGATACTGCATGTACAAACGATCCTTCTAGGCAGTGATAATGTAAATAGAGAACATAAATAGTTCTGCATGTACTATATTTTGGTTCTACTGTAATCTCATTGTTTCCTTCAATATGCATTGTACACCCACATTTTTCCCTTCTCCTATTTGCAGGTTGTATTTATGGAAACCTAACCATTTATACCACTAACGTAATTCCAGAAATAGAGCAAGTCAATAGCACAGAACAAAATCCTGGAAAAACAAAAGATCACGTTCTAACTACTGAGACTGTGGCAGTGGAGCCTACCATTCTGAATTCCAAGTCTTTGATGGAACACCATTCCCAGGTTCCCATAATTGTGAAACCTGTAGATGCCTCTCAAATAATTTTGGAAGGAAAATCTGCCACTCTGGAGTGTAGATTTAAGGCCCCACCCGAGGCAGAGGTCTCCTGGAAAAAATCTTGCTCCCCAAATTGTAGCAGCAGCTTTAAGGTCCTCAGTACCAGCCACCGCAAGATCTCTGTAGATACCACTCATGGCTTGTCAAAACTCTCCTTCCATCAGACCCAAAGGAATGATACTGGGATGTACTACTGCTTTGTTGATGCTCGCAGTGGTCATGGGCAATCATGTGGAACATACCTATGGGTCAGAAGTGAGTATAAACCTCATACTAATAAGGGTTGAATGGTTATCTTCTGCAAAAGGGTAGCAGGGGCACAGATGATGTACAGATCTTTCCCTCAGTTTTTGATTGATTGATTGATTGATTGACTATGTGCCATCAAGTCGGTGTTGACTCTTAATGACAACATAGATAGATTGTCTCCAGGGTCTTCCAATGGTGTGCTAAATTCCCTTATAATCAGGTATGTACACCTTGCTGCTGGTTGCTCCATTTTTCTCTTTCCTTCCACCTTTCTCAGCATTACAGACTTCTTTAGAGAGCTAGGTTAGACCTCAACATAAAAAGCCAGGGACAGGCTAGCCAATGGTGCTTAGGAAGTTTGAGGACTGATGTTTGCTAGATGTATATAATGCCTTTCCTCTAACAGTTCAAGGCAATTCCATCCTCCAGGGCAGTGCTTTCCAAAGTGCCGCCGTTGGCGACATACCAACGGCGGTGGCACGGTGGTGTGGTGGCGCACAGGGGGGCACATGCACGGCGGCAGCGGCGGCAGCCTCGCTAAAACACGGAAGCGCTGATGGCGCGCCACCGCCGCCGTGCACACTGCTGCCACCGCGCGCGCCCCCGCGCCGCAGCTTCGCAACACACTAAACTGTGTGTTGCGACACACTAAGGTGTTGCGACACACAGTTTGGAAAGCTATGCTCCAGGGTTTAACAAGTTTATGAAGTGTATGTACAGTGTGCTAAGCTTGGACTGAAGATTCAAAATTCTGTTAAGGGGTAAATCTTCCTGGACAATCTTGTGCAAGTCACTGTCTTCAAAGGTTACTCTGGTTTAGAGAGTAATTCATGTAAGACAGAAGAATAAGACCTTGGCAAGGAATAACATAAAACTTACTATTAACATAACATAAATAACATAAAACTTATTATAACATAATACTTATTATTCAATCCTATGTGTGTTTCCTCAGAAGTAAAACCTACATATTCAAATGCATTTCTACCACTGAGAGGGACTCCCAGACTTTTTTTAAAAATTATTTTTAAAAGATTTTAAATCTTATTGATACATTTTAAGGAAATACTATTGTTTTTCTGGGTTCAATACGTACTTGGCATTTTCCTCTTCTCAGAATCTTTAGCACAGCCAGCAACCTTTAGATTTAGCATTTTTATTGGGTATATTTTTATCTATTACCCCAACCCCCAAGAACAACTCTGTGGAGTTGGACTAAGAGAGAATGACTGGCCCGAAGTTACCCACTGAGCTGAGGTTGAGGATAGGCTAAAATCAAAGTCCAAGTTCAACACTTTTAAAAAGGTAAAGGTTCCCCCCGCACATTTGTACAGTTGTGTCCGACTCTAGGGGCCGGTGCTCATCTCCGTTTGTTAGCCGAAGAGCCAGCGTTGTCCAAAGACACTTCCACGGTCATATGGCCGTATGACGCACGCAGAACGCTGTTACCTTCCCACCGAAGTGGTACCTATTAATCTACTTGCATTTGCATGCTTTCGAATTGCTAGGTTGGCAAGAGCTGGGGCGAGAGCGGGAGCTCACTCCGCACGCAGGGCTAGGGATTCGAACCTCCGAACTTGCGATCGACAAGCCTGGCGTCTTACCCGCTGAGCCATACTAACTCTCATTAGTTAATCTGAGAGCATTCAGAATTAGGGGAAAAGTTTAGGAAAATAAGAATGCCTAATTTGTCAGCCAATTTGAGATCTTTCCTTTTCCTTGTGCAGTAACACACACATACACAGAGTTATTTCAGGTCTGAGTTTATCTTAATAGTCACTGAGTTGCAAAGACATCTTCAGTCATTCTATGGCAATTCTTTGGAAATAAAATCTTCAGTGGAAAAATATAGAAATAGCCTTTGGAAGGACTGAAAGCATACAGCCCAGACACAATTAATAAGCAAGTTAGTACTGGTTGATACGAACTTAAGGTCTAAAGCTGATTAGGACAATGACAAACAGTGGACTTCATATACTGTAGCAAGAAATCCTAGGGGAAAAAAAGGTTGGAAAGAGAAGCCTGTATCATTCTCTGAAGATGGGTGAGTGAAAAATGCTTTCCTTATATAAATTATTGCAGTCTAAAATACAGATGATTGGTAACTACTGTAGTAACTTTTGATTGTGAGCATGGGAATACTGGATCAATGCTGTTGGCTTGCCAAATAATTAAAACCATCTAATAACATCTGTGCTTCCCAATTTCCTTATCAAATCCCTCACCACTTGGCAGGAAAATACAAAGTATATACATATGTCCCTCTCGTGTCAGTTATAGAATAATTAGAATACGGTGATCGTTGAAATAATAGATTAGTTACTAGTTATTAGTTACTAATGGAAGCAAATGGTTAGCTACTCACTTCCTCAACTTGTATTTCAGCCTCAAAAATTGTCTCTGGGGTCTAAGCCAGATAGGGATCCCTACAAGATTTTTGAACTAAATTCTTACAGAAATTTGTAGTTGTAAAATAATGGTCGTTATTGTAATAAATTCAGAGAATGGGAATTAGGATGAGTTCTAGATATTGAGAGATGTATTTTTTAGTTGTATGCTCTTCCACAGAACTTTGATCCCCCATACAACTGTTTGTCCTTCAGTCTGGTCCAAGATTACAGTATCTCAGACAGTCTTTTTTTGTTTTGTTTTAAATATGCTCCATCACAATACACTGTGAATTGAAACTTTCATTTCCTTTTTGAAATTGCTGCTTGTCTGTGATATGATGCACCACCAGCCCACACATCATTTAATTTGAAGTTTTTAAATTGTCAGGAAGTATCTGCAGAACCTGTTGGAGAAAGGGACTTCCTCATAGGAGAAATCCAGACACCTGGTTTGGCACAGGAGAACTTAGAACTGAGCAGGCAAGGGTTCTAGGAGAGTGCGTGTCCCAGGTCATCTACGTTCTTCTAGGCCAGCAGTCCCCAACCTTTCTGGCACCAGGGACCGGTTGTGGAAGAGAATTTTTCCACGGACTGGGGTGGGGGGGTGGGGTTTGCAGGCAGGAGCCAATCACGTGCACCGGGGGGGGGTTGCAGGCGGGAGCCAATCGCTCGCACCGGGGGTGGGGTAATCGCACGCACCGGGGGGGTGGGGTTTGCAGGAGGGAGCCCCGCGGCCCACTTCCTAACAGGCTGTGATCCACTAGTGGGCTGTGGCCCACAGGTTGGGGACCCCTGTTCTAGGCATTAAGGGCACAGATACAGAGACATTTAAGTGCATATAACACATCAACATTATGGGGCAAATTAATCAAGACTAACTTAAGTCTAATTGGTTTCATGGATACTTGAGTTAATGGACTGGGTCTGGGGGATATATGAGACTTAAATACATACATCAATGCATGTAATCTTCTGCTGATTAGAATGGCGAGTGTGCCAAGCAAATAACATCCACAAGTTGGCTGTGTTTAACTAACATGCTTTAACTGGTTACTGAACTAACCCATTTTCTGGGTTTGTACAATATAATAAACCAGAGAGTAACTAAATGGCCAGTGGTTACAAATGGTTACACTATATGATAAGCCGCCCAACATTAACCAAGATTAAAATTAGCTAAGGTTAGCATGTTGTGCAAATGCAGCTGTGGGGTTTATATTTGACCTGCATGCCGGCCACATGACCGCGGAAGCGTCTTCGGACAACGCTGGCTCTTCGGCTAACAAACGGAGATGAGCACCGGCCCCTAGAGTCGGACACGACTGTGCGGGGGAACCTTTACCTTTACCTGCTTCTGTTTATTGTGTCAACACAGTCTTTTTGTCAATGTGTTTGCCACTTTGCAAAAATTGCTATCTGACAAAATGACCCAAGGGAATTAATAGTAGTGCAGTATCTATTATTTGCAGCAAGATGGGTTGGCAGTGTAGATAATTCTGAAAAACAGAATTCCAAGTGGGTGGTAAATAGGAAGACCAGGAATGTTGTGAGGTTTCCAAATCAATTGTCCATTTCTGGCTGTCTTCTAGGACCTCGCCCCATCTCTTTCCTGAATATGAGTGAATCCATAAAAAACAAGATTATCACAGTAGAGGGATTCCTTCTACTTATCTGTGCCATTGGTCCCGGTCTTTTTCTACTGTTCAAGGTGAGCTGTTCTTTCCCTCCACGCATCATTTCCATGCATGCATATATAGTGACCCTTTCTGAATCTGTGTGTGCATAGTTTCCAGTCACCAGATCTTGTTCTGCTTTTGATCACTATGTCCTGCTTCCTCACAGATGCACTAGCAGGCAGTCTAATGGAAACATCAACTTGTTTGAAAAGTAACATTAGGAGGTTTCCTGAGGCTAAATTATTCTTGGAGCTACTGTATATTTTGGATTTCTTTTCAACATTTTTTTCACAGTGTGGCTATCACATCAGATCCAGTTGGCAGTAGTCTAATTAACTGTTCCCATGAAATGGAATATCACATAGACAAGCTGTTAGCTGTACATGTTGGGAGGAATGTATAGTTGATTTCTCAAGATAAGATTCTATTGATGCCTGCTTTTAGTAGAATATTCCTGCAGTATTACATTTATCTCTTTTCTTCCATCATTGAATGCAAAGCATAATATGTAGGTCTGTTTTTCATCTGGGGGTTAATCAGGCCCAGACGGTTAGCATAAACAAACAAGCTGCATCCTGTGTCTTAAATCCATGCCCTAATAACTGTCAAATATTTGTTGTTACATACCCATTTTCACATGAAAATCTGTGCACAGAACTTAAAACTGGACTTCTACAATTATGAGGTTAAGTCAGGACTTACAGTACATATGCTTAGAACAGATCCACAGATATTGATGGGACAAGTTGGCCATGGCTAACATAAATCCTGTCTACTCTATTATGGTAAATATTGAATGAAATGGTTTTTTAAAAAAATCTTCCCATTTATTGCCCAGAATGAAGCTCTATATCCAAGCTCATTATATCTGGCAGTTTAATTTACTCAGCTATGTGACAAGGCCTTTTCGAACATGTGTCCTGGTTTACCAGCTGCATATGAATAGTTTTTCCTGGTTGATTTTATTTATTTATTTAAATTGATTTATATGCCCCCCATCTCACTAATATGACTCTGGACAGCTAACAAAGGTTAAAAAATAATATATCTGTATAGATATAAAAATCATATGACAAAATGACTGCTGAAGAAGCCATACACAAGCAACGTGGGTTCAATTACTCCCCCGACGCCCATGCCCGGGAACAGCCAGGTCTTCAAGGCTTTCTGAAACATGAGCAGGTCGGATCAACCTAATTTTGGGCGGTATGGTCTTCTAGAGGGCAGGCACAACTGGACTGCTAGATGACAGTCCCTGATTGACGGGACTCAGAGCATGCCCCTCCTAACCAACCTAATAGGATGCTTCAGGGCCCTTACATTTGGCCCTTAAGCATCCTATATTGACTATGTTTTTATTTGTGCACAGTACAATATGTAAGTACAGTACTAAAACATTTTTTACTAACTTCACCAAAGCTGAAGTTAAATATAGGTCTTAAAGCATATTATTAGCTCACTACTTAGTGGATCCTAGCATCTTCTTGTCTCATTTGCAGAAGAGATGGGAAAATGAGCGCCTCTTGCAGGCCAAGAAGAAAGCTTGTGAAGAGGAGAACCTGTATGAGGTAAGTCAATGGAATGTAGGCATATTGCAGAAGCAAGGGAGATGAAGTAGTATTCTATATAACAGTGGAAATAGGAATTCCAGTTAGCAGGCCTATTCTATTGCAATCTGCTGAGGACACAGGAATACATAGTGTAGCATGATGGAGTTATGGTGGCGGTGCACAGGAGGGTTCCCTGATATTCATACAGTAAATGGAAAAATGATGGAAGGTATTTTCCCAATAGAAAAGATGTTAATTTCTACTTGGTATTATTTTTTTATTGTATATGCTGTATTTACAGTCCATGCTTAGTAATCCAAGGTTAGACCAGCTTGCTTAGGATTTTAGCCTGAACTTCCTCAGTACATGACCTTCAGAAAAATGAGCTTTGTCTTTTTCTTTTAGGGACTGAATCTGGATGACTGCTCAATGTATGAGGACATCTCCAGGGGTTTACAAGCTACCTACCAAGATATAGGCAATGTCAAAGTGATTGATTTACAGCTAGAGAAACCAGAGAAACCATGATTTAAAAAAAGCTTGTCATTTTCTAAAGTTTATTGAAAATGGTTATTTTAACATTCTTTCTTGATTTCTCTTGCTGATGTGTATATATGTGATGGTGAAGGGATTCTATATTTTCCTACTGTATTTTTAGAGAATAATTTGTATTATTACAGTTTTAATCTTCAGTGGGGAAGTGAGCTCTGCATTGTCAAAAATTGGCTTGAATAGAATACTGTAAATGAAATAAGCAAAAAGACACCCTTTGATTTTCCAAACAAAATATTCTGATAATATATTCATCTGCTATTTCACAATTCTCTTTCTGATTCCTGATTACCAATATTTTAAAGCATCTCTCTGGGATTCTGAAACATAAGCAATGGTTAAATATTACCTAGGGTGACATTTACAATTGATTCATTCCTTGTGCTTGCTTTCAACTTCTCAGTTTGTGTGAAAAGAGGCATGTCTATAAACCATATTTGTATTCATTTCAAATTAATATTTTCTCTTCTAGGTTGAACATTTAAAAGATTATCTCATATTTGTAGAAAAACCTTGCTGTGGATGGTGCTAATTGTGTAGTGGGTATGTTCTCACTAAGGAAACAAAGAAAAATGTCATCACACATCCCAACATTTAGAATAGCTTCATATAACTCTTTTTAAATATAAGCCTGGTAAAATAAACAAATGTTTCATTTTCCCTGCAAGAACATAAATGGATAAAGGTATTTGTGGTGCTTTATATGAAGAAATAAGATATCAGAAGAGGTCTAGGAGGTCCAGCAACAGGTTTATATTCTCCTTAGTGGAACATCGACTCTTATGACATCTGCAAAACAAATTTAAAAAGGAAGGCTGGAATGACATGGATGAATAAGCCATTGCAATGTTTTTCCTCACTGTTTATTTGCCATTTTAATGCTTTCCCATTCTTTAAGGGAAAATATAGCTTTATTTATACTGCAGACTTGTGAATAAAGCCTTTTCCTCGTTTTCTTCACAGAGCAAGCAGCAAAAACTAGTGGTGAGATAAATTTCAAAGACAATGGGTTTTGGCTTTAGTGGGTGCCAACAACTTTCATGGGATAAGTCTTCAACACTTGGCAACATTTTTAATTCAAGCCGTTGTTTTCCTAGGGTGATATAACCATAACTTAATTGTACCTTTTTCTGATTGTGAATTAGGATTTTAATAAACTAAACTTTATTTTATGACTCAGAATTTATGGCCTTGATACATTGTTCATTGAAGATGTGTTATATTACTCATATAAAAAATACCTCATAATTTCTATTTATGTATTTAGTAGCACTGCTAGAGGCAGTTGGTCAATACGTCAAGCTTGATGAAGACTAGGCTCAACTTGGAACATTACTTTCTAAGACTTGGCCAGGGAATCTGGCTTGAGCAAAATGCTTTATAAAATGAAATATAAAAGTAATCTAAAATACAACCTTAAACTTCTTATTGACCTGAGACTGACTACTGAGTGAACATGCACAGCATCTTTATATGCTCCTTAGTTTGCTTCCTTTAGTTACAGAAATATCAAACTAAATAAAAACAAGAGGCTAATACTGATTACTAAATACCTTGGCAAGTGAAGAGCATGTCAGATCTGAAGTATTAACAAGTGTTGCCTTTGTGTGTGCTATCAAGTTGTGTGAGAGACCACACATATACATACACTGTAACCCTGTTGGCACATGTGTACACACCCTGCCATTCTATAGTTCCTGAAAGCATCAAGTCATGAGATATCAGGAAAGTAACTTTGGTTTTCTTCGCTTCTAAAGATACACATTGCACTCCCAAAGCCACAGAACCTTGATTTAACTCAAGATCTGACCCAATACAGGCAAAGGTTGTGGGGAAACCAGAAATCTTTGCCCTGAGAACTACCTCAGGAAGAGGTAATTTTTAGTAGGAAAATGGAAATATACCACTGCACTACAATCTAAACAAACATCACTATAAGTATTAAATGTTTGCAAAAAAGGAAGGAAAAGACAGTTTGGATTGGCTTTTGTTGCAGGTATGCTTGGAGAAAAGTATCTTTCAGCAAATGTAAAACTTTTGACAGGATATAGAAGTGAGATATTATATGCAAATACATGTACTAAAAATCTAAGAGATTTTCTATTTAGGCAGTTGCCATTGCTTTAATTTTTTCTCTGGCACTATTTCTCTGGCAACTTTGTTCAGTATAATACACAAATCCAACTTGTCTTTGTTCACCATTGCAAATATGACACTAAAGCTATTCCCACGCTCCCTACATGAATACAGCCTCCCTCCTGTATGCATCCGCTAGTGTTTGGCCAGGTTTGCTGATCGACTGAAGCTTTTCCCACACCCCCTACATGCGTACGGCCTCTCCTGTATGCATCCGCTTGTGAGTGGCCAGGTGTGCTGATTGGGTGAAGCTTTTGCCACACTCCCTACATGAATACGGCCTCTCTCCGGTATGCGTCCGCTTGTGAGTGGCCAGTTTTGATGAATCAGTGAAGCTTTTCCCACACTCCCTACATGAATACGGCCTCTCTCCGGTATGCGTCCGCTTGTGAGTGGCCAGTGCTGATGAAACAGTGAAGCTTTTCCCACACTCCCTACATGAATACGGCCTCTCTCCGGTATGCGTCCGCTTGTGAGTGGCCAGTGCTGATGAATAAGTGAAGCTTTTCCCACACTCCCTACATGAATACGGCCTCTCTCCGGTATGCGTCCGCTTGTGAGTGGCCAGTTTTGATGAATCAGTGAAGCTTTTCCCACACTCCCTACATGAATACGGCCTCTCTCCGGTATGCGTCCGCTTGTGAGTGGCCAGTGCTGATGAAACAGTGAAGCTTTTCCCACACTCCCTACATGAATACGGCCTCTCTCCGGTATGCGTCCGCTTGTGAGTGGCCAGTGTTGATGAATCAGTGAAGCTTTTCCCACACTCCCTACATGAATACGGCCTCTCTCCGGTATGCGTCCGCTTGTGAGTGGCCAGTGCTGATGAAACAGTGAAGCTTTTCCCACACTCCCTACATGAATACGGCCTCTCTCCGGTATGCGTCCGCTTGTGAGTGGCCAGGTTTGATGAAACAGTGAAGCTTTTCCCACACTCCCTACATGAATACGGCCTCTCTCCGGTATGCGTCCGCTTGTGTTTGGCCAGTGTTGATGAATCAGTGAAGCTTTTCCCACACTCCCTACATGAATACGGCCTCTCTCCGGTATGCGTCCGCTTGTGAGTGGCCAGGTTTGTTGATCGGCTGAAGCTTTTCCCACACTCCCTACATGAATAAAGCTTCTTTCCTATATGCATCCAGTTCTGCCTGACCAGGTGTAGTGATGATCCATTAAACTGTTTTACATGTTTCTTATGTGAATATGGCTTTCCTCTATGTGTCTGATTTTGAGTAACCAGCTGAAAATGTTTTTTTCCATTGTTTTTATGATTCTTATTCTCTGCTTCTTCATGTCTGTCTTTCAAAAGAGGTGTTTCATCATCTTTATCTTTGTTTGCATTGTTTGGCATTATATATTGCACCATAGCTTGGCAGGAAGTATAACTTCTTATTTTGGGTAGTGATTTTTCTTTTAGTATTTTTTTTGTTTCTTCAGCTTGTATTATAAATTCAGAATGCTTCCATTTCATATGTCGGGTGAGATAATCTTTGCAAGTAAAAGCTGTCTCACAACTGGGACACTGATGGCAAACTATTTGTTGCTTCTTCACCAAGTATGAATTCTGTCTGTGAACTATTTGCAAAGAAAAAACAAAATTATTGGCAAACACATATAGGATTATTTCACTGAGGAATCCGCTGTCAGTTATACTTTCTACCTAGGAGGAAATTCTTTTTGACAGACCAGCAATGAAAAAAGGAGAGTTTGGAGTTTACATCTTTTCTTTCACATTATTCCATATCAATTAGATTGTTTGCAATTACCAGTGCAGTATAAAAGATGGGATTTAGAAAGAAAGGTAATTTTTAATTTAATTTCAATTCTTCCAAGGCATAACTTCTTTCTTGGAAGGTTTTACACAAGGTGTTAAAACTACATTTGAGCTTTGCTCAAATCGGGTCAATTCATACAACAGAATTAAATGGTAGATTGGGATGAACAATCTGAATTTGCAAGGTCCCCTTGTGAAGATTACTCTACATTAAAAAAATATATGTATAAATATATCCTTGTAAACAGATAACTAATTGTGAACAATAATTTCTTCTAATTAGATTTTATTTTCTACACGGAAAGATATTTAAAAAGCACCCCTACTTGTTGCCTCAAATAGTATTATCTAGTTTTTATTCTGTTGATAAACCAACATATCTCATAGTATAGGTCAAATCTGGTTAAGGCAGAAAAGATGAAAATAATACAGTTGTAGTAAAAAAAGGTTTCACAAAAACTGGTAGTGTGTAGGGCCAAATAGATGCAGCATGTATTTCTCCTCCTATCATTATTAAAGTAGCTTTCAATACCTGTTTGAGATGAAAACAAGAGCAGGACTTCTAAGGATTTTTTACACTGTCATCTATTAAAAATCAGCTATTTCTGAGGAAAAAAAATATGACCCACAGATCAATTCACATATTCATATTATGAATATAATCAATGCTAAAGTTTGGTCTAGTGGTTAAGGTGCTGGGCTAGAAATCAGAAGGCTGAGAGTTCTAGTTCCGCCTGAGGCATGAAAGCCGGCTGGGTGACCTTGGGCCAGTCCCTGTCTCTCAGCCCTAGGAAGGAGCCAATGGCAAACCAGGAGACTGAGAGTTCTAGTCCCGCCTTAGGCATGAAAGCTGGCTGGGTGACCTTGGGCCAGTCACTCTCTCTCAGCCCTAGGAAGGAGCCAATGGCAAACCAGGAGACTGAGAGTTCTAGTCCCGCCTTAGTCATGAAAGCCGGCTGGGTGACCTTGGGCCAGTCCCTCTCTCTCAGCCCTAGGAAGGAGCCAATAGCAAACCAGGAGACTGAGAGTTCTAGTCCCGCCTGAGGCATGGAAGCCGGCTGGGTGACCTTGGGCCAGTCCCTGTCTCTCAGCCCTAGGAAGGAGCCAATGGCAAAGCAGGAGACTGAGAGTTCTAGTCCTGCCTTAGGCATGAAAGCCGGCTGGGTGACCTTGGGCCAGTCCCTGTCTCTCAGCCCAACTCACCTCACAGGGTTGTTGTTGTGGGGAAAATAGGAGGAAGGAGTATTAGGTATGTTCCCCGCCTTGAGTTATTTATAAAAATAATAAAGGTGGGATGAAAAATGTAATAATAATAATGGCTATAATTATGTGGTTATTACTGTATATGTTCACATTATCTCTCATCCTTCAAATAAAATGCTACTTAAAAGTGGAATAAGAACTGACAAAATCACCATGTCAAAACATCAGTTCCCTCAACACACACTCACTATGTGAAATTGTTCCTAGGCATTTTACTGTCTATAGCTGCAGTTCCCAAACTGTGCGCTGCGGCACCTGGGGGAGTTGCAGCCAACTCACAAAGGCTCTGCAGGATATTTTAAATTTTTGCAATGTCCATTTGCGAAGCTGGGTTTTCGACAATATTTTGGCCTAGAGGCTTAAATTACTTAGGCACTTAAAGGCGCCACGAAAAAATTACTTCAACACTAAGTTTGGGAACCTCTGGCCTAGAGTTGACTATCATTATTAATTTAAGCAATTAATCATCTAGCATTATACCGTTTAGCGATTTCCATTTAGATCCCCATTTGATGCCAAGTTCCTTTCCATATTCTTCTCCATACCAAACCAGCAGCTCAGAATGAAGTTGGATTATTTTACATGTTCTGTAATATATTTCCCCATGATACTGGAAAGCAACAAGGTTTTGTTCTTCCTCATTCCTGGCACAGTTAACATACCTATCATTAAGAGGGTGACTGATGTTAAAAGGAAATGTTGTTATCAAAGCCAGGAAACTAGATAGCACTATGAAGTATGGTTAACTCTTTTCCTTAATACTTTCATATATTTAAATGTCCTGCTCCAATGTTTTAACCTGCTGAATATTGCACACATAAACAACACTGCTCTGAATCCTCAATACTGCATTCAAATTATTATGTCATAATTTGGATTTAGATTTTATAATCCAAAGTGGCTCAGTGAACCTCACATTCTAAAGCTAAAACAGATTCAAGAGATACAGATACAATGGAAAACCAGCAGGGGATAAGAGGAGGTACAGGACAAACTAATGGACAGTAAGAGTCTGAAAATCTCATTGCTATTTCTCATCTTTATTGTTTACATGTATTAGTAAATCACTCTATAAAGATTTGGTATTTTATTTACTTGTAAGATTAACCACCCCAATCCCAAAGGTCTGGAACACATAGCACTGACTGAAAATAAATACTAGAATAGCCCATAGAACAAGCCAGTTTCATCACTCGTTCAAAGTTTCACCCAGAAGGAGAAACATTTTAGCAGCATGAAGCTAAAACTTTGTCAAAACCAAATGATGTCACAGCTGGAGAAGCTGTTCAGCATGACCCCTGCATTTTTAAAACTATTTAAAACTCAAGATATTGTGTTTATATAATTTCTCAGTTGATTAAGGGGGGTTGGTGGGTTTTTGTATTGTGGATTTTAATTCTGTAAGCTGCCCGGAGTCCCTGTGTATGAGTTGGGCAGCCATATAAATTTGTGTATGAGTTGGGCAGCCATATAAATTTGTAGCACACATACAATTGTGCTACAGTAGGGGACAGCCCTAGAATATTAGTATTAATCTATTTTTTGTTCAAAAATGGTATTTTTGCAGAGTGAAACATATCAGTGAGACAATAGCATTTTCATAGACACAGCAATTTGGTCTCTGGCCAAAATCCATTGAACAAAGATGTGTTTTTGAGACCAGTTCTGGTATTCCCAAATCTGGCAAGTGTACCTGCTTCTAAATTTTGCCCTGTACATTGTTAACACCATAGACTCATGCTTGAGTTTAGGATGATTTAAACAAAACTGAAACTGAGAGGTTCTGGGGAATTTCTCAGATCATGAAGAGATGAATATACATACACTTATTTAAAAATAACCCCCAGCAAATGTAGAATAATCTGGGTGATGGCCAAAATGAAGGTGAAACAATTTTAAAAGTCTAAATAATTTATATTGATAAAGAAAATAATGAAGGCAATACATATTATATGAAATACTAATATTCATATTTTGTATTATTTAGCCATTACTATTACAAATAGCTGTTACTCAGCTGTAACCAATCTGTTATTCTCAACTAAAGAAAGACCAAAAGTAGCTAAATGAGAAAGTTTGTGTGATCATTTTTTCAATTGTGTACTTTCTTTATTTTATTTATTTAATTTCTATAACCGCCCATCTCCCCCCATGGGGAACTCTGGGCGGTTCACAACAAACAAGTTAAAATAAGGTTTAAAAACTCAATTATACAATAAAAATAAATTAAATTGAAAATAAATTAAATTGAAAATCCAGATGGTAATGGAATAGTTAAAAGAAGGACAGTTATAAAATTAGGGGATTAGCCACCCCCATGAGGAACTATCCCTTCCTCCTTCCCATGCCAGGCGGCAGAACCAGGTCTTCAGCTCTTTCCTAAAGGTCGGGAGGGAGGAGATCTGTCTCAACTCTGGGGGCAAGATGTTCCATAGAGTGGGCGCTGTCACAGAGAAGGCCCGCCTCCTAGACCCCATCAGATGGCATTCTCTAATTGATGGGGTTCGTAGCAGGCCCTCTCTGAATGACCGGGTGGGGCGGGTCGATAATATGGGGATGAGACGGTCCCTCAGGTATTCTGGCCCCATGCCATGTAGGGCTTTAAAGGTGATAACCAACACCTTGAATTGGACCCGGAAGCAAACCGGCACCCAATGCAGCTCACGGAGCAACGGTGTTACATGTACAGATCTTGACGCACCCAAAACTGCCCGCGCGGCCGCATTCTGCACCAGCTGTAGCTTCCGGATAGTCTTCAAGGGTAGCCCCATGTAGAGCGCATTGCAGTAATCTACATGGGAGATGACGAGAGCATGAGTGACTGTCTGGAGAGCATCGCGATCCAGGAACGGGCGCAACTGGCGCACCAGCCGAAGCTGTGCAAAAGCCCTCCTAGCCACGACTGCCACCTGCTCTTCGAGCAGGAGTCGTGAGTCTAGAAGGACCCCCAGATTACGCACCGGTTCCAAACGGGGCAGTGTTACCCCATCGAGAACCAAAGATGATAATTTCCCAGAAGACGCTAAGCCATCAATCCACAGCCACTCGGTCTTACCAGGGTTCAATTGAAGCCTGTTGTTCCCCATCCAGGCCCTCAGAGCCCCCAGGCACCGGGACAGGGTGAACACTACATCACTTACCTCACCAGGGATGGAGATATACAATTGAGTATCATCCGCATACTGATGATACCTCATCCCATGGTGTCGGATGACCTCGCCCAGCAGTTTCATGTAGATGTTAAATAGGAGAGGAGAGAGAACCGACCCCTGCGGCACCCCACATAGGAGCGGTCGCGGGCCGGATCTCTCCTCTCCTATCAGCACCGACTGGGAACGGCCCCGGAGGAAGGAGGTGAACCAGCACAAAACTATGCCGCCCACCCCCAACTCCCAAAGCCGCCCCAAAAGGATACCATGGTCAATGGTATCGAAAGCCGCTGAGAGATCTAAGAGAGCCAGGATGGATGCACTACCTCCATCCCACTCCCGCCAGAGATCATCTGTAAGCACGACCAATGCAGTCTCCGTCCCATGTCCCGGTCTGAAACCTGACTGAAAAGGGTCTAGATAATCCGCTTCATCCAGGGTCCTTTGAAGTTGTAACGCCACCACTTTCTCAACCACCTTTCCCAAAAAGGGAAGGTGGGAGACTGGACGAAAATTGTCCAGAATGGTAGGGTCCAGGGATGGCTTCTTGAGGAGGGGGTGTACCAATGTCTCCTTGAAGGCAGTTGGAACCACTCCCTCCAACAAGGATGTATTAATCATAGCCAGGACCCATCCACCTGTCACCTCCCTGGCCGATTTTACCAGCCAGGAAGGGCAGGGATCTAAATGACATGTGGTGGAATTAACAATTCGAAGGATCCTGTCCACTTCCTTAGGTCCAACAGGATCGAATCGTTCCCAGATAACAGGGTAAGACCACTCTCCCGGCATCTCCCCAGACTGCATTCCACGCATGGAGTCCAAGTTAGACCGAATCCGAGCAATTTTATCCTGCAGATGCTCAGAAAATTCTTCCGCACGGCCCTGCAGGTGGGTGGTCACTACCACCCTACCTAAGAGGGATCGAGTAATCTTAAAAAGGGCCGTTGGACGGCATTCTGCGGACGCAATAAGAGCAGAGAAATAATCACATTTCGCCGCTCTTACCGCCACAAGGTAGGCCCTAATAGCGGCTCTAGATTGTGTTCGGTCAAGTTCTGTCTTCGTCTTTCTCCAGCGGTGCTCTAGACGTCTCTTCACCCTCTTCAAGACCCTCAACTCCTCCGTAAACCACGGGGAGTGACGGGTCGAATGGGGCTGGAGAGGTTGCATCGGCGCGATCCTGTCCAAGGCACCGGCCGCTTCCTTATTTCAGATTGCGGCCAATGCCTCCGGTGGACCGTGCAGCAGATCCTCGGGTATTACCTCCAGCTCCCTCTGAAACCTCAGTGGGTCCATAAGTCGCCGAGGGCGGACCAATCAAATAGATCCTGCCTCCCTGCGGAGTGGGGCGGCATAAGAGAATCCTAGGGATATCAGGACGTGATCTGACCATGACAACGGGGATAGTTCTAACTTTCCCCTCAGGTCACTTTGCCATTGCTCTGACAAGAAAACCAAATCCGGAGTGAGTCCACTGTCTCGAGTTGGGTCCCGAATAATCTGGGACAGGCCCATGGCTGCCATGGTAGGCATGAACTCCCGAGCCACTTCTGAGGCACGTCCCAGGGACGGCAGGTTAAAATCCCCCAAGACCATAAGCCTGGGGAACTCCACCGCCAACCCTGAGACGGCCTCCAGCAGCTCAGGCAGGGAGGTTGCTACGCAGCAGGGAGGCTGGTACAGCAGCAACACTCCCAACTGCTCTCGGGAACCCAACTTGAAAAACAGGGTCTCACAACCGGCCACTTGTGGAGCAATGCCCCTGTGAGCCATTAGAGACTCTCGGATGACAACCGCCACCCCACCTCCCCTGCCCCTGTATACGAAAAAGTGAAATACATTCACCATCTGTAACTCTATACAAAACTGTCGCCATTTAAAAACAACACAATAAAACTTGGGGGCAGAGGTATTAAAATTCCAGTACGTTTTGAAAGCTATATCCTGATTGTACAAACTGAACATTTCTTCTAATTCCTATTCTTCGATACTTATCTATGTTTTCTGATACCAGTATAATTCAGTTTGTCTACTTATTTGTGTTGATCTACCTCTATTATTAATCATTACATTAGTCCACTTTAAGCAAGGAATTTGCTTTGTGCAAAATGTCATGGTTTCTCACACTGAAAGGTTAATGATCCTCATATTGCACTTCTTTTCAGAGAAATTGGATGCAATGTTCCATTAATATAATAAAATTACTTAACTGCTAAACTAGAACGTAGGTATGGCTGAGTGGGCAGAAATATACTGTTCTAGTTTTGACTTATCTATATATAATTATACCAAGTGCTTTACAAAATGTTTTTTCTTTGTTTCTTGTAATTCAAACTTGTACAACTGTGACTATAAGCTAACTTACCTGGAATTTCATTCAGATCCATGGAACATCATTATATTCACAAAGATAATATAGTACAGTACAGCTATACTACATGGTTTTAAAATCAAGTAATTTAGCTTAGATAGTTTGAAAGTTGACTTGTTTGTGTTATAGGTCTTTTCAACATTATGAAGACATTGTTATACAAAAATCTCTTCTCCTTTAACTTCATCAAAGGTCTTTACCTCATCCAATTGGAATTAGTTTCATTTTTTCCATCGACATAAATGTAGCAATTCTGCTCTCTGGTAATCTGTAAATACAATAGACATGAGCTGTGTATATCAATATGGAATTGACATAACTATGTTTAACAATTTCATTATAATACAGTAATAACTTAGTGAGATGCCTTGTCTTAATTAATTCCTAGAAAATGGGGAGAATCCACTGAAAAATGATAAGAAAATAATACCAAAACATATTTACCTACTTTAAGTAAAGTAAAGGTTTTCCCCTGCACAGTCATGTCTGACTCTAGGGGCCGGTACTCATCTCCGTTTCTTAGCCGAAGAGCCAGCGCTGTCCAAAGATGCTTCCGCGGTCATGTGGCCAGCATGACATGCGCGGAACACTGTTACCATCCCACCGAAGTGGTACCTATTTATCTACTTGCATTTGCATGCTTTCGAATTGCTAGGTTGGCAAAACATATTTAGCTACTTTACATCTCATAAAATGTTGGTTAGAACTTGCTTAATTCAAAGGAAGTGCGTAGTACCAAATGCTTGTCAGAAAATAAATTTATAAAATTAAAAAGCAATAAAGCTTCTCTAGAAAGGGATTTCCACTGCCACATGTCACAATGGAGAAAGTTCTGCTTCATGCTATTACAGACTAAGTAAAGCCACATGGTTCTTTAACACAAATTAGGTTTGTTCTTTCAGTTAAAGGGAAATTACATGAAAATGCTGTAAAATCCAAGTACTGTGATCATACCAGCCAGGAATAGCCACTGTTTGCTGCTGTTTCTTCCTCTGTCATTGTCCCTTCATATGGTCCAAAATGAATTCCTGGAGGCAATATTTCCCTTTCATTCCAGACTCCAAAACCAGCTCTGGGGATACTTGAAAGGCCAATTCTAAAACCTGAAGGTAAAGTGAAGGTGGCTCTGTTTGCCAGTCCTAGTTCAGCTACTGTGTCTCTGATGAAAAGTGGAGGACCATGAACAGAACACTCATCAACAAAGAATGTCAGGCAATATTCACAAACTAAGAAAGTGAAAAAAGATAAGTGAATATGGAGTCAAACAAATTATCCTCTGTTCAACTCAGTTTTCTCAGTTCTCTATAGGCAATATATGTTATGAATAATATGAATTGAAAAGTTTATGTTCTTCATTGACTGCTCAGCAAATTCACATCTCAATGAAGACCTTGGGAGACCATATATGGTTTTATCCTGACCATTTTTATACCTAACCAATTATTTAAACAACAGAATAGCAGCTGAGTTGATGTTCAAGGCTCAGGAGATGACAGCAGCTGGCTAGTACTTGGAGTTGTTGGTACTTGGACTGGTTAGTACTTGGAGGTGAAATTACTAGAAAATTCTAAGGTTGTAGACTAGACTGGGAAAATGAAGAACATCCTGGCACAGGCAATGGCAAACTCCTTCTGTATGTAGGAAATCTGTACATGGCCAAAATGAGCTTATTACCCCAAATATAAGAGATGTGGAAATGTGAAAGAATGTTCTCCAGTAAACAGCAAAAACCTTTCAAAAGCTTAACAGAACTATCCTTCACACAAGTGGAAACAGAGAGCACAGATGACATACTTACCATTGTTTATACAGTCAGGTATGCTGATTTGTTCCTGTGCAAGCTTGCCAACAGTAGTCACTAGCTTATTTGTTAATCCCCCCCCCCCCCCCCCCCCCCCCCCCCCCGCTTAGCAGATAATGTAAGAACCCTAAAAAACTAAATAGCCGGGATTGGTAAGCCACTGGGGGCCATAGGAAGGAAGCAGCACACATGGTTTGATGTCTTCATGGCAAAGCATAAGCCATGATGACAATATTATCTGAATGTGGTCAGGAAAGAGCATTCTATTTTTATTTTAGTGACTGTAATCCAAGAATCTCGTCGTGTCACAAAAATAAAAGTTTGATAATAGAGCTACTAATTGAGAATCTATAATTGATTTTCTTAGCCAATCCTGGGCAACTTTTTTGAGAAATTTCAAAAACATATATAAATACAACATCCTGCTTATTTAATACAATAGTTTTAAAGTTAGTAAATAATTTGAAAAGCACTGCAAAAATTATTAAATCTATAAGCACATATAAATGTTTGCTTAGGAGAAATGAAGAACAAAAATGATCATTAGAAAAGTGCCACTCACAAAAGTAATCATCATCATTTGGTTCATTTATTTCCATGTATGTTTTTCTTTCTCTCTTCCGTAATCTATAAGTGCTAAATTCTTTGTTCTGTTCTTTTTTCCTTTCCTTTTTTTCAGACATAGCTTTTCTTTGGAAATCTGAAAAATAAAGTACATAGAATCCAATATTGTAATCTGTATCTTCTTGGAAAGCAACAATACCTCAAATACAAGAATGTGAGTTAAACTATTGTTTTTCTAAGAATTTATATCATGCCAAGTAAGAGATTCAAGACTTGTACTATTCTATTATTTGGATTCAGGGAACCATAAGGGTAGGAGATTTGGTAAAATATTTGGGATGAGCCCATTGTACTAGAGGGGAATTAAGGAGACAGTATACAGTACTAATAGCAGAGAATACATCCAGTGGGCAATAAGAAATGGTATCATAAATGTGCACAGAATGCCCAAATCATGTTTATATTGACAGAAAACAGTATCAAAGTATGTTTTAATTAATCAGATTTTCAAGAATAGACACTGCATTGTCAGTCCATTGGATGAAGTGAAGTAAGATACCTTCTCAGGTCCTGAAACAACTTTACCAAGAATTCTACTTTGCAGGATTAAAACACACATTATTACCTTACAATTAAGATCAGTCTACTGTTGCATATAAATATGCTAACTAACTAACTAACTAACTAACTATATAGATGTTACATCACTAAGTTCTGCAGGAAAGGTATAAAATATGAACAAACTGGTCCAGAGTTCCCAGACATTGTACATGGATGTATCTTGTCCACATTAGCTTTACAAAAAAAAAAAAAAAGAAACTTTACAGAAAAAGTAGTTTAAAAAAGGCAGGGGGGAGGGGGGCTAAACCCAGACTAAACCATCTAGTACCTTTTTATCATTAAGATGGAGAATGTAAGAACGTAAACAATCTCAGATCTTTGTCATACACAATGAAGTTATTGTTCTGACCTAATAGTACATTGTAGTCATTGTTATCATAGTTTGTTTAATACCATTTTGGATATGCTTTCTCTATAGAAACAATTGCCTTCACACATTCCCCTGATCCTTGTTGTTACTTTTGTAGATATTAAATCAGATTTCACTATGACTACAAGAGACCAATTCTGAAAGGAACCTGAATTACCTTGTATCAACAGGTGCCTACTGTATTGGGCATATTTGTCTGTTCTATATATTTACTGAAGAGTCTTATGTCAGAAGCCTATCTCAGAAGTTAATTCTCACAGAGAAAGGGGTGAAACAAAAAACAAAGATACCTCTAAGGGAATATTAACAGATAAATCTGTAGTGGTCTTCAAAGCATTGACAAGCTGCATTCTGCTGCTGCAACATGATTACAGGAACATAAACAGCTGCTTTAAGGAGTTGTCAACAGGCATTACATGCATGCCCAAACTACCTTTTTCCTTTGGAAACTGAAGTGCTGCACAGCCCTACTATTAAGTTCCTGTAGCCTTAAAGATCTACCTGTATGAGGCAAAGATGCTTGTCTATTGCTCCTGCTTCCTGTTCCTGTACAGATCATGGGGAGCTGGCAGTAATTCAGTATAAATTTGTACATTCTACTCTTATAGCTTCCAGAAGCATCTCAAAGGCAGTACTATGCTGGCAAAAAGATTTTGTTTAGCAATATTTAGCTAAAATTTACCTTCATAGTAGCTAAGAAAAAATTAATTCTATGTAAAAATTCTAGAAGACAAATTTAAGTCTACATCTGGATGAAGAATGACACTGTACTGTAGTTCTACAGTTTCCCTCCTGGATTTGTTATTGTGTTTGATTTTTAAAATGTTAAAAGAACATCAAACAATGTATCCAGGACTCAAGTTCCAAACAAATACTTTGATTTCCAATCAATTGTATGTTGATTTCACTAATAACAGCTTTGGTCTTCCCTCTGCACTAATGTAAGCCCATGTGAGACCAGTGAGGTGGAGATAGTGAACCATATTCTTTTATGTTATCAATTTATAAAGATATTTGTGAAATATTGATTACATCCCAGTCACAGAATTATATTCTATGCTTCACATCTCCTATCAAATCAAAGTTCAGGTGTTTTGAACAGCATAGCTAAGTTTAGTGCCATTGCTTGCCTCTTACACCTCCAGGTACAATTTAAGGTGCCAAACCATTGGTAAAGGTTTAGATTCCTTTTTAGTTTTCTTTGAGGTTTTACTATCTATCTTATCTTCCACTGCAATGACACAGAACCTTAAATATCTTACAGTTATCATGTTTCCTAATCAAGCACAGCATTGTCACTTAATTATCTATCTAAACCCTTAGGATAACTGTGGTACTGTATATGAGTTAATATTATCTCTTGAATGTTGCATCCTGCCACTTCCATGCTACATTTTCTCCTACATATGATTCACATCTTTCACAGTACTACTGTATTGACTTGATGAATTTGTATCATCTGAGCAGCTGTAACATCCCAGTTATTTTGCTGCACTGATAACTACTGTACAATGACAATTTTTCCACTTACATAGAATATGACTTTTTAAATTACACTCTATAGTTAAATGTTACCAAAAACTTTAAAAGCCACGAAGGGCATTATATTCTCATATAATGAGCAAAAGGTTATTCTATTTTTCTCTAATCAGTTCTTACTAGCCATGAAGTCTGCTTCAAGATTAATAGCATGGACAGCATTTAAACATGTGTTTTTGTCAGTTTTTGTGACCTTTGGGCATTTGGGTTGCAAGTTCTGCATTGTTGGTTATCTCATTCTGAAACAAGAGTTGTATTCTATTACATTTCAATAGCTTAATCCAAATTTAAGATACTAATTCATAATTCCTTTTTAAAGAATTACATATTAATCATTATTAATCATGCAGTTATGCATGAATCCTGCATGTTTCATATTAAATATGTTGGTGTATTACTTCTGCAATAAATATACTAGCTTCAGTTGTCTTTTAAATTACAGTTATCTATGTGATATTATATTTAAGTCTTTTTCTCAAAAATCTCAGCTGTTATAAACTATTTTCTTATAAAACTCAAGAGCTTAAGAAATATGCATGAAAATCAGTGTGAACATATTATCAGTTAACTCTCACAGATATCTACAAAATTTGGCATACAACGTCTTATTGTATGAAATTGCCAGTAATTGTCTGTAGCTTGAATCATCATGCTGCTGTTGAGCTTGTGAAATGGTCTTAATCTTCCTAGGCACAGAAGACAAAGCAGGGAGGAAGATGGGGGAGAGGTTGTGCCTGAGGCCCCCACCTCTATTCAAGGAAGGATTTTCCAAGTTGGCATAAATGTTGTTGTTTGGTTTCTCCAATGTAGAGTTCAGAGCACTCCTCACTGCACTGGATTGCATAAACTACATTTTCTTGTGTTTTGGAGTTTGATCTTTGGGGTGTACAAGCCTCTGTCTTAGTGTGTTGGTGGGTTTGAAATATACAGGTATGTGGTGTTTGGTGAAGGCCCAATTTGGATATTCACAGGCCTTCAGGGCCTGTACAACTTTTGTACAGGAGGATGGCCCAACACAGGAGAAGTAACACCACAGGACCAGAGTCAGCAGTTTATCTTCATCTAAATGAAAAAGGACACTCATTTGAGGACATTAATGTTCACATTTTAGACAGAGAAGATAGGTGGTTTGAGAGAGGGGTCAAGGAATCCATTTATGCCAACTTGGAAAATCCTTCCTTGAATAGAGGTGGGGGCCTCAGGCACAACCTCTCCCCCATCTTCCTCCCCGCTTTGTCTTCTGTGCCTAGGAAGATTAACACCATTTCGCAAGCTCAACAGCAGCATGGTGATCTTAACGATCCTCCTTTAGATGATAAAAGGACTTAAAATAACATCTCAATATAACCATGACCCCAGGTGTAAGGTCACACAGCTACCTAGAAACATATTTAGGATTCCCTTACCAACTTTGCTCAGACTGAAGAAGCTCCTTGGATAAGGAGCGAAACGTTTCCACTGAGAAAATAGAAATCCAGTTGACATGATTCAAGCTACAGACAATTCCACCTGGATGACTGAGAACCTTCATAGACATATTGCCAGTAATTGTGTTTATTCATTATTCTATCTTTTGCCCTGATTTTCTTTATCAGTTAACACTGATAACTTTTTGAAGACGTGGTCTGAATTACCAATCTGATTAAAAGAACAAGTCTACAGTATTCCAATTCCTGTTACAAAAGCCTTCCTATTTCCACAAAAGCACTAACTTTTGGATTACTGTAACACACTCTATATGGAGCTGCCCTTGAAGAGTATCCAGAAACTTCAGCTGGGACAAAATGCAACAGTGCAGGCAGTTATGTGTGCTCCAAGAATTGCACACGTTTCAGCTCTGCTCCACGAGTTGCATTGGCTGCCAGTTTGCTTCCGGGTCCACTTCAAGGTGCTGGTTAAGACCTTTATAGACTTGGCAAGTTATCTGAGAGACTGCCTCTCCCCAGTTATATCTACCCATCCCACTAGGTCCAGCAGAAAAGATATGTTGCAGGTCCCATCAGCCAGGGAGTTTCATTGAGCAGGACCTAGGAGAAAAGCCTTTTCTGCCATGGCCCACGCCCTGTGGAACATTCTTCCCTGAGGTGAGACTGGTTCCAACCCTGCTGGCCTTCCAGAGGGGCCTTAAAACATGGTTTTGCAACTGGCCTGGGGATCCCACAATAGAGTGGAGTTGTTCCATGATGGTTAATTGGAATGCATTCTCTGTATTTTTTTTGCTTTTTAAAAAAAATCCTTTTAATTTATATTATTGTATTTTTAATTGTTTTTTATGTATTTAGATTGTTTTATTATGTATGCCACCCAGTCACTACTTGAGATGGGCGGCTATATAAATGCAATAAATAAATAAATAAAATTTCCAAACTTCTTTATTAGTTTTTAACATGTTAACACCCATAAGTGTTTTTGTTTCAAAAAGTTAATTACAGTATAACTGTTCTTTTGAAAGTGGAGAAAAATGTATTTTGAAAGTATTGATTTGTTAGATTTATATAACACCCTTAGTTAGAAGTTCAAGGTAGTATACATAGCTCTCCCTCCTCTCATTTTTTCCCCACAACAAGCCTGTGAGATAGGTTGGGCTGAGAGAGATTGGCTCAAAGTCACTTAGGTTCCTTGACTGAGGGTGAAGTAGAACTTGGCTCCACACTGGCTTGGTATAACGTGAGGAAAGTACAGTTATCTGTACTTTAAAATTTTACATGGGCTGTAAAATGAGCCTTCCAAATTTCTGGATTTGTGACTTCAGGAAATGTAGATCCCAGAAGTTGATGAAGAGTTCAGAGGTCAATCTGATGCTAGATTCCCCATCCCCAAAAGAGGAAGTATGAGTCTTGGGTAGTTAAAAGATATAACTTCCATCCAGCCTTATCATTACCAAGACTTAATTTTCATATCAGGGCAAAGTCACTGAAATCTTTCACCAAGTTAATTGTCCCAGTTTTTGTATCATTAGGCAAACAATGCAGAAAATATTAAGAATACTATACTATACTTGATCAAAGTTATTATTTTTCTTCATATCTCCTTTAAAATGCTCAAATTAAATTGCAGTTTGTGGAGATAAAAACAAAACGTTAGAAATAAGATATTTATTAAGTAAAGTAAAGGTAAGGATTTCCCCTGCACACTCATGTCCAACTCTAGGGGGCGGTGCTCATCTCCATTTCTTAGCTGAAGAGCCGGCGCTGTCCGAAGACGCTTCCGCGGTCATGTGGCCAACATGACGCACGTGGAACGCCGTTACCTTCCCACCGAAGTGGTACCTATTTATCTACTTGCATTTGCATGCTTTCGAATTGCTAGGTTGGCAAGAGCTGGGGCGAGTGCAGAAGCTCACTCCGTCACACGGGGCTAGGGATTCAAACCTCCAAACTTGCAATCTTCTGATCGACAAGCCTGGCATCTTAACCGCTGAGCCATCATGCCCGTCTCAAGATATTATTTATTTATTTATATTTATTATTTCTATTGCAAAATTTAGAATCAGACTAAAGAGAATAGGGAAGACCCACAGATCAGTTAGATATGAGCACACTAATATTCCTAAGGAATATGCAGTGGAGGTGAAGAATAGATTTAAGGGACTAGATTTAGTAGATAGGGTCCCGGAAGAACTATGAACAGAAGTTCGCAACATTGTTCAGGAGGCGGCAACAAAAAACGTCCCAAAGAAAAAGAAAACCAAGAAGGCAAGATGGCTGTCTGCCGAGACACTGGAAGTAGCCCAAGAAAGAAGGAAAGCAAAAGGCAACAGTGATAGGGGGAGATATTCCCAATTAAATGCAAAATTCCAGAGGTTAGCCAGAAGAGACAAGGAATTATTTTTAAACAAGCAATGTGCGGAAGTGGAAGGAGACAATAGAATAGGAAGGACAAGAGACCTCTTCCAGAAAATTAGAAACATTGGAGGTAAATTCCAGGCAAAAATGGGTATGATCAAAAACAGAGATGGTAAGGACCTAACAGAAGCAGAAGAGATCAAGAAAAGGTGGCAAGAATATACGGAAGATCTGTATAGGAAGGATAATAATATTGGAGATAGCTTTGACGGTGTGGTCAGTGAGTTAGAGCCAGACATCCTGAAGAGTGAGGTTGAATGGGCCTTAAGAAGCATTGCTAATAACAAGGCAGCAGGAGACGACGGTATCCCAGCTGAACTGTTTAAAATCTTGCAAGATGATGCTGTCAAGGTGATGCATGCCATATGCCAGCAAATTTGGAAAACACAAGAATGGCCATCAGATTGGAAAAAATCAACTTATATCCCCATACCAAAAAAGGGAAGCACTAAAGAATGTTCAAAATATCGAACAGTGGCACTTATTTCACATGCCAGTAAGGTAATGCTCAAGATCTTGCAAGGTAGACTCCAGCAATTCATGGAGCGAGAATTGCCAGATGTACAAGCTGGGTTTAGAAAAGGCAGAGGAACCAGAGACCAAATTGCCAATATCCGCTGGATAATGGAGAAAGCCAGGGAGTTTCAGAAAAACATCTATTTTTGTTTTATTGACTATTCTAAAGCCTTTGACTGTGTGGATCATAACAAATTGTGGCAAGTTCTTGGTGGTATGGGGATACCAAGTCATCTTGTCTGCCTCCTGAGGAATCTGTATAACGACCAAGTAGCAACAGTAAGAACAGAGCACGGAACAACGGACTGGTTTAAGATTGGGAAAGGAGTACGGCAGGGCTGTATACTCTCACCCTACCTATTCAACCTGTACTCAGAACACATCATGCGATGTGCTGGGCTTGAGGATTCCAAGGCTGGAGTTAAAATTGCTGGAAGAAACATTAACAATCTTAGATATGCAGATGATACCACTTTGATGGCTGAAAGCGAGGAGGAGTTGAGGAGCCTTATGACGAAGGTGAAAGAAGAAAGTGCAAAAGCTGGGTTGCAATTAAACCTCAAAAAAACCAAGATTATGGCAACCAGCTTGATTGATAACTGGCAAATAGAGGGAGAAAAAGTGGAGGCAGTGACAGACTTTGTATTTCTAGGTGCAAAGATTACTGCAGATGCTGACTGCAGCCAGGAAATCAGAAGACGTCTACTTCTTGGGAGGAGAGCAATGGCAAATCTTGATAAAATAGTTAAGAGCAGAGACATCACACTGACAACAAAGGTCCGCATAGTTAAAGCAATGGTATTCCCTGTAGTAACCTATGGCTGTGAGAGCTGGACCATAAGGAAGGCTGAGCGAAGGAAGATAGATGCTTTTGAACTGTGGTGTTGGAGGAAAATTCTGAGAGGCCTTGGACTGCAAGAAGATCAAACCAGTCCATACTCCAGGAAATAAAGCCAGATTGCTCACTTGAGGGAATGATATTAAAGGCAAAACTGAAGTACTTTGGCCACATAATGAGAAGACAGAATACCCTGGAGAAGAAGCTGATGCTAGGGAAAGTGGAAGGCAAAAGGAAGAGGGGCCGACCAAGGGCAAGATGGATGGATATTCTGGAGGTGATGGACTCGACCTTGGGGGAGCTGGGGATGGCGACGGCCGACAGGAAGCTCTGGCATGGGCTGGTCCATTAAGTCACGAAGAGTCGGAAGCGACTGAACGAATAAACAACAAATTTATTATTTCAATTTAAATGACCGCCCATCTCCCCCAGTCGGGGGACTCTTATTTATCTATTATTTGAAGCCCTCTCTTCTCAACCCTCCCAATCACACCCACAACAGATCAGCTGACCTCACCTCCAATTTGCTAAGAAGTATTACACATTTTACACACTTGGAAGAGGGAAAATACTGACCTTTGCCTCATTCCCAAGCCATGATTTAACCCTCCACTTGATTTTTCGAGTGCTGTGAAACAACCAATCCTTCGTCCATAAGTTGTCCACAGCATTTGACAGGTAAAGGTAAAACTTGTGGTGCTTTCCTCCCTCTTTGGAAAGAACTGTGTTCATGTATTGTTTACCTGGTGGTTGGGTGAATATTCTGAATGTGCCAATCATGAAGCAGATAGGATCACAACTGCATATTGTTATGTCAGAATAACATTATACAGTTTTCACAAAAGAACTACTGTAGACTTGTTAAAGTTCCTTAATGGGAAAAACCTTGGTTGCTTTATTGTAATTATTTAA